>JANJGK010000014.1:2697144-2806865 GCA_039081455.1 Macrobrachium rosenbergii
GAAATTCTCAGCCACGGCCCATGAAACCCCCAGCAGCAACCCACGAAACTTTCAGCCATGGCCCGGTTGTGGCCTGTGTTGTTGGCACCTATAGGGGTGCCAGACGCGCGATCATGGCTAGCTTTAACCTTAAATAAAAAATATAAAAAAATTTAAAACACTTTTATTCTAATGCACTAAAAAGCGAAAAATAGATTTTTGAGACATCAGGATTTTCTTACGGTAAAAAGCGTAGGTCCCAAACATGGAAGGAAATGCTACAAGAAAAGAAATATATTATTTTTTATTTCTTGTATTATTTCCTTCCATGTTTAGCGCCCACGCTTCTATTTTTGTAGACATGATTAATTGTAAGAAAATCCTGGTGTCTAAAAAAAATTATTTTTCACTTTTTAGTGCATTTGAATAAAAGCGTGTTTTAAAAATTTTTTATATTTTTTTATTTTATACTTTTTAGTTTTGACAGAAACTGTAACCGATTTATGATTGTAGCTGACGAAATTGATAGCCTGTCCAGTCAAAGAAGTTTGAAAAATCCGCAGAGTTATTAACTTATTCTACCAAGTCAAAGAAGGTATGAAAAATCTAAAGAGTTTCATACAGATACTGAAATACTAGGAGAGGCCTCTGTGGGGTCACTAGAGGTCACTGCTGACCTACTGATCATGTAAGGTTGTATTTTCACCGGGATTGAGTAACCATGCAAAATTTCAAGTCCACTGGACAAAGGGAAAAGTTAAAAAATTGAGTTACAATATTTGACGACAACAGACAGACAGAGGCAGAAGTCAAGTTAAATAAAATCATGTAACAGAATAAAAACTACTGAGGCTAGAGGGCTGCAATTTGATATGTTTTCAGACTGGAGGGTGGATGATCAGTATATCAATTTGCAGACCTTTAGCCTTAGTAATTTTTTAAGATCTGAGGGCAGATGGACAGACAAAAAGCTATCTCAATAGTTTTCTTTTACAGAAACTAAAAGCAGCAGGGAGAGCACAGGAGGAAATGCAAGGGTGCAATTGCAAGTATCCAAAAGGATTGCTATGAGAGAGTTTGTGAGAAGATGTGGAAGCATAAAGCTGAAGAGGAGGAGGAGGAGGAGGAGGGGAGGAGGGGGAGGAAGAAGAGGAGGAGGAGAAGGGGGAGGAGGAGAAGGAGGAAGGGAGGAGGAGAAGTAGGAGGAGGAGGAGGGAGAGGAGGAGGAGTAGGGGAGTAGGAGGAGGAGGAGGAGGAGGGAGGAGGAGGAGGAGGAGGACCTGGCGTTCACTTGTGCATGAGTATAACGCACGAACGAGACTTCACTAACCACTTCTACATCTACAAAATGAAGAACTATTTTAGAAAGACTACGAGATTTACTCTTAGAAGAGATTTACTCTTAGGTAAAGAGGCTAAATGAAGGACATGATTTCATAAAAGCACCTGAAAAATATTGCTTGCAATTTTTGAATGTTAAAACCTCGCCTGTATCGCCATGCAAAATGCCAGCGTTCTAGAAATAGGATCTGGAAATTTGACTTGTACGTACTTAAAATAGCATCCGCAGAACAGACAGACCTGGTGTGATAGAGGAAACAAACATTGCACTCGTAAAATTCCGGAGAAGCTTTATGTTTGTCCCTTTATTTTGCTGCTTGTTCTGCTTGCTGCTCACCTTCTATTGTGTGCTTTTTCTGTATGATATTTGTGCGTCCAGGTTGTTTGTATTCATTCTCATTTTAATAATGGGGGTGGTGGGTCGGGAGGGAAAAGACAGTGAAATAGATTGCAAGATCCGCGAGGATTAAATCTGAGTTCAATGGAGACGAAACAAAGGGCAAAGGAAAAGACTGCAAAAGACGTGAAGAGGACATGAGTAGACGTGACACACTGTATTCAAGAATGAAATCAGACAACGCAACGGTAACAGGATGTCGAGACCATAAGCAGGATGAGAACGGGGGGTAACAGAAACACGGCGTTTTATGCATGAAGAGCCAGGAAAATATTGAGGTTCCTTCGACGGTGAGACCAGTGCTTCCTCTTCATTGTTATTCATTTGTAACTGAATTGTAATCCCCAACCTTAGCCTCTTTCAACAAGAAAACTTACTCTATTTTGCTCACTTCGGTTAAGCTGAGCTCAGATGATCTGCGTAGATAGAAAAAATAAGATGAAAACATTTCACTCTGAAAAGGAATGGAAAATATATACGCAGAGAAAAGTATAAGAAAGCACAATACCTTTGGTTCAATGTTGATTTTACAGCACATGAATATTCATCACTTAATGCTGTCAGAAGGCAATGTATTGTCCATATGGCTTCCTGTACAACAGGATTATAATCAAAATTCCTTGTACTAATGGCCTAGCTTCCCTGACACACACTCATGTATATAACACCCACACACACATACGCGCGCACACACACACACACACACACACACACACACACACACACACACACACACACATATATATATATATATATATATATATATATATATATATATATATATATATATATATATATATATATATATATATATATATATATAAAGTCAAGAGTAAAACTCTCACATGCCACCTCATCTGTCAAGTTATAATTTAAAGAATATAATCAACTGTTTCATTTGTTTTATCGTAAAGAACACTGTAGGCAGAATTTGCCCCTACCGACCTCTCCTTCACCTGACCACACGGCCCCATGCCCGTAGTGACACGTGGTCACACCGACACCAGTGCCATCTACAAAGAGCAGGATCGTAATCCCCAGAAGCTATAAAAGATCTCGGAAGGACACACTCGCTCTTAGAGCTCGCTGGATGCTATTCTAGTACTCGTGTCTTGTGCCTTGCGCCTTGCGCTATTGAACTGCCCCCTCTGGACACACGTGACTGTTTGGGGCCATAGTAAATTTTTGCTGTGACCTTGTTCACTTGTCCTCCCATCCGTTGGCCCCCTGAAGATGAGGAAATCATCTCCTAATTAAGGTAAAGTGCCAGTCACATCCCTGTCAACTTGTAACTATTTTCCTGTTTTTTCTTTTCATAGTGTGATATTCCCACAGTGAGACCTGTATTGCTCTGTATAATTGTGCTGTTTAATTTGCCAGGCATTGAAGTGAAGTGTAATGTAATCGTTAAAATTCGAGTTATCGGAATCGAATTCAGTCTAGGCACCTTCTGTGTAATTCCTTGATTCCTTAATTAAAGTGCTATTTTCAGTTGAGTAACCATAGGTGTTTTGATTACAGATTAGGAGTGAGTCAGCTGTGGACCTGTGCATCATCTTGTGTGCGTAGTGACCCCCACTACATCATTTACTACGCCCTTAGAAGTGGGCTCCCATTGTGTCTCTTCAAGCAATTCCCAGTCATTCGCTTCTTTCATCTTGTATTATGGGACCTTGTTTGCCTGCCCCAAATTACGCTCTTGTAAATATAATTAATTAAGTTAAACCCTAGAGTTAACCTAATCACTCCCCTTTTGAAGTGAGCCCTGAGCCATGTTTTGATGTATATGTTTTTACCTGACGTCAAGGCCAGAGTTCAGATTTGTGTTATCCAAGGTAAGTCGTGTATATCCCTGGTGTAACCCATTGATTGAACTGGGTTCCCCAGCTATGAACATATCAGTGGCGACCATATTGCACGGATCATCTTGTAGTTTGCATTGTTGCAAACCCACTGCATCACAACTATCAGCTGAATAGCATTGTTAAAAAGCTGGTTGCAAAAAGAGAAGCGAACCCTTTTGACTAGCATAAAATTCCCCTTATAAGTGCACAAGTGATCCAATTCCACAGTATGTACAGTGTTGTTATTTGTATTATGTTAGGTACGACCAAATTCGTGACTGAAATAGAGTTAAGAATTGTTAGGCCACATGCATGCAGCCCACTTATAGAGAAGAGAGAGCTATTAGCCTTTACACAAGCTTTTGATGGCTGACATATGATGGCTTGCATGGCTAGGAAAAGTTAAAAGCGAATTACGAAGTGTTGTAACAGGAAATAGTGCGGGTATTTCCTTCCTATGTGATTCAAACAATTTCTCCATTCGGAAAACCTAGTTAGGCACACGTTAGAATCCACAAGTGCTACCCTGTCCAGCAATTTTCGTATCACTGGAGTTAGGATTTTTACTCTCTCTCTCTCTCTCTCTCTCTTAGAGGTTAGGAATTTGTCAGGCAAATATTATTCTTCCTTATTGAGTAAATCTCATGAAGCTGTAAAACTTTGTTCAGGCAACGCGAGCCAAAATATTTTGTTTAGTATTTGCATTTGTTTAAATTTCTCTATAAAGCAACGCACATGGTAAATCCCATTTCATTCAATTTATTTCCCAGTAAATAAGCCGTGAGAAAAACAGCGCCCATTCATTCATTTTCCCAGAAGAGAGCAAATCTTGCAAAACCCTTCAGTCATCTGGTTAAACTCTGTGTAAAGTTTCGCTTGGCCATTCATGCAGCCGAGACAATCTTTGCGACTGACCGCTGCCTGTCATAACAAATCGTCAACCTTTGTTTATTGTTTCCCTCGTTCAGAAAGTTGCGCACGTGCTACTGTCCCTGACCCACAGGTCTCGCTGGTGTAAACATGCCAATCACATGCCCAAATCGGGTCATAGAGTAATGTAAAATATTTTCCCTTAAGCACGTGAAATATCTTTTGGCAGTCTAGTCTTGCCTCGTGCATGGTGATTTTAAGCATTGTAATTATTTATATGAGGAAGTAAATTCAAAAGCATACCAAGCGTTATTCCTTTCTATGTAAGCCTTGTTATTTTAACCGCATCCACTAGCTCTGACAATTCTCTGCAAATAATTATTTAAGTCTAAACATGTGCTAAAACCAAGAACATATAAGACTTTATATCCGTTCATATCGACCATCCAAGTCCATATAAGACTTCATATCCGTTCATTCGAACACCCAAGTCCATTTCGAGACTTTATATCCATTCATCTGAACACCTAAGTTCATATAAGACTTTATATCTGTTCTTATCAAACACCCAAGTCCATTTCAAGACCTTATACTCGTATCTGATCATTTCGAACCATCCAAGTCCTTATGGGACTGCTTATCCCCATTCAGTTCGGACAATCCAATGTCCTTACGTGACTTCATGAACCTGTTCATTTGAACAACCTTCAGTCTTTTCTAGACATACTGAATTCGTTCATTCGAACAACCTTGTGTCTTTTAGACATACTGAATTCATTCATTCGAACAACCTTGAGTCTTTTCTAGACATATTGAGTCCGTTCATTTGAACAACCTCGAGTCCTTTAGACATACTGAATTCGTTCATTTGAACAACCTTGAATCTTTTGTAGACATATTGAATCCGTTCATTCGAACAACCTTGTGTCTTTTAGACATACTGAATTTGTTCACTCGAACAACCTTGAGTCTTTTTTAGACTTATTTAGTCCGTTCATTTTGAACAACCTCGAGTCTTTTAGACATACTGAATTCGTTCATATGAGCAACATTGAGTCTTTTCTAGACATATTGAATCCGTTCATTCGAACAACCTTGTGTCTTTTAGGCATACTGAATTTGTTCACTCGCACAACCTTGAGTCTTTTCTAGACATATTGAATCCATTCATTTGAACAACTTGAGTCTTTGTAGACATACTGAATCCATTCATACTGAACCTGTTCATTACGAACAACTTTGAGTCTATTCAGGCACAATGAGTCTGTTCATCACGAACAATCCTGAGTTTTTTCAGACATATTGAGTCTGCTCATAATGAACAACCCTGAGTCTTTTCAGACGTATTGAATTCGTTCATCACGAACAAATTTGAGTATTTTTCAGACATACTGAATCTGTTCATTCCGAACAACTTTGAGTTCTTGTCAGACATACTGAATTATCCCCTTTTGGCAAAATCCCAAGTTCCACGGAACAATTACAGTTGTTCGTTCTGAACATACCTCGGTCACTCGGGTCAAAATCAGACTGAGTGCCAGTGCCATGCCACCCAACAGGGTGCTCGTACTTGTGTATAGCACCAACACTGTTCCTACCCTATGTCCTAAAGCTTTGTTATTCCCAAGGGCCACGCCCCTCTCAGCACCGTCTCAAGATGACTAAGGCAACCAGAACCCAGCACAATCATGAGCTCAAGTTCTACATGGAGGCTGGGAAGGAACTGGAACTGACGAGCCAAGCACTGAGGGGTTGGGTCCAAGAGAGGCTAAACTCTGCCAAGGAAGAAAGGGAGAAAGCTCAGGAGAAATGGGAAGAGGCAGAAGGGCAGGAGGAGAAAGAGAGGCAGGAGGAGAAAGAAAGAATAGCTCGGGAAAAACGGGAAGAGACAGAAAAGCAGGAGCAGGAGAAAGAAAGAGAAGAGAGGGAGAGGGAAAGGGCACATCAGCTTGCAATGGCAGCCCAGGGCATGTGCAACACATCAATGCCCTCTTCACATTCGACTCTCAGCAGTGTAGGCTCCCTCGTAAGAAAATGGGATGAAGCTGAGCCTGAAGCCTAGCTCAACCATGTTGAAAAGGTCCTGAAGACCTATAAACCCTCTGCTGAGGAAGTGTCTCTGATCCTGGAAAAGCACCTTAAAGCAAAAGGTGCCATTGCATTTAATGCCCTCCAACCGGAAGATCAAGGAGGTCTCACCCTTGTCTGCCAAGCCCTCATAAAGGCTTTTGAGATAACTCCCGACCTTTGGAGAAAAAGGTAGAGAAATATGCCCAAAGAGTCAGGCCAAACCTGGTCTGAGTGGATCTTCAAGAAGACCCAAGCCTTAAAACGTTGGCTAGACATCCTCGAACTCTTCCAGCTCTCACCACCCACCTATGCAATAAGGCACCTAAGACGGTGGTCGAGTGCTGTCGTTGTGCTGACACCTGGGACACCAATCATCCTGATCTTAGTTCCCATGGACGAAAGTTATATCCCTCCTCACACACTGCAACTAACTCTCAACAACCTCTCAAGAACGGACAACCCCCAAAGAAACCAGTGTGTGGGCACTGTAAGAGTACAGAGCACCCAACTGAACAGTGTTTCTTCAAGGCTGAGAATCAGCCAGAAACTCCCCGTAAGTCCTCAAATGGGACACCACCCCAACGAGCCACACCTTGCTCTTGGGTGAAAAGCAAAGGGCTTGCCCCCTCCATTTGGAGAGTGCCAAGCAAAGATTATGGCCAGACTTATTGCCCTGCTTGAAAAGTTGATGGGCACTCCACCCAATGGGCAAAATGCCCTTATAAATCAAATACACCCACCATTGCTTTGGCAGTTACAAACCCAAAAATCTTAGGCCCCTCCAGCTGAGGGTCCTATATCTGTGAAACCTCCTAGAGGTAGATACCCTGCACACCAGGTCAAAGCATTCGATGACACTGGCATGCAAATCTCCCTCATAAGGGAAGATAAGGTCCTCTATGGGGCCACCATTGACAGGCATCACTGTATCTTTAGAGATGGAATGAATCTCCTGAAGACGATTCTCCTCGCATCAAACTGAGGGTCACACGACCCCACTGATCTAAAATCTGCACTCTTGAAGTAGTTACTCACCTTCCTGGAGGTTATGACCTCCTCCTGGGACAAGACTTCCAGTCCCACTCTAAATTACAACAATCCAGGGATCCTAACCCCTACCAAACTCAATCATTCCCTAAGAGTCCTCGGGACTTACCTTAAATCCACTGCCAGTGCCACCTGAGTGCCCTGAGCAGTGTCAAGCTCCATCTGCTTCGAGTGATGAACCTTTAACCAATTCAATTCAAGTGCCAGGCCCTGCCCCAGTGACAGCACCAAGGTGCCCCCCTGAATCTCCCTTCCAGAGATCCCAAACTTGACTCCAAATCTCTGCCAGTGCCCCTTATGTGTCCTGGACAGTGTCATGTTCCGCCCATTGCGGATGTCCAAGAAATTCCAGAATTAGTTCCTGTGCCAGGCCCTGCCCCAGTTAAAGTGCCAGTGCACACCCCAGATCTTCCTTCGAGAGATCCCAGTCCAGATCCCCTCTCTTCTCCTGGCTTGACTCCGCTACCAGTGCTGGTGAGAGAGATGGATTCCTCTGACCACAGCAGAAGCTCATCCAAAGGTGTGGCCTTGCAACCTGTGCCTGAGCCGGCTGTTGTGACCTGCGAGCCTCTCACGTCCACCACGACCTCTTCTGCTCATTCCCAATCCTCTGCAGACATGAGCATGAGTAAAGGATTCTGTAATATCTCAACTGGCCAATGAACTCAAGGAACTGCGACGACTTGTGGTAGAGCCTGTAATGAATGCCCCTGCCTCAGCCATCAAAGAAGCTGACACAGGTGGCACTTCAATGTCCTCCTCAGACTCCGGTCCACTGATTCCCCTGCAAAGGCGAATCTTCCACCTAAAGGAGGTCCAAGGAAGAAAAATCATGGGCGTAGATAACTCCAGGTAGCATAAAGAGAGCCACTGAGCTCCCTTTGTCTTACGGTGAACTTTGGCACCTCTATCCAGAGGAGGATGCCAAGCTTCTTCCCCTACTTTATTTTTCTTATAACTTTGTAATTCAATTCCTTCTTGTAATTTTCTCTTTTACCTCTTTGATAGTTTTTCTTTTTTTTGGTTTCTTTACCAAATCTCTTAATTTAACATTCTGGGCAACCCTGTACATTCATGAATCCCTTTTGTGAACCCTTATAACGGCTCCCCACTTCTACTTTACCTCCCACACTGACAGATATTCCACTATTATAAGTCCTATGACTTCCCTTCATGCCTGTGAAAGCATGATACATTTTAAATCATATATGCCAGATCCATTAGGCCCTTACTATATGAGTGCCAACTTGGCACCGTGCCATTGCCGTAGATATTGGTAGATGCTCCTGCCAGAGGAGTCGCGACCCCTGACTTCCTTTTGAAGCCCTTTGGGCTAAAGAGTGAACCTAGCCATTTTTCATAGGCTAAAGAATCTAATCTTGGCATATCAGTCATTATTCTTCTTTGCTAATCATTATTTACTCTTGCATCTGTCATCTCTTTCTTAGTTATTCCCTTGTAATATAAATCTTGAGTCCCAGACTCGCAAACTCGTGTAAATCACACCCATAGTTGTACATCATGTACTTAGAGAAGTGCCACAAGGCACCTGTGAGGTAAGTGCTATGCTCTTGGTCTACCTTATCAGTGACTCCCACAGTGAGATACTTCCTTTTTATTTCTGTTTTTTGCCTAGTAATTTGTAACATATGGTTCCGTAGCCAATACTACATACTGATACGTCTCATGTACTTATAAAATGTGCCCTCTAGCACTTGCATTTATGGTGCTCTGCATGGCACTGAGCCATGACTCCTAAGTACTGTGGCACCACCTAATTTAAGCCCACGAATGCTTCACTGTACTGTCTCCTCAAGGTAAATTTACGGCATGATCTTGTGACTGAAGTCTTATTGTTAGTAAGTGGATGGAGCATTTTAAGTGTAACCATTTTAACCTCTTAATGTTAGGTTTGAATTTGGTAGAAATTAAGCAATCGTCTTACTTCATTTTGTATCCATTAAATACTGCTTAATATAATTTTTCTAAGAATGTAAAATCATTACTGTTGTCAGCAGCATAAATTAATTGTGCGAAGTAGAGTAAATGTCGTAAGTGATTTCTTTTGTTTGTAATTGTCTTTGATCTTTCACAGAGATTTTTCATTTTAGAATAATGTACCCCAGACATTGTGAAGAGAGTATAGGTTGCCAGATGAGGTAACGTAACTGTAACCATTTCAACCTGACTAAGGGTGTAAATGTCATCTAGGTGGGGGAGGTGTCAAGAGTAAAAACTGTCACACGCCATCTCATCGGTCAAGTTATAATTTAAAGAATATTCAGTTGCTTAATTTATTTTATCGTAAAGAACACTGTAGGCAGAATTTGCCCCTACCGTCCTCTGCTTCACCACTGCCTTGTGGGAGAGAATACTTTAATCAACTTTTCTTGTTCAAGTGACTGACGGGACCTTAAATTTCAGGTGCTGATCCACTAGGAATGCAAATCCTCATCCGAGACAAGTCAGCTGGCAGAGCAGAAAGGATTGATCATGTGCTCAGAGCCAACTTGGAACCTGACTATACGGCCCCATGCCTGTAGTGGCACGTGGTCATACCGACACCAGCTCCATCTACAAAGAGCAGGATCATAATCCCAAAAAGTTATAAAAGATCTCGGACGAACACACTCGCCCTTAGAACTCGTCAGATGCTATTCCAGGACTCTATTGAACTGCCCCTTCTAGACACACATGTCTGTTTGGGGCCATAGTAAACTTTTGTTGTGACCTTATTCACTTGCCCTCCCATTCGCTGGCCCCCTGAAGACGAGGAAATCATCTCCTAGTTAAGGGGAAGTGTTGAATTTAAGGTTGTTTTAGCCAGTCATGTTCCTGTCAGCCTATAACTATTTTCCTGTTTTTCCTTCTCATAGTGTGATATTCCCACAGTGAGAACTGTATTGCTTTTTTGTGCTGTTTAATTTGCTAAGTATTGAAGTGAAGTGTAACGTAATCGTTAAAATTCAAGGTATCGGGACTGAGTTCAGTCTAGGCACTTTCTGTGTAATTCCTTGATTCCTTAATTAAATTGCTATTTTCAGTTGAGCATCAATAGGTGTTTTGATTACAGATTAGGAGTGAGTCAGCTGTGGACCTGTGCATCATCTTGTGTGCGTAGTGACCCCCACTACATCATTTACTATGCCCTTTGAAGTGGGCTCCCATTGTGTCTCTTCAAG
Source organism: Macrobrachium rosenbergii (assembly GCA_039081455.1). Taxonomy (NCBI): domain Eukaryota; kingdom Metazoa; phylum Arthropoda; class Malacostraca; order Decapoda; family Palaemonidae; genus Macrobrachium; species Macrobrachium rosenbergii. The sequence goes on from JANJGK010000014.1 coordinate 2,707,875, forward strand.
CAATCCCCAGTCATTTGCTTCTTTCATCTTGTATTATGGGACCTTGTTTTCCTGCCCCAAATTATGCTACCATTCTTCTGATATGTGTTTTTCTGTTGTAAATATAATTAATTAAGTTAAATTCCAGGGTTTACCTAATCACTCCCCTTCTGAAGAAGGCCTTCGGCTGTGCTTTGATGTATATGTCTTTACCTGACGTCAAGGCCAGAGTTCAAATTTGCGTTTTCCAAGGTAAGTTACGTATATCCCTAGTGTAACCCACTGGTTAAACTAGTTCCCCCAGCTAAGAACATATCAATATATATATATATATATATATATATATATATATATATATATATATATATATACATATACATACATATATACAACATTCTGTCTGTCTGTCTGTCTGTCTGTCTGTCTGTCTGTCTGTCTGTCTGTCTCTCTCTCTCTCTCTCTCTCTCTCTCTCTCTCTCTCTCCTCTCTCTCTCTCTCTCTCTCTCTCTCTCTCTCTCTCTCTCTCTATATATATATATATATATATATATATATATATATATATATATATATATATATATATTGTTATGAAATGTAGGTAAATCTAATAATTATTTCGGGAGAAGGAATTTGTAAGATTAACGGCAATATAATTTCCTAGGTGAGGGAAGTAGTTGTTTAGTCATTTGCCAGTGGCACTGAACAGAAATGTTTTTTCTTTCCGAACCGAGGTAAAATCGGAGGCGAATGAAGGAAAGCAGGGAGTCAGTTCTCACTCCCTGAGTGAGTCAGTCAGCCCTCACCAACGCAGCCTGTCAGTCACCCCTCATCGCAGGAGTTAGTCAATCTCCATTGCTGGAGTATCAACTGGTTCTCTCGCTGGTCTTACGTGTTGGATTTACCATGATTTGTTCCTCGACTCAGCTTCTTCATGCCGGTACTGTGAGTGCTTCTGGCAGTGACATATTCATCAGTACTACTTCAGCTTTTATTTCAACTCTTTGACAACTGTGAGAACACTCAGAAACCTTTCATCTTTCGACGGGTCCTTGTGATGACCCTCATCTGTGTTCCTGCATCTCATGCTGTTCTCATAATGCCCCCTCCTTCATTGGATGCCATCAACATCGTACCTCTGTTCCTTAAGCTGCTTAGCTAGTCATCATAATTAATAAGTTCCCTTTATTGTTTCTCCAGATGTTAAGCTTCCTTCGTGAATAAACTTATTTATTTTTAATCTGAGTATCTTATTTTGAGCCTCAATTTGCTCAATTGTCTGGTATATGTATCCTTACAGTAGGTAAAAACCAAGAACCTGTTAAGCTTTAAGAAGAAGTATCTTCAGTATTATCTACTCTGAATGGGTGTGACGAACCTTGTGATAATTTGTTTGGTCTTTATTCCCAAAATAATATTAAGAATGTGATTATATATATATATATATATATATATATATATATATATATATATATATATATATATATATATATATATATATATATATATATATATATATTTTTTTTTGTGGGGGGGGGCGGTAACTGTAGTGATGGCTTCTCCTGAGTGGCGTAATAGTGATGTCACTAGTTTGAGCAGAGTGTCTTGCCTTCTTTGTGTGCAACGCACTTGCATTGTGGGTGCTCCCTGCAATGACTTCATTCCTTTTGTGACATGTCAGCTCCATCATTAGTCTGGGCTGGGTTTTTCTTGCTTTGTGCATTTGAAATTTGATTTTTTTTTTATATAACAATCAGTTGTTCACATTGGTGTTTAGGGTGTAATGAGGGCAATATTTTATTGTTGTATTGTTTCTGGGAACTTTTATAATTGGGTAGTATTTTATTTGATATTTGTGAATTACGGTGTGCAAACATTTTTACGCAAGTGTGTACACATTTCTTAGTATTGTTTTTAACTGTTTTTTTCTCTTATTTTTTATAATTACACACGTACGTGCGTTATTTTGGGTACATACGTGCGTGTAGGTAAAGTGGGTGTACATGTGTATGTGGATAGAGTGGTTGCATTTGCTTGAATTGCATTTTCTGCTTGGACAAAGGAGGAAGTGTGCATCCAGCAACGCTGTGCCTTGGAGACAGGTTGTCTCTCTGAGGGTTTGGCGCTAAGAACTTTTTCTATAGGCGTCATCAGGCCTTGGATGAGGATTGAGGGGGTAGTAGGGAGGGGGAGTTGTTGCTCGTAGAGGGTGGGAGACGAATTTTTCTTTCTTCTCTCTCTCTCTCTCTCTCTCTCTCTGTGCTTGAGAGGTGATTTCTATTTTTCTTTGCTTTATTTTTGTAGCTTGGCCTTTGAAGAAGTGAACTTGGCCTCTTTGACTGACTAAAGAGAAATCAGCTGTGTGCGTAAACAGCACTTGTGTTTTTTTTCTCCATGGGACTTGGGCACTTAATTGCGAGGGTTAGCTAATTTTGAAATTAATCTTTGGAATTTAGTTTGATGATAGGTTTAATTCATTGGGAATTTGTTTAAGGGATTACTTAATAGTAAATTTAATTTTTGGGTTTATGTAATTTTGAATTTAATTAAGGGTTTAATTAATTTTTGAATTTTATGGTGGGTTTTGTAAACTTTTGATTTAATTGTGGGTTTCGTGAACTTTGAATTTGATTGTCGGTTTAATTAACCTGGGATTTAATGATGGGTTCTGATTAATACCTTCTTTTGAGTTTTGGGATTAATTGTTAGAGTAAAGGGATTTGACATTGTAGTTTTTGTGTTGTATGGGAATTCTGGTAAGGGAAATTGTTTTGCCTTCGGTTTTTTGTTTCAGTAAAGGACACACTTGCACGGGACCTTGGGAATTGTTGCATTTGTGATTAGCCAAGAATAAGTTTGTGAATTTACGTACAAAGAAGGAAGTTGCAAACAAGAGGGGATGATATAGTGATCAGAGATTCCTTAGATCAGCCTTTGGTTGTGTAGGACTTGGAGATCCAGTCCGCTGTCCGAAGAATTTTGTTGCAAGTCAGAATAGCCAAAGATTGATGGGTGGCTTGAGCTCTAGGATCCCACAGGTCGTTGCTTTAATTGTAATATGCAGGGACACATTAAGAATTTTACCGGGTTAAATACTGTGGTAGTTGTAAGAATTTTTGTCATCCTTGGCGGTCTTGCCCGTCTCGGAGACAGTATAATGATAGGCCCACATTTCAGAATTTTGGTAGCCCAGATAAGGAAGTGCTTCACACGAATTGTTCAAGGGGATCTGGTAATCGGCAGACATTGTCGAAAGACCGGTCATTTGCAAAGGAAAACAGTAATGGGATGGGTGTCTCTTGGCATATTGGACTTTTGGGAGAACCCACAGGATAGAAGCCAGTTGTAATTGGGTCTGTACAGGGTATAAATGTAAGGGTCTTTATAGACATAGAGCTTCGATTAACCTTATAAATAATGAGTTTTTCAGATTGATGTTTCATGATTGATCTTTGGGGTCTGCTAAGGAAGCTGTATGTGACATTCAGGTAAATAGGTTAAAGATTTTGGGTTGTGTAGATATAGATTTAACCCTCCGGGGTAGATCTTTGATGGAACCATTCCTAGTTATACGGGAATGTGCTTTGGGGAATGCACTTTTACTGGGTCATCCTGCATGTCAGAGACGAAGATCTAACGATGGATCGGGGATTCATGAGGAACCGGGGCTGAATACTGAACATGTGTCGGGGGATGAGAAGCACTATAAGGGGGTGTTAACAGACGATGTAGTGCTTGGTCCGGGTATGGTTGGGATGGTAAAAGTTCAAGTAAAATGTGCGCATAAATCCAGACAGATGTGTGTGGATGAATGTAGCGAGAAGTTGAAAGGGGTTTTGTGTACGAGTTCGATAAGTAGTGTAATGAGTTCAGGGGAAACTTGGGTAGAGTTGCTAAACTGTAACGATACAGTTCGCAATTACCAGAAGGATACTTATGCAATCGATTTTGTTGACTGGGTTGATGAAGATAATTCAGTGAACGTTGTCGGGGATTTTTGTTCTTTTTCAGAGGCAGATTTACAAGCTAGAAGGCAAGTTTTTAGGGATCAGTTAGCCAATGCTGATTGTAAAGAATATGCTGGGGATGTAGAAGATGTTCTGGCCAAGTTTGTGGATGTAGTTGCACTCAAAGGGGATAAGTTAGGATTAACAAATGTGTTAGAACACAAGGTTCACTTGGAAGAAAACATTAAGCCTATTTTTGTTCCTTCATATAGGATTCCTTTTAAGATTAGGGAACAGGTAGGGCAAGAGGTTAATAAGTGGGAGGAAGAAGGCATTGTTAGGCCCAGTTTGTCACCCTTTAATTTTCCGTTGTTAGCAATGCCTAAGAAGGATGGTTCAGTCAGGGTTTGTGTAGTCTTTAGGAAGCTGGATGAGAAAACCATTCCTGATCGCTACCCTGTGGCATGTTAGCCAGATTTATTCGTAGAGATGGGGGGAAGAGAATTTACTCATCAGTTGATCTGATGAAAGGGTATTTGCAGGTACTACTTTGCGAGGAGAGTCGAAAGTACACGACTTTCTCTTTGCCAAAGGGGCATTATGAGTTCACACGAATACCGTCTGGGTTAACAGGTAGTCCGATGACATTTACTAAGTTGAATAAAGTTTTGCATGGCTTGTTAGGGAAAAAATCTGTATCTACATGGATGATATCCAAGTTGCCACTGATTCAGTAGAAGAGCATTTAGAAGTTCTCAGGGAAGTTTTTAGAAGACTTAGATTAGCGGGTTTAAAGATAAAGTTAGCTAAGTGTAATTTTCTCAAGAGGCAGATAGTAATTTATATTTGGGTCATGTCATTTCGAAAGAGGGTGTTAGAGTAAATGATGATAAAGTTAAGGTAATCGTAGAGTTTGCTACACCCAAGACTAAGATGCAGGTTCGTTCGTTTTTAGGGATGGCCGGGTTTTCAGTAGAATTGTGAGGGGTTTTTCTGTTCTGGCGTCTCCTTTGACAGATGTTCTGAGGGATGATGTGCAGTTTGTATGGGGAGAGGGACAGCAAGTGGCCTTTCAACGGATTAAGGATGCCTCGATAAATCCCCCAGTGTCGAAGTTTCCTGATTTAGAACGTCTGTTCATGTTGGTAACAGATGTGAGTAATGATGGGATAGGCGCATGCCTTATGCAGAAGTTTGATAGAAAACTTCATCCGATTGCATTTTACATTAGGAAGTTTAAGACACAAGGTAGTAATGAACAGTTATGGTCGGTAGTAGGCAAAGAGACTTTTGCTGTAGTGTCTAGTTTAGTGCACTTCAAAATGTTGTTGATGGGCAATCAAGTAAAGGTTCTGACGGATCATAAGCCATTGTTGGATCTTTTTAATAAGCCTGATCTTTCACCAAAAAGAGCCCGGTGGTATTTGGCAGTCAGGAATTTTGATGTAAAGCTGAAGTATATAGAGGGCAGACAAAATGTTGTAGCAGACGCGTTGAGTAGGAGTTTTGCTGATCAAGAGGGTACTCATATATGTTATGTATCGGGAAGTAGCATAGATTGGGATATTAGTTTAGTAGAAGCGAAGCAAGATGAAGATGAAATTCTGAGAGATGCAAAGGCGTTTCTTAGAGGGGAATCAGTTAGGAAGGGTTATAAGCTGCCTTTTGCAAGGCTTGAATTAGGGGGTAATTTGTTGGTTGGGAAGATTAGATATAGACAGAAATAGTGAAGATAAGGGTGTTACGACACAAATAGTCGTTCCTACGAGTTTAGTACCTAAGGTGTTAGATATTGTTTATAGTAGGTCTGGCAGTCTGCATTTAGGGATTGAGAAGACGTATCAGAATGTACGAGGACAATTCTTTTGGAAGAATATGTTTAGCTCGGTAGAAGACTTTGTGAGAGGTTGTTCAATTTGTAAGCCATCAAAAGGTCGTTTCTTGTAAACTGTGTTCATTCCCGATTCCTACCAGACCCACAGAAAGAGTCCACATGGACATCTTGAGTAATTTCTGTGAATCTAGTTATGGCCATAGGCACCTGTTGGTGGTTGATGACGAGTTAAATAGGTTCGTAGAGATTTTCCCGTTGAAGCATAAAACAGCGGAGGAGGTGGCAATCGCGTTCTTTAATGGGCATATTTGCCGGTACGGTGTCCCTGAGGTTCTCATTACAGAAAATGGCAGGGCGTTTGTGAATAGAACGTTGGAGTGTCTTGCAGATGTAATGGGCATTCGGAAGGTCACTATCATCCCATACAGACCAGATGCGAATGGCCTGTGTGAACGAGCAAATAGGAGGGTCATTGAAACTCTTAGAATGACCGCTATCTTCCATAGGTCCAGCATAGTATCAATGTCATGCATAGCGATACCACTGGAATGTCTCCCAATGAAGCGCTGTTTGGGTATCCAAGTCGCTGATTTCAACTGCAAAAGAGAGATATGAGCGCCTTCCTAAGAATCTTAAGATGAAAATGCGAGACATGGTAGATAGGGGCAATGCAAAGCCAGATAGAGTCAAAGTGGCTGTTGGGGATAGGGTTTATGTGAAAATAAATGTCAGGAATCAGTTGAACTATAAGCTGGGTCCTAAATTTGAAGGTCCTTTCCGTGTTGTTGAAGCAAAGAAGGGAAATAGATTTGTTGTTCTGAATGAAAACACGGGTGCGTCTCGATTGACATATTTCTAAGATCAAAAAGACGGGTTAATGGGTATTATCGTTGGTGCATTCCTGGGTTGTATTGTTGTTATGATAATGGTTATGTTACCAGTTGGTTTTTTTGGTTTTAATGGGTTGTAAATGGCCGTGACTTGTAGTTTGTTGTAATTGGGGAGGACGTTAGTCCGTAGAGTTATACAAATCTTTAATAGTTTGAGTTCATTGTGATTCTGATGTGAGTTGCAATACTTGGTGAAAATTGTGTGCAGAATACCGTAGAGTTTTGTAGATATATGAATTTGGGTTTTGAGTTATTTTTATGGATCGCATCTGCAGTTAGGGACTTCATCTTTCGCATTTGGCGATAGTAAGTGGTTACTTTGAGTTAATGGTTTGTATTCACATGACTTTGGGAATCGTGACATGGGCTAATTTCATAGGAGATTAGACCTGTGTGATGTTATGTAAGGATGTTTTGATGTGTAATTGTCGTCTGACACAATATTTTTTATTATAGAGCTACAGAATAAGGGTTTGTTATTTAGGATTTTGTTTTGGGGAGGTATTTAGTATACCGGACCGAATGGGTCTGATCTTTTACAGGTTTGGATATGTCAGTTAGGATTTAGGAGAGGTTTAGGAAGATTTTAATAGGGATATTGAATTCGGGTATTTGGGATTTTTCAGTTCTCTTTTAGAATAAGAGATCTGTGCCATGGGTAATTGTAGTTGTTATGATCGTAGGAGCAATGGCCAATATGTCAATTGCTATTGTGCTGAGAATTAGACGGGTACTGAGCAGTATTCGCTAACCAGGGTAGAACTTTGATGTTTTTACGAGACATGTTGCCTTTCAGATGTTTAGGATTGCCTTTCGGGAATTCAGTATATGGATAGGGTTCTCGGGTAATTTTTTATTGAATAGTTCCTTAGAGTTAGTGTACCTGATAGTGGGGTGACTGTGGAAATTCCAGGTAGCAACTTGAAATTGTTTCACATTGAGATCATATGACCTTTGCACTAATAGTCTTATTGGTTCAATAATAATATGGCATAGGGAATAGACGAGTTACTTTTTGGGATGACTGATTACTTAAGACACCATTTCCCCTCAACGGAGCTGTTGGAACAGCTTCACCATCCTCAATGATATATGGGAACCTGTCAATGATACACTTGCACTTTTGTGAGAAGATACAGGGTTTTGGAGAGATGTTGGGCAGGACGTCTACAGATCGCTGTAGTTGCTGGGAGACGTTGGGTTGGCGCAAAGGATTCGCGAGCGCCACATTCAACATGGGCTTGTGCAGTCGCAAGCCATTCATCTTGGTCGGATCTCTGGGAAATGTAGAATACTTTCACCGCTGGCGTGCCCAATCGCAGGCCATTCAGCGTGATGGAATCATCAGGAAGCCAAGACTTCAAGTGTTGCATTTCTTAAAGAACTGATTGTGATATAATACCTGTGCTAGGAGATATCTAATTTTTGTATCTAGTGTTGGGGATGAACTTTCGATTAGGCAGTTATCGTAACTAGATGGGATGTCTAGGTAGGTGGACCGAGCTCCTGTAACGGGTCATGAAGGTGACCTTTTGGGAAAAGAATGTGATAGCTTTTCGAAGGCGTGAGATCATATGACTGAACACAGCATGTAACGAAGTGCTTGGGCGTTTTTCGCATTCAGCAAGGAGTCAACGTTCTTAGGGACCCTTAGTTGCTAAACACGTGGAATGGAAGTGCATCGGGAACTGCTTTATTCCGGTTGAGTGTGTGGGTACGTGTGGTACCAAGTACCTCGTGACGCCTTGGAGTATAGAGGGCGTGTCTTTGTCGAACATTGAACTTGGTGATGTCACGAGAGTGTGTTCATATGTGCGTTGCAAAATGAATGTAATGGGAGTGATCACTGAATGAGTGGGCACTGCGATCTATTGTTGGTATAATTTAGCATGTGAACTGTGCAAAGGGAAGCACACACATGGAGTCTGTGTCCCAGAGGACTTTTGTGAAGTGAGTACAACTCATAAACATTTTAGATCTTCTTTTCAGACTCTGGAAAAACTCTACCCATTTTGCAGTGAAATCTTGTGGTTATGCATTTGTATTTTGTGAATTTGGTTTTTAATATAACGATCGTTCGTTTCCAGGAATCCCACATTCCTCTTCAAAATAGGGAGTGGTGTGACATTTATTCATATATGAAATGACTTTTATAATGAACTGTGTGACCGTTTTATTGTTTTGGATGACAGATGGGTTGTTTATGCATTTTACTTTAAATAACTGGGTGTCGATGTTTGGTCCTTATTCAGTAGATTTTCATAGATATGTGTGAGTCATTCGATTTCATTCTTTCGTAGCTTATTTGAAGTTATTTCTGTTATTTCTGTCAATAAAGCTTAGTTTTTAACTCAGTGTCTCATTCCAGTAGGCCTTGGAATTTAGTAAGGTGAAATGAATAACTTATGATGGGAAGATGAGAGATCAGCTGACACAACAAGTCGGCTCTCGCTACCAAACTCATCTCAGAGTAAGGGAGATGCTAACCTCTGTCCTTAAAACAGAGAAATAAATAGAATACTAGCCTCGAAAATCGGGTCGGTAACATATATATATATATATATATATATATATATATATATATATATATATATATATATATATATATATATGCATACATATACATCTATATATGTATATTAAAAGTATATATAAATATATTGTATTTACCTGTTGAATAGCTGATGTGGGGAAAACTTCCGGGACATAGCCGCTTCATGCACCTAAACAGAAGGCTCATCAGCAAAGGGCTAAATTATCCCTTACACACTCTATGGCATTCGCCTCTACCCAGTACTTCCTCGGTATTCCTCCAAACCTAACTTTTCCGAATTATACTGTTTTTTTCACCTATCATTCTCATTTTTCCACCTGACATAACTATTTACCTCCTCAATAGATCCCCGAGCTTCTCAACTTTCAATTTTTCTTATGTCAAAAATACTCGGCAAACAATTCATCTTAACAGCTTCAGCCATTTTCTTTCATTTGCTTTCAACAGCCACACTTTACTTTCATCAAGGAGAGCTGGTTCTGCATTGCCTCCACACCATGGCTTCTGTAGCTATTCCAAGTCTCCCTGACCCCCATCTTTTGCAAAACGCTATTAACTGTATTATTTCACCTATCCTGTGTCTCACCTCATCTCTCGCCCAACCTTCATCTGTTATATTTACTCCCAAATGCATGTGTGAATAACCCAGTGTCATTCTTCTACCATTCCTATTGACATTAATTGCTTCATCTTCCTGGTTTCCATTTTCCCTCATTCTCTTACTCTTGCTCACATCTTCTCTCAGTTTCTTCTCTTTTAAACACGTTGAAACTCTTTTACTAGTCTTTTCAGTTTTCTCTTCACTCTCCCGAATCCATACCTTATTATCTGCAAACATCAACCATTTCACACTCCATTCATGACCCATTTTCTTGTCCAACAACTTGGCACCTCTCCATTGTCCTTTCTGCTATTTCTTAAAAAAAAAGCAATCATGCAGATAAAGGAAAACTAGTCACACCCCTTTCTATACATTCTAACACACTTCACTTACCCTCTATAACATAAGGCTTCAACACCTCCCACCTCGCCTCTTCCTAGGCCCCTTTACATTGAAGCCTCTCACGTCACTGTTTCATAAAAAAAAAAAAAGGTTCACATACCCATTCCATGTCAAAAGACCTCACTATTATCAAGCCTTCTGTTACCTGTCTTACCTGCTCATTCCACATCGTACAATACACCTTTCCTGGTATACTAAGCAGCGTTATGGCCCGTCATTCTTACAGTCGTCACTATTATCGTTACCTTAAGACTTTCTTCGTAACCTTTCCCATATCTAGACCTACCTTAAAAACACTGGTCAGCCACTCAGCCACGGTTTTTTGTCCTTCATCCTCTTCATTGTCCCCCCTCATGTCCTCGACAATCACTTCCACAAGCATTCTCAAACTAAAGGCCAGTTTACACTATGACGTTTGCGACGCCGCGTAAGTCACCTCTACCAGCATATGCCCACCCACCTTGGCAACGCTTCATGCTGCATAACGCGTCTTGCTTCTACACTACGTGATTGCTGCGACCAGCAGCAGTATCTTCCTGAGAGCCACGATAAGCAGTGACGAGGAAGAATTTGCCTGCTGCCGTTGTTGTAGCACAAATGTATGGTCAAATGCATAATTGTGTACTGGCCTCGTAGTGTATGGATTTTTTTTTTTATATCTTCTTCTGTCATTTTTTCGTTAATTACAAGCATCTCTTCCTTCAGTTTTTTTCATAACAGCGTAGCAAACATCTCTGTTTTTATATTCTTGTAATTTCGCATTCCATAGACACGGATAATGCTGATGAGCACCTATGAGAAAACGAACTTCCTCTCGTTTCCATTCCATGTTAATAAGTAGTCGTCGCCGGAGTGAGTCTGAGTGGCGCCTGCAGGCTTCAGCCATCAAGCTCGGTTTGATGCGTTGGGAGCTGCCTCATACGTCTTGGGGAGCACTCAAGAGGGTGGGGCTAACAATAATTTGGGGGGGGGGGGAGTTGGTGATGAGTGTGAGGCGTGCAGCACGCGGTGAAGCGTAAACTGACTTTTACATTAGCCCTTTCAGCTTTCTCAATATTCAGGTCTTCCTCTGGTCTATCTTCCATATTCAACATTTCTGCAAAATAAGCTGAATATGCAGACAACGCCTTTCATTTGCTCTGTCACTTTTTTCTCTGAAATTTGTTTTCTGTAGAACTTTTGATTCTTGCCATGGTTCTTACTCATTGTAGCCCTCTATTTTTATTACTTGCTTTCTTTTTCTTAATCACTTTATTCTCAACTTCCATATCCATGGTCATTTGATCTGATTTTAGTCCCACTTCCTACCTCATGTACCCTTGAACGCTCCCCACTTGCCCTTAACCCTGTCAACCCATTCTATGCTATACATATATATATATATATATATATATATATATATATATATATATATATATATATATATCTATATATATATGTATATGTATATATGTATACTTATAATATTGTAATAGCCACAATGCCCTTTAACTTTCTCGAATTCTTCCCGCTTTTTTGGATACGCTTGTCACTGCAAAGCCCTAAGATCTAAGTGCAAGAAATATGAAGAAATTCTGATACACAGTAGCGAGAAACGAACCCGTGTCCCCTAATCAGAACGAGGTACCATTGTCGACCTGACCATGAGAAGGATAAAAGCCTATTGCCTCTCATACATAAATTACATATACCTGTTATTTTCACATATATAAATGAGAGCTGGAATAGACCCATCGTCACCATCGTAGCCAAGGGGACAATCGATTTTTATTGCTTTTTAGGCTGAAATATATATATATATATATAGAAGCTACGATGGTGAGGATGGGTCTATTCCAGCCTTTATATATATATATATATATATATATATATATATATATATATATATATATATATATATATCTGAAAACGACTGGTATACGAGTATTTATGTATGAGAGGCAACAGACTGTATCCTTCTCGTGGTTAGATCGACAATGGTACCTCGTTCTGATTAGGGGACCCGGGTTCGTTTCCCGCTACTGTACATCAAAATTTCTTCATATTTCTTGCATTTGGATCTTAAGGCTTTGTAGTGAAAAACGTATCCAAAAAAGCGCGAAGAACTCTAGAAAGTTAAGAGGGCATTGTTGCTATTACAGTTACATATATACCTGGTAAAAAGTGATCACTAGATTTTACATATATGTGTATATAAATTATATGTATATATATATATATATATATATATATATATATATATATATATATATATGTATATATGTATATATATGTGTATGTGTATATATATATATATATATATATATATATATATATATATATATATATATATATATATATATATATATATATTGTCACGAAGTGACCAAGTACCTGGTTATCACATAACTAGTTACAAAATCCAAAATTTTACCTCACTTCAGCCAGATACGTGAATCCTCATAACAATAAAATTACGACTGAATCCTAAAGGTAACAGTGATCCCTTTAAACTTGCTTACCACTGGAATATCAAACTAGGTTTATCAAGTTATGTGTGAGGTATTGAGATATACTAGGTAAAAAAGGGCATCACTCTATCAGACAAGTATAACTGTTTCCCTGGTCTTAATTCACTTTAGTTCTGCTAAAGGAGAACAAAACATGTCTATCACTTACCTTGTGCATACGCAAATAACCCTATTCACCAGTGGTCAAAAATGAAACACCGTGTTTTTAAAACTTTAAATACAAAATTTATTTCTAACTTCAAAAGTTATAATTAGAATTCACAATCTGAACAAATTTACATTACTTGAAAACAATGTAAGATTTAATTAATTCTTAAACAAGATTAATTCACAAAACTTTAATTTATCAAGAAATTATGTTAAATAAGCAAAATTTAAACTATTAAGATTTACTCAAGATTTGAAAAAGAAATCTTAACAAATGAAAATCAAATCAGGTATGCAATGTTAAAGCATCATCATATGTGAAATGTTAAGTAAATAAATGTTAAATCACCAACACAAAAGTTTGGGTAACACTATGAAATTGCAAACACAAGAATACACAAAAATGCAAAAACAAGAACATACAAAAATGCACAAAAGATTTATCAACAGTAATTTCACTAAGTCAAAATCTATCTGACACTCTTATTTTACCATGGTAAAAATAAGTAAAAAGCACTTTACCTTATACAAGTTTCTGAACACTTCAGTAAATCCCTTGCTGCAGCTCAAAACACTATTTTTATATGGCGCCGTTACTGTACACTAAAAGTTTCCAAACTCTCAGATTTTAACTTACTGTATATGTTTGGAGTGTGACCACAAATTTTACTCTCTTCTGAAGGAAGAGAGAGAGAGAGAGAGAGAGAGAGAGAGAGAGAGAGAGAGAGAGAGAGAGAGAGAGAGAGCGCAACCAAACTCTACAAAGTCTCTGTATGGACTGATCAGTTTTCCAAAAATCTACTATAAGAATAAACCTGTGTTACTTGTTAGGCATTTTTGGAAATGGGTCACTCGGGGAATCTTCCCTGGGAAAAAACAGGAATAAACAGAGTTTCTTCCTTTGGAGGAGGAAAATATTCAGGGAATTTATTCTCTGGCTCAGAGAGCTATCCAGGCCTGTCAGCATACATCCTTTTAAATGGAGAGGGGATTTCCTGTACTCACACCTGTGCAAACAGAAAAGGAGGCCTCTGGATCAGGCAGCTTATCTAAACCTGTCATCCCACATCTCTTTAGTTAACAGAGGATTTCCTGTCTTAACACCTGTGGAAACAACAAACTTTTAGACCAGCCATGGTTATCTAACTTGTCATCTCATCTCCTTTTTAGTTCACAACTTAAGTGGTTTAGGGTCTCTCACGCATAAAGGGACACACCATGGTCACCCACTCAACACCTGAACAAACATTCAGCTGTGTAAACACAAGAGCTACTCACCAATTGGGTAAACAAGAACCTCTCAAAGAACTGATCTCATCACAGAGCCAACTAACCCTTTTAGATCTGAGTCCTGATATCTCAACACAACACATGACAAATATGAGAGAGAGTATATCAAGAATTTTACAGAAAACATACATATTATAAGACTTATCATTTTAATATATATATATATATATATATATATATATATATATATATATATATATATATATATATTTGTGTGTGTATATACTGTATATATATATTTATAATATATAAATATGTAAATATATATATTATATATATACATATATATACATGTATATTACATATATATGTATATATATATATATATATATATATATATATATATATATATATATATATATATATATATATATATATATATATATATATATATATATATATATATATATATATATGTGTGTGTGTGTGTGTGTGTGTGTGTGCATGTGTGTATGTATATGTATATATATGTATTGTATATATATATATATATATATATATATATATATATATATATATATATATATATATATATAATATATCTATATCTCACTGTTAATTAATTTGTCTACTATGCAATTCATTTGCTAAACTCGTCTCTGTATTTTACTTTCGTTTTGATTACGGGAACTTATTTTGTGTCAATTTTTCATGTGAACAGGCTTTTAGGTTTATTCTACATGAGTGGTTATAGGCTACACTTTGGAATATGGAAAATTATTATAAGAAACTGAAGGGAATGCTAATAACGGAAAGCACCCAAAGGAAACTAATTGTATTTGGCAACTGAGTACCAGACAAAGAGCGTGATGAAAAGGCACTATGCATCTGGAAAGAGACGCCAGTGAGATCGAGAGCAGAGAAGACGTGACCCATGGAAAGGAAAAAGCAGCATGAATAGAGACTCAAAAGAAAAAAGTGACGTAATTATGTCGACAAGGGTAGAGGTAATGTTCCGGGGAAACCAAATGAAATTTGTATGCAAGCATTTATTTGCTTGCATCTTTGTTTCAAAACTTCAGCAAATAATTGTTGCTCCAAGACAGTTTCGAGAACAAATAAAGTGCGCTCATCAAAGAATAAACAAAACATTTAAAAGGGAAATAAAAATGATAACGACTCATAATGTAACAAAAAAAGGACAGAAAAGTAATAAATGAAAATGGGAAAAGAGTGAAGATGAAAAAGAATCACTGAAAATTCATATGGTTACAAGAAGGTAAGCGTTGAGCTGAGAATCAAACGACAAATCCTAAAAAAGAAATAGAATGATTTTCACACTTGTGTCAGCATCTGCTTAAGCATCCAACAATAGCGCAAAGCTGTTTACCTTCTCGACTTGAGATGTGCTTTCTTAAGGTTGCCTTTGGCTGGGTGGGGGCTGAGCGGGAGCGGGTGGTCGGGTTTGGGGGGAGGCGATAATCATTAGAAACATGTGGCAGTTAAACTTTACCCGGGAGACTCTGTTTTTACGTTTCTCCCTCACCTCCCAAGGGGTATTTTGAGGATGCCATTAAGCCTGCTGGCTTGTAACGGGCTTCTCTCTCTCTCTCATTCATATATAGATATATATATATATATATATATATATATATATATATATATATATATATATATATATATATATATTACACACATACACACACACATATATATATGTGTGTGTGTGTATTTATGTATGTATGTATATTATACGATCACACGTAAGACGTGAAGATTGTGTCTCAATCAAGAGGTAGCAGGAAGAAATGAAAGGCAGCAGCAGCTGGTGCAGCAGCCTACCACCTACCCAGCGCCTTCGTGTTTTTTGACACACCTCATCAGGGTACAATATAAGAATGAGAAGCAGATTCACAATTCCAACAGTAAACATAAAAAAGATGAAAAAGTAAAATATAGAACATCGAGGCAGCCTAACCAAGAAGCAAATGGTCCACAGCCAAGAATTACGCTTAAAGATAAATACTAGAGTTCTAAAAAAAAATTGATTTTCTAGAGATATTATTAAAAGACACATTACAGAATCTAACATAATAAAACATAAGTCAAGTAGTGTGTTTAATATTAGCTATGGACAATATAAACTAGATAACTGGCTTACGAAATGTATTGTTCAAAACCTGGTAACTGTGAAATAGATTGACCAGTAGTTTCATTTCCGTTTGTAGTGTTTATCCTTTAAGTGTAATTCTTGGCTGCGGACTATTTGCTTCTTGGTTAGGCTGCTTCGTTGTTCTATATTTTGCTTCTTCTTTCGTTTTTATGTTTACCTTTGAAATTTCGAAACTGTTTTTCATTCTTATATTGTACCCTGATGAGGTCTATCAAGAATACACGAAAGCGCTGGGTAGGTGGTACTGCACCTGCTTCTGCTGCCTTTCATTACTACCTGCTTCTGCTGCTGCTTCTTCATATATATATATATATATATATATATATATATATATATATATATATATATATATATATATCCACACACATATATATAAATACATATGCGCTACATATATATATATATATATATATATATATATATATATATATATATATATATATATATATATATATATATATATATATATATATATATATATATATATGTGTGTGTGTGTGTGTGTGTGTACATATATATATGTATACATACATATGTATGTTTCCTCATTTACAAGCCTGAGCTTAATCTATGAATGTAATTTATTATGACAGTAGTACTGTTTATCTTATGTATTCCATTTGACTCTCTTCAAGAACCTCGCTCTCTGTGTTTATTTGCAGTCTCTCTCTCTCTCTCTCTCTCACTGGAGAGATTACTTCACTTTATCTCTCTTGTTCTTCATTTGTACAGTGTTTCAACTGAGCATGTAGGGTAAACTTCTGATACAGTATAGTCTTCTTCAATATTTATAAACAGACGAAACCAATCATGTTTAATTCGGTTTGTTTCAAATATATAATGAGTACGCAAGAGATGTGTGTGTGTGTGTGTCCGAATTGAGGGTGAAAGGATTACGTCAGAGAGAGAGAGAGAGAGAGAGAGAGAGAGAGAGAGAGAGAGAGAGAGAGAGCTAACTCCAAAACAGAGGCAGAAGAAAACTGAAAGTGATTAAGATAATGGTATGGAATATTTACATTTCAAAATCGAACCTTCGTTATACGAATTCTTGAAAAAGCGCCGCGTTTAAACGTTTAGGCGATTATTTCTTTCTTGTCTCAGAAACCCCACAACCAAAGCTAAATTCTTTCTCGCTCCTGAAGCTTATATGCCGTCATGTCACGTCAGGACTTGCTTTTTTTTCTCTCTTATTTTGTGTCAGTCCTTTGGGGATTTATCCACCCTACCAATTGGGTTTCCCTTCGCAGCCCCTGCTGTCACGGAAGACGGAGGGAAGGGCTGTTTCTTCCAAAAGATTAAAATTTTTGTGGAAAGTTCTAGAATTTGATGAATGTTTTCTCGTCGAAGAAAAATCAAATGTTGCTAAATTTAGAAATGGCATATTTCTCTCTTTATCTGAAACGAAATAGATTCTTTTCGAGTTTTCCATAAAGTGGAAAAGCGGAATTATTCACGATGTTACCAAAACTGTTTTGAAGTCATGAGAAAGGTAAATGCAGCGGTGAATGATCACTTGTTTAAGGAAGAGAGAAATAAAAAATGACAACTGAAAGAAAGAAACAAAGAAAGAAATAAAGAGGACGAAGATCCCGAAAGTGAAAATGAGAAAGGAATAAGGTTTTAATTATGAATATTCGCCGCCAGCGCTTCATCAGGCTAAAAGTGGAACCTGTACACGAGAGGAAGGGGAAATGTTGAATGGGCTTCGTTGACAAGTCGACATAAAGAATGTCTCTTGCTAATTAAAAGTGTTTGTAGCTCCCAGGGGGAAAAGCTGTGAACTGATGTCTCGTTTGAGCGTCGGAATATAAAGTGTATTTACGGGGCCACGGAAGAGACGAGTCAACCTTTGAACGAAGTGTAACTAATGAACCTTTGCCTTCAAAGGGTCTCCTTCTTTTCGGGCAGCGACAAAAGAATCACATTTACAGCAAATAACTCATGAAATGGTTAATAGCACCGCCAACAGGAACTAATGAAAAGAAGTGTATTTTCAGCGGCTGTTGCCATTGGAACCAACAGTCTGCTAAATGAAAAAGCTTCTTTAAGGGAAAATGTTAAAGCTTTAACTCTTTCCTATATGAGAAGATACTTTACGCTCACACACAAACACACACGCACGTATATATATATATATATATATATATATATATATATATATATATATATATATATATATATATATATATATATATATATATATATAGACGCGTATATATATTATATGAATTTGTTGTCTCATAGACGGGTGTCTTGTTTATATTTACAGATTTTAAGCCACAAATATACCTTGGGATTCATAATTAATTAGTGCTTTTGGGCCGGTCACGATTCGAACCACGATCTGGTATAGAAACAACAGACAGAGACCTCATATACCCGGTTATCTCCTGGTTGGTGGAGACACTTATCAATTATAGTTACCCTTGGATGGAAGTTATCAATAAAGTATAGTAAATTCGATATTAAACAATACTTGTCGCTTAATACCTGCAAATGTAAAAAAATCACTCGCGCATGACCTCACACACACATCTATGTGTATATATATATATATATATATATATATATATATATATATATATATATATATATATATATATATATATATGTGTGTGTGTGTGTGTGTGTGTGTGTGTGTGAGAGAGAGCGTGCGTGTGTGTGTGCATGTGTTCGCGTGTGAGTACGTTCATCTGTCCTATCAGAATCGTTCATTTTCCTTAAATGAGTGTTTATCTCGCGAATTTCAGGTCTACTTTTATTCTCCCTCTCTCTCTCTCTCTCTCTGTCGCTGGATGAGGGGAAAATCGAGCAGCAAGTCAGCGGATCAGTGAGCTGACTGCGTGGCAGCTAGCTGACTGAGGCTCAGACATGTTACATAATTTTGGTGACGGACAAAGAGACGAAATTTCCAGAGGGGATGAGGTCTCACTGAACACGCCGACATCTGTGTGTACCCTTAACTGTATGTCAACAATTGCCATCTTGTAAGCATGAGGGCATTTGAAAAGTGCTTTTACAATTACCACTTTAATGTGCAGTCCAGGTGGCTTAAGTCAAACGAACCGTGAACTTCCTGGTGGTCCCTTCTTTGAGAAACCAGGCGGTAGATGACTGTATTTAAATGCAAAGCAATTTCAGATTGAAACGCCGAGTAATACGGTGTAAAGATGGCGAACATTAGTTATAAAAACCAGGTGTTTTCCTTTTGACACCAAAGTAAAAACCCGTTAAAACCCTAACGCTTCGTAAAGTTGACATTCTAAAAGAAGGGGAAGAAAACGTCACCTAAAGACTTTGGTTAATGCTGAACAGGTGAGGGTGAGGCCTCATCTTTGTATATTCTATCTTTGTGTTAGTTTTCTATCTCAGCCCCACATGTTTTCTACTTGTTTCATGTTTCGCTATTATTAAGCTCTTGTGTATGTGTAGGCCTACTGTACACCTGCTGTACATACTCGACAGGTTGAACCTTTCGGGATGAGGACCTTCCTCTGTTTTTGGAAGAAGCCTCCAACTGCAGTAGGTACAAGAAGCAGGACGAACGAGAGGAAGGGATACTCAGACATCTGGCTACTGCTATTACTGCGTGAATTTACGCTACTGACCAATCCCCATTAATCATACTAGCAGCCGGTGTTCTATAAAAGGGTCGGGGAAGTGTTAGTAACCTTTAGTTTAATACCCCTTTTGTCCAATCTATACGGGCTAAAGGATAGTTTGTAATAAATAATGACTGACTTGCCGACAAAGCAATACAAGCAACAATAAAGCTGACTGGTGAAGAAAATAGAGAAATACCTCCTGAAAGAATTCATTGATGAAATTGGCCAAATTGACTTTCTAAACGAGCTGAAACGAGGCAAAGGGACTGTCTGCAGCAGCCATGGCCTATTCATCCCCACAGAGGCATTAATCAAGCACTGTCAGAGCATGTGTGGGAGCAGTAGTTGACTTCGGCAACAGAATATCAGTTCACCATAACTCCAGTGATGTGACGCACCAGATTCCGTAATCATAATTTGAAAACGCAAAACTTGGTGAAACCAAACGTCGTTGATGGAGGCGATGTTTGAACTCGCGCCTTTGTTTTTACAAAATATCCCGATCAGGTGAACAGGTTGAGCTACTCACTGATTTTTTGTTTTGGATTTCAGAACAATTTAATAGGCACCTCTGCTTCGGGTGGTGTCGTGCTAGGAGGTCTGGAAGAAGGATTCCTTCTGCGGCTGGCTCTTACCTTTATTCTATCGGTACAATTGTTATGACGACGTTGGCATAACATAATTTGATTTGAATCGCTTCATGCCGTCGAAGGACAAGCTCATCCAATACGCCAATAAAGACATCTCTGTTCCTGTGCCGCCCTTGACCGAGTACGCGCAGCAGCAGCTTCTCGCTATCCACGGATATCAAGTCGTGTTCTTTTATTTGATAGGGCCATGATTAATACATAACTTTGTGCAATGAGCTTCGTATTACTTTGCTGGAGGATACACAAACAATACTGGTACTGACTGTAGAGTTTTTAACGGAGCAGTTCACACACAGTGTAGACAGTCTACCGATTATGCAACGTCAATAGACCAGGATCCAGAGAAGATCGGGTCTGCTAACACGCAGGTCTGAATCCGAGCGAGTAGGATAATGAGCTCAAGTGAGGCCCTAAATCTCGACTCGGGCTCGGGCTAAGCCAACACAAATCAAAGATTTGGCTTGAAAAGACAACCCAAAATATGTTCCTCGATTAATATTTTAGTTTTATTCTGTCTCTAAGGACTTCTTTGATAGATATTCATTTATAGTATGTGTAGATTCCAGCATATGAGTACCAGTTGTATTGTACAATGCCTCATTTGCCAACATTTCTCCTCGCAGTAAATGTCAGTGTGAGAACGTTTTTCCTGGTCAAGCACGTTATTCGAATATTGTCAGCACAACGCCGAACGACTGCACAGTTTTTGGCTGTTTTAACACAAAAAGGAAAATCAAATCTTTAGATTTAGGCATAAGTTTCTTTCGTTTTTGCGAGCGTTGAAAATTTTGAGGGATGCATGCATGCAAGCATATAGACGATCTGATAAACTTAACCCAGATCATGCTATCATTTGCTCTTCACATTTTTACAAGGATGATAGTACCAACTACATGAAATCAAATTGCAACATGGAAGTTTTATTTCTGATTCTTCCATTCGTGAAATGTAGTCAGGGGAAGACAGAATGTGGCCTTTCTTATAAGTAAAATGAAAGCCATTTTAACTTGTTAGGCCAAGATAAACAGCGTGTGAACTGGATAACAGCTGTTATCCACTTCGATTGCAAGTGCAAATGACTACTCAGGTGAGAAAGGTCTCTTAAACAGCAGCAGTGTGGAAGAAACTGCTAATTTCATTTATGTTGTTGATAAGTGGTTTGATATTATAAATTCTTCTCCCGTATATGATGACAGTATCACGAAATGCTTTTGGGATTAATTATGAGGAACAGAAAAAATTCTGCAGGAAAAGGCTGATACCATGAAAACGATAATGGTAGCAAACTCACGATTTAATTGTCTTTATAGACATCAAAAGGGAGAAGTTCTATTAGGTAAATCTCTTATAGGCCTTTACGAAATGCGAAGTAAATTATATAGCGTTAAATTCATATACGTAAAAGGCGATTAAATCAAAATGGAAAATTTTTTTGGTTGCAGACGTCAAATGAGTGGACCACATGACAATCCAAATTCGGTGAGTTTTCAATTTTGCTTGAGAGAGTATTTGTTACGAAAAGACATTGCTCTGTTTAATAAAAAAAACCCCACCGGTTGTAAAGAAGACGAATTTGATTTTTAAATAGGCAGTTGTCATTTTCTGCTAGTGCAAAACAGAACAGTGAATGAACGGAAGTTATCAGTAGAAATGCGCGTGATTAACATTTTCTTTAAAAATCTGATCAGTAAACTTGAAATTGAAAATGAAGGCTTAAAGGATGATGTTAGAGAAGAACAGAGTCTGACTGAGAAAGATGAAGGAAAACTTGAAAAATCACCTCCTGGTGCAATAGAAGAAGAGTCTTCGTTACATTGACGGCTGTACCTATCGTCAAGATATCTTCACTGAAATATCCTAATTTAGGAGTTGAAACAACAGACTGCATTTATCATGAAAATCATGACTGAGCACAGTCAACATAAGCAGACTACATGCTTTCACGTCTCAGTTATGTATTATGAGAGAGACATTTATTGCAACTCATGGCGAAACTTCACGGGGAGGTTAAAGACTGCATAAAGTCGCTTGCTTCTGAATTACAGTTGTCTGAAGCTGATGATCACAAAGATGTAATATTTTCTTTTTTTGCTACAATTTATGGGCATCTCAGGATGAATTATCTAAGTAAAGTGATTGTAATAAAGAAAAAGAAAAAGACCGAGTGCCAGACCAGAAAAAGAAAACCTATGAAACTAATAATCTAATATTGAATGGGTATCAACAACTTGTTTGTTCTTATTTTGCTAAATGAATCCACACAATAATACTTACAATGAAAACAGTTTTGAATTTATCTTTCTTACTGGACAGTGTTATGCTCTCGGACCTTTAGTGGCTCATGGCCTTAGTGAATTATTTAGCATCAAAGTGAAAAATAAGAAAAAGTCTTAACTGAAGATGAGCTTTACTAAAGGAAACGGATTATTAAAAAAAAAAGACGGCATAAATGAGCGGTACCTGGACATAGGAATCTGCAGCGGGGAGGGGTCACGTGACTACCTGCGCAGAAAAGGTCTTATTTTCGTCACCACGTTAGCAGACGCGTTCCTCCCTGATCCTGCATTAGACAATAAACCCGAACTTCTCGATTATGAGTTAAAAAGCAAATTTGAGAAATGGAATGAAGTGATTCTCCCTAGCTCCAGGATTCGAACATGAGTCAGGAGGAACAGGCGTTCTTCACCTTTAATTCCACCCACGCTGACACGCAATTGCAGTGTTCTTTCAGATATCTGGCTGCTTGAGAGGGGGTGGAATCCAAGCATGTGAATCATGCCAGAATGAAAAGTAACAGTTCATTAGATTGTTTGGATCCATAACAATAATGGAAGCCAAATGTATGAGTTAGGGTGCGTTTCACACATTTCGGTTAAAAAGACGAAGTTATATGGATCCCGTCCAAGTTCCTGATGGGCTGCAGGAGCTACCGTGAAGATTTGCCAAGTTACTTCCCTCCTTCGCCGTTTCCTTCTTCTTTCTGATGAAGAAGAAGAAGAAATCATTCGGGACGAAAACATCGAGACGATGAAATCGCCCGAGTATGTTTCACCGACTGAGAGACACCGACCCCCCGCCACCCTCCCCCCCGCCCCAATGAGAAGGCTTTTTTAGTCTCTCTCTTCCTTATTTTGATTTATCCTTCTTGACATGATAAGAAATGAATGGTAAATATATATGTATATATACTGTATATATACAATATATGTACTATATATATATATATATATATATATATATATATATATATATATATATATATATATATATATATATATATATATATGTATATGTATATGTATATATATAATATATATATATATATATATATATATATATATATATATATATATATATATATATATATATATATATATATATATCCAATGCAGCACGAAGGACGCTTGCTTGAAGACATCACTAAATCCACCTTCCTCCGCGCTGCATTGGATATGGATGCCACGAGAAACTTTCTACTCCTGTTCCCTTTTCTGGCAGATGTTCTTTTCAACTTCGAAGGGACATTGGTGAAAGCGCACAGTATTCGGCTTTGACGGAAATTCCTTCAAAAATGTTTACAAGAATAAGTGATCCCAAAACCATTACTACCGACGATTACGAGTGGACAGTGAATCTCCTTTCAATGAATTGTGTGTAATCTTCCTCAAGAAACATATAGAAAAGCCAAGAAGGCTCGAATTCAATATTTTCAAGAAATTGAGAAAGATAGATTTAATGTCATAAATAGGATTCCCCCGGATTGGATAACAGAGCTACTGAACAGAATTTATAATAGCCTTAGATTCAAGCTAAACAAACAAGTTCACCACCTGGATCATCAATTAAAATGTCTCATCGAGATAAGTAATTGGAATAACAAACAAAGACGATTGTGTAATAAAACTCTCGAACAAAGAACTGGACCAGAATCTTAAATGTATTTTAGGCAATGGCTTATCATATTCTATTAGTAATGACATTTCGAGCACAAACATCATCTCAGAGATATCCAGACTGGAAAAGAAAAACACAGTTGTATCACCTTCAATGAATTTAGTTAAAGATCTTTTCTTCGGCTTACTTCAAATGCCTAATAAAATAGGGAATTTCCCAAAAAGTTTATAGATGCAATTCATGAAACGAAGAAAAATAAAAGTTTGCACATTACTAAAGCCGACAAATCCTATTGTTTTGTGATAGTGGATAAAATTAGTTATGTTGATAAAATGGAAAACTTATTATCTGATTCTAGTACTTACGGAAGTTCCATTGGCTGATGTCATAAAAAGTTTCAGTTCTAAAATAAAAACTATACTAAAGGAAGTCGGTTCAATAAGAGAGAACGTGTCAACGATTGGCCCATCCTTATTGTACATGTACAGAATAATCAAAACCCATAAAAGAGATTTTCCTATTCGACCCATTATTATTTCAACCGCTTCTATTAGTTATAAGATTTCTAAATATCTAGTTAAATAATATTACTATCGCCTATTCTGGGTTCTATTTCAAATTCCCATTTACAAAACTGTTGATTTCTGTGCTAGACTTTCCCCTATTGAATTATCCAGCACTGACAGGTTAACGAGTTTTGATGTGACATCTTTATTTATTAAAGTTCCTGTTGATGACTTACTTCAATATTTATCACAACATTTGGACTTGTACAATCTAGAACTACCTGCCAATGTTATTATTAATTTGGTATCCCTTTGTATAAAAATATTTAAATTCACTTTCAATGGTAATTTTTATGAACAAATATTTGGTATGGCTATGGGGAACCCTCTTTCGCCACTTTTGTCTAATATGTACATGGTATTCTTTGAGTCTAGACTTATTCCAAGAAATCCATTCTCTAAGGTGTTTTTGGTTAGTTTTGTAGACGATTGTTTTTGTATTGTAAGAGAAAATGTAAATATTCCTGATTTCTTGCAAACAATTAATAATCTTGTACCATCCATAAAATTCACAATAGAATATGAAGAAAATAATTGTATACCATTTCTGGATGTCTTAGTTATTAGAAATAGCACCAATATTTGTTTTAAAGTATATATGAAACCCACGAATAATTTGTCATATATTCATTTTTACTCTACCCATGCCAAACAAATTAAGGTGTCAGCATTCTTAGAATTTGTAGTTGTGAATTTTTGGAAGAGGAGTTTAAAATTATAGATAAAATTGGAGATTCATTATGTTACCCTCCATATTTTTTCGAACTTTGTAAAAATAAAGCAAAAAAGACATATTACAACCCAACCAGTGTTAACAAAGAACTTAAAAGTATTCTCTGTTTGCCATTTCATCCTAATTTCATTCCTGCAGTGCCCATTTTAAAAACTATTGATATTAACTTAGTATCTAAATATAATAATATTTTGAGAAATAAACTAATTAAGAATAGCCCACCCAATTCAAACAATATTGTATGCAATATTCCTTGCAAAGAAAGTAATATAAGATTAATATTGGCCAAACATCAAAAGGACTAAACGTAGGAAGCTCCTAACACAAATATGCCATTTGAAGAGGCTTATCAAATAATGGCATTGCGGATCATTGGCTTAAGACAGGCCATGCAAGGTCAACGACCATCGGAAAAGAAATCTGCTAGAGACTGTGTTTATCGGAGCTTTTTGAAGCTACTTCCACCAGGCACGTTAATCCCCACCCTGGATTATCCCTTGATCGTTTGTCCCTGTCTTCTTTGTTTAAAGAACATGCTGCCCAGATTAATAAACTGTAACCCCGCCCCCCTTCTGTTTTTATATACAGGCCTATATCTCTGTCAAATTCTCTTGTATTCAGTGTGAACTTGAAAATGTAGAATAAACTATGAAAGTACTTCTTTTGTTCAAAGTCCCGGTTTTCACTCGCCTTCTGATGTGGATTTAGTGATATATATATATATATATATATATATATATATATATATATATATATATATATATATATATATATATATATGTGTGTGTGTGTGTGTGTGTATGTATGTATGTATTAGGACGGGAAGGAATAGATGTAATCGGAATTTTACCTTAAGACCTTGCATAACCACTTACCGTGACTAAAACGTAATCAGTAGAATCACATAAATGAGATAGTTTACCCATGAATTACTTGGTGAAAAGGTTGCCACTGGAAACTCTGACTAATTACAAAATTATACTTTATTGCACACATTTATAGCATGGCAAATGAGGATTAAAGCACTCATACAATTATTAATAAAGTAAACTGTGATAAGATTAATAGCAAATGTAACTATTAAAGAATTAATTATATACAATTAGAACACAACCGGAGAGCCACTGTCTCGGGAATTACACAGTGAGATTCAATTAGAAATCAGCTACAGGAGATTATAGCTTGAGATGTTGCAAGGTTTAACTGTTGCTTTTCTTGGGCAGATTTTACACTAGGCAAGATGGTGGTGTAGGAGGTGAGGTTATTGAGATAACATGTGTCTGGAAATAGAATAATTCCAGGTAAAGCTTCGTGGATAATGGGTTCTTTCTCTAGCATTAATGGCACATGGGAAGGAATGAATAAATTAATTCACTATAAACCATGGACAATTAGGTCACTAAAATTATATCACGCAGAGAACACACAAAACACTGGTAACAGATTTTGAAAGCATTTACGGGGGGTGAGAAATTTGTGAAATGAAGTGAGAAGTTTCAGTAAGAGGAAAAGAGAACTGGTAACTCAAATATGCTAATTTCAGATGCACCATGGATCCCTTGCAAGTGCACTTTGCAACAGTGGGCAGATGAGTGGACTAGTCTTCAGTCAACAGTCAGGGTGTACCTTGTCGCCAGGCCTCTTGCAGCTTCAGTTCCAGTTCCAGATAAGCAAGACTAGGGTTGTGTTAGTTCCGAGTTCAAGCTCTGCTCAAGGCTTGATTCGATTTCGCCAGCTGCATGACATGACTGTCTTTGTGAGCTAAGGATGGAGAGCCTAACGGTGTACCTACTGAGTTATCAGCTGCCGCTGCCTCTAAGTATTTCCAAACCTTGTCGTTTTGGGCAGGGTAAGGGTGAGGAGTGAGGATGCCATATCAAACGTTCTTAATGAATTTGGTTGGTGTTTGAATGTACTACAGACCTAAAAGTTACTCATAATCAGTGCTAGATTTCTTTATTAACAAATTATGATCCTTAGTAATATTTTGCACTGGGTAACAATATAAACAATGCTTTTCATTTCTTGAACGTGGCACAGATTTTGAGCTACGTTGCTAGTTCTCTTAAAGGATTCCCTTAAAAGCTAAGCTTCCCTTGGGGCATGTATTGGTCGAATTCAGACAAGAGAAAATGACGAGTATGGGAATAAAATATCTTTATAAACTAAAATAGTACAGGATCGTGAAGAGTATTTTAAACTATAAAAGGATGTAGAAAATGAACTGTGAATACTTTTATTTACATGAAAAGAAAAAGTAAATAGAATTTCTATATTTCGTAAGAGCAGGGAAAGAATGAAACGGCATCTATCTAAGCGCAGAATGTGTCTCTCTGTGTGTGTGCGCGTGTATATATATATATATATATATATATATATATATATATATATATATATATATATATATATATATATATATATATATATATATATATGTGTGTGTGTGTGTGTGTTCGCTTGTTTTTGTGTGTATATATATATATATATATATATATATATATATATATATATATATATATATATATATATATATATATATATAAATATGTGCGTGTGTTCATTTCTATGGGGGAAGAGAGAGAGAGAGAGAGAGAGAGAGAGAGAGAGAGAGAGAGAGAGAGAGAGAGAGAGAGAGAGAGAGAAAATGAAAAGCATATAAATGGTCTCAAGGTCACTGTAGAATGAGGTAGCGATTATCTTATTAAAGATCAAAAAAAGGAAAAACAAAGCTCTGGAAGACAAGACGTGAGAGAGAGAGAGAGAGAGAGAGAGAGAGAGAGAGAGAGAGAGAGAGAGAGAGAGAGAGAGAGAAACATTCGCTGGACTCACAGTCGGATAGTATACTTTTTTTCTTTCCCTTCCTCAATAATTGCAAATGGAATTATGAAAATGCCTTGTTAAAAGTTACGTTGATATTTTGCACTCTCTCTATTTATTGATTTTGTCATTTAAGTAATCTTATAGTCCAAATGCCCTAAGAGATTTACAAGAGATTTACCATGGATGTATTGGAGAGAGGCCCAAACAAAGATTATTATTGCTCCTAAGGGTACGGATTAAAAAAACTAAGCACGGCCACTTCCAACCAAGTACATTCGGCAGCGCGGGAAGAAACGTCTAAAACGACGAAAAAGATTGAAAATAAAATGGCAGGTGATCATACAGTATGTGGAGGTGTTTTTTTTGGTTAGTGGACATTGTGTGACGGCGCAATGACCTGTCCCTTTCCTTTGCCCTCATGAGTGAGTGACCTCTAAGCCATTCAACAACTGTGAACGTTGGCACAAGAAATCTGTGTAAGGACTCATGTTAATCAGATACTACCTAAAAGATGAATGTGTGACTGACTCGCCCTATGTCCACGGCCATCAAATCGCTTGAACCTGAAATCGATTGTAGTCATTCACACTATCTATATTTAACTTTGAGACCCCAACATTTGATTAACCATTGTGTTATAGTAAGCGCCTTATTCCTTCGCGTATATATTCCTGTTCTTTTCACCTTCACCTTCCATATTCATGGGTATTTTTCCCATTAATGACTATATCATAGTGTATTTCGTGATTTTCCAACTGAAACTCCAACTGGAAGCTAAAATTTGTTCCCTATAAAGCCTTTTCAGTTTATGTTGTGATCCATGGTGTTTCCTATATTTTCTGCACGTTTGTTTATATTCCTAGATTAATTGCACATTTCTTTTTCAAGTTAATGGCCACTCCTCACTGGGTATTACTTTGGGGCGGTGAACCTTGTTACTCAGCATGTGTGGTAGGCCAGCTGCTGTTGGAACTCCTCTGCTACATTAGCCTTGCCTTGTCAGTGTTTTGGCTTGCTTGAGTATTTTTCTGCCTCGCTGAATAGAATTTTCTTCTTTGACTTTGAAGCGAACTTTGTCTTTTCAAGTCAGCAGGTAGGGTAGGATAGTTGTTCTCTTCATATTTATGGTAGCCTAGGATTGCTTCTTCAGCACCCCTCTACTTCTTATTCATATATGCTATGGGGTCACATTTTTCGTTATGCATTGACCCTGTTCAACTGTTTCTCACTTGAAGTATTTGCGGGTTTCATTTGCTCCCTTAACATTTGGTATAGGAATCATTTTTTTGTTATGATACCTTTTTGGCCTTCAGTTTTTGTATTGTTGTTTTTTGTTTTCCCGGAGCCTGTAAGGTATTTAGCCTATACTTTTCCCTTTTTCATTCACCTATTTTGAGGATGAGAGAAAAAATTTAGATTTTTCGGAAAAGAGCCATTGAAGGCTTATAGTCCTGCAAATCATATTTTTGTGTTGTCAGTAGTTATTCCCCATTTTTTGGGTGTCATTGATACAGTTCTGTACCCCTCAGAAGCTCCCTAGTTAGAGGACCCTGTGCAGTGAATTGTTCTATATGGCAAACCAATGCTCGATTTTCTTGGTTTCGTATTTTATGGCCTGCCGTCAGGACAGTATTTCCTTTTCAGTTGCTCCTGAAACTTTGAGCCGAGATTGTACTAAAGAGGACTCCCTACCACACGTTATCCGATTCTGGATGAAAACTTGAGAATTTTGTGGCGCATAACAGCGCCAATCATTGAAGAGGAACTTGCTGATACGTGTTTCTTCTTCTTGTGGACACTGCCGCACCACTTCTTGACCTAGCGAAGTGGGCCATCTGGTCCTTGGCATTTTATTTGAAGCAGGTGAATATCATGGGTTTATTACAACAGAAATGTGCTTCGCAGATTATCACAGTTAAAACTTTGTGTCATTTGAATAATGGGGCTTCCACAGTCTACCTAAACTGAAGTTACACAATCATTAAATCTAAAGATCATATATAACACAAAAATATAACTATGGATGCTCAGATATGGAGTCCAAAAAAATGTGAAAGGTTTGTTTTCAGAGACAGTAGACACCAAATCACTGTTTAGACGCGTTTCCTAGTGGTTTATGAATATGGTTACACAACATTTTGAAACACTAAACTCCAAATGGACAAGCAACTGAATGGCCTGAGTTATAGGGATCAGGAACAGTAGTAAGGAGAAAAGTGCAACTCTTAAGGTAAATGGAAAGAAAATGCCACAAGACGAAAATTAAAGCCAAGGATGTTAGATCTCCACTTAATAACTCGTATTGTGGTGAGGCTTTCTCCCTAAGTATAAGACAGCGAGATACATTGCGGTCAAGAGAAAGAGCCTCTGCAGAAAAGGCTCGGTTGGTTTCCTTGTCCATTAAAATCTCTGTACTCAGTTCAACAAGTTGGAATAGAGCAAGGAAAACAAAAGCCTCGCCATAAACACGAGAGTATTAATACAAACAGGAGATTAGGCAAATATGAAGCAAAAAAAGAGAGAAATGAGGAGAATACAGCCTCAGTACTGAAATTCTAAGGACATATTTATTTGATCATGTAGTTTTGATCATCCAAAATATCCTTGGAAGAGCAGAAGAGTATAAGAATACAAGAGGAAAACTTGAATGCAACGTGCTCCTATAATCTCAATAATTATAGGAGCATGTTGGAGATGGAGATCGACAACGGATGTCTGATAAGTGGACGCGGAAAATGCACGAATCATTGAGAAAGGTCTAAATCGTAGGTTCAGTAGATTTCAGGAGTTCCTGACTAAAGGCAAGGAAGAACAAATAGATGCTGAAAGAGGAGGACTCAGAGGAACGCAAATAGAAGAAATATGCCAACGAGCTGGATGTAGCATTCTCAATCATGTACAAAATATGTGCAGTGGTCAGACAGAAACAAAAGAACAAGATGTTAAAGTGGAGAGGAGTAAAGCTATAAACAGGAAATTTGGCTAAAAGGGCGTTGTGCCAAACCCAGTCCAATGCCCATCAAATTCAATCCAGATGTTCGTTGTGAGTAATCAAGGATTTATCATTTTATTGAGGAAATTTGATGCTTAGGAAACCACAAGGTGGGGCAGCTTCGGTAATTTCTAGGGAAAGCTTAGGGTTTTACTGCAAAAGTTTGATAGAAATAGAAAGAAACCATGTCATAAACAACTAGTCCTTATTAAACTACTGACGCTAGCAGCTATAAAATATTCTGTGTAATCGGTGCAAATATAATAAACGTGATATTAGCTACCCCTGTAGGGGCTTTAAAAGGGAAATCTTTAATGTTACTCAAAAATTGTAACATTTACTTAGGTAAAATCATTAACATTGTCTGTAAAGTGAAATTTATGATTTGGAAAACGATAACCAATACAAAAATAATGAATCCATGTTCAGTCAAGGCAGGTATTCTTTTTAAATGCTTTATTCCTGGATACTGTCCACCCATTTATCCATCCATCCACCCATCCATGCAGTGTCCACAGGAAGCAATAATATTCGAAATGTGTAGTTCTAATCAAAATGTCATCATGGTTGAAGAGGACGAAAAATAATCCAGGGTAGGTCAGGAGACACGCAAATGAAGTCATCAATTACAGTGATAAATGGACTTGGTCGCTTCCCCTTCCTTCCCTAAAGGTTTCGGAGATATTAAATCATTTGGTCCCGTTCCAATAGGGTCGTTCCCTTCGCCAGAAAAAGAATGCCTCATAAACAGCAGAACAATGCTGCAATAAACAACCCAACCTCTCAGCCCATATAAGGAATGAAATGCTGTAAGCTCGACAAAGTGTCTAACAGAATTGTTATTATTACTATGCACAAAAAGCATACATTCTTATAAAATAACCCATTAGGCTATTAACCTACAAAGCAAGTTGCTATAGAATAGGATAGATTTATGTAATAAAACAAAGAGCCAAGTGATATATATATATATATATATATATATATATATATATATATATATATATACATACATATATGTGTGTGTATACATATATATATGTATACACACACACACACACACACACATATATATATATATATATATATATATATATATATATATATATATATATATATATATATATATATATATATGCATACGATGATTTGCTCTATACAAACAATTCATGTTCCTTCAACAAAGAAATTTAATTGTAAAACACTGAAGCAGAAGCGACCGGAAAGTTTATCGAATATCGCAAAGTGTGACAAGAAATTCACACATAAAAAGTTTGGGAAATGACAAGTCATACAAGTTAAGCAGGAGGCAGGAAAGAAGCATAAGTTATGTTTGAAGAGCGATGGGAACTCCAATGTAGGAGGAGGCTGAACTGTCGTCACGTGGAAGGAGAATCATTTGATAGCGAGAGAGCAGGTGCTGTCATGGGGAGAGGCCGCGTGAGAGGAACGGCAGATTTAGAGGCGAGGGGAGCTGACAAGTTTGCAACGAACTTAGGTAAATAAGTCCTTTTTATTGACGCCATCGTATTGTCTAATCTTCGATACACTTTTGCTCTCACCAGTCTTCTCCATATACAAGTTCGTTAAGCCCCTTTGAAATTTAAGGTGTCTTACATGTTACTTCTTTTGCTTTTACTAGGAAGTGAAGTGCTGGTCGGGCTTTGCTTCGTCTATATAGAGAACATAATCATGAAAACATAATTCAAAAAATCGATTCGTTTATGCATGTGACCAGGTAAAACGTTCGCCACTGGAAAGGAACTGATGTTTTTGATTTGACAAGTAAGAGTCGCAATTCACCCAAAACTAGAGAGTCTACAACTTGGCTCAATCGAAGTATATTTATAGCATTATTACCTTTATTCAAGGTCACCAATCAACGCAAAACAATAACCTGAACATTAGCGTAGAGGGTGCGGATATTATCTTCTATGAGAGAAACAATTTCCAAGCACGTCTAGTGTTATGTCATTACTGATTCAGAGCGAAAGGAATTTGGTTAGAATAAATAAAGTTGAAATGTTTATTGGCAACAAGTGAGTGTTCTTGGCTCTACGCAAATCGGATGTTGTCTTCTTCTCAGGATCTGTTTCCTATGACTTCGAACAGGTTTTGTATTGATTCCCACACAAAAAAGATTTCTTTTAATATTTCCGTAGATTGTGAAAGGTGTCTACGGTTTCCTTTAGCAATCCTATCATTTGAAAAAAAGAAGAAGAAAATTCTACAACAACTAACAATACGCTGACGTGTTACCTAAAGAAGAGGATGGTCGCATTTTCGAAAATCAGAGCCGGCCAATGTACAAAATTTTAAACTTATTATGATGGGGTGAAAAAAAAGCGTTATCAGCTGCTGGTTATTGAGAAGTGGAAAGATGAAACCTGTTGACTAGAAGAACAATCTAACGGGCAACGAGCAGAGCAGGTGTCCTTTAGGGTGTAGGGGTGTGAGTGAGTCGGAAATCTTCGGGTTTTGCATCACCGTTTGTTTGGTCTGCACAAACTCGACGCTTTCTCGTGAAGGGGATCTAGAGTACCTTTCGTGTAATCCTCCCACCTTTCATTTGATCGCGCCTTTTACAACAGGCGACCTGACACAGGTTCTTCCTCTTTCTTCTTTCCTCCTTTTTCTATTTGAACGTCCTCAACATTTTTCACCGCATATGCAAATGTCAGTAAATTTAAATGCAACGATATAAAATAAAGTATGAAAACGTCCATTTATTCGTGTGTTTGCGTCAGCCATCACCTAGCAGCTAAGACCTGTCGCCATAAGAGGATCCCAAGGAGGAACAACAGAGCAGCCATTATGACCTCCTTTCTTCAATGGCCGAATCCAAGCTGATACAAAGGAAGAAAATCGCCATGGATTCGGTGCCGCTATAAGAAGCTTGACGCCGTAAGTGCGGAAAGTGATTTGAAATTGCTCAGGCTGTGAGAATGCTGGTAAATATATCAAGGAAGCAAATGCAGCAGATATATATATATATATATATATATATATATATATATATATATATATATATATATATGTATATATATATATATATATATATATATATATATACATATATATATATATATATATATATATATATATATATATATATATATATATATATATATATATATATATATATATATATATATATATATATATATATATGTGTGTGTGTGTGTGTGTGTGGATTTTCCATGAATATCAAAATTACACGTATGCAATTTAAATTTAAATGTTCGTGGATAAATTATTTGGACTCATAGACGGGAAAAATGCACATTAACACAGTGCTCTTAATTAGAAATCATCCTTTATAAATGATCACGTCAAAGGAAAATACAGTTTGTGCAAAGACATGCCATGTTCTCCGTATGAATTTAGTGAAAAAGTTGTTCATTGTGCTATGAAAGACACGAGCACACATGAAAAAGAGACTCATGGACCTGAATAACCGATTCCCTGACTCAGACTCACTGCTGAAATGAGATCTGTGCTTTGCCCGACTAAAGCTTTAGAGGGGAAAGGACTGCGGATAGAGCTCTTTTCCTGCATTTGAGGACCGGGGCCTAAAGGACAAGGTGCTTGCAATGGAAGCACTTGAGTACCAAAGCTTTAGAGGGAAAAGGACTGCGGATAGAGTTCTTTTCCTGCATTTGAGGACCGGGGCCTAAAGGAAAGGCGTTTGCAATCAAAGCACTTGACTTTCCAGGCTGTCTTTAACAGGCCTGAATACATCATATTTTAGTAATTATTGGTGTTTCGTGCAGAGAATATCCTTGCGGAGTTGTAATAATGTGCGATTTCAAGAAATGTCCGTGGTTATTGTTACCTCTTTTAGGCAAATATTCAAGACAACTTGAATCCAGACCTAAAGAAGAGAGAAGGTCATCCCACTTCTGACCCAGTATCTACCTGGCCTGAGCATGACGTTATGAAGGATACACGCAGGTCCCCCTCGCTTATTAGTAGCTACTGGAAGCGTAAGCATCTCAGCTGATTGAAATAACGAGCGGCAATTACTTTTCTGTTTTTTATCTGCCGGCCTTTATATTTCGATTTCTAAGTCGTGAACGAACGAAAAACAAAGTACAATGACTAGTACTTGTGCCATGTTTGGCTGTCATGCATAATCTACAGAGAAAGGCGATGTTATGTTGCATGAATTCCCCAAGAACGAAGAAATGAAAAAAAAGTTGGATAAATATTTGCAAGAGGAAGGATCCCTTTGATGTTAATAATGCAAAGATATGCTGTTAACTTTTTGCAGAAGATGCATACAAGAGGAACCTCATGGATGAACTATTATAAACACAAGCCGCAAAACGGAAGAAGACATTGCAAAAAAATGCATGACCAACACTACATTTGCCCCTATCAGCCGCTAAAGAAGTGTGCTCGTGTTTTGTTCATCATTTTCTTTTTATGAGTAAGATTATGGAAATTCATGAAGGAAATAATAGAAGATACTTAGAAAATAAGAATAAGTTTTATTTAAATCACTTTTGCCCGAACAGCATACAGTATATGGGTGATAATTATTTTAGTGTAAACACGTAAATGTGTATTATTCGTTTTGTAAGATAAGTCTGACTTTACGTCAGCATAGGCTGTGAGGCATAATCTGTCATTACAACCTTTTGGTATTTTCTCCATTGTTTAGGAATATTGCATACTTATAATGAATATCTGATAAATTTCCCAATAAGATTCTCGGAATATACGTTCATCTCTCTCTCTCTCTCTCTCTCTCTCTCTCTCTCTCTCTCATGCACTCACTGGGCAGAAGAGAAAATTTATCTGCTCAGATGTGTATAATGCAAAAAATGAAAGCATAGTGAACACACGTTTCAGATGTACTGGACTTATAAAATACCGTGTAACAGCCTACCTTTTCTGCAGGGATATCTCTATGATAGAGGTGCGAAATAATGAGCAGGAAGACAAGTACTGCTAGTTTATTGATGAAGCGATCCTCTTATAAAGCGGCGTGCGGACGTCTGCGTACTTCGCAAAGACCGCGGGTACGAAGATTTACAGGTGACCTGAGGTCAATCTATTTCTCTACAAAAACAGGACAGGTACATACAGAAAACATAATAATTAATAATGTCTGACGTGTTACAAAAATACTCCGTTACATGTAGATAATGCATGATCACTTGAACAGACAATAAAATATACAATTCACAATAATGGTAATAATATGTGTTCGGTCGACCTCAGGTTGAATGTGAAGGCACCGCAGAAAATGGAATGTTCATTACAGAGAACGTGTTGAGCAGGTACTTTACAATGCTCCCCCCCCC
Organism: Macrobrachium rosenbergii; assembly: GCA_039081455.1. Lineage (NCBI taxonomy): Eukaryota > Metazoa > Arthropoda > Malacostraca > Decapoda > Palaemonidae > Macrobrachium > Macrobrachium rosenbergii. The sequence continues at coordinate 2,744,711 of JANJGK010000014.1, forward strand.
CACAACGTAGGTAACATCTGATCAAAGCAGGTATCTACTGGGGCGACGGAGGGGGGGGCCCACTTTCTCAATGTCAACTGGAGGGGGTGGTCGCCTTCCCCGGCGCCCTCTGGACCGGTGTGTTGGGGTGCCTCCCTGCCTGTTTTCTGGGTTTTTCAGGGACGCCCACGACGTTTTCCTGCGCATGGGGCTGGCCAGGTGGTTGATGCACCCTGCGGGAAGCTTTGGGAACCGCCTGCAACGTCCTCCTCCAAGAATGCGGGCTTGAGGAGGTCTAAAGATATCCATTCTTCCCTCCAGTGGACGGCTACCCGGAATGCCTTTTTGTCCCTTTTGAGTATGAGGAAAGGTCCTCTGTAGGGCCTGGTTAAGGGTGGCCGCACGGCGTCGTCCCTGACGAAGACGTGGGTGGCGGAGGACAGACTGGGAGGCATGAAGAGAGACGTCCTATCGGTGTATGTCTTCTGGCAGGGGGCAAACTTCCCAACCCTGTCACGGAGCCTCTGTGTCGCTATGTCGTCCCTGTCTTCTGCGACGAGTTCCCCCAGGACTACCAGGGTCTCCCTGTAGGCTTTTTCTGCTGAGGAGGGGTTGCGGGGTTGTAGGCGGTGGTGCTGTGATGAGTGGTCCCCATTAGGTGTACCAGGGTAGTCCACAGCTCAGACAGGAAAGCGGGATCTCTGTCTGTCGTAATGTGGTCCGGGGCACAGAACCGGATGATCCAGCTGGAGAGGAGGGCTTCTGCACACGCACTGGAGGTGGCTTCTTCCATGGGCATAGCTTCGGGCCACCTGGTGGAGTAGTCGACGACTGTTAGAAGGTATCTTGCTCCTCCTGATGGGGGAAGAGGACCCACCACATCGACGTGGGTGTGCCTGAAGAGTCTCTTTGCTTGGGGAAACTCGCCCACCCCAGATTCAGTGTGCTGCCCTACTTTGCTGGCCTGACACTGCATACATTGCCTTGCCCAGGCCGTCACGTCCTTCCATATGCCGTGCTAGACGAACTTATCCATCAGTAGCCTAGCCGTCGTCCTTCCGGAGGGGTGGGATAGGCAGTGGATGACGTCGAAGACCAGCCGGCGTCTGGAGGCAGGCACCAGGGGGCGGGGGTGGCCAGTGCTCCCATCGCTCAGCAGTGTTGACCCTCCTGAGCTGAGGGGCAAGTCCTCCCACTTCAGCGACGTGATGGCTGTGCAGTAGGCTGGGGTCTCTGGGTAGGAGGCCTGTTCACGGACGAGGTCCTCGTAGTCGATCCAGAGCTGCACTGCGTCGATCTTGATCCTCAAGAGGGCATCAACTACTGGGTTCTTCCTGCCGGGGAGGTATTTGATGGTGCACGTGACAGCCGCAAGGTGCCGCTGCTGCCTAGAGGACCATGCTTCCCCTTGCTTCGTGAAGGCATGGACCAGCGGCTGGTGGTCAGTCTAAATCGTGAAAGGCGTCCCCTCCAGGAGGAACTTGAAGTGACGTGCCGCCTGGTATACTGCGAAGAGTTCCTGGTCGAAGGCGCTGTAGCGGGACCCGGTGGGGCTGAGCCTCCTGCTGAAGAAGGCGATGAGCTGAGGGGTCCCGCTGATGACTTGTTCCAGAACGACTCTGCAGGCAAAGTTGCTGGCATCCATCGTCAGCTGGAGGGGAGCGTTGGGGTCCTGGTGGGCCAAAGATGTTGCCTTAGCGAGGGCGGCCTTTGTCAGGAGGAAGGCCTTCAGCTGGTCGGGACCCCACACTAAGGTCTTTGGATGACCCTTGAGGACCTCCGTCAGGGGGGGCCATGGTGTGCGGATTCCTGGGATGAATCTCCTGTAGTAGTTGACCATTCCGAGGAATTCTTGTATGGCCCTGATGGAGGTAGGGGTGGGGAACTTCTTGACAGCCTCGACCTTCGGCGACATGCCCCCTGGGGATATCTTGTGGCCCAGGAATTCCACCTTCTCGACGTCGAAGTGCACTTGTCAGGTTCGACGAGGCCACTCTCCTGCATGTGCTGAAGGAACTTCCGGATGTGCTACAGGTGTTCCTTCTGGATCTGGAAAAAATTAGGATATCATCGACATAGCAGACGCAGAAGTCCAGGTCCTCCAGGATGCTGTCCATCAATCTCTGGAAGGTCGTGCCCTCGTTCGTCAGGCCAAAGGTGGAGAAGGTGAAGATGTAGGACTGAAATGTGTGACGATGGCGGTCCGACTTTGAGAATATTTTGGCCCTGTGGAAGGAGGCCGTTAGGTCCTACATGTTTGGCAGGGGGTAGAGGTCGGGTTCTGTAGCAAGGTTGAGCCGCCTGTAGTCGCCGCAGGGCCTCCAGGTGCCATCTGCTTTCTGCACCATGTGAAGGGGGGAGGCCCACAGGCTGGAAGCCTTTCTGCATATGTCCATCCTTTCCATCTCAGCAAAGGCCTTCTTGGCCTCCTGAAGGCGCTGTGGGGGAAGCCGTTGGAACTTCACGTGCGTCGGGGGGCCCTTTGTTTTGATGTGATAGTACATCCCGTGTTTGGCAGGGGCCCTGGGCACCTGGCGAAGCTCGGGTTTGAAGACTTCAGGGAATTCCTTCAGAACGGAACCATACTGGTGGGGAGCGACGGAACAGATGGCGGGCTCCCTGGGGCACGCCGACAAGGGCAGGGACTGGCAGGACTCGGTGTCCAGCAGGTGCTTGCGGCCATCGTCAGCTGCCAGTCTAAAGTGGGCGAGGAAGCCCACCCCCAGGAGTGGGGTCCTAACATCCACGAAGATGAATTTCCACTTGTATCTCTGGCCAAGGATGGAGATCGACATGAGCTTGGTGCTGTAGGAGAGGATGGGGGACCTGTTGGCGGCTGTCAGGGAGACAGTCGGGTCTGCCGGATGTCTGCGGTCCTCTCTTGAAGGTGGGAACACTGACCGCATGGTTCCAGTGTCGATCAACATCATCCTGCCGGAGACGGTGTCGCAGACGTAAAAACCTACTGGTGCGGGGCCCCTGGGTGTTTCAGTTGCTGCTGCCATGGCGGCCTGTGTGGGTGGCCGCTGCCGCCTACTCCGTTTTTTGAAAGGAAGAAAAGGCAGGGGGCTTCGCATTTCTGGGCAGCTCTCCCGAACCTCCAGTGGTAATAGCAAAGCCCCAGAGCCTCCTTCTTCTGCTGGTGGGATGGCCTTTTCTGGTCAATGACATTGACAGCCTCCATGGCGGGGTCCTCCGGCTGGAGGCAGTTGATGGGGTGTGCGGGTGTGGACGCCTGCTTTTCCGCCTTCGTGGAGTCCGTCAGCTGCTGCACCACCCTGATCAGATCCTTGACCGGCAGGGTGTATGCCTCTGTGATCTGCCTGAGGACCTCGGGTAGCTGCTGCAGGAAGATCTCCCTCGACAGGCTGATTTCTTTGTGCCTGCCTCTGCTGTCAGTCTTGGGAGGAGGAGGAGGTCCTGGAGGGCATGCCACGTTTCCAAGAGGTTTCCCTCCTGCCGGGGGTTGAGGGTGAGGTCGAGGGCATGGGCATCTCTTTCGAAGGCTGTTAGGGAGCAGGTCTCGATGAGAGTGGCTTTTAACTCCTGGAAGGTGGCGGGGCTTGACGTCGTCATTAACCACGGGGTGATCTTCTTGTATATCTCCTCCGGGAGGGCGTTGATGGTGATGTGGTTGGGAATGTCTGCATCCATGCTCATTCCGCGCTCTCACTTGGAGTGTGATGGAACACTCGTGTCAATACACGCTTGGGAGTGTGCCGTGTGGTTCCGCTAATGACTCCAGTGACTTGTTGTCGAGGGTCGGTAGTACACGAATGCTTTGTTAGAGCGCTGTAGTTAGTCTGTTAGGGCCGTGGACTGGTTCATCGGGCCAAGACTTAGTCGCCGTTTGGGTCTGTTAATGGCTTCCGGGAACCACTCCGGGAGTCACCACTGTGAGAGAGGTGCGAAATAATGAGCGGGAAGACAAGTACTGCTGGTTTATTGATGAAGCGATCCACTTATGAAGTGGCGTGTGGACATCTGCGTACTCGGCAAAGATCGCAGGTACAAAAATTTACAGGTGACCTGAGGTCAAACTATTTCTCTACAAAAACAGGACAGGTACATACAGAAAACATAATGATTAATAATGTCTGATATGTTACAAAAATACTCCGTTACATGTAGATAATGCATGGTCACTTGAACAGACAATAAAATATACAATTCACAATAATGGCAATATCATGTGTTCGGTCGACCTCAGGTTGAATGTGAAGGCACTGCAGAAAATGGGATGTTCATTACAGAGAACGCGTTGAGAGTGGACTTTACATCTCTCTTTTAGGTAGTAAATAAAATGTAGAACTAGAAAATCGCGATACAAGGTTAACTGAAGGTTCAGTGGCAGATTATATGAAACCAGCTTCACCTCAAAATTACTGACAAATGAAGTCATCGATCCTGGATTGTTTGTCTGTAATGCTGTTTTCCCTGTCTAATGATGAGGAATATCTTTCTGAGAACTGCGAAACCGATAGAAATTCTATCAATTGTGAAGATACAGAAATAGGATTTGAAGAGGCAGTAGAAAAAGAAGAACCAGAAAATTAATTTTACTGGATACACTAAAAAAGGTCCCTCACCATCCATTTCTTGGGAAACATGTAGACACTGGATGGAGTCTTAATGAAACCAATGAGTGAATTCATGGAAGAGTTCAAGTCATGGGACAATGATTTAAAACTTTTCATGGAGATAAAACTTTAAAGAAGAGGAAATCTTCAATGAGAACCTTGTCAGATTATATTGCTACCTTAGTGGTATTGCCTAAAAAGGTAATAACCTTTTAAAAAATGTTTATTAGAATTAGAGTTTAAAACAAAAGTCCGATTCAAGAGAGGAAAGAGAAACACAGGATGCCAAATAATTTTGTATATAATTTTGTATATATTAAAAATTTTTCATTAAGCATCCACATTGCTAACATAATTTATCTTTGTTTCATAAATTGGTAATAATTTTGGTTAGTAAGAAAAAACTCGAATATTAATTAATGTCGTTGTGATAATCACACTTGTGTTGAACTTATCCAAGAATTCAGGCCTTTTGTTAGTTAAAAAATCATAGACAATAAATAAGAACATTAAACGTCCACTGGAATCGCTGAATAGGCCCATGTCAAGGGTTCGTGTCCCGATGGGTTCCAATTCATTTATCGCTTATATAAATTCCCCTTCGGTGATAATTCTCCTTAAGAGATATTCCTGAGGTAGCGTGAATTTGATATTAAGCGACATTTATAGCTTCATGAGTGTATATAAATCACAGTGTGATAAAAAATTTCATAATAAGAGCTGCGTGTTCCAAACGTACCAACGAACTATCATGGCGGAGGTGGGTCATTGCCGAGGCTAGTACAATTTCCTGCTCACGATGGGAAAAAACAGTACAGCAGACTCGGTAATGACTTATACCTCTCTTGATGGCGTAGTGGTAACTTCCACTGGAGTCGCTGAATAGGCCCATGTCAAGGGTTCGTGTCCCGATGGGTTCGAATTCATTTATCACTTATATAAATTCCTCTTCGGTGATAATTCTCCTTCGGAGATATTCCTGAGGTAGCGTGAATTTGATATTAAGCGACATTTGTAGCTTCATGATTGTATATAAATCACGGTGTGATAAAAAATTTCATATATATATATATATATATATATATATATATATATATATATATATATATATATATATATATATATATATATATATATATGCACATAGAAGGACAGGGTGACAAGGTGACAGCTGGTCATCAAAAGGTGTTACATTTATTGCCAACGCATTTCGTAACAACATAGTTACATCATTAAGGCTAAAAGAGAAAACAACACAAATTAAAAACACATGGAATATAACTTTGTCTTTAAGAGTCTCAACAAATTATACAATACTTACTTTAAAACAAAACAAAATTTAAAAAGCACCTGCTAGACTTAAGGCTGAAGGCTGAATGATTCGGAAAGGAGGGAGAAGCAGCGAAGAAAAACGGCTCAAGCCAGATACAGCTGTATAGAGGTGGTATGATTGTTCAACTTGGGCACTAACTGCTTAATAAATAATTATCTTAGAGTCATTATTTATTAAGCAGTTAGTGCCCAAGTTGAACAATCACAGAGAGTGGGTATGCTATAGATTCGAAGTACAGGATCTCAGTTCGACAAGACTCTGTACACCTGGGTCGATGTCAACTTACTTCTCTCTCGATAGCTGAATGCTTCAGCCAACCATTAATCACTTCATGTTGACCAAAGGCCAGGGTTCTAATCATGTCCAAAGCAAATGCACTTATTAATTATAATTTCCTCTGGGTCTTAGTTATTTCCAAGATATCATGAATTCGATATTCAGGGATATTTCTGGTTTAATATTTGTGATTCCACACACACACACACACACACACACACACACACACATATATATATATATATATATATATATATATATATATATATATATATATATATATATATATATATATATATATATATATATATATATATATATATATATATATATATATATATATATATATATATATATATATATATATATATATATATATATATATATATATATATATATATATATATATATATATATATATATATATATATATATATATATATATATATATAATGTTAATGGCTCTCCCGGGTCAAGAAGGGCCATCTTTTATTGCTGCATCTGTTTTAAGAACAGAATCAAACATCTTACTTTTCCTAAGACGTCTGTGGTAGCGGTGGCCCCCTGGGTTAGCAAATTCCTTCTCCTTCGCCGTCTTCTCTCACTAAACCTATCTTTACACAAATGCCTGCTGGAATTAAACACTGAGAAGCAAAACTAGACTTTATTGACAAATTTAACGAAAGTAACTCAGCAAAAGCTATGGTCACGAAATGGAGTGATTCACATCCCCTATCAATGGATTTCATAACTAGAGGAAATACTGTTTCACATTCAAGCATGATAATGACAATTCTATACCAAGCAATACTAGTGAATAACACCCTGGTCATCAACCAAAGTAATAAGGTCATAATTCTTCGAGACCATAATATATGTCATATAGTATGTAAAAGTAAAACACCACTTCCCAAATATTCATCCTCTCAGGACAAAACTCGAATTCCTGTTGAAAGAAACATATTATTATATCAAAACCTGAAATGGTGCTAAAAGCCATGAATATTCAAAACAGAAAAATGTCCAATGGAGCATTAAATGGGAAAATTAATTATGTAGACATCAATCAGTTTCACTACTTCCTAACCGGAGGTTTTCCCTTTAAAGTCTGGAAAGGATATAAATGTCACTGGGTGACCCTACTTACTTTTTCTATGGCCCAGATAAGTTATCTTCATAGTGGCGGTTTCTTTAAACACTACACAGGCTAAAAGCACATATCAGCCACTGAAGATCGAGGCAGTCTCCCCGTGAGAGTCACTGTTCCTCTCTTAAATATCCCTTGGGAGATTGCACACGCACACACGCACATACCCCATTGGAACCTGGGCACTTCCGGCAGATCGGTTCAGTGTTCTATCATGCTGTTCCCATGCGTTTGGATCGTGACAGACCCAAATGTGTTTGCAGCATAAGTGCCACTACCATGCCAGCACATAGTTCTCCCCTGCTGACCCAAGTCAATCCAGGCTTAATAGGAGCTTGGACCACCTACTTTCCGGACGTCCTCGCCCAGATACGATAACTGTCCAATCAAAAGTACAGTAAGGGCCAGCTCCAAAATCATAGCAAACTGTCTGCACTAGATACAAATATTTTATGTCTCGTATGCACGATTGATATTCCAATAACTGTTCATATATGGATTGCAACACTTGAAATCTTGCATTCTTGATGGTCTAAATATTCTGGACGGCTTGCAACTGTACAAGCCCATGCTTCTTTCCACACCTTGAATTCCTGGTGATCCAATTATGCTAAATGGCCTGCGACTGCACAAGCCCATGTTGAATGCAGCACTCACGAATCCTTTGCGCCAAACAGATGTCTCCCAGTAACGACGACAATTTGTAGACGTCCTGCCCGACATCTCTCAAAAAACCCTGGATCCTCTCAATGAAGGCGCAGGCATAGAACCCTGCAGGCGTTACCATAGATGGTCCCCATATGTAACTTGTGTCAGCTGAGGCTCACAGAAGTCATTCATCAGGCGCTGCTGCGTGGAAGTGGTGTATAACAAAGTTGGTCATGTTGACAGTCAACCCAAAAGGGCACCCAGTCTACTCATTATGCCATACTATTACTGAAATATTACACCCATTAGGGCAAAGGTCCTATGATAGAACTGTGAAAGGATTCCAAGTTGCTAACTGGAGTTTCCACAATCAACCCTCTATCAGGTACACTCGGCAAGAAAAGTGAAGATACAGTTTTCTTTAGATTTCGTTCATCGAATTTTTATTTTTTTCTTACAGAAAACACATAATCTCGGTAATTTTACTCTAGAATATGAAAATACAATGCAAATTATATCATATATGTTAAATCTGCAAAACAAAAACGTTCAGATTCTTAAAAACACCAAGCATGTCCGAAGTAATCAGAATTTCTCAGATGACTTCGTTCATAGAGATCTAGAAGATAGTGTGTGAATATCTCGGTGTAGTACTCTTTATCAGAACGGCAATATTTACTCGTTTTCCGTTATGGACAGGCTTATTATTGCATCATCATACGAGGTAGTGATAATTTCTTTAATTTTCACACATTCATATTTGTATTTCACGGTGTTAAAAGTCAGCTGGAATTAATGGCAGTAAATGTTGCGACAGCTACGGTAAGTTGACCAAATCTATTTAAATCTGCAAGAGCGTTCTCTATGATGTGTGGAGCACTTCAGCGGGAAAACACAAGTAACTGGATGTTTCTTGGCGTTGCCCATTCTCTCTGCGTTGCCATAGTTTCTCTCTCTCTCTCTCTCTCTTTCTCTCTCTCTCTCTCTCTCTCCATCGCTAAAACATACTATACAAATATAGTATCGCTCAATCTCTCTAAAAAAAAAAAAATAATGAAATGAGTAGCTCTACATATAGGCCTAGGCTTCACAACAGCAACTCTCTCTCTCTCTCTCTCTCTCTCTCTCTCTCTCTCTCTCTCTCTCTCTCTCTCTCTCTCTCTCTCTCTCTCTCTCCATCGCTAAAACATACTATACAAATATAGTATCGCTCAATCTCTAAAAAAAAAAAAAATAATGAAATGAGTAGCTCTACATATAGGCCTAGGCTTACACAACAGCAACTCTCTCTCTCTCTCTCTCTCTCTCTCTCTCTCTCTCTCTCTCTCTCTCTCTCTCTCATCGTAACATTGCATTCGTTCCTTTATTGTTCCGCACGTTGCTCAAATTTAACTCTTGATTTCACTTTGGAAGATCGCGTTTCCGATTATGCAAGCATTCCGTTCATTGTGGTGTCATAAATTCATTTGTATAAGGTTAATTGGTAGGTTACGTCGAAAAATGTTTATTTTGCTCAGAACTGTCGCTGCAAATTACAACTTGAACGAATACTGTAAAGCTTACTACTGCATTTAACTATCAATGATGTCAGAATCGTAGAATATGATTGAAAGTTATAGGAGGTCAAGCAAAAAACCAACACACTAAGACAGAAGCTCCTCCCCTTTATAAAGTTGCCAGATGTCGCATTATTGAGCAATATACTGTATGTCCGAAGATTTAAAAAAACTGTATCTTCACTTTCCTTGCCGAGTGTACACTAACTTTAAGATACTACCCATACAAATTCTTCCCAGTAAAAATTATCTGAGAACTATACCAGTATACTGAATTCATTAAAGACAATTCTAAACATCTGAGAGGTAAAATATCTCATAAAGTCACCAAAGTTTTACCCTGGTTAGCAAATACTATTGATACCTGCTCAGTTCTCAGCAAAATAGAAATTGACGTACTGGCAATCGCTCCTATGATCATAACAACTACAATTTCCAATGGCACAGCCCTCTTACTCCTTCTGGAAGAGGACTGAAAAATCTAAATTTGGAAGTCATATTAAAATATTCCTAATCCTATCCTAAACCCTAACTGGTTTACCCAAACCTGTAACAGATCAGACAAATTCTGTCCGACATACTAATTACCCCACCAAAAAAAAATCCTAAGTAAGCAAACTTTATTTTGAAACTCTACACTCAAAGATATTGCGTCAGACGACTACTACACATCAGAATATTCTTTCATAACAACACACGGGCCTAACCTCACTACGAAATTAACCCATGTCATGACTTCCCAAAGTCATGTGAATGAGAGACTTCAGCATAAAAAACAAAAGCAAGAATCTCTAAGAGACCAGACCTCGAAACGGGAGAGGAAAACAAAAAACAAACAAAAAAGAATCTCATATATCTATAAAGCTCTACGGTATTTTGCACTTAATTTTAATTAAGTATTGCAACACATAAGAGCAAAAACTGAATTCGGACAATTAAAGATTTATATAATTCTGCGGACTAACGTTCTCCCCAGTTAAAAAAAACTACAAGTTACGCCCATTTACAATCCATTAAAAAAACAGAGAGAAAAAAGAGAAAAAGAAAAAAATTATCATAACCACAGTACAACCCAGGAATTAACCCACACGATTCCCATTACCCTGTCTTTTTAATTTTAGATATATGTGTCAACCGAGACACACCCATATTTTCATCTAGAACAACAAATCTATTCCCCTTTGCTTCCACAACAAGAAAAGGACCTTCAAATTTAGGACCCAGCTTACAGTTCAACTGATTCCTGACATTTATTTTCACAAGAAGCCTATCTTCCATAGCAACTTTAACTCTATCTGGCTTTGTATTGCTCCTGTCTACCATGTCTCGCGTTTTCATTTCAAGATTCTTAGCAAGACACGCATATCTCTCTTTCATGGTGCAAACAAGCCCCCTGACTGTTTCATCACCCGTTGGAATAGGCAACAAATCGAACACACCCCGCACTGGGTAACCAAAGAGCGCCTCATTGGGAGACATTCCAATGGTATCACTAACCACCGTATTTATACTATGTTGCACCTGTGGAACATATAGATCCCAATTTACATCGTTTCCCCCAACAGTCATCCGAAGAGCTTCAATGACCTTCCTATTTGCTCGTTCACACAGGCCATTCGCTTCTGGTCTATAGGGAATGATAGTGACCTTCCGAATGTCTATTACATCCGCAAGAAACTCTAACATCCTATTCACAAATTCTCTACCATTATCTGTAATCAGAACCTCCGGAACCCCATAACGGCAAATATACCGGTTAAAAAATGAGACTGCCACCTCTTCCGCTGTTTTATTCTTCAATGGAAAAATCTCTACGAACCTAGTTAATCCGCCATCAACCACCAACAGGTGCTTGTGGCCATAACTAGATTCACAGAAATTGCTCAGAAGGTCCATGTAGACTCATGATGAGGGTCTGGTAGGAATCGGGAATGAACCCAACTTACAAGAAACGACCCATGGCTTACACGCATCACAAACTGAACAACTTCTCACAAATTCTTCTACCGATGTGAGCATGTTTTTCGAAAAGAATTGTCCCAGCACATTCTGATACATTTCCTCAATCCCCAAATGTGGACTGCCAGACCTACCATGAACAATATCTAACACCATAGGTACTAAACTCTTAGGAACAACTATTTGCGTCGTATCCTCACTATTCCTCAGTCTGTATCTAATCTTCCTAACTAACAAATTACCCTCTAATTCAAGCCCTGCAAAGGCAGCTTATAACCCTTCCTAACTAATTCCCCTCTAAGAAACGCTTTTGCGTCTCCCAGAATCTCATTTTCATCTTGCTTCGCTAATATCCCAGTCTATGCAGTCTCCAAGCACGTAACATACATGATTACCCTCTGCATCAGAAAAACTTCTACTAAGGGCGTCTGCTACGACATTATGTCTGCCCTCTATATAGCTAAGCTTAGCATCAAAATCCCTGATCATCAGATATCACCGAGCTCTTTTTGGGGAAAGATCCGGCTTATAAAAAAGATCCAACAATGACTTGTGATCCGTCAGAACCTCTACTTGATTGCCCAAAATCAACATTTTAAAGTGTATCAAACTAGACACTACAGCAAAGGCCTCTTTGTCTACTGCCGACCATAACCGTACATTACTAGTACCCCTTGTCTTAAAACTTCCTACTGTAAAATGCAATTGGATGGAGTCTTCCATCGAACTTCTGCATAAGGCATGCCCCTATGCCATCATAATTAGCATCCGTTACCAACATGAAAGGACGTTCCAAATCAGGAAACTTCAACACTGGGGGATTCACTGACGCATCCTTAATCTTCTGAAAAGCTACTTGCTGTCCATCTCCCCATATAAACTGCGCATCATCCCTCAGGACATCTGTCAAGTGAGATGCTAGAACAGAAAAACCCTTCACAAATCTACGGAAAAATCCAGCCATGCCTAAAAATGACCGAATCTGCTTCTTATCCTTAGGAGTGACAAAATCTACAATTACCCTAACTTTATCATCATTCACTCTAACACCCTCTTTAGAAATGACATGACCTAAATATATTTTCTGCCTCTTGAGAAAATTACACTTAGCTAATTTTATCTTCAAGCCCACTAACCTAAGCCTCCTAAAAACCTCCCTAAGAACTTCTAAATGTTCTTCTGCTGAATCAGTGGCAACTAGGATATCATCCATGTATAGATATATGTACTTCCCTAATAAGCCATATGAGAGATTTAGATCATCCTGTTAACTGGAGTAAAGCAAGATCTTTAGTCCCGTGCAACGACACAGTTAAAAGGAATATCACTGAATCTTGTTTTATCAAGTCAAATAATGCAAGTGTTCTAAATTTAAGTATTGGTTTTTTTAAACTTGATGCCTTCATAATTAAAAAAGTTGTTGGTAAATATATGCAAAATTAATATTCATTTTTATACATGTTTCTGCAATGTGAATGGGTAAGATTCTGTTTCTCTTATGGTTAAGTATACAGTACATACGGATTTAGCTTTTGATCGTGTGATCCAGGATTAACCTTTTGTTTTTTACCCCCTGGCAATTAACCATCAAGTATTCAAGGTTATACATGTTTTTTGGATTTTGTAAGCCTAAACTTCCGTATCTCTTGTTGTTTGGTCTATGGTTCCAGTTTGTGGATTATCCTGGATTATCTTTCTGTTTAGTACCCTTTGACAACTGACCATCTAGTATTCTTGTTCTTTTTGTTTACTTTGTAACCTTCTTTTTATCTGTGTCTTATTTGTGCCCAGACGATGCGTTAATAAACGTGAAAGCTTTTGGTACTGAACTTCTGCCTGTCATTTCCTGTGGGATTCGCTTATATATATTCATATATATATATATATATATATATATATATATATATATATATATATATATATATATATATTACTAAGAAATTACAAAAATGTGCACGTGATTTGTTTATCAACTGAAGCCACAGAAAAGTTTGAAAAGAAATGACCGAGTCCAGAGTGCTTTTGCGTAATTAACACATATTTGGGGCACAAAGATGTGTTAATTACACCAAAGTACTTGGCAATCTGTCGTTTCTTTTCAAGCTTTTTCTGTGTCTTCAGCTGATATATATAGATATACTTATATATATATATATATATATATATATATATATATATATATATATATATATATATATATATATATATATATAAATTAACTGCTGAAACATACGAAGTCAGTATAACAATATACCAGTAGGAAAGGTGTGGCCTATTCTCACACACACGCGCACACAGAATTCCATTCACTTTATATACTGACTTCAACTCCGGCAGAAACATCTGTTGGGATTGGGTCTAATATCAAACCAAGAAGTTTGACATAATTCCAAAGCAGACTTAGCGAGATTTTCACTTAGTTACATTTTCTTTTAGTTTCCGACAGCAATACAAAATACATACATTGTATATACCTTATCAAATGTGCTAAAAAATGTGCAAAAATTGCAGTCTAGTTAGCTTTACAAATCATCGAGCAATATGCATGGTAATATTTTGTTGGTAAATAAAGGTATGCTGAACATATTGTATATAAAATAATTAGGTCACGCTAGAATGCAAGACTACAAAGTCGGTCTTAAGTTTAGTCTAAATCAATTGAATAAAGTCTTTTACTTTTTTTTTTTATAAACGTTAGAGCTAAATTTTGTACGGAGCGTATCTACCTTAAAAGTAAAGCTTTGCCATCAAGAAATGAAAATCAATGGGTCTTTTAAAAAGTAACTTGAAAGGAAGAGACGCAAAATGGTTGCACCTCATTTTCACGTGGCTCTCCCAAGTGAGGCTAGTCTACATAATACTGTTCTAATTATTGACGTCCGTTCCCTATTGTCAACCGGACTAGGTATACAGTGATTTTTTTTCATTGTGATAATAATCGTCCTTAACATCATACCTAAATGTAAACTGGAAGAAGTTTTTCACTTCAAAATTGGTGCCTTCAACCCCTCTCCCTATTCATTGTGGACACGATTAGCCAGAGAGACAGATCGATGTGACTATACGGTATAGGGAATTTTGCAGGTTAAAAATCATTAACAAGCTGCGAAATGATGTACGTCCGTCAGTGGTTCTACCAGGAGTGACGTTTGGTTCTGACACGTGTCACGGTCTTCTTGAATTCTTTTTCCAGTGTTATTAAGAGACTCGTCAAAAGATTCCAGATGATTTTTTTCATTCGGGCGGGAGACAGTTTGGAAAAACAAGGTGACAAAGAGAAGGATATTGTACAGCTTCCTTTTTGTCGCTCATGTTTTCGTTGAAGTATTGCTAGAAACATTATTCTTTACTCTTCTGTTGCTAAGACGTCTTCAGCTATTGATGCGTGCGTATGTACGTATGTACATATCAGCACTCGAACAAAGCATGCAACAAAATAAAGAAACATAGATTGGGTGCATTTTGTATAAGAGATAAACTAGTAGAATTTGTAGATAAAGTAGTTCTATGTTGGATGTCGAACTATGCAACGATAAGCGAACTGACAGAAACGATTTGATGTTTTTAGAGAAGGACCCCATACTATATTCCAACGGCGGTTTCCATATCGCGTTAAATATGAAGCGTATGCTCCGTTTATCGAATCTTTTTAAAATCATTCAGGGTTTTCCATTATTTTCATTTTCCAGGTGATGAATTACCGAATGAAAATTTGCTTCTCGATTCGGTTAGAAAAGCGCTGACTCCAGCAAGCAAAATATTCAAACTTTTGCTGGGAATGGAGGACACGGAGCACTTCCTGTACATTGAGCAGAAAACCAATGATCGATGATGTCGCTCAGGGGATTTCTAGGAACTGGTGATTTAGATATTTCTTTCGCTTGCATTTGAAGCCATCCATTGTGATACTAACTTAGCACCACAAAGAAAAGGTGTTTCTTCAATAATATAATCAGAGCTGAAAGTACTTGTCAAGCACTTGACAAAGTGCTTTCAGCTCTGATGATATTACTGATTGCATTACTTATTGTTAATTTCCATCACTGACTGGCATCTTATATTGTATTAGTTACCCCTTCTCTGCATTACAATTATTCATGATGTAGGCGGCGCGGCGGTTCCTTCACACAGATCGAGAGAATGCGAGATGAGAGAGAATACGCAAGACTCCTTTATTTGTTGGTCAGTAGCTGGCAGTCAACAGTTCGAACTGTGCTTAGTTGTGAGGCATCATAGAACGTGGAGAGAAACAAGCGCTGACATTTCCCCTTCTCCTGTAACTTTGCTCGGTTCTTATGCTTTATGGTTTGTGGCTTATTTTGGTGAATATACTTCTCTTTGACAGTGTACAGATAAGTTCAATATCTATATTTTCAACGTAAAGTTACCCGGTAAACGCGTAATTCATAACATCCTATATTTTTTGCATTTCAGTCCTGCAGTCTTTGGTAGTGTTTTGTGATGGATGTTGAGTCTGAAGTATTTTGAAGACGCTTTCTGATAGTCACGACTATTGGCAAGTGCTGAATGGATTCTCGAGTGTTGTTCGCTAATGCACTGATCAACTGTCTATTTGTTTATCTCTGTATGAACGATTTTCATTTATCGATTTATACCAATGGAACTTCATAAATTCATTGATTAGATGCACGTTTGTTTATTTCTGTGTTGAGGGATTCGCGTATCTCACATTATATTTTATGGGACCTAATTTCAGTACTGAGCAACTTCCACATACAGTATATGTATAGTTATATCCGAATGAGACCTACGCACAGGTACTTATAACTCGAATATTTCTTTTTATTTCTACAGTGATTATATACTTTCCATTCATCAATTCATTGTCGATGGCACCCGAATGAAGGTCTGACAGTATTTTATGAAATTGGAAGATCTATAAATGCAAAATTAACAAAAATAAACCATAGATTTCCGTTGACACTGATTCATCCCTAATCTCTGGTAAATGTGAAAAGATATAGATCACTAGAGCGTGCAGATCCCACATGCAGGCGTGGTGTCATGTCCTTGGTAGGATTTTCTTGGCCCATGTTGGCAGGGATCAAGACGTCGCCTGTTGAGGTTCTCATTGACTCCCACATGGTTTTCAATGGTGATGTCAGTTTGGCCTCACTTGAGTATATGCTAGAACCAGTTTCTCATATAACCATTAAAATTCCCCTACTCTCAGAGCCATATCTTACTGATCATCATACACCATTAATCCTTGCAAAATGGGTGCACCAGTCTCCTCGACGAAAGTCTCATTCAGCCATTTCACGGTATTTTGTAAACACCAGAATAAGCATTTTTTTTAATTGACTAGCTGACCAATCAGGTGCTGCCTGGGAAAACTCTGAATGACAGTCTACAGGTAGGGGGAGGGAATAGGGAAGGGGGAGGGGAAGGGAAGGGGGAGGGGGAAGGGAGAGGGGAAGGAGAAGGGAGAGGGGGAGGGGTTTATGTTGATGGCATGACTGACAGTTCAACTTTTTTCATGTGGACGTTCATCCTTCGAACAGTCGTGGGTAAACTGACAGATATTACAGTGGTGACTGTCATTTTTATCCAGGTATTACTGTGGTGACTGTTCCTTTCATCCAGGTATTACTGTCCTGTCTGGCCCTTTTATCCAGGTATTACTGTGGTGACTGTCCCTTTTATTCAAGTATTACTGTGCTGTCTGTCACCTTTAACCAGGTATTACTGTGCTGTAGTCCCTTCTATCCAGGCATTACTGTTCTGGCTGTCCCTTTTATCCTGGTATTACTGTGGTAACTGTCCCTTTTATCCAGGTATTACTGTGGTGACTGTCCCTTTTATCCAGGTAATACTGTGGTGACTGTCCCTTTTATCCAGGTATTACTGTGGTGACTGTCCCTTTTATCCAGGTATTACTATGGCAACTGTCTCTTTTATCCAGGTATTACTGTGGTGACTGTCCCTTTTATCCAGGTATTACTGTGGTGACACTCCCTTTTATCCAGGTAACACTGTGGTGACTGTCCCTTTTATCCAGGTATTACTGTGGTGACTGTCCCTTTTATCTAGGTATTACTATGGCAACTGTCCTTTTTATCCAAGTGTTATTGTGGTGACTGTCCCTTTTATCCAGGCATTACTGTGCTGTCTGTCCCTTTATCCATGTATTACTGTGGTGACTGTCCCTCTTATCCATGTATTACTGTGGTGACTTTCCCTTTTATCTAGGTATTAATGTGCTGTCAGTCACCTTTAACTAGGTATTAGTGTGCTGTCTGTCCCTTTTATCTAGGTATTACTGTGGTAACTGTCCCCTTTATCCAGGTATTAATGTGCTGTCAATCACCTTTAACCAGGTATTACTGTGCTGTCTGTCCCATTCATCCAGGTATTACTGTGCTACAATTACTGGTGAAATTCGCATGTGAATGAATAAAAAAAAGGAAGCATCATATATCTTGCACGTTGGGCTTAGCCCGCAGCTGCTACACATGTGAGCAGCTTTGGTTACTACAGAAAGAGGATCTCTACTGTTATAAATGATGGATATAGTTTTAATGTTGATTTTATGGAGGTAATTAACAATTATATTAATAATTATCATAAATTATGATGAAAATTCATGTAAATTCTGATAAAAAAATGATGTAATAGGGAATTTATTGTTGCAGATTAATCATATATCTAACAACGCCTGGAAGAAAATCTGGTGCTGTCAGGCGAAAAATGATCATTAACCCATAAAGCACCTGAAGGAAAACCTGATGGAACTAATAGAAACGAAAATTTCATTTGTGATGTCTGTGTTTGTATGTCTGTCACAGGGGTAACCCCCGTGACAGATGATAGGGTTTCAAACCCACCCTATTATCAAAGTTGGGTCAATTGATGGCCACGTGCCAACTTTTGTCTAGGTTGGTCAGGCAGTTCGGATTTCTATAGCGCACAAACATACAAGCATACAAACATTCATTTTTATATAATAGATATAGAACTATCAATGGTTGTGGATAAGTAAAAATAAACGGATTTTCATAAATGAGGAGTCTAGTTGCCTTTTTTACTTTTAACACGAAGGGGTTTTATTGTGTTGTTAAAGTCTGTGTATTTGTTGTTTGAGGGTATACAGAATTCCAGTTATTTCTAGTGAACTTTCCTAAGGCGGCAGGAAGGATCCGTAACTATTCAAGTTTGTTTATTATTACTTAAATACTTGGTACACCCTACTGTCCTTCCTGCAGCCATAATGATAATTGGCAATTTTTTGACTCCTCCTCTTTTTGTATTCTTCTTGTTCCGAGGGAGCGTCGAGATCTGCCGATAAACAAGCAGAGATTGTTCTGTCAGAGCCTGAGAGCAGTTGAGCCAGTCTTGCCGTTGAGCCAGTCTTCAGTGTAAGCCAGGATAAGCCAGTCTTCAGTTGGGCGAGTCATCGACAAGTATAATGTACATTTATGGCTCTGCTAAAATTACTTTAAGTGAGGGGTCCCTCACGAGGCATTTGTATATTTTCCTAATGGTAACCGTAATCATCTCTTTAAGCCTTTGTTGCTGCCTTTTAATGACCTTTCTGCCTGTAATTGGTCAAGTACTCTTATTTTTGTTTATTACATATTTTACATTGAAGGATTTTTCGCGTCCTTGCAGTGGTTCTGAAGCTCTGCTGAAGGTGTTATTCCTTTTAGTATTGTACATAAATGGTAAGCTAAGATTTCGTTTTCATTGTCATAAGTTAAAATACACGACTGAAGAATATTATCTTTCTGTAAACAGTAACCTATATGGGCGTTACATCATTTCAGGATAGGGTTATTATCCAGCATTGATAATATGGTTATCTGGCTTAGTATTTCCTGCCCTTGACCTACTCACAGTTCAGGCAACACGTTTACTTATTCCTATATATAAGTGCTTCTTGTAATATACTTCTTATATATCAGTTAATATTAAAATTCCAAGGCTTTGCCATTTATGTAGGTTTTCCTTATTTCCAATGCAGGTGTGGAGGAGAAGCTGATCCTTGAAGAGGAAGAGCCCTGTGTTATGCACTTGACAATTTCATATTATCAAATAGTAATAAAAATACAAAAAATTTTCCGGATGTGTAAATTAACTTCCCTTTAACCATTTATAACAAGGTGTTTATACAGTTATCAGCTTAGAGGGGCCTCTGTAGAATATTTTGTTCACCATGTTGACTGAACTCTCACTAATTTACCTTAGAAAGAGTAACTAAGTTAGATGTTGAATACTATCCCAAATTCTCTTTCTAGATGACCATGTGAACATATGCTATGCACTATGGGAAACAGATGGCAGCCAACTATGGTTTTTACTAGGATATTATGGCTTGATAAATACATATAAGTAAAGGCGAAAGTTGGCATCTTTGTAAAATAAAAGACTTTAACAACAAAATAAAACTCCCTTATGTTGGAAACGTTAAAACCCTGCAATAAATTTATATTTCATTATCCTAAAGCCAACTGATTCCAGTGGTAATACAATACCATACAAACACTATAATGAAATTCATTTCACAGAGATGAGTATAGCATAAACTATCAATAAGACATAGCTCCAAGAGTTCGGGAATTTTCGTACACATGAGGGATATTGGTGATATCATAAAATGTTTTCCATAAACAGTTGTCCATACAAAAAGATCATTTTGGAATCTGTCACCGTCAATCGATCCAAGAAAATGACTGTCAGGGTGCCGCTGGAAATCGAACTGCATGGACAATTTAATTCTAAGGCGTGTTTTCAACGGAACCGATACCCATAGCGGTCCAACCAGGTGCGATATGTATCAAAGAAGAACGACCTCTGAAACTCTCCCTTCATAGGACAAGAAGTTAATCACCATCACTAAATAACTTCTTTCCACAGTGCCATTGATTAAGAATGAAGTAGAGCCAAAGGGAATATATGGGGCTTTTCATTTAATGCCTTTACCATACACCAATGATTATCAAGATTTTCTTGGTGACATGTTATTTGTTTTGGTGATACCTGGAATGGTTTTTTCCTGTTGATTTGGGGTTGTGGTTTTGTGAGTTGGTTTAGCCGTTTAGTATCTCTGACAAAGGTTTGTATCATTCTTTGCTATATATGGAAATAGGGTATAAGTGAAATAAGGATCCTGCATCTAAATTTGAGCAATTTATATAGCCCGAAACAAACTTTTACCCTTTTTTGTGGCATGGCATGTGAGAGAGGCGCCACTATAATCTTACTTGTGTTGGTTAAAATCCACCTCAGGAAAAACAGATGCTTCATAGTGATAAACATACCTTAGAAATTGCAAAGGTGTCAGCTTTTGTAACGCAGCAAGGGTTATTTCAGTGCAAAGTTATGTAGTTCGGTATGAAGAATACTGCTGCAACTTTTCAAAAGTTGATGAGTAATTTGGTTCATAATTTTGAAGGGTGTGTCTTCTACTGTATATTGACGATATAGCAATATATAGTGATGACTAAGATATCCATCTAAAGTGTATTAAAGCACCATTTGATGTTTTGAAGAAAGCTGGGTTGGTTTGTAATTTAAGAAAAAAAAAGTGAATTTGCCAAAGCAAAGCTGGTATATTTGGGTCATGAGGTTGGTTGCGGGAAGGTAGCTCCCAAACAGGCTAATGTTGAGTCTGTTAAGAATTTAGAAATTCCTAAATGTCAGAGGGATGTCAAAGAAATCCTTGGATTGGTAGGGTATTACAGCAGGTTTGTTAAGAATTTTTCTGATATTGCTGAACCTGTGACTAATTTATCGCGTAAAAATTATTGTTAATTTGGACTAACGAGACGCACAATACATTTAAACAATTAAAACAGGTATTAATTAATTTTCCAATTTTTAAAGACCAAGATTTTGACATTCCATTCTCGCTTGCCACTGATGCAAGTGATGTCGGTGTTGGAGCAGTGTTATTACAGAAGGAAGAACAAGGAGTTTCTCATCCTGTTGCATTCTTTTCCAAAACATTGTCCCCCGTCCAACTTAGGTATTCAACAGTGGAGAAAAAGACTTTAGCTTTAGTTTTGACTGTTAACCATTTTCAGGTTTATCTTTCAACAGGTTCTCCTATCAGAATATTAACGGACCACAATCCGTTAGTATTTCTTAATAAGTTTAGAAATAAAAACCAATGATTAACGCATTGGAATCTCTTTCTACAAGAATGGAATCTGGAATTTGCCCATATTCCAAGTAAAGACAATGTTGTCGCTGATGCCTTGTCATACATTGATTGAATAGAGATAAGTAGGTTGTTAATGGTTATAGGAGGCCATGCAGGTAATTTCTGTATCTTTCTAATTACGGTAGGCTATGTGTGCTGACGGAGCAAGTTTATGCGTGGGTAAGTGAGGTGAAGGTATATTTATTGTGTAATAACCTTATTTGTATTTTCTGTCATCCTTTTGTTTGCAGCAATGTAATGTAATAGTTTTAAGCCTTGGGTTAAGGTTTACTTAAGATTGATGTTAGTTGTGAGACGAAGTGGTCAATACTTGTTGATCTGGTTTTGTCTTAGGTTAAGGTTTATGTAAGATTAAGGTTAATCATGAGTTAAAATGGTTGTATAATGTTTATGGATCGGGTTTAATGATGAAATTTAGTTTTCAGGCTTATAACTAAGCTTCACTAATTTTTGTGCGTCTGTTTTGCGCAGGGGAGGTCCGTGCTGGTCCTCTCTGTGTCGTTCTGAGTTGGTGTGTGTATTTTTATAGGATGCTCTACAATAGTGAATGAAGTAAATCACTGGTGTATAGATAGTGTTGGTTGTGGAAAAAGTATTGTGGCCTAAACTTAGAAACACGATCAGTGAAATTAAAAGCACAAGTGTGAAGCTCAGTGGATTGTTCTGATTTGTAGGTTTTGGGCTGAAAATCTCTGATAATATGTTAGTATTAATAAGTGGTATTAGTGACATTTGTACATAGGCTGTTACTTGTGAATCTGTCGACCTTTATTCTTGCCACTCCACTTTTGAGTTCCCAGGGATTTTGGTTTGTATGCCATGTATGTTTTATTTTGAAATATTTTTGTGATATTAATATGTTTTGTAAGCGTTATCAATAGGCTTAAGGTTTGTATCTTATTTGGTAATATGTAAAGTTTGTTATCGTTGTTGATAGTTTAAGGTCTTGTATTATATTTTTGCCTAATATCATTATGCTATGTGATATCATTGTGTGATAATTTTACCAAAGTACTTTGCTATTTTGTGTTAACAATTTTTTTTCATTTTATGTCACTCTGTTAAGTTAATTTAATTTTTGATTGAATTCTCATTTAATGTAAACTTGTGAAAAAAAATTATTGTTAAATTTTTTTTCTGTTAGATGAGGAGGTGTCAGTTTGCAGTACTTTTTACTTTTATTAGTATATAATATAATTTTGTATTTTATATGTTAATTTTAAGCCATTTGGGCAGGATTTAGTAAGGACATTGGTTATTCTCCTGACTAGCCTGTTATTTGGAACAAGCAGTTACATTTTTCTTTTCTCTTTTTGAATGTCGGTGCTTTAGCAACCCTCTCCTCAGGGAGTTTATGTCTGGTTCCAAAAAGGACGGACTAGGATCTGTTCCTGAACCATGTTGTGAGGTTGTTGATGACCTGCTGCTGCTATTGCACTCTGCTGCTTTTGCACTTCGCTATTACCTTTGGAATTTGAATTACCTGCCTTGTTGGTGTGCAGCAAACCCTGCTGATTAAGCCCTCCTTCTGGATACTTGAAGGATTGATTTGTCATCAATCTATGCCTCTGGTCAGCCATACTGTCAGTGGGAACTCTCTGGCTGACGGGAAGGTTTATTTTTTGCCTTTCCATGAAGTGGATTACCGTCTGTTTGGCACCACTGCTGCTTGTTTTAGCCTAACCTGTGCCCTTTTAACCCTTAAGGGACAGCATAATTTATCAATGTGCAGCAAAATAAAAAAAAAAATCACATCAATGGAAAGAGAATGACACGTACATTCACACTGTATAAATAAAAAAAATTCTAAAAAATTTTCCCTACCTTCCACGAGAAGTTGAAAATAACTATTTACAACCGGGGTCTCATTTACAAGACAATCGTAAACTTTACCAACTTATATATGTTTTTTCTGATAAATAAATTTACTGTATTTTGTAAAATTATTATGTCTGCTCCCACAATATCAAAACAGACAAGAAATAAAAGCAGTAACAAATTTTTGGTATATTTGTTGTAAAATATTCACGTAAATTTGCGAGAAGGAAGAGTCAGTAACTTTTTTTTTACTTTTACATGCTTTTTCTAATATTTCTTTGGAATTTTCTTTGTAAAATTACATTTACAACCGACATACTATCGTAAAAGACAAAAACAAAAAAACAACAGCAACCCCTTCGTATACTTACAAGCAAATTTACAAAAAGACTCATATGAGAGAGAGAGGTGCAGTACTTTCTCCCTTGAAGTCACCAGCATTACTGATACTGGCCGAACTCTCACTTCTGTATAAAAGTTGCCATTAGTGAATTTATAGCATATAGAAGTACTGGCACCTTTGTTTCGAATCATTATTACCATAACAGTGGTGCGTAATTCTGCTCCACACTGAAGCTCAATCCGTCCACCTCCCCAAACCTATTTTACTTCACACTGAGGCTTAATCCGTCCCTTAACGGTTAACGTAAGATAACTCGGACGTGAGGTGGGGACCTTGATTATTCCCTCTTTGAGGAGATTATGATCGGCTACCAAAAAGTCCTTATTTATATAATTAATTGACTGTACGTCGTTAGGAAATTCCGCTTCTTTCTGTTCCTCTCTTACTTTCTGTAGGTGTGTTTTGGATTTGTTAATTAAGGGTATTTGTGATTTATTTAATTTATGTATTTACAAGGTTCAGGTATTATTTCAATTGGTAATTATGTATTAAATATTAAGTGGTTTTTGTCAGTGTTTGTTTGCCCCCCTTGAATCCTCTTGCACACATTAATTTATTGGCACGTTTCCACCCTTGTGGACTTCGTTGCTGTATGGTGAATATTGATCTGTTGTGAAATTGAAAATTTATTGTGTAGTGGAGACTTGTCCATTACAATATTTATATATATATATATATATATATATATATATATATATATATATTATATACATATATATATATATATATATATATATATATATATATATGTGTGTATATATATATATATATATATATATATATATATATATATATATATATATATATATATATATATATATATATATATATATATATATATATATATATATATATATATATATATATATATATATATATATATATATATATATATATATATATATATATATATATATATATATACACACACACACATATAAAGTACAGTCACCGCAGAAAAACTACAAA
Organism: Macrobrachium rosenbergii; assembly: GCA_039081455.1. Classification (NCBI taxonomy): domain Eukaryota; kingdom Metazoa; phylum Arthropoda; class Malacostraca; order Decapoda; family Palaemonidae; genus Macrobrachium; species Macrobrachium rosenbergii. Next base: position 2,769,565 of record JANJGK010000014.1, read on the forward strand.
CACACCTTTAAACGAACAAAAATCAGAACAATGTTATAAAAACGTAAAATAATAGGCAATTTTTTTGTTTTATTACCTTTTATTCAATATTATGAAATTTCTCCATTATTTTTAAGCACTACCGTGCACAAAAGTCCATTCCCTTAGCCATCCAGAGAGTGACCACGAATCCGGTTACTATGAAACACCGAAGCAGTTGAACAAGTAACTAATAGATGTCGCACCGTAACGACATAGGGGAACGGGAAGGAGGAGTGGGACACAGGTATGTTTCTTGAGCATAGAGCAAAGCTCCCATATTCTAATATTGTTAAGAAAGTGATCGTAAAGTTTTTGTTGTTGGCAATACTGGGTTTGAGCGCAAAATGTGCAGTTAAGGAATATACGAAATAAATATGAGAATAAAAGTGCTTAAGAAGTCAGTATTCATGGATAAGTATTTCCTGTAGATTACCGTATCTTATCAACCGTAAACACTGATGCTGTAATGTTTTGTGTCGATCTTGTGGACAGTCATGTCTGTTGATGAGATGCAGTAATCTACAAGAAATACTGATTAATGAATACTGACTTCCTTGAGCACTTTTATTCTCAGATTTATTTCTCATAATGCCTTAACTGCACGTTTTACACTCAAACCCAGTATCGTCAACAGCAAGAGCTTTACTATCACTTTCTTAACGATATTAGAATATGGGAACTTTACCCCATGTTCAAGAAAAATACCTGCTTCCCACTCCCCCTTCCTGTTCCCATATGCTGTTACGGTGCGACATCTGTTGGGTCTTCTATTAGTTACTTGTTCAACTGCTTCGATGTTTCATAATCACTGGATTTGTGTTCACTCTCTGGATGGCTAAGGCTAATGGAGAAATGTCAAAATATTGAATAAAAGGTAATAAAACAAAAACTTTGCCCATTATTTTCCGTTTTTATAACATTGTTCTGATTTTTGTTCATTTAAAGGGGGTGTTCGAAGTTTTTTGCGGTGACTATATATATATATATATATATATATATATATATATATATATATATATATATATATATATATATATACATACATACATACATACATACATACATACATACATACATACATACATACATACATACATATATATGTGTGCGTCTGTGAGTGTGTTAACAACACCCTTTTTTCTCGTAACACTGGTGGCTCCCGAAAAGAATCAAGACAAACAGACTCCCGCTGGTGAATCGTGAAGGAAACCCCTCTGCAGAAAACTTCCACAACAACAGCTACATACACCTGCATAACAAGCTCATTTTTTGGGACGTTGAACCCATTATTCACAATTAATCATTCACCCTGCATGAGCTCTTTTACTTGGTGGGCGATGAGGCTCCTTTCCAATACCTCTTTCACCTGCCCAATCCAAGTTTTTCTCCTGCCTTCCCTCCCAATAGTTTTGAATTACATATTCTTCACAAACCTATCAACGTCCATAAATTCAACATAACAGTAACATCTCACAACACTGACCCGTGGCTTCAACATTTATATATATATATATATATATATTATATATATATATATATATATATATATATATATATATATATATATATATATATATATATATATATATATATATATACATACATACATATATATATATATATATATATATATACATACATACATATATATATATATATATATATATATATATATATATATATATATATATATATATATATATATATATATATATATATATATATATACATATATATGTGTGTGTGTGTGTGTGTGTGTGTTTAGGCAGAGTTTCTGACCATTGCAATTTTTGTTGTAGGCGACCGCCTTTGTGGCACTGACTTCTTTGGTACAGTCGTCCATTTATTTCACTTGCTACGGTCCGCTTAGCCTGTTTTGCAGGCTTTGTCAAGCTAGAGCTAAGGCACAATAACATCCTCCTTTCTATTTATAGCTCCAAGAGGACGGCAGTTTGGGATTGGAGGGATTGCTATTACTTTTATTTATAATGCTTAGTTTACTACGGGGTAAGTAATTATTTACATTATATATACATAATATGTTATTACAAAGTGTAACTGCATTATTACATTAGTTTGACATTTTACACTATGAAATAACATATTATGTAAATACAACGTAAATAATTAACTAACCCCCAGTAAACTAATCATTGTAAATAAAAGTAATAGCAACGCCCATCCCAAACTGCCGTCCTCTTGGAGCTTTAAATCGAAAGTAGTGTGTTATTGTGCCTTAGTTCTTGCTTGACAACGCCTGCAATACGGGCGAAAAGGACAGTAGCAAGTGAAATAAATGAAAACCACACCCCGACTGTGTCACACCCCGACTGTGTGTCTTTACCCAGAATTTTGAAGAAAGATTGGAAGCAGAAGTGAAAAAAATATGAAAGAATCAGTATCAAAGAAGTCAATGCACAAAGGCAATCACCTCTATATATATATATATATATATATATATATATATATATATATATATATATATATATATATAGATATATATATATATATATATATATATATATATAATATATATATATATATATATATATATATATATATGATAAAGTAATTATCACAGTCACGTGTGTAACAGAAATAAATGTCTCACACCAGGATCAAACCCAGGTCTTTCAATTTAAAGGCAAAGGTGTACCAACTGAACCATATACTGTAAGCAGTTAGCAGCGACCTCGCCTTCCAATTGAAAGACCTGGGTTCGATCCCATGTGAGGTGAGAAATTTATTCCTGTTCAACACGTGACTGTGTGTTGATTACTTCTATCATATTCACTCAGAAGTGATAATTTGCATGAAATGCTATCAGTTGGGTCAATGCTGGGTCGGATAATTGGGTAAAACTCGCTGGAATGCTAGGCAGCTAGCCTGCCCGGGTGAAAGCCTTTGGTATAGTGGTACTTCTAGTCAAACCAAAATGAATACGAACATGTAGTACGTTTCCGGCGTTGCCGCTTTTCCCAGATTTGATTCATAAATCCTCGACCTAAGTTCGGATGCAATGTAGTTGGGGCAAAAACGATACCATATCGTCTTTATACCAGGTCAAAAAGGTAAACACCTTGACACTACTGTTCTGCGTTTCTAACCCTGAGGACGAAATGAGCGAAAGAACTGAGATTTGATGAGGAGTAAAGGATGATTTATAGTAAAAGACAAAAAAAAAAAAAAAAAGCTGCAGTAAATGAGGATTTGATATCATACATTAAATTGTTTTGATAACACGGTATGATAAGGATGATTTAGTTTCTAATCATCTAAATGAATTATAAAAATGCCCAGTATCTACTCAGACTCACTGTTGAAAATAAATGATACAGTGCGATGAAAAAAAAAAATAATAATAATACTGTTATTTGCTCTTCAAGTGATGGCAGACTGTCAATTAAGTCGGATTATAAGTCAGGAAGTTGGCAACGTAGCTAATGACACCATGTTCGTAGTCATTTTGGTTTTACTGAAGGTTCCAACTTTTAATCACCTGGGTGGTACAGTTGCTATTGTGATGATGCCTACCTGGTCTGCCCGGCTAGACCACTGAGTTAGTCTCGTGGTCAGAAGAGTAGACAGCGTCATTGGTATGCTCGAAGGGCACAGCCCAGTAGAGTCGACATGGTTTTGTAACCGTGCCATGTCTTCCAGGTTATTAATTTTTCATTGTAGCCTATAATTGCATTGCCTGTTAATGACTAAAGACCTTAATATGGAAGCTATATCAATAAGCTCATGAAACTACAAAATCGAAGTCTGTAATTATTTACCTTTTCAAATTTTCTTACTAAAAATTACATTTACAGCTTAAATTCATGGAAGTAATTCATTTGATTTCGATCAAGTTTTACAGAATTTTCTTAAGAATTTACAAAAAAATCCTATCTAGCTAATAATTTATATGAAACAGTCAACTACTCTTCTTCTTAATAACTTAGACACTTTTTGCATATGATTAAAGAAAATGTTAACATAAATTAAAAAAACAAAGTGCGCTTGAGTCTGACCTCAAGTGAGGTAACCCGAATAGAGCACGTTCTCTCTTCCGAGCGAGACAATGAATATTCAGACTTTTGCAAAACCGTGTTATTTTCTAAGAATTTCTTATGCCCAAAAATATTAACCTGTGAAAAATAATCATCTCCTTTTAATTACATTTTTCCTGTTTGATTGAAGTGATGTGTCACTTCTGTGGCTGCTTCATTCAGTTGTCTTTTGACAAACAGAGGCAATGTAAGCAATGTTCTTAAACCAATGGCTGAGCACAGACTCTGTACAGTCATTTTCCATAGTTTGGTTTCATTTACTTTGTAGGAGGGTACTTTTCCTTTAATAATTCATTTAGTAATTTGTATTATTTGCATGGTGTTTGCTATTTATTAGATCTTATTTGTTAATTTTATTATTTTTGTCCATACACTATCTTATGTAATCCTACTGCTACTCTCTTTTCTTTTGCTCTTCCCTTTTTTTGTTATGCGCACATTCTGTTATCCTGGAGGTTTGCTCGGCAAGTTCACAGTCTTTCATCTTGTCTTATAACAACACCTGCATTATTTTGAAAATAATAATGATAATAATAATGACAATAATAACAAAGAGGGCTTGGATAGGTGTTACACCCTAAGTGCTGGTGAAGGTGAGTATGCCTTGTGTAACATCGCCCCAGTGCTCGTCACTTCCCCAACTCCGACTAGACTATCAGTCGTGTAATATGTCGCAAAAACATGGAAACGTCCGAGGATGCACCAGCTCGTACATCATTATAACCAAGATGCCATTCCAAAAACTGATATTATACAAAGTTGGAGACGGCACTTCGGAGAGAGCCATAATGTCTCCCAGACGGGATACAGCCTCAAATCCACAATAGATCATTGATATCGCCCATTGAGATAGCTGCCCGCTGTCAATCCTGAAGATACTGAAAATACTGATGCTGAAGCCTCTCTCAACGTCATACAGGACACCACCATAAGGAAACCTTCTGCCCAACTGAGTACCCTTGCAAGCAAGGTGGCCCAGGAATCCCGCCTCCACCCTCAACTGAAGCTGACAGAAATGCTGCAGCACGCCAGAGTCGACTGCCGTGTCAATCAGCTGGGTTACGGGGGCCAGCTGCCAGGCATTCAGCGCCAAGTAAAGTGATGACTTACCCATCCGGCAGCGGCACATGGATATGCCTCCATCCCAATTATAATCCTGGATCTCTGACTTCATTCTTATGCAATTCTAACGGCAAATAAAGATGAATATTTTCATGTCAATCTTGCAGCGTATTGATTTTGACGGAATATTCATTTATAAATCTTTCGCGGTTTTAGTTGAATTGGACGTCAGAGAAAAGACGAAATCCATTGAAAATGTTGGTTTATTAAATAAAAAGTAATTCAGGAGACCTCTTTGCGATCCTGCTCTCATTCTACTGACGCAGAGATGAGCACGAACACGTACGAGTGAGTTTGAATAGATCATCTTCGCCCAGTTACCAGAAAGCTAAAATAACTTTTGGTGGCTCAATGTATTTTTGGTCGCCGTTCTTTTCAAGAAATCCCATTACCGACCTCTTCCCAGCTAGGACTTTTTGGAGGAATATAGCCTTGAAATACTCCATTACTTGCAATGTCCCTTTCTCTTTCTACCCTCCTCTCTCTCTCTCTCTCTCTCTCTCTCTCTCTCTCTCTCTCTCTCTCTCTCTCTCTCTCTCTCTCTCTCTGTCTCCCTGATTTTATGCATAATTCATGGCAGTTACTTGTATATTATTTATTGCACCAAAAACCTTATTTATCCACTTCCTTTTAACTACATCCTTTATAATGGAACGTCTGGAAAACGCTTCATGACGGAAAAGGTACATTATACATCTTTGCCAATGGTAGGAAGTTTAGGGGACTAATATTTGTTCCATATTAGAGGAGGGCAACCCGTCAAGATCTGAAGGGATCTGCACAAGTACGGCTGTGCAGAATATTATGGCAATTCTCTCTCTCTCTCTCTCTCTCTCTATCTCTCTCTCTCTCTCTCTCTCTCTCTCTCTCTCTCTCTCTCTCTCTCTCTCATATCATTTTAAAATTACTTAAATCTGGTCATATTGATTTTAATCCTGTCTCTTACTGTAACGGGAATCTCGGTAATCAGTTGCTTAATTACCCAATCATTATAATTTTTATGGAACTTATTCTTTGCGGGAATATTCTAAAAGAAATTTCTTGCTCCTGGATCTCAGGCTTTGTTGTGACAAACGTACCCAAAAAAGCGCGAAGAATTCGAGAAGTTATGTATCTGGTAAAAAGTGACCAGTACATTCTACACACACACACACACAAATAAATATATATATATATATATATATATATATATATATATATATATATATATATATATATATATATATATATATATATATATATATATATATATATATATATATATGTGCATGCTTACGTTTGAATGTGCGCCTCTAGAAAACTTACCACAAGCATGTTGCTGATCTGATTGTATCACTTACAAGGGTAAAATACGATGAGAAGGAACAGGAGCTTAAGGTCTTACTTTAGAGGGATTCTGGAGAGAAACTCTCAGGATAACTAAATTAAATGTGTTTATAATACAAAATCAGAAGGCAAGGAGGGATAAGGCAGGCTACTGCTGTTCCTGCAGCAGCACATAAACGAATAATAGATGCTAACTGGGTGCTGAGGATTAAACTTCAATGTCACTGTTCATAAGGTTGCAACTGGAAATTCTTCGGTGTAACCAACAAGCATACAGTCATGGCAAAAGGGTCCACAGTGAAAAGCACTCCTTTCTGCAATAGAGGAAGGCATACGATCACTTGATAAATTTACAGTAATAGCGAGGCGATAGAAATCCTCTTTGCATAAAACATTACTGAATAAACTCGTGACACAGTTTAACATGATAGGTCAGGTCTATGGAAGAGTTGGACTTGGAAATGGAAACGTTTGGGAGAAGAAACAAGTAAAAAATGTGCCAAAGTTTCTTCGGTGCAATCAAGTTTTCTGTACATCGTATAATCAAGGCCACCGAAAATAGATCTATCTTTCAGTGGTCTTGGTATAATGCTGTATGAGTCGTGGCCATGAAACTTTAACCATCGCATGGTGGTGGCCTGGCCTATATCGTTGCCAGGCGCACAATTATGGCTAATTTTAACCATAAATAAAATAAAACCTACTGAGCTAGAGGGCTGCAATTTGGTATGTTTGATGATTGAAAGGTGGATGATTAACATACCAATTTGCAGCCCTCTAGCCTCAGCAGTTTTTAAGATCTGAGGGCAGAAAGAAAAAAGTGTAGACGGACAGACAAAGCCAGCACAATAGTTTTCTTGTCAGAAAACTAAAACTAAGTGACTGGACAGCCTCACTTCCTTGCTGTACCTTAATTCCGAAGAGATGGCGCCTGTAGTCGTACCAATGGAAGGTTGTGGGGGTTGGTACTGACTTTAAGATACTAGGACTGAGTCATTCAGCCACAGATGGATGTTGGCTCTGAAGGAACGGGGCAGCCAAAGATGTGACTTACTTGGCAGTGTTCTGGTCTCTCTTGATGTCCTGTGATGGGGAGCTATTTATCAACTCCTAGGATTGCCGGCTTTTGAGCTTGGAAGGCATCCAGATGCATTCTGGGTATGTCCAACTTTCTCTTTTGGTGAGTGCTGGGTGGTTGATCTGTGCCTCAAGTCGCACAGGAGGAGCGGACGTCTTAACCAGTGCCTCAGGTCGTTCAGGTGGCCAAGCATCTCCTTCGAGTTCAGGTCAGTACCAGGAATAAGAGGTTTATCGCAGTAACAGAGCTTAAAAGAGGATTAGAAGCAGCAATGGGCTAACAGAATGAGATCAAACAGGCAATTTTTCCACGACCGACCTTCAGTGTGTCACGGCAAGCAACCTTAATTAACAGAAGGTTATAAAGTTTGTTGGGAAATTTTTACTTTATTCTTGAAACATTCCCAAGGCGAGTTGCCTTGGGAATGTTAATTCTTTTAGCAGCTCCCCTAACAAGTAAACACATCATGCCCTTAACTGGGTGAGAATGGCTGCAGGCAAGGCATATGGACTTTTAAGGATTATTTCTCCCCTACTAGCCCTTGGTTGCTTTAATGAACTTAAACTAGGATTTCTGTATTTTGGATAAATGCAATAGTTATGTTAGAGCAGAATCAGTTTGCTGCTGAGAGTAATTTACGTTAGTAAATAAGGGTTAAAATGAAGCAGCACTTGCAATAAATCACGATGAAAAATGTGGCACATGAATTTATGCCATGATTTAATATTATAGGTGTAAGATAATTTCACAGAATTATTATCAGAATTAGGAACCATAAGTTAGTCATGCACTTAATATAAGGTTATCTTGGTCATATAAATTCGTGCAATTAGTTGCCTTGATGAGACAATGTAAAGGTAGTACTCGTGGTCTTGGGTTAGGTGATGCCACAATACTATGTATGGTGGAGGCGCTAGTGTTGCGAGGGCCTAGTGGCACTGTAATATACAATTAATTTTCCATTTCAAGGGTTTTAAATTTGCCATGCAAGTAATTGCATGAAAGGAAAGTCAAAGACTTGAAGTGCCAGAAGGTCTGGCAGTTGGCACTCTGCAATGGTCAGAGTGTGATGTTTAGTAGGAGAGTTAGGCAAGATAAACAGTGAGTTGTCAGAAGGTTTAAAATTAAATTACAAATGATTAAAGAGTGATAGTCAGAGAAATAGCCTGGTACCCTACTTTGGTTTGGGTGCCAAATTACTAAATGAAAGCAGGGCACTGTGCCATATGGGCACAAGCGCCAGGACAGCTCGGTTGCTCTCATATGATACCTTGACATTCTATGCCGCTGACTTTTCTTCCTCAAATTTCTCTTAGGTTGATGGTTTGATGTTGTAGGAGGAGTCAGTGGGACCGAGTCCGGGGAAGGCACTGGAGTGCCCCCTACTCCGGCTGCTGCAAAAACCGAAGCAAGGGTTGTGCCAACGATTTCTACTATTTTCCATCACAGTTTTGCGACCAACTGAGATCCTTGAGATTTGTCCACCAAAATCTTATCTTCTGAGGACTAGGAGAGAGAGGAAAAAGTAGTTGTGGGTGTGAGAGGTTCACAAGTTGCAATGACCAACTCAGGCATGGGTTGCGAGGCTGCGCCAAGGGGTGAGCTTCCGCTGTGGTCAGGGGAATCCGGAAAGGAACCTAGTAAACTTCAGGTTGGCTCTCTTACTGACACTGGTAGTGGGGCCTATCTGGGTGTTGAGAGGTAGGCTAGACTGGGATCTCCTGAAGGAAGATTTATGGTGTGCTCTGGCACTGGCACTAAGGCAGGACTATGAACAGGAGTTAAATTTGGAATTGGCTCAACATTCGGGACAGACAGAGTTTGGCACTGCTCAGGGCGTTCAAGTGGCACTGACAGGGAATTTGAGGCAAGTTTGTGATCTCCTGAATGGAGATCTATGGTGTGCTCTGGCACTGGCACTAAGGCAGGGCCTGCCACAAGGATTAAATTTGATAAGGGACCAACATTTGAGTGCCCATAAACCTTGTAGGCAATGCAATAGATTTTGCTGAAATCCTTTTTGGGAGCTGGGGAAGATTGATGATTGCTTGGATTGATTGGGCGGGGGGGCGTTGCAGTGCCTCTCACTTTAGATTTGCACTGGGATTCCAAGTGTCCCTTCCTTTTGCAATAATTGCATATAGGAGGTGTAGAAAAAGGACCATTCTTTGGTTGGGCTGGTACTGCAGTGTGACTAGGAGTTATCCTTTGACTTAAGGGACTGGCAGCAGGGTGATAGGTGTCCCAATCATCTGCTAAGCGGCAGCACTCAACAAGTGTCTTGGGACGTTTCTCACATAAGTAGGTGGCTAGAGAACTTGGAGCATAATAAAAGAAATCATCCAGCTGTTTGCACTGTAGCAGTTTCTCGAACGTTGTGATGTTGAGTGCTTCCAGCCAATGCTTAACAGCTCGAGTCTTATGATATGCCAGTCTGTCCAAGTTTGACCTGCTTCCTTTGGTTGGCCATGCCAACGTTGCCTCCAGTGTTCAGGAGTGATTTCGAAGGCTTTGAGGACCGCCTTTCTGACCTATTCGAGGTTACCCTGATCACTAGCGTCTAAGGAGTGAAAGGCGACCAGGCCCTTTCCAACCATGTGTTTTCCAAGGAGAGAAGTTCCTGAAGACTCATTCCATTTGGTCTAACCAAGCCTCTGGCTCATCTTCGTTCTACTCCGGGATCACTGAGGTGATACTAGAGAGGTGCAAATGAGGCTTGTTCTGACTGGGCCAAGGCCGCTGCATTAGCTTGCCGAGCTTGCTCCAGCTGGATCTCCTTGTCCTTCAGAGCTAGCTCATGCCACCTCTGTTCCTCCTCCTTTGCTTCTCTCTCCTTCCTCTCTTCTTCTCTCTGCTTTCTCTCCCTCTCCTCATTTGCTTCTCTCTGCTTTCTCTCCCTCTCCTCCTTTGCTTCTCTCTCCTTCCTTCCATCTCTCTGCTGTCTCTCCCTCTGGAGTAAGGCATCTAGCTGCTCCTGCACCCATCCATCAGACGAGCTCTCCTCCTGCGAGACCTGCCACCTTCCCCATATCCATGAAGGCTTTGTAATTTTCAGCCATGGTGCTTGTGGGTTAGGGCATGTTGAACTGGTCTTGGGACAGAGTGAGGAAGGTGTGGAGTAGGGAGGTTGTTAGCAGTGCAAGCAATTGCAAGGAATGAAAATGGCACTTTGCTTTGGCAGGGTGTGATTATGCAATGGTGTGGGCCAATGGGCGGCACCACTAGTAAATGAAAGAGTACCTGTGGTAGGTTACTAAGTAATGGGAGTGGCCCTTTTGGAAAGTGGCACTGGCACAAAGTGCGATGTTGTTCCGGAGAATCAGTATATGGGTCCGCAAGGCAGAAATGGATGGCATCGAGCCAGATGCTAAGGGCAGTAATTCAGGCGAGTGCCTATGAATACAGTGAGAGTGCTCCCTATGGAGAGGGTGGCACTGAGAGCATTCCTTGGAGTGAGTGGGTGGCACTATAGGGCCCAAAAAGGGGTTACCTGAAGTGAAAGTAAGGTGAAGGATACTCTGGTGGCATTCAATGCCAAGGGACATGGTGCTAGTTGTGTTCTTATACACAGTAGTGGTAGTTGTTGTTTTGGTACTTGGGTGCCAGGGGTCTGGAGGGCCAGATATGTGGCAATCATGGTATGGATGATGTGTGGAACCACAATGCAACTGGACTATGACCGCAAAATTTGTGAGCACTCAAAGTTGTGGTGAAACTACTGGGCCAGTGATGCAATTTGTACACACTGGTGAGTTGCAAGCAAGGTGCGGATGAGTGATAACATGACAAATCACAAATGATGCAGACTTGGAGCGACACTCAATGTGCAGTGAGATCACTTTACCTTTGAGGTGAGCGGTAAGTTACATACACACGACAATTGATCGTTTGCCAAATGTAGAAGCAAGGTTCCGAAGAACGGTTGGTTTGTTCCAAAGTGGTTGGTTGTTTAAAGAACAGTTTGTTCCAAAGAACAGTTGGTTTGTTCCAAAGAACAGTTTGTTTATTTCAAAGAACAATGGATAACATGCACACGGACATTGCCGGCTATAGTGCAGAGCTTATGGGTTCCAAGAAATGGAGTTAAGGTTAAATAGTTCCGAAGAACATAAAATGAGACACTGTGACAATGGTACGCTGGTGGGGGTGGGGTGAATTCTATGACTGAATTTTTCGGCACTTAGGAGCACGGACTTGTTCCAGAGAATTAAGTGTAAAGATTAGGTAATGATGGAAACTCTTGGTAACCACTTATGTTTGAGTAGTTCGGCCATATGTGGTAACACGGAAGTAACGGGTTTATGTCTCTTTTTTTTGGTAAAACACAGTAAAATATGGCAAGGTAAGCCTCGATGGGTTTGTGTAAATGAGAGACACATAGAATGGATGTTCAGAGTGTGGGAGGCTTATGCAAAGTAATTAGGTTTGGTTGCGGTAAGCAAGTATGAAGCAATAGCTTGTTTGTATACACAATGGTTACATGTACAAATGGTTATGCATATTTCACAGCAAATGATAAATGTGTTAAATATGGCGAGTACGTTTCTTAAAGTAATTATGCAATCAGACATTGACCACGGTAATCAACTGTGTGAATGATTGTTTGCTACATAACGTTGACCTGACGAAAGCTAGAATGCCTTTGTGATAGGTATGACAAGTAATCGTAATAGTGCATGAAGAATTTTGCATTAGGAGATCGTGGGGTAATAATTTAAAATTATTCAGACATGCGTGATATAACAAGTCTCATGCAGAATTTTCTGGAATGGTGGTGGACAATTTTGAAAAGTTCTCACCGCACAACTGATGAGACAACCCAAAGTAGCGGTCAGCTACACTCTCACACTCTGACTTATGAAGACTGAAGGAAACACAACTTTTACTACATGTAATGACTCACAACATATGCAAATTGAGTTGAAATCATGAATGCAAATGCTCAAATGAACGAACAAGGAATTTTTGGAAAAAGTGAGTGTATATGAAATTAGAATTAGTTACTGAGTGTGCGAGAAAGAGTTTAATGAGACAGTCGTGTACTTGACTGGGGTTGCCAGATAAGGTGTTCCTAGCTAATGGACTGCAAATTGTCCAAGACACATGTATGGGAAATAATCGCACTTTTTCCTGATTGTAACACTTATACTACTTCACTTCCTGGCTAAGTCCTAACAAATTTTGACATGCAAATTTGCTAACATGCATTAGCAGCAAAATCTTGTTTCAAATGGTAGCATACTTTCTCTCACTGTGAGGACACAAATTATGATTAAAGTAATGTTAAATTAACAGAATACTTATGCTGTGCAACCTCCGTCTGATTGTATATGGGCAGGTAAGGGATTTTATGCTAAAAGGGTTCGTTTCTGTCTTGCAACATCAGCTAGCAATTGTACAGGGTAAGGATGCTAGTTTGCTGAAATGCTTCATGAGCAAGATGCAAGAACTTGCTGGCCAGGTCGCCAATCTTATGCTTGAAAGTACGGCTCTATGAAACTTACCACAAGGATGTTACTGATCTGACTGTATCACCTACAAGGTTAAAATATGATGAGAAGGAACAGGGGCTTAAGCTTTAAGAGGATTAGAAGCAGCAATGGGCTAGCATAATGAGATCAGGGGCAATTTTTCCATAACTGACTGTCAGTGTGTCACAGCAAGCAAACTTAACCCTTTCATATCTGTATAGTTATCACATCACTGAGGGCACATGAGCCCCGATGTGTCTGGGAGCGCTCGACAGTGCGAAAAAATAATTATTTCGAAAATTCAGCAAAAATAGAAATTTTATGCCAACAACGTTCATTTTGCTGTCCTTTTTTTCTAAATGTTTATATTTTATGGCGGAATAGTCAGAATAAGAGTCCCAGCCCTCTAAATACAAAAAAAATGTGAGTTATTTCACGAAAAAAAAAATCTTTACTTATTTTTATATTTTCGTTCGTAACCCAAAAACTATGAATGTCAGGCGAATGAATTATTTTTTATGAGAAAGCCAACAAAATTCTCTAAATATCGACATATAAAAGAATGGAAAACGAATAAGTCCAGCTGGTGAAAAAATTGATAGAAAAAAGGGCAAGAAACAGAGCGCTCTGCCCGGCGTATGGTGAGAATTATCGCTAGAAAAATGTTTTTTTTGAAGAGCCCTATCTCGGTTATTTTTCATAGAAATTACTTTGTAAATATACGAAAATGTAGAGGAAAAGTTGAAGAATAATGTGAGAGTCAAGAAAAATGGCTTTGGTAACAGCAACAGTTTCATTTTGACGTTATAAGCTGTTCGAAACGAAAAAAAAATGTTACCGTTGTCAACATTATCATTCGTAGCTCAAAAGCTATAACAGTTAGGTGAATGAATTATTTTTTATGAGAAAGCCAACAAAATTCTCTAAATATCGATATATATGATAATGAAAAATGAGATTCAGAGCCCTGCCTAAAATCCAGACGTCTCTTATGTGATGCACTAACGAATTTCCGCTAGTTTTACCGTAAAAACTTTGCGAAAGCATGTTGGAAACTGTTCTCGATTGACGTCGCTGTAGGTAAACAGCCACACGTGTTTACCCAACCTTGTACGCATGGTCTCTGACAGAAGTGTGGCCTGCCAGGCCTGCGTGGGTGCGATCAGCTGATGTCATTGTAAGAATTTTACTACGCCATGGATTTGCGCATGCACAGTAGAGGAACTAAAAAATTTAATGTAATCCTACATTTTATAAAAAAAAAAATGTAAGATACGAGAGAGAAACGTGGGTAGGATCAGATGATTTCATTGTGAGAAATTTACTATGCCAGGGAATTGCGCATGCGCAGGCGTATCGATGCCTGAGTTACACGGTCCAAGGTATGCTTTAGCCTATGGAAACCACCAACTGTCAGAAAATAAAAAAATATTTACCCCTACCACACGTACGAAAAATGTCGGTAAATTTTACGTAAAATTACGTCAGTCAGAAAAGAAGGGGGGTAGGGGGTTGTTGCGTAATATGACGTCAATTGGACAGGAAAGGGTTAATTAACAGAAGGTTATTAAGTTTGTTTTTTTGGAATTTCTTGAAAGGCGAGTTGCCTTAGGAGCAATATATATATATATATATATATATATATATATATATATATGTGTGTGTGTGTGTGTGTGTGTGTGTGTGTGTGTGTGTATGAAAAGCTTATAGGTCACAGATATTTTATGAATTACAATACACAGTAGATTTTTGATCAGTAAGTGTGGCTAAATATATTGTGAAGAGCCTTGAGAGAATACTTTGCTGGTGTCTGGCACGCATCCCGATTAAGAAAACTTACGCGTGTCAAATGCGTCAGATATTCTTGAGACGTGAGAACATCCCTGCCTGGTGACAAGACCTTATGAGTTTGTTTGCCAGAAACGTCCGGGTTCCAGAGAATTCGTTCATATGTGTGTTTTTGGGGGCATAGCCCCTGGTTGTGAAAGTATTAGTTATCAAACAAATTGTCATTCAAAGATCAACACCGAATATTGATAGAAGCCTTCGGTAAGGCTCTGGTGGTTTGAGACCTGTTGATTAAGACTGTGAACATTGCTGTTTGGTGGTAGGAAACATTTTAGATTTCCCAAACTGTAAATTATTCTTTTCATTTAACATATATCTCACTTGTGTCAGGCATTTTTTACATTGCGTGTACTTTATATGTAAAATGGGAGGAATTCTCATATCTTTATTTTTATGCATTTGTTTAACAAGGGTTTTATTTGATTTCTTCAGATGTTTTGCCGAGGAAGAGGTTAAGATGTACTCATTGGGAAATATACTGGACTTTGACTTATGTTGACCTATTGTGGGGAAATTAATTAGAGAGAATAATTAGGTGAACATAATGGTCCTTAATATATTTGATCATTTGGTGAACATTGGTATTCCATTTTATTTCATTTCTTGCTTCTTGCAATCCAGTTATGTTAGATTATTGTCAAATAAATTATTTTGGGTAATGCTTGTTTTGCTGTAGACCTGAGAGAGAGAGAGAGAGAGAGAGAGAGAGAGAGAGAGAGAGAGAGAGAGAGAGAGAGAGAGAGAGAGAGAGAGAGAGAGAGTTATATGAAGTTGAGATCAGGTCAGGTATTTGGAACTTGGAGGATTATCCGTTAGGATACTATGATGGGGCTAACGAAGATAAGGATAAAGTGACAATGTTGCTCAAATTTACACCTGTAAACACAGGAATTCAGCCTTTTCCGGGGCTGGTTGATGGTGCTCCTCCAGTTCCCCTCGAAACTTTTATAGAGGGGGTGTCAAATTTTTTAACTGCCAAAAAAAATAACGGATGGGATAAAGGCTTTCAATGAAGCAAAAGGGGGATATCGGACAGCATTGCTGGAGTCATCACTTTCTGAAATGTATGACCTGGGACGATCTTAAGGATTTTTTGAGAGTGTCATGTGGAACAACTGGGGCTGGTGATGCAGTTCGAGATCTCAGGTCTCTTTTCAAGGTCCGTAAAGGCCATGATTTGTTGGTCAAATTTAGTGCCAGATGTTTTGATGCTGCAAGGGATTTTTTGAAGAAGTTGAGTTCTGGTTGGGTAAATAGAAACTATTACGACAGAGAATCTTGAGAAACTATTGCAATATGCATGGATTTTGAATGACGTTTCTGATGCTATCGTAAATAGTTTTGACAAGGAGATAGAAAGGGGGTCAGATGAGACTTTGCTGCTCTCTCAAATTCGTAAGCACATGTTGAAATGCCCTATAGTAGATAGCTCTTTGTTGGACGGGATGCCGAAATCTTCTGGGGCTATTCTGAAGCATCATACACAGAGTGATCCTGATTCCACAATTGTGATGTTATGTGCCAAGACAGGGGGTGATAAGACTTCGGCGAGTTCAGGATCTAAGCGGCATCATTATAATTGTAATAGGCAGGGTCATACTAAGAAGTTTTGTAGGGTGAAATATTGTGGTACTTGCAAGTCTGCATATCATGGTTGGCAGTTTTGTCCACTTCTTCAACAGAATCAGTCTAGAAGCACGCCTCAGAGAGCTGGTCTGGTAGGTAGAAGAACTCCTCAAGGGGGTTTTTGGGAGCCTCTAGGGGCCGACAGAATTTTTGGAGGACCGAGCAGCAGAAGTGGAAGAGATAAAAGGGGTTGTTTTTTGTGATATAGGACTTCTGGGCGAGCCCTCAGAGCCGAAGCCAGTGGTAAAAGGGTCTGTGCATTGGATTGATGAGAATATCTTTATAGATACAGGTGCCTCTATTAATTTATGAATTATGAATTGTTCTGATCGATGTTTTCCGATCATTCTTTGAGGTTTGCTAAAGAGACAGTATGTGATGTGCAAGCAAATAGGTTACGGGTTTTGAGCTACGTAGATGCATGTTTATATCTTGGGGCTAGAACTTTTACAGAGCCATTTTTGGTTATATGAGGGGCTGCTTTGGGGAATACATTGTTACTGGGTCATCCAATGTGTCAGCGATACAAAATCTCGATTCATACAGGGGTATGAGGTATAACTGTTGGAGTGTGTGGTGTTTTTGTACCTTACAAGGAAATGGATATAAGAAGAGTGGATGATGATAATGGACTGGGTGTACATGAGGATTTGAGGGTGGATTCTGAATATGTTTCTTTGGGCAGGAAGTGTTATAAGGAGGTTTTGTCGGATGATGTGGTTCTAGGTCCTGGTATGGTTTCTATGGTGAAAGTTCGAGTGAAAGGTGTGCATAAGCCCAGACAGGTGTGTGTGGATTAGTGTAGCGAAAACTGAAAGGGTTAGTGTGTACGGTTTCTATAAGCAATATATCGAGTTCAGGGGATACTTGAGTGGAGTTGCTAAACTGTAATGATTCAGTTCAGAACTATCAGAAGAGTACTTATGCAGTCGATTTTGTTGACTGGGTTGATGAAGATAATTCAGTTACTATTGTTGTGACATGTGTGAATTTTCAGAAGCAGATTCACAGGCAAGGAGGCAGGTTTTTAGGGATCATTTAGCCCATGCTGATTTTAAAGAATATATTGAGGGTGTGGAAGATGTTCTGGCTGAGTTTGCGGACATAGTCGCTCTTGAAGGGGATAAGTTAGGGTTAACAATTGTGTTAGAACACAAGGTTCATTTAGAGGATAAGACTAAGGTCATTTTTGTCCCTTCATGTAGGATTCCTTTTAAGATTAGAGAGCAGTAGAGCAAGAGGTTAATAAGTGGGAGGAGGAAGGCATTGTTAGGCCCAGTTCCTCGCCTTTTAATTTTCTGTTGTTAGCGGTGCCTGAGAAGGATGGTTCAGTCTGGGTTGTGTGGACTTCAGGAAGCTGAACGAAAAAACCATTCCTGATAGTTACCATATGGCGTGTTTGTCAGATTTATTTGTTGAGATTGGGGGCAAGAATATTTATTCTTCAACTGATCTGATGCAGGGGTACTTGCAAGTGCTGCTTAGCGAGGAGAGTCGCAAGTATGCAGCGTTTTCTTTGTCAGAGGGACATTATGAGTTCATACGGATGCCGTTTGGTTTATCAGGTAGTCTTATGACATTTACGAGGCTAGTGAATACAGTTTTGCATGGCTGGATTTTTTTCATAGGTTTGTGAAGGGTTTTTCTACTTTAGTGTCTCCTTTGACAGATGTCCTGAGGGACGATGTGTAGTTTGTATGGGGTGATAGAAACAGTCAGCCTTTCAGAATATTAAGGATGCTTAATGCAGTCCCCCAGTGTTGAAGTTTCCTGGTTTTGAGCATCCTTTCACTTTGGTGACAGATGCCAGCCACGATGGCATAGGGGCCTGCCTTATGCAGAAGTTCGATGGAAGACTCCATTAGATTACATTTTACAGTAGGAAGTTTAAGACACGGGGTAGTAATGAACGACTATGGTCGGTAGTGGACAAGGAGGCCTTTACCATAGTGCCTAGTTTGGTTCATTTTAAGAAGTTATTGACGGGAAATCAAGTAGAGGTTCTTACAGATCATAAGCCATTGTTGGATCTTTTCAATAAACCGGAATGGAATGTCTCCCACTGAAGCACTGTTTGTCTACCCAGTGCAGGGTTCGTTCTATTTACTACCTATTCCATCGGGTGATGATATAGTTAAATCGCTGATCTATTCTGCTAATGATAGATATGCACATCTTGCTAAGAATTTTAAGTTTAAAACTCAGGATATGGTTAACAGGAGCAATTCAAAGGCAGATAGAGTTAAAGTTGTGGTGGGAGATAGAGTTTTTGTGAAGATAAATGTTAGGAATCAGTTGAATTATAAACTAGTCCTAAATTTGACGGGCCTTCTCAGGTTGTAGAAGTAAAGAAGGGGAATAGATTTGTTGTTCAGGATGAAAATACGGGAGTATCTCAGTTGAGACATACATCTAAAATTAAAAAGACAGGTTAATGGGAATCTTGTGGGTTAATTCCAGTGATGTAATGTTGTTTCTGATCATTTTTTTCCTCTCTCTTTTGTTTTTTTTAATGGGTTTTAAAGGTGTGTAATTTGTCGTTTTTTGGAACTGGGGAGGACGTCTGTCCGTAGAGTTATAAAAAATCTTTAATAGTCCAAGTTCACTTTTTTTTTTGCTGTTGTTTTTTTCATTTTCTTCGTAAGTGCAGCAGTTCGGAGTAGTTATTTTTTTGTGTTGCAATAATGTCTGAGAGGAAAACTTAGTTAAATTAGGCACAAAATACTGTATAGTTTTACAGATACATGGGTTTCTCTTCTTTGTTTGTTTGTTTTTTTTTTCTTGTTTCAGGATCTGGTAACTTGTAGACTTCTTTCCTTTGTATTTTTTTAGATGCTGAAGTTTTGTCTGTTCATGGCTTTAGGGGTCGTGGCATGGGCTAATTCTGAAGTGAGGTTAGGCCCAGGTGTTATTACAGAAGAAGACTATGATGTGTGGTTGTCGTCTGAGGTGGTAACTTTGAGTATAGAACTGAGGATATACTGTAGGCTCGGCAAAGGATGAGCTTGAAGTGTCCCAAAATAAAGTTCAGTCACTTAGGAATTTATTGGGTGAGATGAATACCGGACGGGATCTGTCTGATCCGTCGCGGGGTTGGATAACCAAACTTAAAGCTACAGCCATTAGGGTCCAGGATAAGATTAAGAAGACTTTAACATGGCTTCCAAATTTAGGTTCTTCGACTTCTCAGGTTTCTTCTAGAAGGAGTAAGAGGGCTGCCTCTTTGTTAATTGGAGCCATTCTGGTCATAGGAACTATTGCTAATACGTCAGTTGCTAATTTGATGAAAATTGAACAGGTATCGGCAGAATTGGCTAGCCAAGGTAAAACTTTGATGACTTTACGAGATAGTATTGAGACTCTATGAGAGGGTTTTGAGACATTGAGGACGTCTTAAAATGGGTTATTGGTCACAGTTGATAGGCTGGGGGAAACTGAATAATGATAGAAGCCTTCGGTGAAGACTCCGATGGTTCGAGACCTGTCAATCAAGACTGTGAACATTGTTGTTTGGAGGTAGGACACATTTTAGATTTCCCAAACTGTAGATTGTTCTTTTCATTTAACATATATCTCACTTGTGTCAGGCATTTTTTACACTGTGTGTACTTTATAAGTAACATGGGGGGAATTCCCATAGCTTTATTTTTATACATTTCTTTAACAAGGGTTTTACTTGATTTCTTCAGATGTTTTGCCGAGGAAGAGGTTAAGATGTACTAATTGGGGAATATAATGGACTTTGACTTAAGTTGACCTATTGTGGTGAAATTAATTAGAGAGAATAATTAGTTGAACATGGTAGTCCTTAATGTATTTGATCATATGGTGAACATTAGTATCCCATCTCTTGTTTCTTGCAATCCAGTTACGTTAGATTATTGTCAAATAAATTATTTTGGGTAATGCTTGTTTCTCTGTAGATCTGAGAGAGAGAGAGAGAGAGAGAGAGAGAGAGAGAGAGAGAGTGCGTATGTGTATATACATATGTACGAAGCCAGTAGCCACAGTGATGTGGTCACTATCAAGCTACCAATAGATGGGACTTCTTGACTGTTAGAAAAGGTAAGCAATGGGATTAATTCTTTGTAGGGTAACATATATATATATATATATATATATATATATATATATATATATATATATATATATATATATTATATATATATATGTATATATATATATATATATATATATATATATATATATATATATGTGTGCTGTATATATTATATATATATATATATATATATATATATATAAATTTATATAAAAATGTATATATATAAACTTACATATATGTATATTTTAATAGAGAGAGAGAGAGAGAGAGAGAGAGAGAGAGAGAGAGAGAGAGAGAGAGAGAGAGAGAGAGAGAGAGAGAACGTGATTACTGGCAATCGTAATAGTGAATGGGTGGAATAGAAGGAGACAGGAGGAAGGAGAGGAAGAAGGAAGTCCTGATAGAGGAGAAGAGAGAGAGAGAGAGAGGGAGAGAGAGAGAGAGAGAGAGAGAGAGAGAGAGAGAGAGAGAGAGAGAGAGAGAGAGAGAGAGAGGGGAGCCTCGACCCTCTGGCGCTATCGCCGTCCAATTTCATGGTTGTTGGCACATCAGTAATTCTCTAAAATACCTAATGGATTTTCAGAATGTTTCGTGCAATAAACAAACAAAAATAATTAAACAAAAATAATTATTTTTCGCGATAAAATAAGTTTGTTGCAATCATACTTGACGAGCTATGTGATTATATATTTCTTTCGTAATCTTTTCGGGTGAATATTTATAGATATTTTTTTGAAAATAAAGGCAGAGCTTTACGAATAATTTTACTCATTATTATTCCCAAACGTACATGAGAAAAAAACCGTTAAAGCGAATGCATGGCATAAAGGAAAAAAAACGAAAAATGAATAACAAAGAATGAAACTGGAAATATGTAGACATAAAACATAGAGACTACAATAAAGTTTTATACTCTCTAGTAGGTAGTTTCTTTTTTTATAGCATTACTAAAAATTTATTGCAAACTTGAAAATCGTAAGTATATACTGCATATATTATATATATATATATATATATATATATATATATATATATATATATATATATATATATATATATATATATTATATATATATATATACATCGTCATTATTCAGAAGATGAACCCTATTCATATGGAATAAGCCCACAGGGGCCATTGACTTGAAATTCAAGCTTCCAAAGAATATGGTGCTCATTAGGAAGTAAGAGGATGTAAAGGGAAATACAGAAAGAAGATATCTCCCTTAAAAAAAAAAAAAAGATTAATAAATGAATATATAGATAAAAATGTATTAAAATGCAAGGAGAATAGCATTAGTGTAGAAATGAATTGCGTCTTCGCTTAAACTTTTGAAGTTGCAATTGCGCGACATCCTCAGGGGGACTGTTCCACAGTCAAACGGTATGAGGAATATAGGACCTCTGAAACTGAGAAGTTCGACAGCGAGGCACATTTACTGCATTCTGGTGCTGCTGTTTAGCGTATCTGGTTGCTTTCGGCAGGATAAAGGGATCAGGGATCAATTGTGAATGTGAAAGATCTCTATTAAAATACAACTTATGAAAAAGTGACAAACAAGAGACCATCCGTCGATGGTCCAAGTCATAAATGCTAATTTAATATTAGGAAAAGAAACCTACCACCACGAACCACTCTATCTAAAAGAAATAAATCTCTGGCAGAAGCAGAAATCCACTCTGTAGAACAGTATACTAGTAAAGGAAGCAGAAATGACCTAAACAGGGTGCATTGATTTTATAGATGTTTCCCAAAAGATATGAATCAAAAGTTACACCTAGAATAATAAAAGCTTCAGACTCATTCAGCAAAGTCCCATCCACCTGAAGGGGAGGATGGGGTGGAAAATCTGTATGAGATCTGCTAATCAATAGTGTTTTTGCTTTATTGGAGTTCAGCCTCATACCTCACCGACTACACCATTCACTGATCCGGTCCATGTCCCGATTGAGGCTGAGAGGCTGAGGGGACCTTCATTTCTCATAAGTGGAGAGTTTACTACTCCCACAAGTGTTGCATCGTTGGCATACTGAATAATCTTGTTTTCCAGGCCAACAACCATATGGCTTGTATACACCAAAAATAATAGTGGACCAAGAATGCTACCCTGTGGAACTCCATACACAATAGGTCTTGGTTCACTAAAGGTCCCATCAACAGCATATTGACTATCAGCTAACAATTCTTTAGATTCCACATACTTATATAGCGGCTTAAAAATAAGTTTTTCAGCAACTTTGGAGAGCACGGGGAGAATAGACATTGGCCTGTAGTTACTGCAGTCTGCAGACATGCCACTCTTTGGAACATGCACTGTATTACTAAACTTGTGCTCATCTGCAAAGATACTACGTCGACATAAAAATCTATAGAATCTACTAATCTTGGGAGACAACATACTAGAAACTTTTTTAAAAAACAAAATGAAGAAACCCTCAGGCTCTTCTCCCCACCCCGGCTATCAAGATTATCCAGAATTTTCTTAACATCCCTAGAGCAAAATGCAAGTTTTGTAAGAATAGGTTCAGGATGACAAGTATCCGGGAGAAGGACATCCTCAGCTGATTACTTAGGTTCAAAAGTTCAATGAAGCAGTTCAGCCATTTCCCTAGGGTCAGTAACCAATCTACCATCATCTGTTAGAAGTGGTGGAATGGGAGGCGAGCCTGACCCAAAGATAGATGAAGGCAATTTGGTCCACCACATATGAGGCTGAGTAATTCCTTCAGGTTTCCTCTTCAAGGAGCTGTTGTCATTTCTCTTGGCTGTATGGTAAGTTCTACTCTCAGCACGGCGAGACTCAACAAAATTAGTGTAATTTTCACCTGAACGATTTTGTCTCCATGCATTGAATTTGGTCTGTTTGTCATGGTAAGCTCATCTACATGTATCATTAAACCATAGCTGGTCATTTGTCCTGAATTTGATGACCTTTCTAGGGACATACCGCATTGAAATAGCTTTCGGCATTTCATTTCGTTTCCTCTTGGGATCAGGATCTAATATAGCATCTGAAATATTAAGTACCTGACAAGCTTCAATAATGCAATCCCGATTGGCTCTAGATTTCAGCCAGACCTTTTTCCCAATGGTGGCATTAGGAATATACTGATTGACAGATATGTCCATCGCAATGGTGCAGTGATCAGAACTGCCTATGTATTCACAGACCGTGGACTTGACAATAGCTGGAACATCTGGAAATATGAGTTCTAATCTATTACCAGAGATATGAATTAGTTCGTCAGTTAGCTGGACAAAATCAGAGGATACACAGAACTCAAGAGTAGACTGGCCATGCTGATCTGTAGAATTTGAAGTTAGTCACTTGCTGTGCTTTGCATTACAGCCTCCACAAATAATGAACATAGCTTTTGAATCCTGAGACTTAGCCATACTAATCTTTCCAAGAGGCAGTCATATATAGAATCGCTGATATTTGGATTGTGGTAAACAGCAAATACATACAAATTGTAGAACTTATTGAAAATTTTAAAACAAAGTACTTCATTGCAACTTCACTCCAAATTTTTCTGATGATAAGTAAGTCATCTGGAATTAGTGTTTACAGCCTACCTTGTGCACGTGGGATGTTGTGATAATAAATAAAATCAGGGCCAGCAAACCCTGGGATTAAAAACTCAACCTTTGACTTGTTACTACTTTCAAGAGTCTCAGATAAAAACATCGAATCGTGGTTACTGGCACAACTCTGGAGACAAAGAAAATTTGACCTTAAGCTTCGAATATTTAAGTAAAGTACTTTGCAATTTTTCTTACTGTAATGAGTAGCAGGCCCAGAGTTCAGCTCAATGTCTCTCGAAAGAATTACAATTAACAACATAAAATCAATAGACTCATAACAACAGTAACATTGTAAAAATCAGCAGAACAATAAACAACAACACCATCAACAACAAAGTATTTACATTATTTACAAAAATTCTGTTGAAATTGTATATAAACGTGACCATATCTCATTGGAAAAAGTGGCAGAAGCAACTGGTCGACAAGGTGGGGCTGGCACACCTTGTAGGGCAAAAGAAATCTGCCTGGTTTGCCACAACAACGGGGGGAGGACAATCAGGATGGATTTAGAAATTATAAAATGGCCAGAAGGAAAAGATTACGTAGAGAGGAAGGCACTTTCCAGATAATCCACTAAGTAACATTTGCTTTCTTATCAACCTGTCCTACACACTTTTCGAAAAAAACAGAAAGGTGAGCAAAAAAGAGGATAAATACCAAGACTGTGGAAGGCCATGGTACAATGGCTATGGCATAATCCAAGGTTGGAGAACAAGGTTTGTATTCAGAGTAACCTTTTCTTAGAAGGGTTGCCTACCAGGGCTAAAGGGTCCCTTCTACTGGCTAGTTTGATTTCAGTGTCTTTCTCCTAGTAGAGTTGCCTGCCAAGGCTAAAGAGCCTCTTCTACCCTAACTTGTATTGTATATATATATATATATATATATATATATATATATATATATATATATATATATATATATATATATATATATATAAATTTATTTATTGTTTATGTATGTGTATGAAAGTTGCAACAGAATCTTGTGCAATGGTGATAGGTGTTGCCTGATGAAGTCTCAGGCTTCCTTGTACTTGCTTGAATGTTTCAACTTTAAATGTACTTGAACTTACACTCTTACTCTTTGAGTACTATAGCTTCATCCCCTCTAACGAGGCACACAACGTCTTGCTCTCTTGACACATGTTTGTGTCAGTGGTAAAGTGCGAAACGAGTTGCACAGGATGCTTGGAGATTGTATGCAATACCTGGCAGCTTCTGGCACAATATGAAATGCGTCTGTCTAGCATTACTATCTTTGATAAGCATATTTGATGATACTAGGCGTTCTATAGACTGCGTACATTGACTTTGGAAAAGTATGTAAAGAACATAAGCATAATCCAACATGAAGATAATTATGCAAGATAATAAAAGGGAAAAGATTATATATTGCTCTGCTTACACGAGTGAAATCATCACCAGGATACATTCACTGTCCTTGAAACACAGATCCAAAATATCTTAACTCCAGAAAACCATGTAACTTGTTCTTGCACCTCCTGTTAGCCTACATTTCCATGTCAGTATGTAGCCCTATATCAAGTATCAGTTCTTTATGACACTTCCCTGATGGTTATGCATTTTACACACCATTCACAAAAATAATAGTTTTCAAGACTATTCTATTAATTTAAACACCGAGTCATGAATACTACGGTTGAGCAGTTGCAGCTCAATATTAAAACTTCATTTCACAAACATTCACCGCAACCAGTAAAAAGCTGTAGGAAGTTAGTTCACACCTCTTATCTTAACTTTGTTTGGTTACTTGATGGTAGTATCAATGTGGCTCCCTTAGCAACAGGGTCTTCTCAGCTGTGAAGTGAATGTACCTTATGTTTATTGGTAACAAACGATTCATGTTCCCAAAGTCTGAACAGTGTCAGAGCCCTGTGTTGTGGTATTCCCGTCTTGTGTTCGTTGCATCATTAGAAGGCTTCCTCAAGCACTCTCCTGACTTTTTTCCACTGACTTATATCTGAGCAACTATTAATTTCTTAGCTAGAGACAGGTAATATATATTATATTACAAAATGATTATTAATTTGTATTGTTGTTATCTCATTTGTCTGCATTTAAGTTCACTTCAAGTCTCCCTGTTGTAATTCAGTAATGTAAAAAGCTGCTACTGTGGTGTACTGCCAACAGAAATACTTTCACAAGAGCAACAAGAGAACAAAACCACAAGAGTAATGATACTAATGACACCATGGAACAAGATCAAACAGCAAGCTTAATAGTGTTGTGTCCACGAGAGCGAGCAATTTTTATAGTATAGCCTAATAAACTTTCTCTAAGCACTATGTTAATGAGGTCATTCAGCCCTGAAATGGAAAATGAGAGTGACAAGGTTTGAAAGGTGTAACAGGAGGAAAACCTCAAAGCAGTTGCACTATGAATCAAGGAGAGGGTGGAAAGTAAGATGGAAAAAAGAATATGAACGGAGGTACAGTGCAGTAAAAGGAACGAAAGGGTTGCAGCTAGGGGTCGAAAGGACGCTGCAAAGAACCTTACGTAATGCCTACAGTGCACCACATGAGGTGCACTGACGGCATTATCCCTATTGGGGGAAGACATAGCCACCTCCTTAGAGCTGATGAGCGCCGCCAGACACGGCACCCAAGCGAGATAGATGACTGAAGAATCGCAGTTGTCGGAACGAACGAGAGACTTGCGCGAAACGAATTCCTGACATCACAAAATATGAACAAAACTCAGTGTTTAGGTGTTTTGGCGTTGGAAGCTGCGCTTGGCAAATGGTCAAACAGGATAATCTCAGGTGAAGGCATGAATAATACTTTTTTTGTTGGACAAAATATATTTCGAGTAATTTCGTCAAGAAACCAAAAGAGCTTTGGAAAAATTGTATTATATATAGTCCTAATGTCAGCTATTTCCTCTTGTTAATGTTCATCATCTTAACAGTATTTGAAAGCAAATCTCAATAATCATTTTTAAATTAATATTTTCATAACGTTAATGATGGCAACAGAACCTTTCCACATTAGACCATAACGGAATTATATTAATTACGGTACATGAAGAACTTAAACCGCATCGTATCCTCTACTTTTCCAGTTGCATATTTTGTAATCATCTCTATAATACTGGGTCACTTGAGAGTTAACATATAAAACATCTTCGGCGCAAATGAAATGGTCAGCGGATGCCTCTCACTATTTCGCACCAAGTCGGGACGTCCCATCCTTCGACAAATGATAGGTTTCTTTGTAACTACCGAACTTGAGGTTAGAGTTCAACAGGAGTACGAATCGTTAACCGTGGAACTGGCTTTGCTAAGACTACCTCATTTCTTCGATATCCATTTCCAGACCAACTCGAAGTCGCTGTTTTCATAAGAAGATAAAGTGCCCTGAATCTTCTTCGCTCTCATTGTTTTGTATGCAAATCACCAAAGTTGCATTTCTAGACGGAAAAATCTCCAAATTAACTGTACGTATATGAATGGGTCGCGTCTTCATTTACGAGTTATGTCGATTATCTCTGTTCCGGCCCAGTTCATTTGCATAATGAGTAATGGCTACGCCTCAAAAGAATTATTTGGTGTCTTTCCAGATTCTCCTCCTCTCTCTCTCCATCTCCTTTCCTCTCCGTTTTACCGGCTCATAGCTCTGTCATGTACGAATTTCCTTTATTTTTGTGCCTTGATTCTGATCTCATATACACACAAAACTTTTTTTTATGGATGACATAAGTTTCCACTTGAATGCCAGTTTTCCAATACACTAAAACGCAACAATATCGCCACCAGTTTAATGAATGAAGAGATCTGGATCAAGTGATGGGTCACTAACAGGCCTTTACTTTCCTCACAAAGACACGATTCACCAAGCCTTAGTTTCGGGAGTTTCCCCGTACGTTAACATTACACTTGCACAAATTAGGAAGACGGTACTTATGAAGGCTGCACGACTAAGAAAATTTTCTTTAAAAATTTTGCGAAATATAATTTGAAAAAATATCCTAGATTGTGAAGTCAAAATAATGACAACTAATACATCAACACACACACAGAGAGAGAGAGAGAGAGAGAGAGAGAGAGAGAGAGAGCATTTCTTAAAAAGTCTTCCTTTCAAGTCCTTTCAGGAGCTGCAGTCTCGAAAAGGTCTTTCAATTTCCTGCTGGTAAGAGAATCTTCTCACTTCAGGCATCGATCAGTCTCTATACAACTCTCCGAGTGCGTCACCTTGGACTACACAAACACAAACTTGGTATGGTTTCTCTGTTTTGTTGTCTTCAACTATAGCTGGCTAGATTAACGCCAGCTCCTAAGTGTATTAGTCCTTGTGTTCCTAAAGACAGACTTCAGTAGATGGGACGCTCCTTGAGTTTATATGTATTATAAACATGAAAACATTTCGACCGAAGTTGTAATAATTCTGATTCATTTTGTAATTTTCCGTTTTTTGACAGTTTCCTTAAAATTTGATGTGTTGGTTTACCTATTCTAACAGACAGTTTTGCAAGTTTATTATTAAATGAACAAGGGTACGTTCTAATAAGGGTGAAAAGGAAATTACTCAAACAGTTAGAAAAGAAAACATTTGTTCACTTATGAGATGTACTTTGAGGCACCTTGCAGTTTCTGCTTCGCTTTTAATTTGAGAGCTGAATTCATCTGCTGGTAAAAAACCAGAATCTTTTAGGGTAATGATGACAAATAGCTCCTCCATTAACAGATATAAGAATATTATTGCTGTTAGAACCGAGGCATAAACGTAAGTGTCCAAGAACTTCCCAACAAGGGCTACGTACCAAAACTATTTCAGCTGTTCGGAACGTGGAGAAAATTCGCACCAACACATAACCACCCCCACTAATATTCATATAAATACACACACACACACACACACGCACACACTATGTATATATATACATGTATGCATATATATGTGTGTGTGTATGTTTGTATGTATATATATATATTATATATGTATGTATATATATATATTATATATGTATGTATATGTATCTATCTATCTGTCTATCTATCTATCTATATATATATAATATATATATATATATATATATATATATATATATATATATAATCGCATCTTTGAAGTGGCCATAGCTTTCTTACAATTATGACGAAACTGAAGATCATATAAATCAGACACCGAGAGCAACTGTCAGCGTTTCGGAGATTTGTCTGCATACTTTAGCCCAAAAACCTATCAGAATTGGATCAAGCCATTATCCGGAACCAGGGATAAAACTGTTGCGTGTTCACAGAGGTCATAACCCGTCTTGTCAGTCATTAACATCGAGTAAGTTCAGTGGATGTCATTCTTGTGTGAGTGTGCTGGGCTCGAAGGTCTCTCTTTTTGATATGAAATCTGCCGAGTAACAGACTCTTCCCTCACTCATTTTCAATTCGTTATTTCAGTGGAAATTCCAGTATTCGGGAACGATATTCCTAGACCAGTGCACTAGTCCACCCTAGATCAGACTCTCCACATTCAACCATCTACCAAACATAATTCCCTACTTAGGCCAACAGATCAACATGGGAGAACCACAGGCCGAATTATTCACACGCTCAAGGACTGTGTTGGTGAGGTGGGTTTCAAGCCACAGCCAGTCCAAGTAAGTGCAAGTAAACCTCTAGGGTCATTATGGTTGTTAAACGCATGTACATACGGTGAAAACGACCACTTCATTGCATCTAAACACACACAAACTGTATATATATATATATATATACTATATATATATATATATATATATATATATATATATATATATATATATAATATATATATATATATATATATATATATGTGTGTGTGTGTGTGTGTGGTGTGTGTGTGTACCATATATATGTATATATATATATATACATATACAATATGTGTGTCTAGATGTAATTAAGTTGATTGCTTTCACCACATATACATGTGTTTAACAACCCTAAGGACCCTAGAGGTTTACTTGCACTTACTTGGACTGGCCTGTGGCTTGGTACCCACCCTCCACCAACACAGTTCCTGAGAGCGTGAATGATTCGGCCTGTGGCTCTCCCATGTTGATCTGTTGGTCTAACTAGGGAATTATGTTTGGTAGATGATGTTGGATGTAGAGAGTCTGAGCCTAGGGTTGTACTAGGGCACTGGGCTAAGAATATCATTCCCTGAATACTGGAATTTCCACTGAAACAACAAATTGAAAATGAGTGAGGAAGGAAAGTGTCCTGTTACTCAGCAGATTTCAATCCCAAGAGGGGAGACCTTTGAGCCAAGCTCAGTCAATAATTGAAGGATTATTGTATCAAGTGATATCAGTAATTCGGATCAAGTTCCCACTGGCTTAGGTGTCACTGTTAGAATAAATTTCCTCTTTTGAAACCAGCCTTATCAAATGTAAAAAAGTCTTTTAATCCAAGATCATTGTCTCACTAACTGAGATTTTTATGCTACTATTACTCTGTATCAGCAGACTTGACTTGCCAAATTTAGGGCCATCATTTATAAAGACAAAGAAGCTGTAACTAGACAGAAAACTCATTTTGTTCACCTAACAATTTTCTAGCTTTGGAATTTTATACACGGTCTGTTTTTATTAACTTCTAATTGTCTTGTAATGCTTTTCTCTAGTCTTTAAATTTTAACTGTCTGCTTCTTTATGCATATTTATTTGTTTACCATTCAGGTTTTCTTTACATTTTCATAATTTGATTTTTAATGTAATAGTTTATTTCATTTTACCTCTTGAAAAAACCACAAACATACATGCACACACACACACACACACACACACACATATATATATATATATATATATATATATATATATATATATATATATATATATATATATATATGCTATATATATACAATATGAAACTGTTATTTTACTTACAGAATCCATTTATACTGCATTGTTATCTTATTATATCATCACTGTAATATGAATAAAAAAATTGATCATCCCTGCCATTTGTATTGTTTATGTTCTCAGAATCAGCTGATTGAACCTACTAACGAAAGAATTAGGAGAATAATTTTTTAGTTGTTAACAGAACGAATATATTAATGGAATTATAATTTTTATTTTTGTACATAAATGTGAAACGGGTATAGAAAGGTTTACTAACATACTTTATGTTAAAGTAAAATCCTCAAAATTGCAAAACACCTGTTTCCCTATTACTGCCAGTTTGTTTACCTCATACTAGATGCTGTTTATGTCAGTTCTTTACAAAATGGTTGTTGATTATAAGAGATGGTTATGAATTGCTACATAAGCCAGTTTCGTAATCTTGTTTGCAATCCTAGCTTAGTACAATCTATTGAAAACAAAATTCGTTTGATCTGCAATTACAGAGTGTTTGTGCATTTCATTACAACACCCAGTGTTTACATATTTAGTACATATGGCATTTCTCGATGATGACTGTTCAAAGCAAATTAATTTTCAGAACACTACTAAAATGTTATTGGAAATAATGAGTGCGTGTGTACGTGTATACCCTGAGCATAAATCGTAATTAAAATAGTGAAGGAGTGTGTGTGTTGCTGTATTAGGCTTTGATGTAAACATACTTCAGCTGTTGTTCTCTCTCTCTCTCTCTCTCTCTCTCTCTCTCTCTCTCGTCTCTCTCTCTCTCTCTCTCTCTCTCTCTACCGTATCGCAGTACTGTACACATCCTATAATGGACGCATGAATTACTGTATCATAAACATAAAAACATTAGACTAAACAAGCTCCAGGAAGCTCACAGCGCCACTGAATGAGTGCATGCATACGTATGTATTTGTTGCTATTTTTTTTTTGCTTTTGTCTGATTTATTGTACTGTATTTCATTAAAAGTTCAGTTGACTCTAAGTATGATTATCACACATATCAAAACAGTACACGAGAATATTTGATGAATGTTAATATTTCCTCTCTTTTTACCCATAAAAATATTTAAAAAGCGAATTTCATATCATATGCAGGCAAGACAAAACCAAATAGGCTGCAGCAAGTTCACAGACACCATCGAATGAATGTGTGCCTATGTACTGGACGTACCCAATGCACACAATTGCATTTATCTGCCTATGTACAGTGCATACCCAATGCACACAATTGCATTTATCTTTTAGTTTGAAAAAATGAAAAAATGAGAAAGTACAGCAATAATATAAACGAGAATACTGTAGAATAAAGTATAAATAAAAGAAGTAGAGTGTTTGTGTTACTGTGCTTAGGCTTCGATGTAAGCATAGCTCAAATTATTGTTCTCCCCATACCCGCTCCTCTCCTATGGCACCCAGCCAGCCATCTGAACCCCCACCTTGGAAACTTCTGAGCCCTCCCCTAACCCCCAAAAACCCTTTGTCAATTAGTTTGAGTGTAAGCAAAGTTACCAACATTTTTTGTGAGGCCGCACGGCATTGCCAGCCATGGGAGGGCATTTTTTTTTCAATTTTTTTTGAAATTCATTTGTATCATGTATCTTTGGGGTCCTGGTCTGGGTGTGTCGGATAATGTCGAGTGTCGGATAATTGATATCCGGATACTTGCAGGATTACTGTATATGAATAAATAAATAACTTCTGAATTGAGGTCTTTGAATACGGACTGAAAATAATCTAATTACATTGCTTTTTAACAATTCTTGAATTGTATAATGAAAGAATTCCAATACGCTTTTTGACCACACTATACATTGGTTTAAAATGAAATTTTTGATTAAAAACATTCTCAAAAACTTTAAAGAAGGCAAGATCAAGCATAACATGATTTAGAAGGTTGGCCATATCCTGATAAAGGGGGGTTGGAAGTCGGGTCTAATATTCTCTATTGTTAGAGTCATTAATGATTCAGATTCATATGGATTGGTGAAAAGTTCAGGCAAAGGACTTCATCCTAACCTTATACGAAAGCTTTTTATTGAAATAGTTATGAATCAAAATATGACTTGATTTCTGTAAATGTCAATATCTGAAATTATGAATTTCTTTTCTATTATGATTAGAGTGACGACGCTTCGGATCAAGAAAAAAAACATGGCTCAAGATATTATTCTTCCTTAAATACTGGATACTATTTTCATATGCAACATAGCTATTGTTAACTGAATATCTACTACTAATGGAATGCTATACTGCCAAGTAGACTGGGTAACCAATAAATTTCCCTTTACCAGTGTATGGAGATCGTTTAATCACGAAAAAGCAACTGATATAAAACTGATTATTGCTTATGCAGATGATGCAACTCTCTTTGCGCCATTTCCTACTGCTTGAGTATAGGCATGTGGTTGCTGAGTCCTCTTAACACAGCTTTACCTGAAACCACGTCATTGTTTAAAATAAGAAGGATGACACTGGACCCTAACAATATTCAGCATACTTGTTAGCCAGTCTAGGGTATTGCTTCCCTGTAGTCTTCAGCAGCTAAATACAACTTAATTGTTGGACAAATATTTTACTTCTATTAAATTTCCTGTCCCAGGTCTTAGCATTAATCTCCAGCACCACTGTTCAGGGTTTTAAAATGTTTTTCTTAATTGTGATAATCCTTTGCTTATATATTTTCCCAAACCCATCATGTGGAATGAATGCGTTCTTTTGTGCTTGTACTGTTCTTCCTTCTAGTGAGAGTTGCAGCTTAGCTGATAATTATGATAATCGGGTGTCGTACAACTCATTTATGATCCAACAAATTTATAGAGGAATGGAAGGCAGAATGCATGTGTTTGTGGGTCTTAGCGAGTTCAAAATAGAGAAAGAGGAAAATGTAGTTTGCAGATGTTCTAAGAAAAGACCAAGAATGAATGGAAAACAGAAAACCATTACAAAATTTTAGTGAAATTATAATAAAAATAAATAAAAAGCCATATGGCTAGTTTCAGTGATCTTAGCATACAATGAAGTTATAGTACTTCTGAGCACATAATTCAGTTATGGTAACAGATGAGGGCGAAATGACGCAAATGTGGAAGGCAGGCACATTTTAGGTAGTAGGAACCCTAAAGAAGAGAAGGAGGCAGGTGAGGAAGGAAACTTAGATAAACAGAGGAGTCGTTGTTGCGCTACTTGTTGGGACGAAAATGTGTCCAAAGTTTTAGGTATCCATAAGGTTGCTTAACAATGCGGGAGTTTGAATCAAGGAACTGGGTATAAAAGCTGAAACCACCTGTTTGTGGCAAGAAATAAGGCGACTAGGGAAAGTTTAGGATGATGGGAGGAAGCTTTAAAAAATAAGGTCTCAGCATGAGACTGGTCCAAAGGTTATACTCAATAAAAGAAGCCTAGAACAGATGAGAAACAAAGTACTGCAACAGCGGTTTGAGAACATTTATTTTGAAAAGAAAATAAGTCTTTGTTCTCAAAAGATTAACTCATCTTAGGCACACACCGTTCAATGAATTCCCTTGCAGGAAGTATTGCTTTAATATTAAATTAATGTGAGGATTTATAAGATTCGTATAAATTTCATAGCAGCAATTATTATAGTCAGAACAGAAACATATCACCTATCGAAAAAGTGATTTCTGTGTTAAAAGAGCTCGGGATAGAAAAATAAATCCACTGTACATCCGTTATGTCAAAGTAGACAACGAATGGAGGGGCCAGCGAGAGGAATGACTTTAATGGAAAGAAGAAAGAAGAAAGCCAAGGATGGGCAAAACGCAATTGAAGCCTAACAATATGTTAGAAAACCCAATGATATTACGTCACTAAAGACAACCGGACTTACGTGTAATAATAATACCCAGAATTGTGGTCATCCAAATAATCTATTAAATAACCAAATTTCATTATGATGGTATGTAAGCGATGCAATTGTCCTGTCTGGCAGAAACTCATATAATGCCATCCCACTGCGTGATAACACTCAGGACTGTCAATTTGAGAGAGAGAGAGAGAGAGAGAGAGAGAGAGAGAGAGAGAGAGAGAGAGAGAGAGAGAGAGAGGAAAAATTCTTCCGATTTTCATCATCATTTAAATTCTATAGTTAATCTTAATATGTATATTAGAATTTGAGATTTATTACTACATCAACGTCTTGGGCCTTGTTTTGAATATTTGGTTTTTTTTATCGATAAGTGCAGAGCATTTGAATGGTTAAAGCGAGTAGGCTACTCCGCGCGGTTATCGTTTTTTCTCAATTCTGTTCGAATCTGCCCCTTAAGTTTAATCGGCTACTTTGATTTCACAAAAGAATAAGAAGTGTACTTTAAGATGAGTCAGTTCACGTCCCATCATAACGGAAGCATTATATAGCCATATCCTTACATACCAGATTTGTGGTTAAAAGGAATGGCCTTAAAAGTATTTCATTGATTCAGTGGAAGAAGAAGAACGTTCATAGTCTTAGTCCCCTCTTTATTGTTAATGGATTACAAAGATATAATGTTACTAAATATATTAAAAAATAAAAAAAAATAGATAAATAAGATAACTACAGACGCAAAGGAACAGATTTAACAATCCGTCACAAATCAGAGCAGCAGCAAATGCCCAGAATCGATTAAATAACTGACTGATTGATTGGTTAACATTATTAAACCGGCATATATTGGGTAACATATAACATTTCATAGTAAATGCATTTTTACCAAACAGTCATGAAACGATTTCGCCGTGGTATGGCCGTTGACATGTGTTCTCGTGGGTGAGATGATTTGCTGGCTCACACCGTTTCCTGATCAATTATCAACTGTATTCTCAGGCTAAACTCGCCAGTCATGCTTGAATGTGTGTGATGCTATCAAGCAAAGAAAATTGTTCCCAACCACAACTTCATAAATCAAAATGAAATATTAGTTGTACATTCACCCTTACCAAAGATGCCAAGCATAAAAATTTCTTTCATTTTAGGTTAACTATGATGGGGCAAAACAAAACCATAAACTGACCAGTTTTCTCAAATTTATTACATGTACAAAGCATCCTGTAATTTATGTTATTCACTGGCAATTGTGCAAAATTACGATTTTACCAAAAACCTGAGATAAATGTTTGTTTAGTGCAGCTCACAAAAAAATCAGATGATCGCTGGGAAAAGTGTATCAAAACTCAACACTTCAACACTGGTATAAATCAAATCTAGCTGCCCTCCGAGATGAATTAAAGCTTTTAATGGTACAAAATTGAAATTCTTCTTAAAGAGTACTGACATTTCACTCATCTTGAGGACAGGTTTAAAGCCATGCCAGTGTCAGACAATGAGAAATGTTTTGATCCAAAATCAAGCGTAAACTGTATTTAATATAACGGAAATCAATTAGAATAAAACAGAAATAATCTACTATCTTCAGAATGGCAGTATTAAATGAAAAGCGAAGAAGAAAAATAAAACCAACATAACTTTCCTTTGTTCATTCCCGCATTGCCTTCAGCTATCAAAGTTTGCTTTGTAAATCCTAAATACAAATATTTAGAGCTGGCATAAGGAATCTTACTTTAGGTACATGTTGGAAAAACAATGACTGCAACAAAAAAGAGCTGAATATGACGCGAGAGTACTTAAGTAAAAACATAAACCTTTTACAATATTATTTACGTTGTATTCCACAATGTCATCATGTGTATGAGGCCGAGAAACAGAAATATTCTAAACTTGAAATATTCTTTTCTTTCCTTCCATATAAACACAGAAATGTATACATATGCATATACTCTATACACACACTCTCTCTCTCTCTCTCTCTCTCTCTCTCTCTCTCTCTCTCTCTCTCTCTCTCTCTCTCTCTATATATATATATATATATATATATATATTATAAATATGGGTATATATATAATTATAAGTATGTATATATATATATATATATATATATATATATATATATATATTATATATATATATATATATATATATATATATATATTATAAATATGTGCATATATATATCTATATATATAAAAATGGATGTATGTATATATTGTATGTGTGTGTCGTAAGCAATTTCACAACCAAACTTGGTATAAATATGACTTATATCTCGAAAAGAATACTGTAGGGGTAAGACATCACTAGCACCAAAGGGCACCAAAGGGGGTGGGGGTGGGAGGGGCTTCCCTGAAATGGGGCTGGCTCTGCCTGTAGACTTAGTAACTAAATAAGCTCTATGAATTTA
>JANJGK010000014.1:2806965-2866965 GCA_039081455.1 Macrobrachium rosenbergii
GAGTCTGGTGGTCATATTTTCTGAAACACCTTAAGAAGTCGTCGATGTCATCCAATTCCCGATGTACGCCTAACAGGTTCATATTGTTGGTTTGATTGATGATAGCCGATTCCAGCATCTTCCTTGGGTACGGATAACTACATTTGAAAACTAGCTCTGCCCCACTCCAGTTTACGGTATGGGCTTTATCCCTAATATGTAGGAAAATCCCCAAACTCTCTGAGCATATCGCACTGATCTTTTGTGCTCTGTTATTCTTTGCGAGATGGACCTACTTGTCTCCCCCGTGTAAATAAATATACCAGCCTGGGTATATGTGTGTATATATATATATATATATATATATATATATATATATATATATATATATATATATATATATATATATACGAGTATATATATATATATGTTCACACATACACACACACACACACACACACACATATATATATATATATATATATATATATATATATATATATATATATATATATGTATATATGTATACATGTATGTATGTATATATGTATATATGTATATATGTATGTATATATATATATATATATATATATATGTATATATATATATATATATATATATAAATATATATATATATATATATATATATATATATATATATATATATATATATATATATATATATAAATATATATATATATGACCCTCTGAGGCATGATTGTATTCGCTAACATGAGCAAAATCATACTGTTTTCCTGAACATATCTTATAGTTTTTACACCCTCCTGTTAACTTTTCTAATAACCTTCCCGTGTGATCACTATAAGAATGGACACGTGACCTACTAAGGCTATTATATCTACAAATTGTAAGAAGGGATCTTTAAAAGTAC
The DNA here is from genome assembly GCA_039081455.1 of Macrobrachium rosenbergii. NCBI lineage: Eukaryota > Metazoa > Arthropoda > Malacostraca > Decapoda > Palaemonidae > Macrobrachium > Macrobrachium rosenbergii. Next base: position 2,807,837 of record JANJGK010000014.1, read on the forward strand.
TTCTCTCATTATATCATTGCCCTAAAATGCAAAGTTAACGCTAAAGCTTATGAGTCATGAAACTATACATAAAATTAAATAAACTCCCATAAAGAAAGAGGTTGTTCATTTCAACAAAAAAGTTAAAAATACTGAAGGGAAATGAAAACTTTATAAAAAAAAAGGTTTTGCCTGACCTCACCAACTTTATCGAGTTTGTATGGAGTAATAAATATAAACAATACCAATTTTTCCCACTAAGTCAATTATTAGCTTCACATGATTTAGCAAAATAACTTGTTGATTTTCTAAACCCATTGGCTGGTAGCATTTCTGATGTCCAATAAAAAGAAAACAAATATATTAAATAATGTATTGATCAAATGTGATTCTAGACTTGCGAGGTTTGATGACCTGCTTGAAATTTTATTTGACATCTTACAGCGCACGCAGCTGAATATAAATTACCTTTCTTTAGAATATCTCAATAGAGTGGATTAAAACATGGGTACAAAATGTCGGTTTGAATTCAGTGGGAAATGTCTCAAAATTTTGGAATGGCTGTAGAAATCCTCTTTCTCATGTTTTAAGCAACTTGTCAATGAAATTTTTGAAAGAGAAATATCTGTTAAAATCATTTCAGCAGTTTTATATCATTTAGATATTATGTTGACAACATGATATGTATCTGGACAGCGGATGAGAAGCCACGGCCAAAATATACAAATTTATTGCCGACGTTTCATGACATATGTCACATTTTCAAGGTTAAAAAAGAAAATAATTTGCACAAAGATAGAATCACAGTGTTAATAAATTTTAAAAGAAAATTAAAATGTTTAAAATTCACAAAAATGTCGATTTAATGTTAAAAATAGGTAGACAAGAACATAAAACAAGAAGAAACAAGTAATAAACAAGTAAGAAACTTCGGCGCAATCGAGTTTTCTGTACAGTGTATAGTGCTGTATGAAACTCTCAGCCACGGACCGGTGGTGGCCTGTGTTGTTGGCACCTATAGTGGTGCCAGACACACGATCATGGATAACTTTAACCTTAAATAAAATAAAAAACTACTGAGGATAGAGGGCTGCAATTTGATACGAGTATGTTTGATGATTGGAGGCTGGGTGAACAACATACCAATTTGCAGCCCTCTAGCCTCAATAGTTTTTAGGACCTGAGGGCGGACAGAAAAAGTGCTGATGGACAGACAAATAGCCACCTCAATAGTTTTCTTTTACAGAAAACCAAAGGGGACCACAAAAGACATAGGTCAAGGGCGCATACAGACGGGCTCACCAAACAAAATGAAAGAATAGTACTAAAAGAAAACAGAAAATATGTATCAAAGAAAGGCTAAGCAACATATAATTGAGTTGACGACCAAGGAGTGTTTAACGAGGGAACAGTTCTCTTTTTGATAATAGACTCCAGGATATTTAGGTCGTGATGGTTGGAGGCCCGTCCTACTATTGAAAAATCTGCGTCTGTAATGTTGCTTTTGCATCGTACAACATTATTCCTGGCGTTAAAGGCCTCCGGATCAAATAACTTGCATTATCGTATATCTCAGTATGTTCGTGATTACATCGCGGACAAGTGTATTTATATACAATATTGGAAGCGAAGAAGGGTCTGAGACGACCCTTGGCGGTAAAGAATGGACCAATAGTTAAGAGGATTTTTGGTATTAATTTAACATTTTGAGCAGGAAACTTTTTCTGAATTGAGAAATGCAGTTCTGACGGAAGTGGTCATCGTGTAAAAAGGGAAAACTCGCATAAAATTAATTTTTGGTGCAGTCAGCACTGGTAACGAAACTCTCTTACTCCCCATTTCTCTAAGTTCTTTGTAAAAAATAGATTAATTGGGTAATAACTTTGTTTGAAATAACTGGTTAAGAAAAGTATTTCTCCGTGAAATGAAGACCAATTGGACGTATGAGAAAACGCCCTGTGGAGGAGAGTAGAAATAGCGATACACCGTTTAATATTTCAAATACATTTATCTAAGAGGGAACAGTTCCTTTCATCTCTAGGCTTAAAGTTTTGTTTACTTAATTATAAACCCAATTTTGCAACGTTTTCGTGGCTCTGGAGTCAATATTCCATCGACAAAGTCCACAGGTGAAATAATGAGAGACTGGGTGTAAGTCCTGATTGGTTTCGACTTCATTTGAAGTCATTAACGAAGGAGTGATACAAAGTGGTACAAGTCACAATATAAATTATATTCTAAAGAGAGAGTGCGGACAAAGATGCAAAACCTTTGGAGAGAACAAATCCACACCCGACAGGAGTCAAATGGGAAGGGGCGACAAAACTCATTGGTGCTAAGGACCTGTACAACGTTTATAAATTTAATGATCCCTTTTCCATACATATCTACTGCATTCCTTAAAATTTAAACATTTTACAAATTTCTTTTGAAATTTGTAAAATGTTTAGATTTTAAGGCATGCATAAACTTGATACTATAATTTCAAAATAAATTATAGGAAATAGTTTATACATGCTTTCACTGATACTCATGTTACGACAGTAACTTTTTTTCATAAAACTAGACTCAAAGATGTTCCTTTTCCATGCATTATTAGAATAAGCTCTTTGTTGCCCCTACCCAGTTGGCTGTATGGTTGTTCTCACTACGATGTACAAAAATTCCACTGTTCACCTGTGCATATCTTAGATTTTTTGATGCTGTCATATTCTCTATTCCAGTGTTTTCCAGTCTGGCCATTGTAGAAGCTCTCACAACACTTACATTGCATTTTATATATACAGCCTTTAGTACTGTCGGGAGAGTTCTTTATAAGTACAGGTTTCATTTTCATTGTTTTACTGTTACTACATTAACTCCAAAATTCTTAAGAGGATGGGAGATATCTTTCATATTATTATTATCATATGGTAGTACAAGCAAGTTCTGTGTAAGCTTCTTTTTTTGTTTTGATAAAAAGTCTTTTTTGCCGCTTCTAATGCCTTATCTTATACATAGTCAGGATATTTCAACTTATTGCCTGTATCCTAATCTAATCTATTTCATCATCAGGTCTACATATTCATATTGTTCTTAAAACACAGATGTGAACACTGATTTTTTAACTTTATTGCTTAGTAAATTGCCTTCGATGTAAGCTCGGAGGGGCGAGGGGAGGGGAAGGGTGAAAACATGGCATTAAACAAGGCTATCAAAACAGAACCATCGCAGAAATCGATGAGCAATTGTGGGGGAGAGCGTGGAATTGTCACCAACTTCATCTGAAAAGGAGACTCAAAACTAGAATCAAGCCGTTTCATCCCTTACTTCAGCATTCAGTTGTACGCAAAAGTATAAATACTTTTATAGGGAAGTGGGTGCTCCTCTTATATATATATATATATATATATATATATATATATATATATATATATATATATATATATATATATATATATATATATATATATATATATATATACACACACACACACACACACGCACACACACACACAGTAAATGACGCAAGGAGAGGTTAGGCAATTTAAGTGAAATATATGAAATTTCTAATCAAAGGAATCCAGTTTGGTTTGGGTGGTTGTAATGATACTGTGAAAACATTATTCCACATGTGCTGGGGATAATCGTTGTGTAACTGAATATGAAAATAAAAAAGTGAAAACGAGACTTTCAAAGCCGCAAACCTTGTTCTACTGTTATCAAACGTACTTGTTTTGAAAGAAGGTAAACTGCGTGACGTAAAAACTTAGTTATATAAATAATAATATAAATAATATAAATAATAAGGCCGGCACACGAAGAAACCTGGAATTTAAGGAAAGGAATATAGTACATCGTGCTTGAAGATTTGTGGCGATTGTCGTTCAGTTACCAGAAACAGATATAAACTGAAACTACTCAAATCCGAGTTGAAACAACGTCAAAGGGTTATTCATCTACGGCACAAGAGTTTGCACCTCTTGTGCTGTATTACCTGCATGCATGCAAAAGTACTGCACATTTAGACCGTGGGCCCGCCATAGACCCCCTCCCCTCCCCCCCTAAGGATTTTTGCAGCCTCCCTTTTTTTTATTCTTTAAAGATCATAGAATCAGAATCTGCTTGTCTGCACTTCGGCTGTTGGTGATTTTGGCCGTAACAGCGGCCATTTTGAATTCGTATTGGGGCGCAAAAGGAAAAAAATATTACTAATAATTTTTTCTACTTATATCTTTGTTATATATATTTTCTTAGGTTTTTGGGCCAAGGAATTCAATTTTTATAGTTCTAAAGCCCTATCACCAATTTTTATCAAAGTACTTGGTAATACTAAAATTGACGATTGCAGAGAATATGTTATATGAGCACAGTATATGTAGCAGAGAATATTGATGAACATATATTCTTAATGATTTTGCACTGTATATTCTTGACAAGAATCTTTGTTTTTTTAATGCAATAATGTCTTGTGTCTTCATCAAGTTATAATTAATAAGGGTTTTATTTACTTTTACTGTAGGTATCAGAACTCATAATGGCCACTACCACTCCTTCAGATGATAAGCCATTGAAGCTGAAATTAACTAAAAAGGAAAAATAAAGGTACCGCAACTAACATGTATAATTCACTATGAAAGTAATAATTCAGAAAAGAATGTGAGACCTTGAACAGACCACAATTTTGATATGATCCATGAAAAAAATTAATTAGACAAAAAAAGTGACAAACTGAATGAAAGACTTGAAGCAATATGTGATAACATTCCAAAAACATTTCTGAAACATTTACATGGAACTCACAATTGGTGTTGTAAGAACTTTACTAACGTTTCCAGAATCTTAAAGAGAAAGTGTACAGCTGATGAAAATCAGGGTACTACCTCTAGATCAAAGAATGAAAGGACATTGAAGAAAGTACAAGCCCCAACACTACTTTTTCCTTCGACTGCTTGTTTAATGTGCAACAGGTACAGGAAGAAGGTGAAGGGGCGTATCGAAATTCCCAACAAATGCCAAACGCAAACAGCTGAAGATACAATACAATCAGAGCAGCAACAGCAGAAAGACTGAAGGACTTCAAGATGCTGGGCCAGATTACCGATTATGACCTTCAGGCAAGAGAAGCAAGTTATCATCCTACTTGTAGAAAACATTACACTAGATTACAAGAGCGTAATTATAAAGCAATGGAAAACTCTTCAGTAAAACAAGAACAAGACGCTCATAATGCTGCCTTTGATTTTATATGCCAGCACGTTAATGGAAACATCATAAAAGGAGCAAATGTTCAAAGGCTGTCAGTGCTAAAAGAAAAATACCTACTCTTCTTGCAAGAGCAATTTCCAGAATTCTACAATCCTCAGTACAAAACTTATGAGCTAAAAGATAAAAAGTTAAAAAAATATGGTAACAAGTTCCAGTTTTGGCAGCCAAATCATAAGAGTGAACTAGTATATTCATCCAATGTTCATCAAGGTCAGACTATAGAAGTTGTATTTGAAGTGGCTGCTTCTGAGTCAAAGAGAATTGAGGAGGCCGCTCTGATTTTAAGAAGAGCCATTCTGGATGGCCAAAGAGGAGCTCCAGAAATACCTTGGCCACCAACAAAAGAATTTTTGCTTGGAGAAAATATTAAAGTACCCAAACTTTTACAAGAATTTTAAGTTTGATTATAGGTGGTTCCAAAGCAGCTGAGACCACTGAGATACAGTACATTCTATCTCTCAAGATTTATGTAAAGCTGCAACAAAAGGAAAGAGGATGATGTCATAGCATCTACTCTTAGGCATGACATTGCGGCATCTTACAGGCAGTGCAGAAATTGTAACAATATTGCATCGTTTTGGTCACTCTGCATCATACTCTTGCTTGCTTGAACTGGAGACTGCAATGTGTGATAGTATCACAGAGACAGAAAGAATTCTTCCAAGAGGCATTCAGGTGGAAGATAACAGAGTGACTCATTTAATTTTGTGTTGGGCCATTTTTGACCTAACAGAAGAAACATCAACTGGAGCTGGAACAACTCACACCGAGCATGGGATTGTAATCCAAGCATTATGATTTAGTGAAAATGACATGTTTGAAGTCGCAGAGAAAAGCAGCAATCCTCGGACTAAGAAACGACCGATCAGCTATACACCTAAGGAAATAGAACCATGTTTTTCGAAGCCAAAAGCTGAACCAGTATTTGCATCGTCTTTGCTTACCTCGCCCAATAAAGATGTGAATGATGTTGCTAAGTTATCTGACTCTTTGTGGTTGCTCAGTAGAGCCATGGCAAAGGAATCATTTCAAACGGTTCCTTATAGGGCAGGTTGGAAATCTTTAACCGAGAGAGTGAAAGAATATGGAGAAGCTCAATCAAGAGTACAGTATAAGCCTCCAATTAATGCGCCAGTCGCAGAAAATGCCACTGTGCAGCACATACTTAAATTGTCCCAGTTAGCTTCCAGGGAGGTCAATCAGCAATATACTGTACATTTGTAACATTTGACTTAGCAGTTGCTAAAAAACTGTGTGGCAGGATCCGAATGCATTTGGAGATGTTATTGTTAGGTTAGGAGTTTTCCATACAGCATGTGCTTTTCTTGGAGTGCTTGGGAAATGCATTCGTGCATGTGGTTTTGAAGAGATTTTAATTGAGTCAGGTAAACACTATAACAGAGCTATGCGTGTTCACAAGACTTTTACAGTTTTGAATCAAATTTAACAACCCTCTGGAAAGGAAGAGCTCGGGATATAATGGAACGTCTTGCACATTCCCCAAGCAGAGAATTGTTGGACGAAGCATTGGCCAATGAAGATTGCACTGCAATGATTCAAAAATACGATATTTTTAAAGAAGAACTCAGAAGAGGAGAACATGGGAAAACAGCTAAGTTTTGGATTGATTACATTGGCAAGGTTCTTCTTGTTTTGCGCTTCCAGAGGGCAACTAAAGAAAGCAACTTTGATTTACACATATCTTGCTTGGAACAGTTATGTCCGATGTTCTTTTGTTATGACCATCCAAACTATGCTAGGTACACATGCTTTCAGTGCTCAATCTGGATAAATCTCACCCAGGAGCCAAGGAACTGCTGCACCATGGCATGAGTGTGAGAAGGTCAGACATCATAATTGAACAAACTATAAATCGCCATGCAAAATCAAGTGGAGGCATAATAGGATTTGCTTTTGAATTTAATTCATTATTTATTTTAGATGTCAAATGCACTTTTATTTCTTAAGCATTAACATTACCAAAAGGAATACTTTAATTTATTGTACCTGCATCACAAAATTTCTTAAAAACCCAGTAATACTTCGAATCCTCTCTTTTCTAATAAAAACCAAAGATTTATTAATTTAATTTCTTTCCTTGTTTTCCTTTGATTCTTTGGGCCAAAATCCTATGATTTAATCTAATTTGTCTTTTGATGAGAAATTACATCAAATTACATGACCTATTCCTTGCCCATTTAGTTAAGCTAACACTTTTTGAAATTACTTGAAATTAGATTTTTTACAACTATTTTCAAATTTGGGATGTAGCAGCCAAAATCTCGACATCTCAGAAAGCAGAAAATTATACTCTGAATCAACTGACTCTAAAGAAATAAAAAAGTAGAGTCTGCAAAGATATATTGGTGGGGGGAGGGGGGAGGCAAATGGTCTATGCTCCACATAGCAGATGGCTGTACCCGAGAATAAACCGCCTCCTAAGCGGCGAAGATAAATTTTCTGATGGTATATATTTGCTTTAATTTTGGACTAAATATAACATGTTATATATGGAATAGCGTCTAAAAAACCTGCTCTTTATGGATATTCCAATTCTAACACTCTATCTCTTCACTGAAAGAAAGAAGAGCAAACTATAATAATATAAATTTTTCTTGAGAGTCAAAAATTTATATTTAAACCTAAATAACGTATTGACTCCTATTTTTTTCGATGAAATAAACCATTTCATTCGATCCAGCGTACTTTAAAACCTACAGTTCCTTACCATTTTCACATATTGTTTTTTTGCTGCGCGTGACAAAAACTAACATTATTTTTTTTATCCAATTTTTGTCCTGAATATTTTTCAATTTTTGGCTGTAACAGCCAAAATCACCAAAATCCAAAGTGCAGACAACCAAAATCTGAATCTACGGACTCTAAAGTATAGAAAAAATGTGGTCTGCAAAAATCCCTTGCCGGGGGGAGGGTTTCGGCTGCTGGCCCATGGTCTAATTTACTTTACGCAGAGGATCTAAGATGTGCATCAACTCTTGATCCAATCCATCCACTATGCGAGTATTAAGGTGTTCCTGAACACTGCGCCTTTAGGAGCCCTCACGACTGTTACAAACTACAACAATTCAGGAACAGGGAAAGACCAGCACCTCCGGATTTCAGAGGAGCAAGAATTAATCCAAATGTCTGTGACCTGAATACACAGCGACCTTAAAATATCTATCGAAATGCAAAACCAGTATTATGAGCCACCAAACTTTGTGACAAGGATCTCCAAAGCTGTCAATAAAGGAAATCGAGTATGGTCGCCATTACATTGAAGTTACATTCTTATAACATTAAGAATAATCTATGGCGCTCAGCTTTTCTCGAGTCGTTGCCATCAATATAAATAAAAATATAGAAAACTTGAAAGCAATATGGTTTTTGGACATATTTATCATGACGAAAACTTATGATAGTGAAATTATATTTAACGGATCAATCTCGCAAGTTATTTATAACAAAAATTCACGTTAACATAGACAGATTTTGGTAAAACCATATTTAGATATAAATTCATGTGCATTTTTTATGTGAGTGATGTAGTCTTAACAAAAACATTTAGAGATATATACCGAATTCATAAATTATAATACATGGAGAATGACACTTTTGAATGGTGATTTTCTTTGTTCTTCAGAATCACCTGGTGTGATATATGAAGCTACACTGGAATCCCGTGGCAGTGATCATTTTGAGAATCGAATTGCACACCAGAACACTCGTCAGTTTCAATGACCATTGCTTTTATGTCCAAGCCCCCATTGCTTTCATTTATTGATTTTTCCCACTTCTGCAGCTACGTCACTTTGTACCTTGCTTTTCTAAGTCAGTTTCGGAGGAAAATGATGATTTTCTATATATATTTCCTTAGTTTACAATTTAAATACAGCCCAAATGAATTACACGAACTATAATGACAAGCAGGTAGAATGATTTAAGTCGAATTAAGATAAGTAAATACAAACATCTAAGTACCGAAAGCTATTTGGTGATCTTCTTCCTTCGGTAGTGATATAAATTTAGTATAAACTTCAAAATGGCAACGGTAAGCAGGCCTACTTGACTTCTCTTTTCATCTCTTGTCAGACTCAGGAACGGAAACCATCTTTTGGCGGCCGCCCCAAACTCTCTCTCATTCATCATTTATCCCAATCTATAACGAGAAATAAATACCGATTTTGCGTTCAAAATTGGCCTTTCCTACATTTGCTTTGACCTGCCTGTTTCGGCAGCGACACTTGCATATTTAACCGCTCGAAGGCAGGAGGAAAAAATAATCCCGGTAACAGGAAAAAGAGAATAAAAATGGCTCACATATGCTCGTGCGAGACTCCAGGGATTTTCGAAAATGGGCCGTGAATTTCTATTTCTGAAATACTCTCTTCCTACATTTCTATCTGGTTCTGTTTTCATAAATTAATGAAAACATTTGGAATCGCATCATGTGGGTATCAAATGATGTCATTGATGCAACATTTCGGATAGGAACGCGGTACTGCACTGCACTCCTTTCCCGGCACACCCCTCCTTCTTGCACACATAAAATGCACAAAGTATGCGCTGGAGTAGACATATATATATATATATATATATATATATATATATATATATATATATATATATATATATATATATATATATATATATATATATATTATATATCTCAGGTTGAAGAGGTAAAGGCATGTATGTCTCTCACAAGTGTCAAGTTTGTTATAAGTATCTTTCGTATGTTTATTTTCTCCCTGTCTTTTTTAATCACCTTTTAGCTCTTACCTTGGTAGGTGTTCCTTTCAAGCACTTGTTTTAATTTTTGTATTTGTAAATGTTACAAATTTAAAAGTTTTTCACGTTGTGACATTTCAAGTATTTATAGTCTGTAAGTTTCCAGCCTTGAGGATGAATCATGTGATATGAAACGTTTGCATAATGAACTTGATACTTGTGAGAGACATACATCCCTTTACCTCTTCAACCTGAGTTGCTTGTTGGGTCAGTTTCCCCTGCGATTCTTCTGTGTGTATATATATATATATATATATATATATATATATATATATATATATATATATACATATACATATATATATATATATATATATATATATATATATATATATATATATATATATACATATACATATATATATATATATATATACAGTATATATATATATATATATATATATATATATATATATATATATAACTATATATATATATATATATATATATATATATATATATATATATATATATATATATATATATATATATTAATGTTACACCAGAATTTACGTACTAAAATGGAATTCACCAACTTCGACCCCAAGACAATCATTTGTCATTAGTCACTGGAACAAGAAGCCAGACTATGGATGGAGTCCATAGCTTTTGAGTTGGCAAACAGATGAGGCTGACTGAAAGCATTCCGGCAACAAGAGGGATAAAAACTGATTTTGGTTTTGTTGGGGAAGAGAGAGAGAGAGAGAGAGAGAGAGAGAGAGAGAGAGAGAGAGAGAGAGGGAGTTCTGATAGGTTTGTCACTCGTTTTACTTGTGCCATTTTATAACTTATAAATAATAATCCGCAAATAATCCGTTGTTATAGAAATGACAATATTTTTTAAAGTTATAGATTTGATTCTTGATCATGGTAGGGGCATTTACATTAACTCTTACGGTTATAACATGTAAAGGTATATATATATATATATATATATATATATATATATATATATATATATATATATATATATAATGTATTTATTGTGTGTGTGTGTGAGTGTGTGTGTGTGTGATTCTTTGCCACTAATTATCCACAAGCTTTTAGTTATTAAAGCACGGGTAACCTATTAATGTCAAAGTCAAAATCCCTATACACGTTATAACCATAAGAGTTACTGCGTATATATATATATATATATATATATATATATATATATATATATATATATATATATATATATATATATATATATACATTAATCATAACCTGCATTCCTATACGGATATGAATTACAGTACGACAATGAAACACTGAGAAATTTTACCAATAAGGCCTTGTGAAGAACATTCGAGAGTCAGATGGGAGGACAGAGTGAGAAATGATACCACATGGGAAAATGACAAGTTTTATATGTAAATGAGATACTTTAATATGGTGAGGGGGGAGATGGAGATATCTTGGACATGCAGGCCCGTACCCAGAGTTTTTCCCAAAACTGGACCTTTTCTTCTATATATATATATATATATATATATATATATATATATATATATATATATATATATATATATATATATATATATATATATCATTGCATATATAGGTATATACAAGAGGAAATACTTGAAAATGTTATTTTAGTTATATTAAGAAGAAAAACTGGGCATGCGGTCTGTGCCCTTCTACCCGATTGGATGTTATTCAAAGTTCTGACCCTTTGGTTAACACAATTTTACTTTAATGTTGAAAATTTGCACTGAAATTAAAGAGTATTTTTTTCAGTTTTATTGATTGATTCATTTAATATGTTAACAATAACAAATAACATGCATATTACTTTATTTATTGTTATGTTATATACTTTGACTTACAAAAAGAAAATAATTAATAAATATTCTAAAGAGTATGTATGTGATGCAATAAAAAAAATAAAAAAAAATTTAGAAATAAAAAGGAGAAACTGCAATTACTATGTATAGTTATATATGAAAATTTTCAAACGCACACTACAAATAAAAATATAAAATGTATGCATACTTCAAATATTTGTACAAATAATAAACTGCAAACACAAGTAATATGTAGCAAGGATGTAGGATGAAAGGAATTTCCTTTAATATGTTGGCCATATGATTAAATAATTTCATAATGAAAGAAGAGTAACTAACACGTTCCTTTATGCTCAAAAACAACGAAATACTAAAGCAGATTAGCCTTCTCGATGACGTAAATTCCACGTTTCGGCAGCCTTGCTGCAGTGTCGTCAAATTTCTCTGACCAGATTATCGTACCACAGCTTTAAAATTATCGTTTCTCTACTAAAATCTACAAATATGGTGGCCTATATCATATTCCTATTAAAACTGATGTTAATGTTTAATAACAAAATTTATAGAAGAAGACTTGCCAAGAAAAACAAAAGATTGTTATTTATTACTTTATAAGTACAGTTCAATGAAAAGGATAGTCACAGAAAATATGGACTTCCAGAATTTTTTTTTTTTGGGGGGGGGGCCTGGGTCGTTCGACCCCCCACCTCGGTATGAGGCCTGAACATGTCCTTTGCTCCGAATGGGGAGAACAGTGTATGACAGGGGCAGCCCGGCTCCTGTGCGGCAGGAGGCTGGAGATCTTCGTAATTGAAAGCCAAGGAAACCCGCGAGCAGTAAGGATTTCGCAGACGTACTTTCTACCGGCTTGCGTGGGAGGCATTGATAATGCTGATAATGACAGACAGAGCCAAGTGTAAAAAGTTTAGTATTAACCTGTCTTGGAAGAAATGAGTTGATTTTGCTTCTAAGTGCTGAATACGAGTCAACAGTAATATGTACGAGGGAGTCAAACTTACGTCACTATCTCTTGATGGTTGAGTGCAAAAGTCACTTTCCCCTATTTACTACCTAAAAGTTATAAATCCAAATCCTTGTCAGGGTAGGTGCACTTACTGCATGTTCCCAAGGCACAGAAAATTCGGCATCAAGTTGTTTATGACTTAATACAGCATTTGAAAATGTGAAAATCCCATGTTTCAAATAAGTGAACGAACTGTCATTGGGAATGTCCAACAAGTTTAACAAAGCAGAAAATATCTACCCTTCAAATTAATAGATTAACTAAAAATGGTGAATTCATAGATCTCACGCCAAAGATTTTCCTCGTCTTAAACTTATTTCACACCTGTAACTTCTCACACATAATATTTTATTAAAAAAAAATATCTCACACCTTACAACTTTTTACACAAAGAGGAAGAATTGAATGATCCTTTCAAACTTCCAATCTGAGTCATAGAGATATTTTGGCCTGAGTTTGGGTTCTAAAGCAGAGTATTTGCAGGGTATCTGCCTGGAAATAAAATAACCTGGTCTGCTGCAACAAATTTCAGAGCTCAGGACCTGTTAAAATTTCAGCAAGTCTTCCTTCTGGAGCAGAAGTAATCACCCTGGTAGCAGAAGGAAGTAAGAGATAGAAATGCAGTCAGTAGATCATTTGAAAGTTGCTGGATTGTGTAAATATAACAGCCTGGCCATCCATTAACATATTTTTCTCTCAATAATTTACACTGGCCTTTGAACACATTTAATTCCACACATACAGCGTCAATTGGAGGACCAAGACCTACCTAGAAAAGAACTAAGAAATGTGGTGAGTCAGAAATTTATTTCTGCAAAACACGTTTCCATGTGCTCATTTCCCTCATATCTCACAGTGAAAGGGGTAAGTCAAATGAAATGTTAGCGATTCCAGCCCTGATGGGTCGGGGAGCTGGGTAAAATTCGCTGGTATGTTGGGTGGTAGTCGCCTGCCCGGGGAAAAACCTCAGGTACGTAGTACTTAGGTTCCAACTCCTTTTATGACCTTTGCGTCCGAAATGCTAACGCCCTGGACTCCCACTCGAAATTCCAGGGTTCGGTCCCGTGGTGAGCCAGAAATTTATTTCTGTGAAACAAGTTTCTATGTGTTCATTTTCACACACACACACACACACACACACACACATACACACACACACACACACACACACACACACACACACACACATATATATATATATATATATATATATATATATATATATATATATATATATATATATATATATATGTATGAGTTTACTTTGGAGAAATACGTTTATCAAGACATCAGTTTCTTGAGAATTTTTATGTAATCTGTTTATTCAAGATATTCCTAGACTGCCTGAGTTGATCAGGATTATATAACGTCTACTTATGGTGGTGCAGGGAAATGCCAGAGAATTGGAGCAAACACAAATAATAACTTAACGGGATAGAAGAGGAGCAAAAGACGGACGGAAGGCGAAGGGAAACTCTGAGGTCCCTTTAGGCTCTCATGCAGAAAGGATTACCCAGGAAGAATTTATTTTAGCGTTAGCCGGAAGTGAGGAGGTGTTCTGGGGAAATGAACCCCTCTCAAGCAACATCTACGTGTTACCTTCAGCTAATGTGAAAATTACCGTGTGCAGGCGGTAAATAAAATATTTTATTTTATCTTATACCAGAATTTTAATCACACAATTATAAAACCACAAGCTACTGCTATTACAGAGCCTCCTTTCACACATTGCGTGAAAACACACACCCATGCTCATGAAAACGATCTCATCATTTTTTTTAGAGGGGGGGGGGGTCCTGCTGAGGTACTCTGTGACAACGTTGACTTTTCCTCGAATGAACTCCACAAGAAACTTGTAACTCTGTAGTGGTATGGCCTCCTTTAATCTTGCACCCCTGAATGCATACAAGTGGTTGTGACGTGCGTACCACACAATCCGCACATACAAGTACTGTACAGTGCTTTCACTTCGACAAATTTCCGCTCATATCCAGTATCCCATTTCTTATATATATATATATATATATATATATATATATATATATATATATATATATATATATATATATATATATATATATTTATATATATATACACACAATATTATATATATATATATATATATATATATATATATATATAATATAATATAATATATATATAATATATATATATAAATATATATATATACATATATATATATATATATATATATATATATATATATATATATATATATATATATATATATATATACTTTATACATATATATATATATATATATATATATATATATATACTTTATACATTTATATATATATATATATATATACTTTATACATACATGCATATTAATATACATAGCCCCACAGGTAAAAATGCTGAGAAAAAGGGGTACCCTTCCCGAACTACCCTTTTCCTGGGGAAGAATGGGTATGCTGAATGGACACACACACACGCTCGCTTACGCACGTGCACACACACACACACACATATATATATATATATATATACATATACAGTATATATATATGTACATATGCATATGTAGTATATATATGTATATATATAATATACATATAAGACATATGTATATGTGTATATATACAGTACATATATGCATATATCTATCTATCTATCTATATAATGTGTATATATATATATATATATATATATATATATATATATATATATATATATATATATATATATATATATATATATATATATATATATATATATATGTGTGTGTGTGTGTGTGTGTGTGTGTGTGTGTGTGTATACATATGTAGTATATATATGTATATATATAATATACATATAAGACATATGTATATGTGTATATATACAGTACATATATGCATATATCTATCTATGTATGTATCTATCTATATATATATATATCCAATATATTTATATATATATATATTCATACATACATACATACATACATATACATATATACATATATATATACATATATATATATATATATATATATATATATATATATATATATATATATATATATATATATATATATATATATATATATATATATATATATATATATATATATATAGTAAACTGCGCTGGGTGTTCGGCTGTTGATAGCCCCTGCCCCATCCCAAAAGAAATCAAGAAATTTAATGGAAAAAAGATTAGGCGAATTTCCTAGTTCATTGAGAAAAGGTTTACTTTTTAAATAAAACAATACCTTGTCCTAATTCTACTGTATTTTCTCACTATTTGTATACGCTCTCTAATGTAAATGCTAATAACCTGCATATTAGAAGAAAAGTTCTTTTTATAAAATCTTCCTTTAAAACCCCTGCGCTCAGCCCTGACAGCCAGGAGCTATGAAGAAGAATTTACGGGTGAACTGAAGGAAGATGGAAAAAGTTTAATATCTGAATCGTCAGGAGAAGCAGCAAATCAATCTCAGTTCCCCAAAAACTCAGTCATGCGAGGGCGACACTCTTCCGGGGAATTAGAATATCGATTAATGGAAATTCATTTAGGGGCTGACTGAAACAGATCACAAAAGAAACTTCGCCTAATGCAGCCCAGTAGCCTACAAGCCGCTGCTTCCTGCCATTAGAATATGACTGCCAGTTCTGAGCTGGTAACGAAAATGTCGTGTATGAGACACTATTTCAGCAGAGCTATAAATAGGGAATAATTACTCATTACGTTATAAGAGGTTTTACCTTTATCAACAAGCCTTGTCACTGCCTTCAAAGTTGAAAGGATCAATGAACGGGTCTTAGGTGAAGCAAAGTAATTACTGAAGTAATTATCTGGACTAATTAGATCGTTTAGTTTTATTTGCAGGCGCCTCTAAAACTGCAATTAACCGTCAATTGAATCTCGATGAGAAGATTAAAAAACACAACAATTGCGAATCATCTCGAACAATTAAAGAGTCCAACCTGGGAGACACTCACAAGGCAGCTTTGTTCAGATCAAAGGTTTGCGAAATGAGGAATGCAGTACTATTATTTTCATGTACTACAAAATGAAATTGATATTATATAAATACAATAACTACAGATGATGATGTAACGGAGAGATTCTATAAAGCGAAAAAAAGCAGATCTCAGAAGATCAATGTAACTCGGAAGCTAATGGCATTTTATGAGAAAATGAAATTAAGACAAGGAAAGGCCTTCAAGGAACAACAGTACCTTATCACGACCGATAGTTGCTGCACAATTCGGATATGTGTAATGACCTGAAGTCTGGCTAATATCAGCAAATGCTTTCTGTTGTTTGCAAAACATATTGAAGTTTGGCGGACTCGATTATTCCAGTTCGGTAGGTCACGGGGAATCCGGTTGGAAAAATGTCCTTGTCGTTCTTGACATAACTTTTTTGCGCCAGAGACCGTAATCCAGCTGACGCCATTAAAAATTTGTTAATTCACAATGACCATCTTTCACGCAGTGCGTGTAAACTACGACGAGAACTTGACCACCTGTATTGTGATCACAACCATCAAAGCTCATAATATTATGTTGGTGTGGTAAAGCAACTAAACCAGCAATGAATCAAAAGTACATGAACAGTAAATAAGTGTACGAAGGACGTGGAAGTCAAAATAAAATGCCCATAAATGTGCCTAAATTGCAAAAAGAGTTACATAAAAAAGTGGACTAAGACAGGGATAGTTGGGGCAGTTTGCGCTAGAAGTTCAGCTAACTGAAAGCATCATCATCCCTTTTCAGCACGAGTGGATAGCGAGCTCCAAATTCATTTGTCATTCCTTGTTTATTTTTTACCTCCTGCTATTAAAAGGAAACGATCTATGCAATCAGTCTTTAAGGGAGAGGGAGGAGATGACTGGTTGCTTCACAAAGAAAAACTGTGTTATGAAAGTTCTGCAGGACTACGCAATTCATAAAAGAATACCCTGTCATTGCAACAGTTCATGACCTAAGTATAGCGTACAATGAAAGCGCATACAGTACTTCTCGACCAAAAGATGACCACGAAATGCTTCGCAAAGTCGATTCAGGATAAATTAAGGGAGTATAAAATCATTCTTTTAGGGGCAAGATTTTTACAACTTGATCAGCCATGGAGGCTGCGATCGGGCAATAGCTGAAGGAAGGAGGGACGGAAGCCTCCCACAGATTTCCGGTGACTTTCCTCTTCCAGCTTACTGTTGAGACCGAAGAGCTTCTTGACACGAACTTGTATATTGAAGGACCGACTCCTTTGGCTTTTTTCTCCAATGTTTAATAACGTTGAAATGATGGTACTTCTCAAAAAAACATGAATAATAATGATAGTAACTTGAAATCGATTTAAGTACTTCATGTCGTCTTATGAGAACCGAGAGAAAACAGAAAGCTCAACAAACGCTCCAAAGTTTCTTCTGTTCTTTCCTGGTCATCATCATAAACTGCAGCATACAAAAAACAATTCCTAACCTGTGTGCAATTTCTTGCCAGGTCCCCAAAATATAGGAACAATCCATGTAGTGGTTTTTGTTGTACTGGAGTGCATTTTCTCCTTCCTTGCTCAAAGTTAGAGGTCTCTGCAATGACGTTTCTGTTGCTATGGATATTTCATTGCCTTTTGGGTCTCACATTTCGTTGATTTACTTTCGATGTTCCCAAACCCTTTCAAGGTCCAAGTCCGGAGGAGAATCAAAACATGAAAAATATGATAATATTGACCCAAAAGTCAGAGGATGAGAGAGAATACTGCAACAAGCAAAGAGGGAATGCTTCTGTGATCCCAACGCCGTCAGCTTGCCAATAAAAAATAAATCATCTCGTTTCATCGTTTCTGTAAACTGGACCAATGGCCAAAAAAGATGCACAACCAGAGAGTTTCGAAAATTTGGGCAACGCGTAAAATGAAGGCTGAAGGAAATAGTCATTCAGACTCCTAGAACAGACTGACTAAGTTAGAGTAGGACGAAATGTTAGGCGCCACATGGAACTCTTAAAACATAAGGCGTCTCCCACATAGCCTGTACACATTTCTATGTAAGCCTATACAAACTTGAGAATGAGTAGTCATGTGCGTGAGATAAAAGTGAAAAATAGAAATAACCGAAATGACGGAAAATGGGGTGACAGAATCGGTATCCATTATTAAGAGTCCAAAATCGCGAAATAAAAAGCTTAAAAAGAAAAAGAAGATTGAGCATCAAAGAAGAAAAAACCTCATGAATTCCTGTGACACTCTTTCACCAGCGCCCATATTGCTTTGCTTAGGTACAGCTCACTGGGCACTGCACCGCGGGACTCGGCTTCACTGGTTTTCCAATGATATTTACCTTACCGTGTTTTGACGCCTTTGTGGTAGATAAACATTCGTTCAAGTGGCAAACGCGCCTCCATATAATACATACACACACACATATATATATAAACGCCCACACACAAAACACACTACACACACACACACACACACACACACACACACACACACACACACACATATATATATATATATATATATATATATATATATATATATATATATATATATATATATATATATATATATATATATATAACACGCACACACACAAGACACGCTAAACTCACACACTAATATATATATATATATATATATATTTATTGAACACACACACTAATATATATATATATATATATATATATATATATATATATATATATATATATATATATATACACACACACATATATATATATATATATATATATATATATATATATATATATATATATATATATATATATATATATATATATATATATGTGTGTGTGTGTGTGTGTGTGTGTGTGTGTGTGTGTGTGTATGTATATATATATATATATATATATATAATAATTATAAATATATATATATATATATATATATATATATATATATATATATATATATACTGTATTAGACTGTAAACAAGGAGGACACAAAGACTTACAAATCCAGAAGGATTTTCGATGTGAATGAAAAGATTCTGTTTACCTTTATTCCTCGGAGAGAGTCAGTGGTTTCCTTCTTTCCTTCTCCGCTTCTTATATACTGTATTGTGTGAAAGCGCTCTGGGCATTTAATGCATTATATGGAGATGAACACTACTGAATCCTATCATCTCATTCTGTTCGCTCTTCCCCATTTATCGAGAACAAACTGTTGTTAAAGCAATCGACAACCGAGTTACGTCGCTCTTGCAAAAGAAGTCGTGCTGGCGGGTTGGGAGAGCATGATTTCACTTCTGTTTTCAATTTCCACAATGGCTGTAAAACGATCTCCACACGGATAATTTTGGAATTAATCTCCAAGAAGAAGCGAATGCACATTCCGTAGTACTGCTGGGAAGAAACTGTCTTACCCAGGCGCAGCAGAGCAGACCCCACACACGGACGCACGCACGAGCGCCTCTTGCTGTTGAGGGAGGGATCCCCGGCAGACACAAGGGGAGACTCGCGAGCTATTCCCACCGCCATCTATCGGAAGCCAACGAAAGTATTGCGTGAAATGTCAAAGCACTACGTGAAGATTCAATACGATATACTGCTGACAGGTGTCACGTTCTGTGACATATGAGAACATTTCTTTGTATAATGGCAACAGAGAGTTACCTGTCAAAGGAGGGCCGTCGTTCATACATCGCGTAATCCAGGATGAAAAAAATTTGTTGGGCGCCGTTCTTTGACCACAGTAAAAAAAAAAATTATATATATATATACATATATATGTATATATATATATATATATATATATATATATATATATATATATATATATATATATATATATATGAAACCGAACAATTACAAGACTCAGTGGGTTAATATCATTTATCACTGCTGCTCTATTCGTTTGTAAGAATATACATGCATACATACACAAGTACACACACACACCCATCTACATGTATACACAAATATACATATATATATATATATATATATATATATATATATATATATATATATATATATATATATATATATATATATATGTATGTGTGTGTGTGTGTGTGTTTTAGTAGCAACAATGACGGCTTAACTTCTCGACTTTCTCAGTCATTTTATGGGGACGTTTTTGCGATGAAGTCTTTTATCCAAGTGGGGAATAGAAGTCCTGTACAGTAGACCTAAGTGTATCCAACCCAACAAGTGAGGGGAAACTGAGAAGACTTCATTGTTGCTAATAAAATACATAATATTTGGTATAAGCGGCCAGTGGTGATGTTGGCTCCGCTGATGTGCTTCCTGCTGTTTCCCAGTGTCTTCAGGACCTGCTCACCCGGCTAAAATGATAAAGACTGCTTTATGTGAAGAAAAAAAATTCTCGATTATTCAGCTTCCAAGAAAGAACGTACAACATCCATTTGGAAAAAAATGAAGAACTCATTATTGTTTACATGCTCAGGGGGAGAAGATTTTGTTTACGTTCTGTTGTAGTGGATACCTCTATTAAGTCATACGAGCTTCAGCACGTTACACTCAACGAGCGTGATTACGAAGCCCGAGCCAGCCAGGAATATACGGTATCAATCCTGGAAAAGAGCCTTCGGTGCTTCTTCACTGTACTGTAAGCTATTCAACAAGGCATGGCGTGTCGTCTTGAAAAGCGGGAGCCAGCTGCTCATCCCACAACTCGGCCACGATTCCTTTCTTTGAGCACATGTGACTTCACATATATATGACTCTTGTGGCTGACTTGCCAAACAATGAACAACTGATAAAGTAATTGTTTATAACGCCTGCAACACTTCTATTGGAATGCTGATTGATTACTTGTGTTTCAGGAGATTCTATGAATTGTATCCTTACCACATGCTTTAAAACGTTGCTTAGAATGAGTGGATAATAATACATCATACTCTTCTGCTGTCTGTAAGTTTGATCTTGATACTGAACACCGTTATTGAAAAAACTGATAGGCTTTTGCAGCGGCACCTTTGGGATGCTACTGTATGATCATGATCATTCAAATTCTAATCGCACACCGCATTCTCAGTTGCTATTTCATTGCAAAAAAATTCTCTCTCCTTACAAAAAAATGATCATGCTGTATCTACAGAATTCTATATTACCATACGTAAAAACTGGCAATTGTTGTTGTTGTTGTTGTTGTCATGATGATGCGTGGCTAACTCAAATGCTATGCCATAAAGGAACTTCTCTTCGGATTAGTTCAGTGCTCAGAATAACTGTTTCCCATTCTTCCTATTTTTACGGCCATGAAGAGTGCTGACTGAATCCTGTTGACTTCCATCGTGCAGATCCTTAGAAATCCTGCTTCTCAGACACAGACAGACAGACAGACAGACAGATAGACAGACAGACAGACAGACAGACAGATAGACAGACAGACAGATAGACAGACAGACAGACAGACAGACAGACACATCACCTTTGGCGAAAACGTTCATTCTCCTGCACACCAGACCGTTGTTGACTTGGAACAACTGTTGTTAAATGAATATTTATGTCTGAAAGCGTGAGCTGATTATTGATAGTGACTGTACTAGCAAAATATTTCAGTTTCATCTTTCAGACGGCAAATGAGCTATTTGAATCGAAGGAACTTTTTAATTTATTTCTTCCAGAGGCCACAAATAATTTTAGAGTGCGTTTCATGTGGTGCACTGTAGCTATTAGTAAAGGTTGTCTGCAGCGAACCTTCGGCCCCTAGCTACACCTACTGTACGTTTCTGCATCTTACTTGACCTCCGTTCCCGCTTCCTCTCTGCGAGCTTGCATGCTATCTCACCACTCCAACCCCACTGTCACTGCTTCAGCGGTGAATGGCTGAAAGTTGTTGTTTTATCCTACAAATTGATATCGACCACTGACTTGATACAAAAGGACATGGTTAATCAAGCAGCCGTGCTGGCAAGCACATTCATCTAGATGATGATGTTTCAATGAGATTTCGCTACGACCAAAGTCCGCTCTTGGGTAATTTAAGAAGACAGACAGAGAGCTCATTTTGGAAAATGATTTGAAAGAAGACCTCACAATGTAAGTAGAGACTGATCTGAGTTACCCAATCTCTCTCTCTCTCTCTCTCCGTTGATCAAATGATTATGTCCCAAGGAAACTGTTGCCGCCAGACAAAACTTTATTCATAAAAGAAATTCGCCCTTCTTCAACGATTGCAACTGGCTTCTTCTGGAAGTGACAGAAACAAGATGAAGATTGCCCGTTAACGTTAAAAATTCCTATTTGGTTACCATTTTGCATAATTGTGGTAGAATGAAGTTTATATCACATTAAAATCTAATTAGGGTTAGCAACTGAAATCTCCCATTTTATCACAGAGAGAGAGAGAGAGAGAGAGAGAGAGAGAGAGAGAGAGAGAGAGAGAGAGAGCAGATCTTTTTTCGTCTTTCATTAGAAGCACAAGGCTCGGTGTTAATGGAATATGAATCTCTCTCTCTCTCTCTCTCTCTCTCTCTCTCTCTCTCTCTCTCTCTCTCTCTCTCTCTCCCCCGCTCATACACGCACGATTTTCTCAGACTTCTATTTATTTTCTTTCCTGTCCCTCTCACTTCGAGAGAAACATACCTCGTGTTTCCGTCAATTCTTTCCGACTCCAAAATATGTCTTTGGCTCACCACATGAAAGGCGAATCTTCGCTGCACCTTGAGAACTGGGCAACTGGGCGGCATTTGTTTCGTTCTTTCTGGGGATGCAATTTGTTCGGCCGAGTGCGGCATTCACAAACGACTTCTATGGCCTATATCCTTTCCGGAGAAGGGCGCAGAAGTTACCAACACGTTAAGATGACTATCCTGTATGTAACAGTGGCCGAGGCATGGGTGGGCAGACTCTTAGGTTAAGAGAATATGACTTGTATGTGTTCATGGAAGCTCACAAAAAAAGAAAAACAGTTATCGCACAATAACTATAACAACGACCCTTGCGGAACACCGTGAACTTGATAATGATAATAGAAATTATTATTATTATTATTATTATTATTATTATTATTATTATTATTATTATTATTATTATTATTATTATTATTTCACCATTGGAATAATGAATGTGTCAGTGTCAGCTGCCTTGTAATTTCTTAAATCCAGCCAAATAGTTTGTGAAGTGTTTGTAGTGCAAACAAGCTATTGTTGTTGCCATGCTACAAATGTAACTACCACTGCTGTTATTAACAGAACATTAATGGATATGCATAGACAACTTTAATCAAAAGTTTAAACTGAGTCAAGAAAATTTCGTTGCGCATTTCACGAAGGGCGACCATACAGGGCAGGGGTTCTCAAGGTGGCATGCTAATTTGGTCGCCCACGACTCTCCCGGGCTCTAGCTATAATGGCTCAGTTTAACTATCAAGAATGTCCAAATTAGCTGGGATAAAACAAAGTCCATAAAATGCAGATTGTCATACAACTGCGAAAGTACAGCAGAGCAAATGGGCTGTACTAAAAATGAAAAATGACCAATTCCTAATCCTTCGACCAAAAATGGTTCAGTATATATTCGATATTTCAGGAATTATTATAGAAATGTTATTCTGCATCTAGAACTATAAATGCCAATATAGATAAAGGTTTCTTTGTTGTTAGTGTTGTCATTGATATGAATTATATAAGTGATGTCTCTCACTGATAGAGAATCATCAACAGGCACAATTTATTTCATGTAGCTGAGATATTTTCATTATGTTTTGACGTTTTCTTCCGTTACACCCAAAACGTGACATGATAACCAAAACATAAAGAATCAACACTAACCTGCATTTTCAGTGTGCATCTTTTAGATCCCTGAAAAGCAAAGCACATGGGGAAGTACTGTATGGTTCCACATGGACCTACACGATCGTCCATCTTACCTGGCCCGCCCGAACTCATACTCTGGGGGCATCCACTCCTCATTGAGAACATCTGACATGCACACCAGGCACACGTGTATAAGAAACACAGCTGACAGCATACACTCTTTTCAATGTATACTATTGTCCACAATCATGTCACGTCAAATGTATCATTCCTACTGGAAGCAATACAATGTCAGCTTTCCAGCTATATATACCAGAACTCTGTCCATGACTTGTATATAGAATTATGTACCATTTTCCATTCTCAAACACTGTTGAATGTATGTTAATCTCTATTTTGTTTGCCTCGTGTCAGGCACTACGTTTCTGCTTGCAAGAGCTCTTGACCTGTCAATTTGTTGTCTTGAATAAATTAGTAAGTTTGCAGATGCAGCCTCTTACTCATGCCTTCACTACACTGGTGACCATGGTGATGACCAGCCCAGCCAGCACCAATGATGCCAGCCTCTCCAGTGACACTGTCGCCACTGTCTCCGTGCGTCTGTCCCCATTCACGCCCCACAACCCAGAAACTTGGTTCTACAGGGCACAGCCAATCTGCTGATCGAAGAAAATTACCTCCTCAGCACACAAAGCAGATGGCATCTTCGAAGCCCTGCCAGACAACGTTTTCGAGGAAGTTGCAGGATGGTTCACAGAACTTCAAACCCCTGTCATCTACGAATCACTGTAGGATCAGCTGAAGTCATCCTTCAGCATGCCACCCACCTTAAGAGCCAAGAAATTCCTGGACAATGTGGGGGCAGCCGTAGGGGACGAGCAACCGTCGCATGTCTACATCAATTGCTGCAGCTGGTAACAATACCCACTGTAGATGGCCAACCCGCGTCAACCCTGGATCTTGTGAGAGAGACATCTCCTCACAAAACTGCCCTGCCAAAAAGTGGTGGCCATGCCCAACGCCTCCACCATGCCCATCGAAGAATTCCTAAAATTGGCCGACGCAGTACACATGGTCCACATGACAGTGGAGTTCACCCAGACACTGATAGCAGCAGCAGCATGATGGTCCCACAAGTCAACTGATACGGAATATGACAGCGACCCAGAGGGACTGGCCAACCACATCCACAAACATAACTTCATCAAGGGGAAGACCAGACAGAAGAAAGACAAACCACCAGAGGGAATGTACTTCTTCCATTGGAGATTTAGGAAAAAGCCCCATAATTGTGACAAAGGGTGCCTGTTCTCAAAAAACATGCAAGAGGGTCGCATCCACAACCCAAACAACTAAACGTCAGTGGTGGGCAAACTGGTTGCCTTGTAAGAGAAGCTGCGCCTGCTTACGGTTGTCTTTTTTCCAGATATGAATGCAAATCAGCATGCTTCTTTATAAAGGATGGGAGGTCAAACACAAATTCCTCTTCAACATGGGGTCATACAAATTATTTGTGCCAGCCAGCCCGCATGAATGACTCAACCCCACCCCACCCACCAACAGCCATATATCCACCGCTAGTGGAGCACCACTCAAGGTATATGGGAGGCTGACACTGCGACTGTCATTCAACGGGAAAGACTACAGCCGGACATTCATCACGGCAGATGTAATGTTAGCACTTTTAGGAGCAGACTTCCTAAAAGAACACAACCTGCTGGTGGACGTAGCATCAAAACAGCTGATCCTGAAAACTGCCCCAGCATCATCACCACAACAGTGGATACAACAAACTGTACCCATTGCACCAGCCTCCCCACTGCCATAGATAAGCTGCCTCTTACAGGAATGCCCAGAGGTCTTCAAGTTTATTGTCTTTGCACGCAAAGCTTCCTGGTATTATAATACAGTGCAGGACAATAAGTGAAGACGAGTTAATATTTTGAGACTCCATACTGCCCTTCAACAGTCCTACCAGACCATTTTTTTTACCTGCCATTGCGGGAGCCCCATCTGTTGCAATGCAAACTAAATTCTTGTAATCCAGTCCACCTTATCTAATTCGTCAAGTATATCTTGGACGGTGGTGGTGGTTCCTTAATACTTTGCAATGACGCCATTTCCTCCATAACATTACAGTCATTATCAACACCCTGTATATACACATCAAGTTGTGCAGTATCTGTGGTTTCACAACTTTCATCAAGGGCAACAGAGTAAGCACAAAAAGCACACACTTGCTTGGCCATTATACTTTCAATACTCTCTGAAAGCCTTGACAGACTTATATTCTCAACTTGTTTCTGTTTGTCAGCAAACATTATGTCTGAAGTTGCGCACAAACATTCTTTATTGAACTCACTGCCTGAAAAAAGGTTTGAGTCTTTTTGCAAGGATCTGACTTATCACAAAACTTGTTTTGACTGATGCATCATACTCCTTAATTTTCTTAGTATACACTGACTGCTGTGCCTTCAAAGACTTCTGCAGGAAAGATATTTTTTACATTCGTGCTTCACGTATAATGTTTTCATAATCTTTGTGTTTCGTGGTATAATGCCTATTAGTGTTATATTCGTTCAATACCAAAACAGTTTCATGGCACACAAAGCACAATGCTTTTCCCCCTGATGGCACACATAAATATCGGTCAGCCCACTTCTCTTGAAAGCCCCTATTTTCCTCTGATATTTTGCGTTTCTCATTACTAGTAGCCATTGTTTGAAAATTATTAGCAGTGGAAAAAGTTATAAAGACTATTAGAGGGGGAAAAAATTCTGACCTCTGCACAGTAATGGGTAAATTTTCTGATAAAAAATGTTTGGTAATATGGATGGAAATTATTAGACCAATAATCAATACTCAGGGTACTTGGGAAGTGCATAGCTACAAGGCTTGTTATAAAATACAGTCACACTTTTCAGAGAATTACAAAGTACCAAAAAAAAAAAGAAATACACTCATGAACGAGTCACCACAATGCCAGAGAGTCAGACACTGAGGCAGCAGATATTCCTGAAACTTCGGATGATGTTGCAACTTATTATTTGCCGCTGAATCAGAGTTACCAACAAGAAGTAATGAGACTGGCTATGTAGGCATAACATTACTTCCAACTGTGCTACATATAATAACTGAACACCTACTGTCCACATTTGCCATGTGGTCAGGACGATCCCAATGCCACCTAGGATGAGCAAAAATGTAATCCTAGGAAGTTATAAAAGGTCTATGAAGGACACACTTGACCTCAGATTTGTTCGGAAGCTGCTCTAGGACAAGGTCCTGTCCCTTGCTCCATTAACTTGCCAAATTCTAACACATGGCTGGCAGTAACCAGAGTATCTCTTTGCTGTGAAATTATTCACTTGCCCTCCCCCTCACTGGCCCCCATAAGACAAGGAATTTCATCTCTTGATTAAGGTAAAGTACCAGATTCCAGGTTATTTTTGTCAGTCATGTCCCTATTCGTCTCCAACTATTATTCTGCTTTTCTTCTCATAGTGCGATAGACCTACAGTGAGGCCTGTATTACTTTTTATATTTGTGCTGCTTAATTTGGAAAGCATTGACGTGAAGTGTAATGTAATCATAAAATATTCGAGTTGCTGGAATCGAGTTCAGTCTAGGCATCTTCTATGTAATTCCTCGATTCCTTCATTACAGTGCTATTTTTGGTTGAATAACCATAAGTGTTTCAATTACAGATTAGGAGTTAGTCAGCTGCGGATCTATGCATCATCTTGTGTGCATAGTGGCCCCCACTACATCATTTACAACACCCTTTGAATTGGGCATCCCATTGTGTTTCCTCAAGCAAACCTCCAGTCATTTGCTCTTTCAGTTTGTCTCACAGGACAGTGTTTGCCTGTCCCCAGAATTATGCTAATATTCTTCTGATATGTGTTTTCTTTTGTAAATGTAACTAGTTAAGTTAAATCCCAGAGTTTACCTAATCACTCCCCTCTTGAAGTAGGCCTTCAGCTGTATTTTGATGTATATGTTTTTAGCTGACCTCAAGACCAGAGTCCAGATTTTTTTGTGCTACCTAAGGTAAGTTGTGCAATACCCCTAACATACGTCATTGATCTAACAAGATCCCAGCTAAAAACCATATCAATATATATATATATATATATATATATATATATATATATATATATATATATATATATATATATATATATATATATATATATATACATACATGTATGTAATGTATACATGTATATACATATCTATGTATATATACTGTATATATATATTCATGATATTGTCTTGTAAAATGTATATCTTTCCATAGTACTGATATATTTACTCTTCTATTTATCATGTGTTATGTGTAATAATAATAGTTGTTGAAATATCATATGTAGTGTAATGTCAGATCTCAAAAGAGTTAATGATTTAGATAACTTAACAGCATAAATTAAAATTAATAATACATTTTTAATGGTAACGTAGTATATCAGTAACATGTGTGTGTGTGTGGTAGTGAAGGCTTCTTTCGCTTCAGTTGTCATCTGCTTAGATAAACGAGCGATTTGTTTTGGGTTACGCATTGACAGGTTGAGATAACAGTTAAGAATTCTGTAAAAGCTTTGTCCCATACAAGAAGAAGACGAAGATGAATAATTTCACAATGTTACATGTATTGTCCCAATTGTATTCAAAACGTTTTGCTCTGGAAGTGACGTCATCTTCCTCTTCTAGAACTTTCTCTCATATCTCGTTCCCAAAATGCCTTAATAATGACGTCAACTGATGGTTTCATTTCCTACTGGAATCCTAAAGTTTATTCACTCTGCATTCAGAGACCGTTCGTATTGGTTCTCTCTCTTTCTCTCTCTCTTAGTGGACGGATTGAGCTTGAGTGTGAAGTAAAACAGGTTTGTGGAGGTGGACAGATTGTGCTCCAGTGTGAAGCAGAATTACGCACCAATGTTATGGTAATAATGATTCGAAACAAAGGTGCCAATACTTCTACATACTATAAATTCACTAATGGCAACTATTACAGAGACGTGAGAGCTAGGCCAGTATCAGTAATGCTTGTGACTTCAAGGGGGAAGGTACTGCATCTCTCTCTCTCACATGAGTCTTTTTGTAAATCTGCTTGTAAATATACGAAGGGGTTGCTGTTGTTTTTTGTTTTTGTCTTTTATGATAGTATGTCGGTTGTAAATGTAATTTTACAAAGAAAATTGCAAAGAAATATTAGAAAAAGCATGTAAAAGTAAAAAAAAAGTTACTGAATCTGCCTTCTCGTAAACTTACGTGAATATTTTACAACATGCATATTTTACAATATGCAAAAAATTTGTTACTGCTTTTATTTCTTATCTGCTTTGATATTGTGTGAGCAGTAATAATAATTTTACAAAATCCTAAAAACTTATTTATTAGAAAAAACATATATAAGTTGGTAAAATTTATGATTGTCTTGTAAATGAGGCAACACAAGGGGTTGTAAATAGTCATTTTCAACTTCTTGTGGAAGGTAGGGAAAATTTTTTAGAATTTTTCTATTTATACAGTGTGAATGTACGTGTCATTCTCTTTCCATTGATGTGATTTTTTTTTTTATTTTGCCGACAGTTTCCCCTGTATGGGGTGCTGCACATTGATAAATTATGCTATCCCTTAAGGGTTAAAAGAGAGAAATTATTAACATAAAATATTTGTGTGGTCGCTGGTATTAATCTTAGCTTTTGAGATCTGAATGTAGGAAAAAAGTGTAAGAGCTCCTAACAAAAGAGTGTGTTTTGTGAATCTCAAGTAGCTGGTGATTTGAAAAAGTGGTTTCAGGTATGGGATGGCCAGAAGATATATGGCCAGTCTTGTTAGAGAGTGTTCTCATTGGTAATGGAAGAAATGCCTGTTTAGCCTTATCAGCTGATCAGTGTAAAGAGTACAAGGTACTCAAACACAATGTGCTAAAATTTTACCAGATTTTGCAAAGGTTTTCACAAGCTTGCATAGGGTAAAGTGAATTTTACTTATTATTACCATGGTATAATAAGGTATATTACTGAAATTTTGCCTTAGTGACATTATTATTGGCAAATCTTTTGTGTATTTTTGTGTTATTGTGTTTGCAATCTCTTGATTTTTCACTTTTTATATATTGGTGATTTAACATTTATTTACTTAGCACTTTAAATATTTTTTTATAATTTAACATTACGTACTTGATTTAATTTTCATTTACTAAAATTTTCTTTTCAAATCTTGAGTAATTCTTAATAGTTTAAGTTTTGCTTGATTTATTTAATTTCTTGATAAATTAAAGTTTTTGTGATTTAGTTTCGTTTAATAATTTAACACAAGAATTAATTTAATTTTGTGTTGTTTTCAAGTGATAGTAAATTTTTCAGATTGTGAGTTCTAATTATAAATTTTGAATTTAAAAATAAATTTTTGTATTTGAAATTTTTAAAAGTGTTTCATTTTATTGACCACCAGTGATTAGGATTAATTGTGTGCATAAGGCAAGGTGATAAATATGTTTTAGTCCTTTAGTTTTGCTGAAGTGAATTAAGACCAGGGAAACAGTTAAAGGTGTTTGATGGAGTGATGCCCTTTGCTTTAGTATATTTCTTGTTTAATTGTTGATACCTCACACTTGTTTTGATAAACTTGGTTTGATATTTCACATGATTAATATGCTTTTTAAGGGATCACAATTACCCTTAGAGTACTCAGTCATAATTTTTATTGTTATGAGAGTTCAGGTATCTAGCTGAAGTGAGGTAAATTTTTGAACTCTGTGATTAGTTGTGTAATAACCAGGTACTTGGAACACATTGTGACAATAAAATTTAGTGCCCAGGCCCGGGAATAAAACAAAATATCACTCTGGTTTATGGTTGATACTGGTGGTGTTAGGGGTATATTTTGATAGGAGAGTGACCACATAGTTAGTTTTTGCATTGTATTGTGAATTATTTAGTTGAATAACTTAGAGAAAATCGCTCTGTTCAATGTTAAGAAGTTTTTAGCAGTTCCCTCCATCCAAGAGTTATCTGAATCCAACCTGACTAAGGCACAGTGGACTGCTTTAGCAGTGGCATGTGAGGGTAATGTGTCTAGTGGTATGATTAAGAAACAAGTCAGATGTATTACAATCCAAGCATTGATGGACTCTGGTAAAATAGATGAAGAGTTAGGAGAGGCACAAAAATTGTTGAATGCAGCTGAGGCAGAGTTTATAAATAAGCAAGAGGAAAAGAAAGAGAAAAGTGATGCAGAAGCAGAGCTTAGATGCATAGAAGCAGAAGAAAGTTTGATTAAACTGAAGATGCAGGCTGAAAGAGAGAAAATGCAGGCAGAAAGAGAAGACAGAGAAAAGAGAAAGAAAAGAAAGAAAAGCAGAAAAAGCAGCAGAAGAGGAAAGGGAAAGAGCAAGAGAAGAAAGAGAAAGAGCAAGACGCGTAAGGGAGATGGAGTTAATAGATCCACATTACCTGTAACACTGTCTAACCATACCTAAGATAATTCAGACCCTGTATTTGATGTGGTAAAGTGAAGAAGTTAATTTCAAAGTTTACAGATGAGTTTTTTGATCAATTTGAAAAAGTGGCTTCAGGTATGGGATGGCCAGAAGATAAATGGTCAGTCTTGTTACAGAGTGTTTTCATTGGTAAATGAAGTACCTATTTAGCCTTATCAGCTGATCAGTGTAAAGAGCACAAGGTACTCAAACACAATGTGCTACAAGTTTACCAGATGACCCCTGAATATTACAATGAAAGATTCAGATCTTTGAGAAAGGATGAAAAGATGACTTTCTTGGATTATGCCTACAAAGTAAAGAGATGTTTTAAACGATGGTTGGAGGCTGCTAAAGTTAAATCTATGGATGAACTTGAGGAGTTAATAGCCCTAGGGCAATATCTTAGAGGAATTCCTGAACACATAAGAACCAGTTTCAGACAGAGAGACAAAGCTGCTACACTGAGTAAGGACTATAATATCATTTGTAGTAAAAGAATTATAATGTCAAGTACCATAACCAACAACGCGCAGGTTTTAGGTCTCATCCAAATATCAGGAACATTCCAAATGAGAATCCTTCTAGTGGTAATGCCAATACAAAGCCAGGTAATGTCCCTCAGCAAGCGAATGTCAAATCCTCATCATCCAGTCTCTCAAGACAGATACAGAAGACTAATGTTGTTTGCTTCAAGTGTGGGAGAGCAGGACACTACAGTCGAGATTGTTATCAGACACAACAGCAGACCAAGTGAAGCAAACTATGAAGAGCAGTGTTGGAAAGACGGAGACAGTTGGGAAGATTGAGACTAAACAAGCTGGGTGTTTAGCAACTGGTGGAGATGTAACCTCAAGCAGTTAGTGGCTGAGAAGCTTGGAGGCTTTTAAGCCATATATCTATGAAGGTACGCTGGCAACTCAAGGAGGGAGTGTGCAGGTACCAGTCATAGTATTGTGTGATACTGGGAGTAACCATATTGTGGTAGTTCTTGGTGCTCACCCACAGTTGAAGAAGAATCTCATTGGAGATTCAGTTATTTTGAAGAGTATAGGAGAAGAAGTCACTCCCATATGCCACTTGTGCCTGTCCTGTGAATTGGTGACAGGGAATGTTGAATTTGATGTAAAGGACTCCCTAGCTGTTGAAGGTGTGCATGTTTTACTAGGTAATGAAGTTGGTGGTGCACCATTTGTTCCTTGTCCTATAGTGACAGACAAACCGTTGAGGATTAGTACTACGGTAGATTTAGAGAAGAAAAACCCCCACCTGTTTCCAAGTTGCGTAACTACCAGGAGTGTGAAGAGAACTACTTCTGCAAGTGAAGAAACTGAGGATTTACCTGCACCAGAAGGATCAAGTGAAGGATCTTTGAGCTTAGAAGAGCTGTTCCAGGAAAGTGAATTTCCCCTAGTGTTAGTAATGAAGAGATTTCCCAAGAAGAAGAGGAGTCTATTGTTCTTGAAAAGAGTCTGTGAAACTGCAGTGGCAGATTTAGCAGCTATTGAGAGTTCAGCCCTTGAAGTTGGTCAAGTGACTAGAGAGAAGCTAATGGAACTACAGAAGAAGGATATGACGTTGGCTGATTTGTTCTTCAAAGTTGTTGATCAAGTAGAGATGCAACAAACTCATACCTGTTATTATCTAAAGGAAGGATTGCTAATGAGGAGGCATTGACCTGCAGATATACCAGGAAATGGTGAATGGGGCGAATATGATCAAATTCTGATTCCATATCCATTGAGGAAGCAAGTAGTAGCAGTAGCATATGAGTCTGGGAATCAGGAAGACTGTTGAGAAGATTATGAAGCATTTTTTCTGGCCTGGACTTCACAAGGATGTTAGCAGATTTTGCAGAGGATGTCATGCATGCCAGATAGCTGGAAAACCGAATGAAATCATTCAGAAAGCCCCACTACAACCCATAGAAGTTAGAGGAGAACCCGTTAGCAAGGTGAGCATAGATGTGGTTAGGCCGCTTCCGAAAACAAAGAAAGGAAACGAATATCTGTTAACATTAATGTGTCCAGTAACAAGGTATCCTGAGGCGATTCCTGTAAGAAGTATGAGTGCAAAGGTAATGGAAGTAAAGGCTGAAAAGTTTGGGGAGTTTTTCTCCAAGTTTGGAACACCAGAAATCATGCAAAGTGATAGAGAAACGACTTTACTTCAAAATTGTTCCAGGATGTGATGAGCTTGTTAGAGGTGAAACAACAGTTATCAACTACTTATCATCCAGAGACTCAAGGAGCCTTGGAAAGGTTTCACCAGACTTCGAAAAGTATATTAACTAAGTATTGTTATGAATTAGGAAGAGAATAGGATGCTGGTTTACCCTTGATGTTTGAAGTAACGAATGCTTATCAAGAAAGTATGGGATGTTCACCAAATGAAATGATTTTTGGTCGAGACGTGTGAGGTCCGTTGAAGATTCTTGCAGAGAATTGGGAGGAAAACCAAGAGGAAATCCATGGTGAATATGTGAAGAATTTGAGGAAAAGGTTAAGAGAAATTAGAAAACTCTCTTTACAAAATCTGAAAATAAGCCAAGAGAAAATGAAAAGAAGATATAATGCTACGACTAAGCTAAGAAGTTTTAGTGTAGGACAGCAAGTTCTAGTGTTCTTACCAGTAAAAAGATTTCCCCTTATCAGTAAGTTTCAAGGTCCCCATAAAATAATAAAAAAGTTAAGTGATCGAACTTATGTGATTGAAGCACCAGGAAGAAGGAAATGACAGAGGAAGATACATGTGAATCTTTTGAAACCTTACTTCTCAGAGACTAAAACTGAAACAGTTTCAGTAACACGGACAACTTTGTCTACAGCTGACGAGGATTGCTATGAATTGGGAGCTGAAAGCATGATGAACAATTCTTCCATATTGTAAAATTTGGAGGATAAACTAAAACATCTGAGTGTTGAGCAAAGTAGTGAATTAAGAAGTTTCCCTGTAATTTTTGCAGATGTACCTAGGTGTACCGATTTGACAAAGCATGAGATAAAAATCAGAGAAGATAGTAAACCTTTTAAATGGAGAGTTTATCACTTATCAACTTTTCATCGAGACTTTTTGAAGAAAGAAGTGGAGTATTTGTTGCAGCATGGATTAGCAGAACCCAGTTCAAGTCATTACAGCTCTCCATGTGTGTTAGTGAAGAAACCAGATGGCTTGTTTAGGATGTGTACTGATTATAGGAGACTGGATTCCATCAGTGTGGCTGACAATTATCCCTTGCCTCTTATTGATCAATTACTTGATGATATTGGGCAAGCCAAATTTGTTTCCAAGATAGACTTGTTGAAAGGATATTATCAAATTCCCTTAGAAGAGAATGCTAAATTGCTGTCAGTATATTACTCCTTTTAGACTGTATTAATACACTGTTTTGCCGTTTGGTCTGATGAATGCACCTGCAACATTCCAACGTGTGATGGATCAACTGCTAGGATCCATAGAAGGAGTAGGTGTATACCTTGTTAACACTGTGATTTATTCTAATACATGGGAAGAGCATATGGAGATTTTAAGGAAAGTGTTCATGAAACTATGGGAAACAGTAGTATGTTCATCAAATTACAAAAAAGTGAGTTTGGAAAGGCAACTGTTCAATATCTGGAATTTGGAGTTGGAAAAGGCCTTCTCACTCCTGTTGACGCTACTACCAGGAAACAGCTACAAAGATTTTTGGGCATGGCTGGATTTTATCACCGATTCTGTCCAAATTTCTCAGCCATAGCAGCTCCCTTAACTGACTTAATCAGTCCGAAAGCAAAGTTTGTTTGGACTCAAGAATGTCAAGAATAAATTAGAGAAGGTTAAAGCCATTTTAACTTCAAGATCAGTCCTTCAAGCTCCAGACTTCAATAAGAAGTTTGTAATACAAGTTGATGCATCTGATTGTGGAATTGGAGCTGTTCTGCTATAAGAATATGACAGCAGTATTCTACATCTGGTGTGTTTCATGTCTTCAAAGTTGAAAAAAAAACATCAGAAAATGTATTCTACCTTCGAAAAAGGAACGTTAGTATTAATCACAGCATTGAAAAAGTTTGAAGTGTATGTAAACAGGCCCCAGAATGAAGAAATTTTAGTGTTGTCTGACCACAACCCCATCTCATTCATCAATAAGACAAAAAATGATTATCAGAGACTGACCAGGTGGTCTTAATGCCTGCAACTGTATAATGTAAAAGTGAAACATTTCAGGAAAAGATAATTTCATAGCAGATTATTT
This sequence comes from Macrobrachium rosenbergii, assembly GCA_039081455.1. NCBI lineage: Eukaryota > Metazoa > Arthropoda > Malacostraca > Decapoda > Palaemonidae > Macrobrachium > Macrobrachium rosenbergii. The sequence goes on from JANJGK010000014.1 coordinate 2,844,080, forward strand.
ATCCCGTTGTGAATTGTTGGATTCAAACCCAGGATAACTAATCTGCTGCGGGGAGGAATTTCATGATATTGCCTTGTAAAATGTATATCTTTCCATTGTTTTGATATATTACTCTTCTATTTATCAAGTGTTATGTGTAATAATGACAGATGTTGAAATATCATACATAATGTAATGTTAGATCTCAAAAGAGTTAATGATTTAGATAACTTAACAACGTAAATCAGAATTGATAATACATTTTTAATAGTAACGTAGAATATCAGCAACATGTGTGTGTGGTAGCGAAGGCTTGTTTCACTTCAGTTGTCATCAGTTTAGATAAGTGAGCGCTTTGTTTTGGGTTATGCGTTGACAGGTTGGGATAACAGTTAAGATTTCTGTAAAAGCTTTGTCCTATATGAGAAAAAGATGAAGACAAATAATTTCACAATGTTACATGTATTGTCCAGATTGTGTTCAAAACGTTTTGCTCTGGAAGTGACGTCATCTTCCTCTTCAAGAACTTTCTCTCGTATCTCATTCCCAAAATGCTTAATAATGACGTCATCTGATCGTTCCATTTCCTACTGGAGAACATTCTTGTTGGTTCTCTCTCTCTCTCTCTCTCTCTCTCTCTCTCTCTCTCTCTCTCTCTCTCTCTCTCTCTCTCTCTTCAAAAGAGAGAAGTTATTAACTTGAAATATTTGTGTGGTCACTGGTATTAATCTTAACTTTTGAGATCTGAATGTGGGAAAAGAGTGTAACAGCGCCTAACAAAAAAAGTGTTTTGTGAATCTCAAACAGCTGGATTTCGGGTGATTTTGCAAAGGTTTTCACAAGCTCGCATTAGGTAAAGTGAATTTTACTTATCATTACCATGGTATAATAAGGTATATTAGGGAAATTTTGCCTTAGTGACATTATTATTGGTGAAGCTTTTGTGTATTTTTGTGTTATTGTGTTTGCAATCTCCTGATTTTTCACTTTTTATATATTGGTGATTTAACATTTATTTACTTAGCATTTTAAATATTTCTTGATAATTTAACATTACATACTTGATTTAATTTTTATTTACTAAGATTTTCTTTTCAAATCTTGAATAATTCTTAATAGTTTAAGTTTTGCTTGATAAATTAGAGTTTTTGTGATTTAGTTTCGTTCAATAATTTAACTCAAGAATTAATTAAATTTTGCGTGTTTTCAAGTGATGGTAAATTTTTCAGATTGTGAATTCTAATTATAAATTTTGAATTTAAAAATAAATTTTTTTATTTAAAATTTTTAAAACAGTGTTTCATTTTATTGACCACCAGTGAATAGGATTAATTGTGTGCATAAGGCAAAGTGATAAACATGTTTTAATCCTTTAGTTTTGCTGAAGTGAATTAAGACCAGGGAAACAGTTAAAGTTGTTTGATGGAGTGATGCCCTTTTGCTCTAGAATATTTCTTGTTTAATTGTTGATCACTCACACTTGTTTAGATAAGCTTAGTTTGATTTTTCACGTGATTAATATGCTTTTTAAGGGATCACTGTTGCCTTTAGAGTATTCAGTCATAATTTTTATTGTTATGAGAGTTCAGGTATCTGGCTGAAGTGAAGTAAATTTTTGAATTCTGTGATTAGTTGTGTAATAACCAGGTACTTGGAACACATCTTTTTCACCTCCACAAGAGATCATTAGCATGATTTGCTGCAAAAGGTACAACAATCGCTGGTGCTTTCATAATAATTTTCTTTCATAATGACGATGCAGCTGTGTGTTGAATAAATTATATTTGGTCATCCATCAAATGCATTTCACTGAAGAAAGACGATCCTCACAAGGGTGGACTTGAATACTTAGGGAGCAGGGGACGGTGGGAAACTGGACAGTACTAGATTCCCGAAGTGCACTCCGTCTATCTGTCAAAAATAATACGGAAGGTGACCACCCTGGAAAAATTAGTAGGGTAAATGAGCGTTTGTTGCTTCTCTAGACAGTGCACTAAACCTACTTGCCGCCAGTGAACAAAGAGCTACGAAATTACTGGTAAAGAATTTCACTTATGGAAATTAGATTTGGGATAAATTAGATTTGGGATTTGACTTCCCTGAGAATGTGTGGTGCCTTGTGGACATGTGAGCTGTGTTTGAAAGTGCTGTTAAGATGAGGTAAAAATGGGGAATAAGAATGATGTGAATAAAAATGGAGGCAGAAATACGAAAAAGGAGAAATAAAAAATAGTGTTTAGCCATGGGAAGTACTTTAGTAACAAGAAAGTAACTAGGAAGCAAATTATCCAATGTGTATTGGATAATTTGCACCCATCTGGTGAATTTATTATGTAGATAACGAAGATGTTGATGCTTTAGAAGACGATTTCCTTTATGTTCATCCTAGGTCTAAATGCTGAAGAGTAAATGTGAAACCAAACATTGCTTACTTTTATGTGGAGCCACTCTTTCAGTGGAAATCATTTACTGACTCACACACACATGCACAAACACACACACATACACTATATATATATATATATATATATATATATATACGAGTATATATATATATATATATATATATATATATATATATATATATATATATATATATATATATATATATATATATATATATATATATATATATATAAGCAAGCAACGTTTGGTTTCAATTTTACTCTTCAGCATTTCTAACAAAAAAATCTTTCATCATATAATAATCCAAGTTGCTTGGTACCATACTCCATGAACACCCTCCACTACATATCTCTGTCATTTTTTGTCATAAGCCTTCTATGTTTGTGAATGCCACAGACAGCTTTTCCTTTCACTCCGTAACCCTTCACATGACTGTTTCATTACAAACATTTGAGCAGCACATCATCTTCCTTGTTAAACCTACGTTGTTTTTTTCCCTATTAACGGTTCAGTAATCCGTAATACTGTCTTAATCAAATTGTACCATGCATCTTCGTAAGTATATTTAATAGAGTTATGCCTTTATAATTCTTGCAACATCTTTTGTTACCTTTCTTCTTATTCCTTTAATCCATTTCTTCAGACATAAATTACTCTGGTCAAATAAGTCCCTTGCACCCGTAACACCCTCTTGCTGTATATAACTTGAAACTCAAAAACTCCAGTTACCTTCCCATTCCTCAACCTTTTCACAGCCCTCGGTGCTTCCCCATCAGTAAATTTCTTGTGCATTCTCAAATATACATTAACCCCATTCACTTTTGTAACATTCACATCAACCTCTCTCTTATCCTCCACATTTAGTAACTTTTAAAAACACATACTCCATCGCACCAGGACTGCATTCTCTTCAAACAACATCTCGTCATTTGCATCCTTTATTGTAAGATCCATATGCTAAATAATCTTTCTCTCTAAATTTACTCTCCTCTAGCACTACTTTTCCCCTTAAAGTTCTCACTTCTATTTACCCCTGTAATCTCATGAGAGACTTCTTTCTTTCTCTCACTTTCCTCTTGACTTTCTATCTGGTGTATTTATGCCCCCTTTATTTCTGCACTTGTAACAATTTCCTTTCTTTCCATCACTATTTCAAGTATTGATTTTATTTCTGTCATCTACATTATCTACCCATGAACAATACCAGATCAATTAGTTAGAAATCCTTGAATTTTTCATACCCACTTTACATATCAATTACAATGGCATCATTCACCATCCATCATCTGATACGCTACTCTCACTTTTTCTTATAAACTTTTTATATAGCTTAAACTAACTTTCAATCTTACTTTTGCTTGAACCACATTGTGATAAAATATTCTTCTAATAAGTCCTTATCTTTGCCTCCATCATCTTGCTTTCCCACCTCCTCTGTACTAAAGTATAACCTAAAACCTTTCCTTTCCCAGGGGTATTATACTGTGAATAATTTTTTGAAAATCCATGCGTTTTAAATACATAAGTCTTTTCTGAACACTTGTCTTTACTTCGCTCCAGGATTTCCATGCTACCAATACTCACACATACACATATAACCAGTGAAGTGAACACAGTTAAGGTAATGATTTATGGAAATATAATAAAGTCAGATACCCCATATGTCCTTAAAAGATTCATAGTTGCCATCAATTAATTGAAAAATAATAAAAATATACATATGACGAAAGCAGACAAATCAGGCGCGCTGATAATTTTAAATAGAATTGAGTATATACAAAAACGGATAATCTTTTGAGTGGTGAAAAGGCACTCAAATAATTTATTACAAATTCCTTTGATAATGTGAATAGTAGTTTCAATCGTAAAGTGAAAAAGCTATTAAAAGGAACTGAAATCTTAATAAAAAAGAAGGGTGTGAGTTCTCCATCGGTCCCGTATATGTGTACAATAAAACCTCAACAAAACGAATTTTCCCGCTAGGCCAATCATTATTTCAGTGGGTTTCGCATCTTACATTCTAGCAAAATACCTAGTGGATATTCATAAATCATTGGCTGGCATCATCTCTGATGCTAATATAAGGAATAATGATGACTTGAAAAATAAACTAAATAATGTCCATATTCTGGTGTGGTACCATTATTCATAAAGGTACCTATTGACGATCTGCTGGAGTTTTTATCGGATTTGTTTTTCCAAGTTCACTCTGGTTTAACTGATTAATTGTGTAAAAGAATGTAAATTTGAACTGAATGGGAAATTTTACTAAAAATTTTGGAGGGCAATGGGTATAATTTGCACATGGCCAGGGAACGAAAATGTACAATAAATCACTTTTTTGACATGTTAAATTAGTAGTACCATCAAATAAATTCACTATGGAAATGGAAAAGGATGTGTGTCTAACCTTTTTGATTGCCTAGTGCATAGAACTAGTGATGTGTTTAAATAGAGTGTTTACAGAAAAAATTCTAAAATTCCTGCCTATGTGCACCTTCATTCTGGTCAAAGCAACGAAGCCAAGGAATCAGTGTTCACTTCTATGTTTTAGGACTTAGAAATGTAGTCAAAACCGGTCAGGACCCCAAATCTCTTATTTTTCTCCTGTGGTGATGTGTGGCAAACAAATCACGTATTAATGTGATCATAATCATACACACACACATGTATATATATATATATATATATATATATATATATATATATATATATATATATATATATATATATATATATATATATATATATATATATATATATATATAATATGAATTTTTCCAACATTAAACTAAGTTCCCTAACATTTGCATACTCAAGAGAAAAAGCAGGGCAACGAAAACTGCCCCATTCACTGATGAACCAGCTGTGCAGTAAAACTTTCATAAACTTAGCGGCCTTAAACACCTATTCATTGAAGCACAGGGGAGTATTTTTAAGCACATAGGGTGCCACTGAATATGCTGCCAGAGGGTGGCTCAGAGGATTTGTTGAAGGATGTTTGTTAAGCCTTGAACATGTGATAAGGTTTAAGGGAATCGGATTACATGGTGGCCATAAAGACAAAGAAGTATAGGTATGAATGGAGAAATATAGCCAAACGAGAATAAAGAGATGTCATTTACATCTTCTCACACCAAAAAGAGATGTCTGAGCTTGCAAATTGTATGAGGTTAGGCCTGAGGATGAATTAACTTTTAAAACAAGGTAATTACAAATGCAAACTATAGTGTGTACAATTATAAAAAACAAGAGTTAAGGTTTCAGCTCTGTTAATTTAGCACTTCATAGTATGTTTTTAATACTAGGTCAGGTCATTCAAGTTAGGTTATATGCTCTAAGAATCTTATCTTGAGTAACCCAGCATACTCTTACTCTCAATATTCAAACTGAGACTATTTCACTTCGCCTTAAATAATCAGATAAATTGGAATCAAAGCATCACCATGATTGACCAACAAAGTGTAATAAAGATAACTTTAAAAGTAATTTTCAGTGGTTAGAAAGAAGGCAGTTGTCAGAGTAAATGACAAGACAATCCTGAAATATCAAAAAGCCAGTACAAGACTGTCACAGACCATATTGAACAAATTCAAGCAAGACAATCGAGAACAAATCATCGACAAATGTAAACAAAACAACAGAAAATAAACATAAAAGTAAATTAAGTATATCTTAGTTTAACCAGACCACTGAGCTGATTAACAGCTCTCCTAGGGCTGGCCCGAAGGATTAGATTTACTTTTACGTGGCTAAGAACCAATTGGTTACCTAGCAACGGGACCTACAGCTTATTGTGGAATCCGGACCACATTATAGCGAGGAATAAATTTCTATCACCAGAAACAAATTCCTCTTGCTCTTCGCTGGCCGGTCGGAGATTCGAACTCGCGACCAACAGAATGGTAGCTGAGAACGGAACCCGCTCACCCAGCGAGACACTTAACATAAGAGTAAAAAAAAAAAAAAATTAAATGACAATTGATGAGGAACATCTGAGCGAATGACCGAGACAGAAAACAATTCTATCATATTGCAGTAAAAGTGAAACCACTTATATCAAACTGCCAAATGATGGAAAGATTGTACTTTGAAAACTAATTTATTTTTACTTAAGAAGGGCAGAGAGACACGGAAAAATCGGGGATTAAAAAATTACTGCAGATATTAATGGAATGAGATTTTTAAAGATATGCAGTCACAAACAACAAACCTTTAAAATTCATGTCAAGTAACAATTGACAACTGGATAATTTAACAGAGTTTAGATTATTAATTATAATATATTAGAAAAGAAAGCTGTAAATCACAAGAAGGAAGGAAAATGAATGTAAGACATGCTTATGTGTCAAGGGCATCTGCTGACTTTGGGTCTCAGCCTCTCACACAGTTGATCCACCTACAACTACATGTTTGTCTGCAAAACTTTTAAGCAGTTTGATATTGATCATAGATTGACTTCTGGAAATGTATGCATCCTTAGCTTACATTGGTGATCTCTGAGAGCAACTTGGTAGAGAGTCACATGAGTCACAAGAGTCACTAACAGCCTAACTCTGGCTCTCTCTTTCCCTTGAGAGCACTAGATTCTCCTTCGATACCTCGTAGGACCCATCATTATTTTTGTACGAACCCACTGCAACTGGCAGAGTAAATACAACCATTCCTACCAAGAAATCTAAGAGCCACTAACTGTCTAAATATAACATAGCTCTGGCTCACTCTCTCCTAAGAGCTTCAAAGATTGTACCAACAGTACAGTAAACTCAAGCTCAGTTGTTGCACAACCCTTGGTGACTAATGGATTAAAGTTGGCAACACCCAACCAACCAATGAGCTACTACTGGCAAAACTATGGTTCTTCAGCTCTGGCTCATTCTCCCTTGAGAGCACAAAGTCTTCCTCCAATATCTCGGTAGACCTGCCAGAGTTTTTTCATAACACCCTGGCGATTGATGGTGTAACTTCAGATATACCTGCTGAGAAACCAAAGAGCCCCTTTGTCTAAATATGGTGCACAGCTCTGGCATGCTTGGTCTCAGGCTTCATAGATCGTAACAATGGCATGTTTAGACCCAAGCATGATTCTCACACAACCCCCTCGCACTATAGGACTAATTCAATCTTGCCTACTGCTCTTTATACAATCCTGTAAGGAGCGAATGCCACACAGTATCTACAGACACACCACTGGTGGTCTATGCTTATCATTGAAAATTTGGAAAAATTGCTGAGAACTGTCCCCCAGGGTGTGGCTTGATAAAAATATTGGTGGCTGCCACAACCACTACAGACTCCCAGTACACCAGCCTCAATGTCACTGACTATGCCTCTGGCAGGAGGTTCCTGGTGGACATGGACTCCCTCAGATCCCTCCTGCTTATGCCAAAGGAAGATTGATGCCATCCCACAAAACACCAAGATACACTTAGTAACAGTAAATGGTAGTCCAGTGCCATTGGCAGACACCAGTGGCTCACTTGCATCTCATGAGAACAAGATATAGTGAACTTCATTGGTGGAGATGCACTGATGCCCCTGATCAGTGCCGATTTTCTTGGATCCTATTGGGTGCTCATTGACATCATACACACGCCTGCTTCCTGGACCTGGCATCTTTCTAGATAGCCCCACTGACCTCAGGCCCCAAACAGCTGCCCATACCTGCATTAGGCCACATGAACCAATACCTGATTCTACAGGAATTCCCTGAAGTTTTCACAACTGAAGATGAGGAAGTAAAACATGTACCATAAGCATCATAAAATTTTGAGGAGAATGTTGATCGTGACATTTATTTAGCACGCATCCACAATGAGCAGTTCCTGTGCCCTCGAATTACAATGGGGAGGGACTTTTTGAGGAATCTGTGGAACTTCCCAGGAGTCTGAAGACTCGAGACATGCTCCAGTTAACATTAGATTGCAAGAAACACCTATAAATTGACTTAGCTTGAAAGGTGAGTGAGGACAAAAGTCGCTGATTTCCAAATTCTTTCAAAAGAAGGTAATCCACTTTCAACACGTCTAGGGTTTCCACTTTCTCAGCTCTGTCTGAGTATGAGTGCCTGCTGCCAGCAAATCAGCAAGGGGCTTTGTGTTTCTGATGTACATAATAGTGACATGATGTCATTAGTGAAGGATATTACAGAAGTACAAATGAGTTGGCAAATGACACACTGTACATTTACAAAAAAATGTGTGGTCTTCATTTCATAAGGTTTGTAATATGACTTAAAATAATGGAACCAATGGTGTCCTCCAATAGAGTGACACCATCCAATTTTCCATGCTAATCAGCGTTCTGTAGTAAATGGCAGTGGTCATAATGCCAAACCCATTTGCTCAGTTTGGTGTATTCTGAACTTCACAGCAATACATGGCTACCTGAATGTGTATTGAGGCCCTCTATTGTTGCATGCATGTATAGTCACATGCTTTTGTTAAGCAGTAGAACAGTTTTCATCGCTTATTGCCTGAATGGTCTGGAACTTGCAGGAGGAGATCCCACACGTTGTCTCATCGTTGTGGCAGTGTGATACATTGTGACCACCTTTACACTAGCGGCATTTCATAATAACTTCAGGTAAAGGAATGTGTGGTGACTGGCACCTATAATACAAGATGGTCGGTCAAGGTATGTAAAGCAAAAGTTTAGTGCTGTGTTTCATGCCAGTCTTACCTCGTATGCATAAGTAGGGCATAATTTATTGCAATGCTCACTCTGAGAAAAGCAACATCGAGGAGGAATATAATTATATTTGTGTGATGTGTTTATATTCATATGTATGTATGTATGTATGTGTGTGCGACTGCAGTGTGGGCCTTTTTGCATGTGTTAGTGTTTGTATAACTACTTACCTGGATAAAATATGTAAATTTTGATCTTTTTATGGGTGATATCCTTCACTGATAGGCATGAAAAGTTATGCGATATACAACCTTAAAAAAAATAAGTTTCGAGATGAGCCAACATTTTTCCTTACCAAGCTTCAAATTTATTCTCTTTTTCATTTCTGCACGTTACCACATTATTTCATCCCTTTACTTATGGCATAACCTCAGTCTAAAGGATTTTTGGAGACTGTGTCATTTACTCTCCCAATTACCGTGGTGTTAAGACAAAAGGAGTTGGCACAACAACCAAAAGCACCCTTAAAAGCAAGAGAAATGTATTTAATGTTGTTTGTAATTATGATGTTACGCTCTGTCTGTCCAACTGTCTGTCTATCTCTGTGCACACACACATGTATTATATATATATATATATATATATATATATATATATATATAATATATATATATATATATATATATATATATATATATATATATATATATATATATATATACTGTATATATATCATAATGATGTGACTTTATAATGTATATGTTTTTGCTGTATTTTCTCTTGTGTTTGTCATGTGTTGTGTGTGGAAATATCAGATCTCAGATCTTAAAAGGGTGAGTTTGACTGCTTGATTTTAGAGATAAGATACATTTTTCTGTGAGATCCATTTTTGCACAGCTGGTAGGCTCTTGTGTACATAGGTGTCGAGTGTTCAACCAGGGTAACCCCCTTCAAAAGAGAGATGAGGTGACAGGTCTAGATAATATTTGTTGACCAAGGCGAGGGTAAGGGGAGGTTTGTTTCCTTATCTACTTAAACTGTCATGAAAAAGAGATATGGGATGACAGGTTTAGATAACAGTGGTTGGCTCTAAAAGCTTGATGTTTGAACAAGTGTGCAGTCAGGGAAATTCTCTGTCAATTATACAGATATGAGCTAACAGGCTAAAGAGCCCTCTTTGACCGAGGAAAATTTCCCTTGTTATTTTTTTTCCTCTTCAGGGAAGATTCCTGGGGTATTTCCCCAAATAATAGCCTTAGTGGCAACATAGGTTACTTCTCATAGTAGAATTTGGGAAGCTGGGCATTAGCCTGTTAGAGTCCATTTGGGTTGGTCAGACCCTCTCTTATCCCTCTCTTCCTACAGAGGAGAGTAAAATTCTATATATATATTCGTGGTCATTAGTAAAATGTGTATCTTGTAAGATCTGATCATAGGAAAAGTGTATTAGAAATATAACAGGCACCTCATAGAAAGTGTGTTTTTGTGATTTTTACAAAGGTTCTCACAAGCTTGTGAAAGGTAAAGCGGATTTTGCTTATTATTTAAAAATTTAAAATAAGAAACATCAGGGAGATTTTGCCGTAGTGAAATTATTGTTGATAAATCTTTTGTGCATTTTTGTGTGTGTTCTTGTTTTTTGCATTTTTGTGTGTGTTCTTGTTTTGTGCATTTTCTTGTGTGTTCTTGTGTTTACAATTTCATAGTTTTACCCAATCTTTTGTGCTGGTGATTTAATATTTATTTACTTAACATTTGACATATTTTGATACTTTAACGTTACATACTTGATTTGATTTTCACTTGTTAAGATTTCCTTTTCAAATCTTGAGGAATTCTTAATAGCTTAAATTTTGCTTAGTTAACATAATTTCTTGATAAATTAAAGTTTTGTAAATTAATCTTGTTTAAGAATTGATTAAATCTTGTGTTGTTTTCAAGCAATGGTAAATTTTTCAGATTGTGAATTCTAATTATAAATTTTTAAGTTAAAAAATAAACTTTTGTATTTAAACTGATTAAACACAGTGTTTCATTTGTTGACCACCAGTGGGTGCATAAGGCAAAGTGATAAACATGTTTTGTTCTCCTTTAGTTTTACTGAAGTGAATTAGGACCAGGGAAACAATTATAGTTGTTTGGTGGAGTGATGCTCTTTTCCTCTAGTATAGTTAATGCCTCACACATATCTTGATAAACTTAGTTTGATTTTTCAAGTGATAAGTAAGCTTTAAGGGATCACTGTTACCTTTAGTGTGCTCATTCATAATTTTATTGTTATGAGGGCTCAGGTATCTGGACGAAGTGAGGTAAATTTTTGGATTTTGTGACTAGCTGTGTAATAGTAAGTAAGTATAGCTTAGTTTTACCAGACCACTGAGCTGATTAACCAGGTATATATATATATATATATATATATATATATATATATATATATATATATGTATATATATTATATATATATATATATATATATATATATATATATATATATATATATATATATATATATATATATATATATATATATATATATATATATATGTATATATATATATGTATATATATATATATATATATATATATATATATATATATATATACATATATATATATATATATATATATATATATATATATATATATATATATATATATATATATATATATTTATATATATATATCATCATCCTGATACGTGATTAACATGTCACACTTAAACACAGGAAAAACGAAACACCGGATTGAAATCTTGACCGGATTCGACTCTAAACTCAATTCATTTTCAGAGGACTCCTCGAAAATGACTCAGGTATAAAGTGAAAGCTGGTCATGATTTACAACAAATGCAGTTAAGCATGATACATACATACATACATATAGGTATATATCTGTCTATCTATCTATCTATCTATCTATCTATCTATCTATATATATATATATATATATATATATATATATATATATATATATATATATATATACTGTATATATATATTACAAATTTCAAGATTAGAAAAATAGAAACAGACTAACAAGATTCGAACTGCTCCCCTTTTTTATTTTTTGCTCTCAATGGAGTTGCTTTTTCTTCTTGAATGTTTATTGCTGACGAAGACAAATGTGATTTCTCTGACCAAAGAAGTGATGATAAGTAAGCTCGCTCCTTCCTCTTGCCTCGAAACTTTGAAAGAAGCCAAGAGAAAAGAAGAGGAGAGCGAGCTGCATCTGAAGAGTCACGTCACCAGACTCAGAAGCCGTACCACGTTTATGGAGTCTTGTCGCAAGCCTTCAGGGAGCAATTGGTCTGTTGACATTGTGTTGTTCCTTTATCTTAGTAAAGGCTCATCACAGTCATGGCGCTCGTATCTCAAACGTGAGCAAACGAATATCCAAAAAAATAAGAAGGGAAAGAAAGAAAGCGGAGTTAAGCCTCACAAAGCAAGTACTCAAAATAGCACTCCAGGGAAATAATTATCCTGGAGAGAGTTTCCGTGTTTTAAGCTCCTTTTAGCTGAGTGACTACTTTTTTATTTTCAGGTCATTGTTTCACTGCGATGAAAAACAAAAAAATAAAAAGAACAGACCTCTCGTGTTAGGTAGTCTCGCGAACACCCGAAAAAAGACTGAAAATTCAACTCATGGTCAATTATAACAATTGATAGTTCCTCGTTGGGAGAGTCGGTAGAGTTGTCGCCTAGCACTCGCTAGGCCCGAGTTCGAGTCCCCGGCCGGCTAATGAAGAATTAGAGGAATTTATTTCTGATGACAGAAATTCATTTCTCGGTATAATGCGGTTCGGATTCCACAATAAGCTGTAGGTCCCGTTGCTAGATAACCAATTGGTTCTTAGCCACGTAAAATAAGTCTAATCCTTCGGGCCAGCCCTATGAGAGCGGTTAATCAGCTCAGTGGTCTGGTAAAACTAAGATATACTTAACTTTTTTTTTATAACAATTGATTTACAGCCCTGCGGCGAAAATGGTCTTCTAACAAGCGGATTATTATTATTAAAATAGTTTAACCAGACCACTGAGCTGACCATCAGCTCTCATAGGGCTGGCCCGAAGGATTAGGATGGAATGACAAGTCTAGGCTAGAAGCCTAGCACTGGGGTCTAACAAGCGGAAAACAACGAAAATCATTGACCATCTTTGTCGCCTCTAAAACTTTATTTTATTTGAAAAAAAGAAAATGACACTTGATAGATGGAAATAATAAAAAAAAAAAATTCGTAATTAATAATAATAATAATAATAATAATAATAATAATAATAATAATAATAATACTTGTGATTATATTACAATAAGATAAATAGATAAGAAATTCAAGTTATGAAGTTATCAGTGATTAAAATATATAACTATCGCACGCCGCAAAACCCGATCACAGCAATATGATCTTAATTTTTATGAAATAGAGTTGATCATAAGGTAAGACGAATTTCAGAGGCTGATGGGTAATGGGCCATTAACTTAAGTCCAATCATGTGCAAAGTATTGGCTGTTTTAGAAGCCTTACGTTTGGACGATCTTCTTCTTCTTCTTCTTCTTTTAACGTGCATTTTTCCCATTTTTGTATGGGGTAAGCACGATGCCTTCTTTTGAAGGACTTTCGTTTGGACGATCCTGGGAGGCATGTTTCTTCCTTGCTATATTCACTCTTAAATCACACACAGAAGAACACACAAAGATATGGTCAAAATATTTTTCGAAATTTCAATAGAGGAGAAAGAATATGAAATTCTTTGAGGTTGTTATGAAGCTGAAAGAGGATTTCCCTCGACCAAATCCGACGTAAAGAGGAATTTCACCCAGGATGCGTCGTCATTCACGCAGGTAAAAGCCACTTGCTCTTCGGCTGACATTCCTAATCGATGCTGGACTTAAATTTCTGAAGAATGATTTTGCAGTCGAAATCAATTTCTTCGCTTCGGTAGAGAGAGAGAGAGAGAGAGAGAGAGAGAGAGAGAGAGAGAGAGAGGGAGAGAGAGGGGGGGGGAGCTTTCTATAAATAATTCTAGACAGACTGTATTTCTGATTGTTGCCAGGCAGATTAAATGTTTCTACATATCAATTCCTCGTAACTAACGACATAGCAGCATCTCACTAGCCAGAGAGCGCGAGTTCGAATCACGGAAGAGGATAATGAAATTTGGTCATCTTCTGCCTGACCTATAGTGTATCTTTTGACCGATGCAGTGAATTTTTGCACAATGGTCAGCCGACTAGCCTGTATAAGCTGATATATATATATATATATATATATATATATATATATATATATATATATATATATATATATATATATATATATATATATATATATACACACACACACACACACACACACACACACACACACACACACACATATATATATATATATATATATATATATATATATATATATATACGTGTGTGTGTGTGTGTGTAACCTGAGCCCTTAGTGATTTTATGCGAAATTATATCAGTCAGGGGAGCGTTGAGAAATCCCCGAAAAGGAGACAAACAGGCGGGAAAGCCAATGCTGCCTTAGGGTTAAAAAAGACGCAAATAGCCCTATGTGTAATTGGTGACATTCGGAACAAGTGAACCAACTGGAAGGGCCTAAGGTTTAAAAACCCAAACCACGCCAAAGTGCTCTTGGGTGCCAGTGAAAGCGAGTTCTGTTATTATTCGGCCGTGTTCAGTGCCAGCCACCCGCGCATTGGGTAAATTATGTCCCGTAGTGTTAACCGTAACCGTAATTAATGTGCAATCAGGGCCCTGTTGTATCTTACGTAAATATAAGTATTAACTGTCCTCCCTCGTCTCATTTGGCCAACCCCTTTAACCTGAGTATCAGGATATATACATATATATATATATATACAGTATATATATATATATATATATATATATATATATATATATATATATATATATATATATATATATATATATATATATATATATATATATATATATATATATATATATATATATTGACATATTATGTATAGAGTATATTGTAATACAATTTTCTATATATACATGAATTGATGTATGTAATTTTGATATGCAAGAAATATTCTGTGTTGTTATGGTATTGATAGTACCGAAATGTCACTTACTGTAATGTCTGATTAGATTTCACACCTTTGCTTTCGTCCTGTGTCAGCTACCTTCCTTAAAATCTGTATGATTTACATATTTCTTTTGAAACTAATGGACCGAGTTCGTAAATGCGCTGACTGATTAACCAAATTCCTTTTATTTTCATGTTCACATTTAACATCCTGATACACTTTTCTTTTCTTTTAGTTCCTCATTGGACGGGTCGGTGTGGTTCTCGGCTAGCACTCTGCTGGGCCAGCGTTCCAGTCTCCGGCCGGCCAATGAAGAATTAGGAATTTATTTCTGGTGATAGAAATTCATTTCTCTGTATAAGTGGTTCGGATTCCACAATAAGCTGTAGGTCCCGTTGCTAGGTAACCAATTGGTTGTTAGCCACGTAAAATTAGTCTAATCCTTCGGGCAAGCCCTCTCTAGGAGAGCTGTTAATCAGCTCAGTGGTCTGGTTAAACTAAGGTATGCTTAACTTAGATGCTCATAGCAATAATCTGGTAGATCTTTCAATTCAAACAAAACAGGGGACTCGGAATGCCTTCTTTTACTCGTAAGTTCTTCCTTTTTTTCTGTTTTTCTAATATACTTCATTGAGCATCAAGAAAGGTTCTGCTCTTCTAATTTCACTAAAGATTTTGTTACCAGGATCAATTCATATCGACACCTACGAAGAAACAGCTATATGGGCTTAAATGAGGGTGTTTGCAAAATCCTTGACGACGTTCCAAGAGGGGAGTGAAAACACAGATCGTTGGACATGCGTGGTATCCATTGATGCTTAAATTCACAAGAACAGGTGATGTAATTTATATATGGAGACGTACCACAAGTGCATGCAAATCCTGACCTGTTTCGTCTTTATATCTAAGAACGGTGCATAGTGGTAGAAACTTATAAAATATATGCTAGAGTGCCAGTATAAAGCAACAAACAGGCGATGGGAACCAAATATTCCCACCTGCCAAGTGGAAAATAAAACGGGGCCGGGGGAGGGAGCAGTGAACTCGTTAGCGTCAGAGGGCATACTGTAGTCTATTCACAAAACTTGTTTAACTATGTGGGCGAGCTCACACCTTTGCTCTCGTCCTATGAAAACTACCCTCTTTAAATTCCATATATGTTTCATATATTTTTTTTGAAACTAATGGACAAAGTTTACATACATCTTGACGATATCTTATTCTTAAAAAAGCTTTTGTTTACAAAAGTAGACTCGATAATGTTTCTTTCGGGTATGTCATTGTAATATACTATCATTTTAGCTCCTGCCGATTAATTGTATGATTGTTTTCATACGCATAAACGAAAATTGCACTGTTGACTTGTGTATATCTTAAGAATTTTAACGTTTTATTATCTCTTTCCAGTATTTTTTCAGTTTGACCAATGTACAAATTGTCACAGGACTCTCAAGGGATTTTATATATACATCATTTAGTTTGATCAGGAGAGGTCACTATAATGCTTTTCACTGAATTATTATTTAGAATTTCTTCAGTAACTCGAGAGTTCTTAAGAAGATGGGGGATATCTGTGAAATAACATTACACGGTAGTCCAAGCAGGTTTTGTTTTTGTAAGTTCTATGATTTTACTACAAAAAGTCTTCCATTCGTTCTTATTGCGTTGTTTAGTTCTGAATGGCGATATTTCAATTTCTTACCTGCATTCCTAATTATATCTGTTTTATCACTGAATGTTAATGAGATTTTTTGAAAGCAGAATATTAAACAAAATAATTTCACGCAAAGTAATGTGGTTCAGGTATGTTGACGACATAATGTACATTTGGCTAATGTAAATAATATTTTGGTAAATCAAATGAATTAGTGCCTTGGATAAAATTCACTTTAGAAATGGAAAATGATAGTACCTTGACATTTTTGGATTTCAGAATACACAGTAGTAATGTGTCTAAACACTGAGTACAGAAAACTCTCAATATTTCTAATTATGTACATTTTTATTCTGATCAAAGTAATAAGCAAATCAGTTTTCACAGTTTTGTTTAAAGACGATTTATGATAACAACAGAGACCCTTACAGCACCAAAACACTGCTTGGACTATCTGAATGTGGTAATTTCAACTATATTGCATCTATTTAAGAACCTTCGAGTTACTATAGCATTTGAAAACAATGATACAGTAAAACAAGTACTTCTAAAAGAACTCTCTTGACAGTACTAAAGGATGTATACATCGAATCTTATGAGAGTCCTGTGTCAACCTTTATATTGTCAAACTTGAACATTATCCAAATAATATACTGGAAAGAAGCATTATGAAGTTCCGTTTAATAAAAGGAAAGTTTTTTTTAGGAATATGAGTATCATTCAGTGCGTGTATGAACTTGGTCCATTAATAGCAAAAGCAATATGTAAAATATATGGATTTAAAGGAAAGTAGCTGAAATGGGACGATAGTAAGGGTGTGAGCCTGCCCTCCCAGACAGACAAGATTTGTAAATGGAGTACTTGACCACAGACACAAATGAGTTCATGACTCCATCCTCTCGCACCTGTCAGGTGTGGTTGTCTGGCTTCCAATGGTTTGTATGCCCATTTGTACTGTACATCGTGCAATTATATTGTGAACTTCCACAACTATATATCAGTCCTCTAAAAATGGCTTAGATATAAAGGTCAGGATTTATACCTAAAGTTCCATTTTCCCTGTGGTTAAGAGTGACACATGCGCGCACACACACACACACACACACACACACACACATATATATATATATATATATATATATATATATATATATATATATATATATATATATATATATATATATATATATATATATATATATATATATATATATATATATATATATATATATATGTATGTATATATGTGTGTGTATATATATATATATATATATATATATATATATATATATATATGTATATATATATATATGTGTGTGTGTGTGTGTGTGTGTGTGTATGTATGTATGTATATGTATGTATATACAGTGCAGCATGAAGGAACGTGTGCTTGAGAATAACACTAAATCCACGTCAGAAGGTGAGTGAAAACCAGGACATTGAACAAGTACTTTTGTAGTTTATTCTACATTTTCAAGTTCTCACTGAATACAAAAGAAGTTGACAGAGATTTATATACAAAAACAGAAGGGGGCCGGGGTTACAGTCTGTTAATCTGGGCAGTATGTTCTTTAAACAAATAAAGACAGGGTCAAAAGAGCGAGGGATAATCCAGGGTGGAGATTAACATTCTCTAGCAGATTTCTTTTCCAGTGGTCGTTGACCTTGTAGATTATCGTTGACTTATCCCAGTTCATTGCATGGCCTGTGTTAAGCCAATGATCCGCAATGCCATTGTTTGATAAGGCTCTTGAAATGGCACATTTGTGTTGGGAGCGTCTTACTTTTAGGTCCTTTTCACGTTTGACCAATATAAATCTTATTACATTCTTTGCAAGGAATACTGCATACAATATTTGAATTGGGTGGGCTATTCTTAATTAGTTTATTTCTCATAACATTATATTTAAATATTTAGTTAATATCAATAGCTTTTAAAATGGGCACTGCTGGAATGAAATCAGGATGAAATGGTAAACAGAGAATATTCTTAAGTGCTTTGTTAACACTGGTCAGATTGTAATGTCTTTTTTGCTTTATTTTTACAATGTTCTAAAAAATATAGAGGGTAACATAATGAATCTCCTATTTTATCAACAATTTTAAATTCCTCTTCCAAAAATTCAGGACTACAAATTATAAGAGCTCTAAGATACATACTGGAAAATGAATATATGACAAATTATTCGTGGGTTTCCTACATACTTTAAAGTAAAAATTGGTGTTATTTCTAATAACTAAGACATCCAGAAATGGTATACAATTATTTTCTTCATGTTCTATTGAGAATTTTATGGATGGTACAAGATTATTAATTGTTTGCAAGAAATCAGGAATATTTAAGTTTTCTTTTACAATACAAAAACAATTGTCTACATATCTAACCCAAAACACCTTAGAGAATAGATTTCTTGGAACGAGTCTAGACTCAAAGAATTCCATGTAGTTATTAGACAAAAGTGGCGAAAGAGGGTTCCCCATAGTCATACCAAATATTTGTTCATAAAAATTACTATCGAAAGTAAATTTTAAAATTTTTATACAAAGGGATATCAAATTAATAATAACATTGGTAGGTAATTCTAGATTATACAAGTCCAAATGTTGTGATAAATATGGAAGTAAGTCATCAATAGGACCTTTAGTAAATAAAGATGTCACATCAAAACTGGTTAATTTGTTAGTACTGGATAATTCAATATGGGAAATTCTAGCACAGAAATCAACAGTTTTGTAAATGGGAATTTGAAAAGCACCCAGAATAGGTGATAGTAATTTAACTAGATATTTAGAAAGTTTATAACTAACAGAACCAGATGAACTGATAATGGACCGAATAGGAAAATGTCTTTTACAGTTTTGTATTAATCCATACTTGTACGGTAAGGATGGGCCAATCGTTGACACTTTCATTATGTTACCCTCCATATTTTTTAGAACTTTGTAAAAATAAAGCAAAAAAAAAACATATTACAATCCAACCAGTGTTAACAGAGAACTTAAGAATATTCTCTGTTTACCATTTCATCCTAATTTCATTCCAGTAGTGCCCATTTTAAAAACTATTGATATTAAGTTAGTATTTAAATAAATAATATTTTGAGAAATAAACTAAGAATAGCCCACCCAATTCAAACAATATTGTATACAGTAGTCCTTGCAAAGAATGTAATAAAATTTATATTGGTCAAACATCAAAAGGACTAAAAGTAAGAAGCTCCCGCACAAATATGCCATTTCAAGAGCCTTATCAAATAATGTCACTGCGGATCATTGGCTTAACACAGGCCATGCGATGAACTGGGATAAGTCATCGATAATTTACAAGGTTAACGACTATCAGAAAAGAAATCTGCTAGAGACTGTTTGTTGAGGCTACGTCCACCAGGAATGTTAATCTCCACCCTGGATTATCCCTCGCTCCTTTGACTCTGTCTTTTTTGTTTAAAGAACATGCTGCCCAGATTAACAAACTGTAACCCCGCTCCCCCTTCTGTTTTTATATATAAATCTCTGTCAACTTCTTTTGTACTCAGTGTGAACTTGAAAATGTAGAATAAACTACAAAAGTACTTGTTCAAAGTCCTGGTTTTCACTCACCTTCTGATGTGGATTGAGTTTACTGTTTTACTTTAAAAAAAAAAGTCTTATGCCATACCATTTCAGTAGTGTAAGGATTTAACATCGTGAAAAGAATAATCAAGTATGGAAAAGATTTCCACTCGTTTACCGGCAGTAACTTCCCATAGCCTCTGTATTCAAATAGTTTTCCTGAGTTAGTTATTTTTAATTGGCAACTAATTCAAGGATTAGTTTGTAAGTACAATTATCTTTAACAGAACAAAGCCAACTTTAATTAGGGCAAGAATAGTACATGCTACCAAAAACAGCAATGTTAATTTTTTCTTTGCTTACAAGGAGAGCAAGTGAGAGTCAGATGTCGGGTTGCTGATGATATCAGTATTGAAAATATCTGATTAGGGAATCTCCAATGACATGATTAATTTCTACTCAAGGAAAAACAATTTCAATCATGCCTTAATAGCTAACTAATCAAACAGTGCCAAATACTGGTCAGAAGAGAGGCTCCTGCTTAAGATTTTGGTGAGTGATTTATCTGATGAAACAATTCTGTCGGGTCTCTGCAATGTGGGCGAAGAATTTAAATAAGTGCTTGTATAAATGACAGTCAGAATGCAATCTATTGGCCTCATTGGAAGAGCGAGTTCTTGTGGGTGGTGTCTTGATCTGTTAGGCTCTGATATGAGAGAGGCCTGGGCTATAGAACTGGCAGCATTTACCCTAGTTTCCCATAACCTTTCACACTTTGTAAGGCAGAAGTCAAAATTATGCATTTGTAAGTAAACATGAATAAAACTGGGAGGCATTCTTTCCAAATGAAGATTAGAACAACTTTCTCCAAGGCGTCTGCTACCTTCGCAAAGCCACATCATTCCAGAAACAATAAACTAGGCAGCTTTGTGTATCGAGTGAAAAAAAAGTTAAGTGAATATGGGGGAGGGGAAAAACGACCTCGAGGTGAAAAAATTAATTTTGGGATTATCAAAATGAGGATTGGCAATTAGCATCCTGAAAACATGTTGGTGTCTGGAAACCCTGTGTGAGAAAGTTTGATTGTACTCTATACTTGACAGATGAAAGGGCAATTTACAAAAAGATTAACTATTGAAATAATGCAAAGCGTGGTTCAAAAATGGGCTATATATATATATATATATATATATATATATATATATATATATATATATATATATATATATATATATATATATATATATATATATATATATAGTTAGTAGCAGTGGCCAACGACATTATACCTTTTGTGGTGTGATGAAAACAAGAAAAGATCTTGAACAAACAGATTATGTAAAACTTCTGAGAAAATCATTAACTGGCATGCTTTTAAATTGATTAAAGTTTTGGTAGTTTCTTTTAATACCTTACTAAACTAGTATGCTCTTAAAATTATGCGTCTATGTGCAGTTAGCATATTTATCTACAGTGTCACAATCTTACTTTAATCGAAAATTCCTGCTTAATATCAGGACTTTAATATTAAAAGTGATACTAAGGGGACCTTCACAAAAAATCATTCATCATATGATTCATACTTTGACATATCTCTAATTGAGGAAAATAATCTCATAGATTTTTTTGTGTTAAGTCTGCTGAGGTAATCAGTGCTAATGTCATTGCTGGGGTATGGTAAATCTCTGGCACTATGAAATTTTGACTATGACAATAATAACCTTTAAAATGAAAGCTCCTTCACCCTAGGTCATGTGTTTTGCATTAATCTTGGGTCTTGCCCAAAGCTTGACTAGGCAAGGATCCTCCTGTTGGGCTTCTTTTAGCTGCTGTGCTCCTACATGCAGGATACGGTACTGGTAACTACTGCTAGTGAGTGATGCTGACTTTCTCTCAATAAACTATGGCCCTGGCCACAAGTGCTGCTGTCTTGGTACCAGCCTTTTCCAGATAATTCCCTACATTACTTTCCTCTGACTCGTCATTTTGTTTTTCTCTTCTTACAGCTGTCTCAACCATCTCCACCTCAGGTTTACCTACGTCTTAGTGGTCCTTCTTACCTTGAATATTTCTAAGAATAAGGTCATAGATAAGGTTATCTAAGCATATAGCATGTAATACTTCTACTAGTGCAGATTGTTCACAACAATCTTTGCAGCTCAGTACCTATGGATACTCATATTTGTCACAGCAGAGGCCAATTTTTTTTAATTGGTCATTTGGTCCTCGGTTACAAAACTTCTATGTACAACTGCATTAATACAACCTGCATCTTGTAGCACTGTTACTTTCTCCTTGCCTGCCTGACCTTGACTAATAGATAAATTACTGTCTTTTCTGCTGTTCCTTTGATTTGCATGTTCCTAACACAACAATTAGTTCAGGCCCATTTGCCAACCTCAGCTTGTCATTTTTGAATCAGTCTTCCAACTGGGTTATGTTGACATCTTCACAAATCATGATAGCAGTTACCTTGCTTGGTTCTGCCACTACCGTTAGCATTGGCTGCCTTTGCTTGAATGTCTTATGGCCCTAATTCTTAATAAGCACACAGTTTTTGGCTAGGTGTCCTGCTTGCGACACACAAAGCACCT
>JANJGK010000014.1:2881965-2924465 GCA_039081455.1 Macrobrachium rosenbergii
CAAAGACTTTGAGGTTTTGGGCAGAGCCTCCAATCATAAGCTTTTAACAATTAATGAATCATTGTTTATTAAAAAACTGGTCCCTTCATTGGACACCCGTGCCACGACCACACCTACCTCTTTATCTCTCGTGGACTGTTTAAGTTTTTGGCCAGTCCTTCCTTTGCCTCCACACCCAACGGTTGGTCCTTATTCACATTTTTAGCTGTGTTTGTTTTATTGTAACTTATATTGTGTATTTTAATATTTTTGCCACTGAATTTTATTGTACTAACTTGGTATTATTACTTTGTAGCTTGAAAATTATGCCTGCTGGTTGGCTTCGAAACGTTGCAAATAAATAAATATGACTTTCTTGACCTGTTGGTGTGCTTCCCTGCTTTCATTATATATTATATATGTGTGTGTGTATGTATATTTATATATATATATATATATATATATATATATATATATATATATATATATATATATACATATATATATATACATATATATATATATATATATATATATATATATATATATATATATATATATATATATATATATATATATATATATATATATATATATATATATATATATATATATATATATATATATATATATAAGGGGATGCTGAAAAGGCACACGAACAATTATGGAGGAAAATATATTTTTGTAATTTGATTTTATGTACTGACGTTCCTTATTTATAATGCATTGTGTCATTGCAGTCATGAAGATGCAATGGAATATTGGTAAACGTCGTCGGCCACATTAAATGATAACAATTTTTCGCGTGACTTTTCATCTTCCCTTGTTGTCCATATATGGGTTTCTGTCTTCATCATCATACTATATATATATATATATATATATATATATATATATATATATATATATATATATATATATATATATATATATATATATATATATATATACATACATATATACATACATATATATATATGTGTGTGTGTGTGCGTGAATTTCTGTCACATCACCGTGACATTTTTTATACCCAAAGATTAAACTACAAATGTCACTTAATATCCAATTCTCTCTGTCTCGGAAATAATACCGAAGGGGAATTATAACTGATGTGATAGCCACCTGATGGGCTCGAACTCCCGACGATAACTATCAATGGCTATTTCAGTGACGGGTGCGTTACCACCCAACTTTCAAGAGAGGTATATGTTAGTGCCGACTCTGCCGTACAAATCCCCGTAAATTTGCCATGAGGGATTGCTGATTTTTCGATTCTCTTCTCTAAGATCCAGTATTCACATCTGAGGCAATGAAGAAAATGCGAGTGAATGATAATGTAGGAATTCAGCTCTCGTGGATGTGAGACTGAACCTTCAATCTCTCAAAGTAATTATTTTATTTGCGAATTTCATTGCATAGAAAACTTGGAATTCTATGCAGCAAAAGTTAAACATTGTTTGAATTGCTCTGGTAATCATGATCAGTATATACTGTTCCTCACTCACACACACACAAACACAGACATACATATAATATATATATATATATATATATATATATATATATATATATATATATATACTGTATATATATATATATATATATATATATATATATATATATATATATATATATATATATATATATATATATATATATATATATATATATATATATATATATATATATATATATATATATATATATACATACATACATACATACATACCTCTTATTACCACGGAACTCATAGATATAACGAGGCAAACCCCTTCTTTTCACATCTTGGAGAACAGCAAATATGCTCTTGTTTTGTTTCTGATCATCGTAAGAAAGAAGAAGAAATGAACAAAGGATTGCCTTTAACTTTCCCTCACTGGGAATTTAATTTATGAAAGCGTCCACACTTAGTGTCCTAAATCATGAGCGATTCCTAGAACAGTAATATCCAAATAGTATATCTTATGACTAGTACTTTAGCAGTCAAACATAGACTGTTCTTTGTAGATGTGCAGTCCAGCAAATATTTTAGGTTTTTACGAACAATGTGTTCACCCTTCACTGGGCATCTAACTGTCAATGTAAGCAGTGAATTAGGTATTTGGTGCTTAGATAACTGTGTTAGTGGCACCTATTGTTAAAGAGGTCTTAGTGAATGAATACGTCTTGAATGATCCCAATGGAGAGATGTGCCTGAAGAAAATGCAGTCCTGTGTCAATCGTATGAATATTGTGTAAATTTTTGTGAAATTGACCTCTGAAGATGAAAGGATGGGAAAAAGATGGAGAACTGAAAGGTGTCAAGAGCTGTTGGGTTTATAAGTGAAAAGTTGTTGTATGGCAGTGGCATAGAGGTTAACTGTCCATCTACAGTAGGTGTGTATGCAGTGTGTCAGGAAGAGTAAAAAGTTCCAAGGGCAAGGCTGACTGGAATAAAGGTAGCAAAAGTGACTACAAGACTTACATGGGTCTAAGGTTATTCCTGGGAACGTATTTGGTAGTGTTTCGATGGAAAGACGGTTAAAGGGGCAGATATTGGAAGAGCAGTGTGGGTTTAGACAAGGAAGAGGGTGTATGATTCCATTCCACGTTCTGAGCTACTCGTGAGGAACTTGGGCATAAAGGCAAAATTTAGTATTCTGAATACACGGGCTAAACTGAATTAGTGATATGGATGATTTTAGTATACTCTGTGGTGCAGAAGATAACTGTTTAAGAGGGAATGGAAGATTTTAAGTTGAAGCGATTATATAATCATGAGTAGACAAGACAGCGACTGTTTGGTCAAAAGGAATTGGAAGATTAGAGTGAATATGTATATATGTTTAACATCATATATATATATATATATATATATATATATATATATATATATATATATATATATATATATATATATATATATATATATATTAAACATGTAAACTTTACTTGTGGATAGAGTGATGAGAGGAGTCAGGAAGTTAATAGTTGTAAGAGAATAATACTAGGAAACGAAAG
Organism: Macrobrachium rosenbergii; assembly: GCA_039081455.1. Taxonomy (NCBI): domain Eukaryota; kingdom Metazoa; phylum Arthropoda; class Malacostraca; order Decapoda; family Palaemonidae; genus Macrobrachium; species Macrobrachium rosenbergii. The sequence goes on from JANJGK010000014.1 coordinate 2,884,945, forward strand.
TGGGATGTAAATGGAATGAACAATGATAGAATGATAAAAGAGGCAAGTCACTAATTAGGTGAAGACAGAAATGTAGAAAGATCTCTACAAAAGGTTGGAAGATATTTGTCTATGGAAGCAAAGGCTGGGAGGTATAAGACGATTAAGAAAATCTATTTTATTTTAGTGAAAAACTGAAGTTCAGTTTAAAGGAGAAGAATAAATGTGAAAACTGCTGAAAGGAACTGCCTGCTTAACCTTCGTCAAGTTGAAAGGATAAAGCAAGTATGGGCTGCAAAGCTGTATCAGAGGGTTATATAATGAACACTTGAATTGGTTTTATGTTTGTTTGCTAAAGTAAGTTATCTGGGAATCAATGAAAATTCTGAGATATTAGACACTTACTTGAAAACTTTAAACTCAATATGCACCAAAATAATCACAAGTAATCTTATTCAACTATAGTTTTTTAGCCTCTCATTTCTGATTGTTCTTTTGTTTGATTTCAAATGTATATATTTGAACTTTTATGTCTTAACTTATTTATACTTTAGCAGAATGTAGAGTATTTCAAATCTCCTGTATACATTAATTCAGCCATGTTTATGCCAATTTAAGGTTACAAATATATATATATATATATATATATATATATATATATATATATATATATATATATATATATATATATATATATATATATATATATATATATATATATATATATATATATATATATGTATACACACACACACACACACACACACACACACATATATATATATATATATATATATATATATATATATATATATATATATATATATATATATATATATATATATATATATATATATGTCTGTGTATGAGTTGGTGTGTGCGTATGTATGTATATGTACACATATTCAGTTGTAATAACCACAAACCCCTCTTAACTTCTTGATTTCTTCATATATTTTTTAATAAGCTTGTCACTACAAATTCTACAATCCAAATGAATGACTATGAAGAAGTTCTGACGTCCGCAGCAATATTCGAACCTACATCCAGAGCATAAGAACGAGGTTACCTTACCCAACTAACCACGAGAGGGATAAACGTCCATTGCCACTCACACATACATATGCCTGTCGAATCCATATTCATTTATTAGAGATGGACTTTATGATTACCCACTTGGCTATGATGTTGAGGATCGGGTATTTCAGCTATACTAAAAGTATCTGAATTTGACTGGTATATATATATATATATATATATATATATATATATATATATATATATATATATATATATGTATGTATGTATGTATGAGTGGCAATAGACTTTTACCATTCTCGTGGTCAGGTGGGTAACATTACCTCGTTCTGATACTCTGGAAGTATATTCGAATCCTGCTAAGGACTTCAGAATTTCTTCAAATTCTTCCATTTGGATTTCAGGCTTTGTTGTGAAATTGATAAGAGGGTATTGGTTATTACGATTAAATGTATATCTGTTAAAAGGTGACCATTAGATTCTATATATATGTATATATATACATATAAATATTATTCATAAACATTTACCTACAAATGTTGTTTAACAACTAATTCACTCTACCTTGTGAATATCACCGAATGGAAATTCTAACCGATAAACGAGGTACAGCAGTTTAGATTTTAAACGACATTTGTACCTTAATGTTTGTGAATATGAAAGAGTTATGGTGTATGTGATAAAAATTATATATATGTATGTACATATATATATATGTATATATATATATATATATATATATATATATATATATATATATATATATATATATATATATATATATATATTATAATAAACCAGACATCTTGCACAGTGTGCCTCCCTCCCCGCACCCCCGCCCCCCCTAATTAACCCCTTTTGATTATTGAGAACCGCATGGCCGATCATATTATCAGCATTCCGATCTGTCCCTTTTTTTTTACCTGGAACAGATATTGAGATGACACAGATAACAGGGGCCAGGAGAATATTTTTATGCCACTCCCTTAAGAAGATTAGCCCAACTAATCTTCTTAAACGGCTTCCTAAAGGCAAATTAAGCTGCCCGAATTGTCTTACACCCGCAGGACCTGGGAAGAGCCGCCCCCCCCCCCCGAATCGCTGAACACCTGGCCGTGATTCATCCTTACACACGCCCCTACCCCTGGCCGCGTGCCTTAAAAGGGAGAAGCAGTTAGTTAGTGAGTTAGTCAGTTGTGGAAGCATAAGACATGCAGACGCAGTAAGAATCCTCCACACAGGCGGGTGATGCAGCTTGCTGAGAAGACCATTTCTTTCCACCGTCCGACTCCAGACTCCAGTCATCCTCGAGGGCGCCGCCATATGTGTGTTCATCCCTCGTCCTCGTCAGAGACCAGCTTCCCCTAAGGTAAAGTGGAGTAAAGACTTTTCGGTCACGAAAGTTTGCCCTTTACAAAGCCTGGAGTACCAGCATTTCATTTCTGTCCTTGTGCCAGTTTATCCCGTGCCATTTCCAATGCCCTGTGTTCGAGTGTAAAGTGGTCATTCATTCCTCGAGTCTTTGGCACCCTCAGTGCAAACTCGAGTCATATTCGGTGTTATATGGTTCCTTTACTGGCGTGCAATGTGTAAATCTCTCTTGCAGAGGGACCCATTCGCAGTGGACTCATCTTGGCCTGTGCCCCACCTTTAAGCAAGACTCCCTTAGAAGGATCTTCAGGCGGCGTTGCAAGCCCTTTATCAATTTACTTATCCCTTTTCCCTTCAAATGCTTGCTTTTGTAAATATAATTCTTTAATTTAGACCAAGTGTTTATGTACCATTTCCTTATGAAGCAGAGCCTTCAGCTCCTAAATTCTCCCCTTTTTCTTTTTTTTTTTTACGATTTCCCTTTACGCAAGTCAGAACTCCAAGGCTAATTAAATAAAGTTTCCGTTGCCGGCCTGTAAAATACCATAAACCCAGGGAAATACGTAAAAATATGTATATATACAGTATATATATATATATATATATATATATATATATATATATATATATATATATATACTGTATATATATATATATATATATATATAATATATATATATATATATATATATATATATATATATATATAGATATATATATATATATACACAGTATATACAGTATATATACTTATATATGAATTTTTATCACATCACCATTACATTTTATATACAAACATAGGCTACAAATGTCGTTTAATATCCAGTTTGCTCTGCTTTGGGAATATCACTGAAACTCATTGATACATGATGTCAGAATTCGAGTCTCCCAAGTACGAAATACTTTATCAATTATAATTCCCCTTCGGCAATATTCCCGAAATAGAGAGAATTAGATATTACATGACATTTGTAGCTTAATGTTTGTATGTATATATATATATATATATATATATATATATATATATATATATATATTAACTTTATCACATACACAATTGTTCTGTGCATTAGTAGAATTACTAAAAGGACCTCATTCAAACTGGATGGTATTTAATGGAGTTTTTATTCAAAAAGTTACAAGCTTTCTTGGGCAAACAGTCCACATTATCAAGTACCCGTACGGATACTTGATAATGTGGACTGTTTGTCCAAGAAAGCTTGTAACTTTTTGAATAAAAACTCCATTAAATACCATCCAGTTTGAATGAGGTCCTTTTAGTAATATATATATATATATATATATATATATATATATATTTGATTTTGATTTATAACTACTAAATCTGGTGTTAAACACACACACACACACACACACACACACACACACATATATACATATATATATATATATATATATATATATATATATATATATATATATATATATATATATATATATATATACATACACCCACACACACATATATATATATATATATATATTTCAGAAAATATGGCTGCTACAATTTTAAAGGACACATATATGCATTTCATAGCTTCAATGCTTTAAGATGTGATGAAAGAATTTATGGAGTCAGATGGAAGTAGGTCGAGAGACCCGAGGTAAAATCTTTGTGTTCAACAAATAGTTTGATTCCTCAGCAATATTGTCAGTCAGGTGATCTTCCGAAGTGTTATGTATATTCGTGAGTACGTGCGTTAATTTGATCTAGATTACGCCAAAATCTGCCCTAAAAGTGAGTTTGATCGTTCATTAACGTGATAGAACTGCAGTTGTCTAGACGTAGCTTTGGAGAGGATCCAGGCTTTGAGTCAGCAGATAAGGTAGACTTTGAAATCTCTGTTTTTATGGGAGGAAATTGAACTTGTGATTTTTTACCATGATTTTCTAATCATTATGAACTTTTGAACTGGTGTGGGAGATTTAATATGAATATTCATACCTCTTTTATATTATTGTTTTGTCATGTTACGTTTGCCATATCTTGGCTATGCATTTTACACTTTCCATTATTGTGTTTTGCATTTCATATATTTTTGGGAGTTTTCTATCATGTTTGATTCTTCCGACAGATGTCTGTGGACAGATGTCGGTGGATAGTGTGGACGGTTTCGAATAACATGTGGTAGACTGCTTTTGACATGACTAATTATTGATTTGGGGAGTATGTGTGAGTTTGGATATTTTCAGGCTATTAGCCATAGTGAGACTTCTTTAATCAGAAGTGTTTTACAGTTCAGAGTTTAGTTATCTAACTCGATATTTCATTTATTATGCATTTTAATCTTTGCTTTGTTTTATTCATTTCTTGTTGGGTTATTTGAATAATAAACCTATTTTTGTAGAAACTATTGCGTTTCTTTAAATGGTCCATTTAATTGATTTGGTGAGAATGAGTGCGATTCGGGTGGGTGAACTTCGGAAAACGATGAGAGAGAGAGAGAGAGAGGTGATACACGGTGAGAGAGAGAGAGAGAGAGAGAGAGAGAGAGAGAGAGAGAGAGAGAGAGAGAAAGAGGAGAAAAATAGATGTAAGTGTTGCCGTGAGCGAACGTTCATACGCCTCCGTTTCAGGATTAAAGATCGTTGGAGCACGTTACGTACACCTTCAAAAGGGTGTTAATTCTGTCCTCGTTACAGAAAAATTGGTGGCAGCATGATTTTAATGTCTTTAATGATGGCGAAGGAGGGAGATTGCTAATAGACTAATTGGTAACGTTGATGCCCAAGGCATAGGCGACTTCACCTAAGAGCTAAGGCGACGGGTCAGTGTTGAATGACTGAGTAGGTCGTGATTACGTGTGAAATGCGGGGAACCTTTCCTCTTTTTTCCGTTTCTATTCGAGTACTGGGAGTGGGGAGTTGTGAAATAGATCTGGTTGATCTCTAGAGCAATTTTGGGGTTAACAAAATACCCAAATAAGTGTGAATAGTGGCGATTGTGAGTTAATTACGCAAAGTGATGATTCAACTAGAAACGCGCTGGGTGTCTTTTTTTTGCTTCGCCGTCGAGTAGGTGACGTCACAGGCTGCACACAGCTCTGTTGAGAGATAGGTACTTCGTTTTCTGTTTCAAAATTGGTAAGTACCCCATTCTCGTAAGTTGCGCAGAACGCCGTTTTCTGTTCTTCTTTTAGAGGGGGTAACTTGTGCCTTTCTCTAGTGTTCTTTTTGGTTTCTCTTTTTATGTTGTTACGCTCAGGGCGTGTGATTACTCACAAAATGCCGGACGATGCAGCAAGCACATCCCAATCAATTGTGGTGCATAAAGTGACGAACATTAGCGCGGGAATTACAAATTTTAAAGGGCTAGTTGACGGAAAGCTAACCCAAAATATAGAAACTTTCATTGAGTCAGTGAACAATTATCTGAATTCCAAGAAAATTACGAATGGCGCTGAAGCTTTAACAGAGGCTAAATCATTTCTGGATTTAGATAAAGGAGATATTGGGAAACGAGCACGCAGTTTCGGGTTCAGAAGGTGTAAAACTTGGAATGAACTGCAGAAATTTTTACGAGCTACTTATGGCGGAGTTCAACGTGAATGCGCAGTTCGGAATTTGCGAGAGTTTCTCAAAATAAAGAAGGGCAATGATTCACTAGTCACATACAGTGCGAATTTATTTGATGCAGTAGTTGAGTTAAAGAAATCTATAACAGGTTCTCCATGGGTAACTGGAAATAATATCTCCTTAGATAATTTTGAAAGATTGTTACACTTTGCTTGCCTTTTAACGTCGGTCCCAGATGTAATTGTAGATAGTTTTGATAAGAGAATTGATCAGGATACAGATGAATCCTTTTTGTTTGCACAGATTAACAAAAATCTAGCAAAATGCCCGACACTAGACAGTAGTTTTGTACAGGGAGGCGCAAAGATGTCAGCTGCGGTTTCCAAACCACAGAATAATGATAGTCGCTCGCATTCGGGAAATGATGCAACAGCGAAGACATGTGCACGAGTAGAATCGAAGAAAATTCCAGAGAGATCAGTCACAACGATACGTTGTTTTAATTGTGATAAAATAGGCCATAGTAAGTCAAATTGCAGAGTGAGATATTGTTCAGTTTGCAAATCTTCAGATCATGGATGGAGATTTTGCCCAGCCACAAAGAGTAGAGATTATTCAGGGAAGTCCCGGGGAGGTTTTTCTAGATATGACAGGAGAATTCCACATGATGCAAGTTCTAGATACACAAAGGAACAGCAGAATTTTCACAAGATAAGTTCGAAAACGGACACAGGATAATGACTAATCAGGTCGTAGAGTCACTAGAACCTAGGCCGATTGTACGTGGATTCTCTAATGGCAATGAAATTTTTATTTTCATTGATTCTGGTAGCTCAGTTAACTTAGTAAATGCTGACCTTTTTCACTCGAGGTTTCCAGAGTGCAAATTAGTCCCTTCTAGTGAGACAGTGTGTGATGTACAAGCGAGGAAACTGAATATTTTAGGTTCGTCATTTCTTACGCTTTGTATCGGTGGAAAGACAATAGTAGAATCATTTTTGGTCATAGAAGGATTAGCCTTAGGTGAAATGGTTTTGCTAGGACACCCTTCTTGTATGCGACATAACATCAACATTCTTACGGGAGTTCAGGGGATTACAATAGGTGAGTCGGGTTGTTTTGTTCCATATATACACAGGAAAAAAACTTGTGAGAAACTTAAGACACAGTCTGAGACATGTGTAACACATTCATTAGAGAGTGAAGATATTCCGCAAAGATCTTTCAAAGGATTTTTGTTGGAAGATGTTGAATTGCAACCGCGAGTTCCTACATTGGTTAAAGTGTCGCTGAAAGAGAAGAATTTTCCTTCTCAAGTGTGCGTTGTTGAGGGAACCGAGAAATTCAAAGACGTTGTGAGTACGGTGTCAGTGAATGAAATTTCAGTCGCAGGCGTGACTTCAGTAGAATTAGTTAGCTATCAAGACTCAGTGAAAAAATATCACAAGGGTACTTATGTAATTGATTTTGAAGAGTTTAATGAAGAGCATAAATTAGTGAGTTTTTGTGGAGACGGGAATATGTTTCCTAACGAGGAGCAACAGTTCCGAAGTCAGGTTCTACATGAACACTTGGCTAAAGTTGATTATCCTGAATATTCAGATAAAGTAGAGAAAGTGTTGAAAGAATATCTAGATATCATTGCTTTGAAAGGAGATAAATTAGGAGTTACAGATGTTTTAGAACATTCAATCCGCCTAGAAAAGGGTACAAATCCCATATATATTCCAGCATATCGAATTCCTTTTAAGATCAGAGAAGAAGTAGAAAAAGAAGTTCAGAGGTGGGAGTCGGAAGGCATTATTAGACCGTCCAATTCTCCGTTTAATTTTCCTTTGCTTGCAGTTCCTAAGAAAGACGGTAGTATCAGAGTTTGTGTAGATTTTCGTAAATTGAATGAAAAAACATGCCCAGATAGATATCCTGTAGCTTGTTTGCCTGATTTGTTTGTTGAGATCGGTGGCAAGAATATATATTCATCTATAGATCTGATGCAAGGGTTTTTACAAGTTCCCCTTTGTGAGAGTAGCCGTAAATATACAGCATTTTCGGTACCAAAGGGACATTACGAGTTTAATAGGATGCCTTTTGGATTACAAGGGTCCCCAATAACATTTACTAGACTGGTTAACACAGTACTTCATGGCTTGTTAGGAAAGTCGGTGTTTGTGTACATGGATGATATTCTCATATGCACAGATACAATTGAAGAACATCTAAAGGTGTTAAAAGAAGTCCTCAAGCGATTACGGTTCGCTGGGTTAAAGGTCAAATTGGCCAAATGTGAGTTTCTGAAGAGAAAAATTGTCTATTTAGGACATGTTATCTCTAAAGAGGGAGTTAGAGTGAATGATGAGAAAGTTAAAGCCATTGTGAATTTTCCAGTTCCCAAAACCAGGAAACAGATTCGTTCGTTCCTAGGTATGTCGGGTTTCTTTCGCCGTTTTGTGCGGAATTTTTCTACAATAGCGTCTCCATTGACAGATTTGTTACGAGAAGACGTTAAGTTTGTTTGGGGTGATAGTCAACAATTAGCTTTTGAGAAGCTTAAGAACGCTTTGGTGAACCCACCAGTTTTGAAGTTTCCAGATTTTAGTCAACCGTTCACCTTAGTGACTGACGCGAGTCAGGAAGGTATAGGTGCGTGTTTGATGCAGAAATTTGAGGGGAAATTACACCCAATTGCTTTTTATAGCAGAAAGTTCAAAACACGTGCTAGTAACGAAAGGCTGATGTCAGTTGTGGACAAGGAGGCTTTCGCAGTCGTCTCTAGCCTTGTTCATTTTAAGATGTTGTTGTTGGGAAATAAAGTTGAGATTTTTACAGATCATCAACCGTTGTTAGAGCTTTTTAATAAGCCAAATTTGTCGCCCAAGAGAGCACGTTGGTTCCTAACATTGAGAGATTTTGATGCAAACCTCAAATACATTGAAGGTAAGCATAATGTAGTTGCAGATGCATTGAGCAGATATTTTCCGGTCGAGGATGAGGAAATACACACCGAATCCTGTGTGGGTGAAGAGAGTAAATATTTGGTGTCTAATGTCTCTGATATTAGTAGTTCTGAGAGATCGCATGTAGAGGACATACACGTTCCTACAGTGCATACTTCGGGGAGAAATAGTGAGTCGGCAGTCTCGGGAGAGATTGTTATTCGTGATAGTGAGAGTAACGCAGTGTGTTATATTACGGGTGAAAATGTCACTTGGGACATAGGCTTGCTGGAACAAAAGCAAGATGAAGATAAATTGTTGTCAGATGCTAAGGCATTTCTTAAGGGAGTTTCACCGAAGAAAGGGTATAAGTTGCCTTTTTCTGGTCTAGAGTTGGAGAATAATTTATTGGTGAGAAAAGTTAAGTATAACTTGCGAAGTACTCGAAGCATGGGTGAGATTACACAAATCATCGTGCCAGAGAGTCTAGTACCACAAGTTCTAGACATTGTACATTGTAAATTTGGTTCTCCTCATTTGGGTGTAGACAAGACGTATGAAAACGTCAGGTCAAAGTTCTTTTGGAAAAATATGTTTTCCGCAGTAGAAGCCTTTGTGAAGAAGTGTGCTATTTGCAATGCGAATAAGCCAGCGACGACAGTGTCGTGTCGTTTGGGTTCATATCCCATACCACATAGGCCGTTTCAGAGAGTGCATATGGATATTCTGGGTAACTTCTCAGAGTCCGCTTATGGTTATAGACATTTATTAGTAGTTGTTGATGAGTTGACTCGCTTTGTCGAGATTTTCCCACTGAAATACAAATCAGCTGAGGAAGTTGCTATAGCGTTTTTTAAGGGGATAATTTGTCGATATGGTGTTCCAGAATGTCTGATCACAGACAATGGTAGGGAGTTTATTAATAAGACTTTAGACGGTCTTGCTAATTTGTTGGGGATAAAGAAAGTATCTATAATCCCGTATAGACCTGAAGCGAATGGGTTGTGTGAGAGGGCGAATCGGAAAGTAATCGAAGCTTTGCGCATGACGGTGGGAGGTTCCGATACACATTGGGACAGATCTTTGGATGAAGTGCGATATAGTATCAATACTATGATGAATGACACAATTAAGATATCTCCAGCAGAAGCTTTGTATGGATACAAGTTGAAAGGACCTTTTGATTTGTTACCAGAGTGTGTTCAGGGTGATGTTACGGTCACTTCGTTGATAAATACAGCGAGAGAAAGATTTGCACGTATCAGTAAAGAACTTGAACTTAGTTCGCGTGCAATGGTAGAGAAAAGTAACGCGAAATCGAGGGGAGTAGCTTTTTCGATGGGTGATAGAGTGTTTGTTAAAGTGAATGTTCGGAATGATCTGAATTATAAGTTAAGTCCGAAGTTCCACGGACCTTTTGAGATTGTAGAGATCAAAAGAGGGAATAGATTTGTAGTTAAAGATGTAAACACTGGAGTGACGAAATTGACCCATATTTCGAAGTTAAAGAAAGTTGGGATATAATGGAACGTTTGTATGTAGTTAGAGGGATAGATGGGTTGATATTTGTATATATATGATATTTTTTTTATTTTTTTTTTGTCTCTTGTTCATTTTGGATGTTGAGGTTCTTAATCATTTGTTTTCGAATAATTTTAGGAATTGAGACATGGGCTAATTTCATACGAGATTTGACCCGTGTGTTAGTGTGTTATTGTGTTATGATGTGTTTCATCATCTGACGCAATATGTGTGTTGTTTAGGATTTTTTTTTGGGAGATACTTAGTATATCGGACCGAACAAGTCTGATCTTTTTTTTCGAGTTGGGAGATCGTATTCGAGTATTTGGATTTTTTTTTTTCCAGTTTCTTTTTTTTTAAATTAAGGGAGCTGTATTGTGAGTAATTGTAATTGTTATGATCATGGGAGCGATTGCCATTACGTCAATTGCTATTTTGTTGAGAGGTAGTCAGGTGTTGCGAAATGTTTGCTAACCGGAGTAGAACTTTCATGTCTTTTACGAGATATGATACCTTTAGTGTTTGGATAGAATTTTTTTTTTGTGAGTGAGTTCCGTAGAGTTGTTGTGTTTAGTGGTGAGTTGACTGTGATTATTCTGAGATACAAACTTGGAATTAGTTCACATTGTGAGTGTTTACTTTTGCATTAGTAGTTTTGGTTTGGTTCAGTAACATGAAACCTTTTTGTTATTAGACCTTTTTCGAGTGTTTTTGGGAGACTCAGTAGTGACATGGGATAGAGTAGAGACCATGTTCATTTTGGGAGATCAATATCAAGGTTCGGGAGTTGATTGTAAGACGAGTTGTGCTTTAGTTAGAGAGAGGTGTGTGTGTGACAGTAGTGTTTTCCAGTTGCGAGTTGTGTCTGTGGGTGGTTGTGAATTATCATTAGTTCATAGACAGACTCCGACAGAATGTGACTTTAGACAGTTCCTGCGAGATTACCACATTGAGTCCACCAGTACTCTTCCTGCCATCTTTTGCAAGGAATGTGCAGTTACAATGATGTGCCAGAACAACAGGTCGACATCATTCGTTCTCCGAGGATCCAAACTGTTTGATTCATCCTGCAGAATCATGTCTACGGAATTTCTCGTACTTAGCCGTGCTGTATTCAACAGTTCCGAGAAGATAATTATGCGTCATACGCATAACGAACATTTGGTAGTGGAGGTACCTACAACCAAGGTGCCAATGACGGTTCCACCGTTGGAAGACATTGACGATTCCGTGATGTTCGAGTATCAGGAATATATTATGCCGACAATTTTAATTGTCTTAGTAGCTATTTTACTGATAATTCTTGTTGTGGGGGTAGTAAAGCTTATTCGTGTTTGTAAGATTACATGTAAAGGCTCTAAGAACTCAACCCCAGTGACTTTAGAAGTGCGTCATGAGAGCAGTCCTTAAAGCTGCAGTGCAGTAGACATTGCTAATTGAGCATAGCTCTATTTTATTATGTTTTATACATATGCTTTTGTTTTAGTTTGCCGTTGAGGAGAGCGAGACGCTCTTATGTGGTGGCCGAGCTCTATTTCAGAAAATATGGCTGCTACAATTTTAAAGGACACATATATGCATTTCATAGCTTCAATGCTTTAAGATGTGATGAAAGAATTTATGGAGTCAGATGGAAGTAGGTCGAGAGACCCGAGGTAAAATCTTTGTGTTCAACAAATAGTTTGATTCCTCAGCAATATTGTCAGTCAGGTGATCTTCCGAAGTGTTATGTATATTCGTGAGTACGTGCGTTAATTTGATCTAGATTACGCCAAAATCTGCCCTAAAAGTGAGTTTGATCGTTCATTAACGTGATAGAACTGCAGTTGTCTAGACGTAGCTTTGGAGAGGATCCAGGCTTTGAGTCAGCAGATAAGGTAGACTTTGAAATCTCTGTTTTTATGGGAGGAAATTGAACTTGTGATTTTTTACCATGATTTTCTAATCATTATGAACTTTTGAACTGGTGTGGGAGATTTAATATGAATATTCATACCTCTTTTATATTATTGTTTTGTCATGTTACGTTTGCCATATCTTGGCTATGCATTTTACACTTTCCATTATTGTGTTTTGCATTTCATATATTTTTGGGAGTTTTCTATCATGTTTGATTCTTCCGACAGATGTCTGTGGACAGATGTCGGTGGATAGTGTGGACGGTTTCGAATAACATGTGGTAGACTGCTTTTGACATGACTAATTATTGATTTGGGGAGTATGTGTGAGTTTGGATATTTTCAGGCTATTAGCCATAGTGAGACTTCTTTAATCAGAAGTGTTTTACAGTTCAGAGTTTAGTTATCTAACTCGATATTTCATTTATTATGCATTTTAATCTTTGCTTTGTTTTATTCATTTCTTGTTGGGTTATTTGAATAATAAACCTATTTTTGTAGAAACTATTGCGTTTCTTTAAATGGTCCATTTAATTGATTTGGTGAGAATGAGTGCGATTCGGGTGGGTGAACTTCGGAAAACGATGAGAGAGAGAGAGAGAGAGGTGATACACGGTGAGAGAGAGAGAGAGAGAGAGAGAGAGAGAGAGAGAGAGAGAGAGAGAGAGAAAGAGGAGAAAAATAGATGTAAGTGTTGCCGTGAGCGAACGTTCATACGCCTCCGTTTCAGGATTAAAGATCGTTGGAGCACGTTACGTACACCTTCAAAAGGGTGTTAATTCTGTCCTCGTTACATATATATATATATATATATATATATATATATATATATATGTATATATATATATATATATATATATATATATATATATATATATATATATATATATATATATATATATATATATATATATGTGTGTAGAATCTACTGGTCACTTTTACCAGACACATATGTAATTCTAATAGCCACAATGCCCTTTTAACTTCTCGAATTCTTCGCGCTTTTTTGGATATGCTTGTAACTACGAAGCCGAAAATATCCAGACAGAAGAAATTGAAGAGCCTGTGAATAGCGGTCGCGAGAATCGAACCCGCGTTACCATATTCACAAGGAGGTCACGTTGCCGACCTGGCTACGAGAAGCCAGGTCGGCAACGTGACCTCCTTGTGAATATAGTAACGCGGGTTTGATTCTCGCGACCGCTATTCACAGGCTCTTCAATTTCTTCCGTCTGGATATTTTCGGCTTCGTAGTTACAAGCATATCCAAAAAAGCGCGAAGAATTCGAGAAGTTAAGAGGGCATTGTGGCTATTAGAATTACATATATATATATATATATATATATATATATATATATATATATATATATATATATATATATATATATATGGATGTACGTATGTATGTGTGTGTGTATGTTCCAGCATAACTCTGAAACAGGGCTGGTTTTGCCCGTAGACTTAGTAACTAAATAAACTCTCCAGGTTTATCATACCTAATTTTGGTATACATACGACTTACTATCTGTAGATGAATACTGTTGGGGGGTAAGACATCACTGGCAACAAAGGGGGTGGGAGTGGGAAGCCAGCAACATGTAAAAAGACACGTAAAAATAAATGAAAACGGCAGATAGTAGTGCCTAATCCATAGTTTTCGAGGTTGCTGAGATGACTAGTGACACTCCCGATGGCCTTTAAGGCCAAGTTTAGCCCTGGTAGGGATGGTGAGTGAAAAGGGGTGAAATATAAAGTGTCAAAAATGTTAGGCAATGTAACTGAAGCAACTATCTTAACAGGAAGAGAGAGAGAGAGAGAGAGAGAGAGAGAGAGAGAGAGAGAGAGAGAGAGAGAGCTTATTCAGAGTTTTCCCGGCAGCATCGGGTTGGTCATCCAGTGTATATATATATATATATATATATATATATATATATATATATATATATATATATATATATATATATATATATATATATATATATATATATATATATATATATATAAATCCTTAAAGTGCCACGTTCACACTCAAAACGGATGTACTTCAATATACTCTTCCTTGCCCCTGTTTTCCCTCAAAACCTGACTCTTGTTCGTTTTCTCTCATCTTCCTCGTCTTGCAAACACTTGCAAAGTCTTTCACTAATTTCTGCAGCTTCTCTTCCTTATTCGTTATTCATATCGTAAGCATCAGCCATGAAACACTACATTCCAGATTCATCTCAAAGCCACAACGTTGCTCCCGTGTCTGGTGTCTTTTGGCTGACTTTGCACATCACTATCCGCAAAGACATTAAATACTAATGGAGACATAACAAACTTTTACTGTACAACTTCCGTGGCATATATACTCAGCGAAGCTGGGACCTATAATTGTTTGCATCACCTCTGTCACCTTCACCTTCACCTTCACACAAAAAAGTGCTTTCTTTCAACTATTCCTTTGGATCCGTTCCCTCAACCAAACGTGCCTGTCAATAATTCTTAGGCAACTTTCACCACCATGCGGCTTCATTTCACTAGTAATTCCATCAACTCTTGGTGTATTTCCATTTTCAGCCTCGTAATTGCCTTGTTTGCGTCCATACGAATCATGTCCAGCAGCATTCTCAGACTTGCATTAATCTATTCGACTCTTGCGTCATTCAGCCTTGCTGCCTCTATCTTCCACATTCAGCATATCCCCAGAATATGCTAATCTTCAGTCTAAGACAACGTTCTCTTCAGAAAGCATCTTTTCATTGGAATCATTAGTCTGGGATTCAATTGTTTGTTTGCATTTACTTCCTTAGGGAACAGCTTCTTATTCTTCCAGAAGTCCTTGCGTCCCTCATCGTCCCTTTCTTTTACTACAATGCTTTCTCGGTCTCTCTCAACTCCTTTTTGACCACCTTATCTATCCCCCCACCCACCCAGCATCCCCGTACCCCTAAACAGGCCTATCCTTTCAGACCTGTAACAGCACCTCGTATGCTATTAGAGGTCCCTTCACTAAACTTCTCATTTTATATCTCATTTCTCTTCCCACCTTCCTAACTCCCCCTGCACACACACACACACACACACACACTATATATATATATATATATATATATATATATATATATATATATATATATATATATAAAACATATCACCACAGGTAAAAAAATGAAAGACAAGGCGTAGGTCCAGACTGGTTTCAGCTTTATTTCCAAGCAACTGAAGAAGGACTAATACATAGCGGTAGAAATCGCGATATATATACTATAGAGACAGTACGGACAAAAATACACAAGCATTGAGACTAAGAATCCACACCTGACAGGTGTCAAAGAGGAGTGGCGGCTAATATCATTAGTGCTAGAGGTAGAAATAACAAAATATGCCCATACAGATCGTTGGCGAATATAGATCCACACCTGACAGGTGTTGAGGGGGGGGGGGGGGGGCGAAAAAACTCATAACTGCTAGTGACCCCCTACTGTGTTCACAAATATGATAATCCTTTTTCCATAAATTTTTACTCCCTTCTTAACATTTAAACATCTAAATTTTTTTTATTATAGGATCAAGTTTATACATGCCTTAATTGATATTCATATCATGGCCATAACTTTATTTTATAAAGCTAGATTCAAAGATGTCCCTTTTCAGTGCATTGTTAGGATAAACCATCTTGTTTGTAGCTTACCAGTTGATACTTTGATTGTTCTCACTGATATGTACAAAAATTCCACCGTTAACCTTTGTGTATCTTAACACTTTTTATGCTGTTCTATAATCTTTCGAGTGTTTTACCATTCAGCCCAATATAAAAGTTGTCACAAGACTTACATGGAATTTTAGCAAGTTCTTTATAAGTACCTGTTCCATTGTGGTATTTTTCTGAAATGGGACGTTAGTACCTAAATTCTTGGGAACACAGGGGATATCTTTCAACTTATTATATGGTATTATAAGCAAATATTTTGTGTTGTAAGGCCCTTGTTTGTTTTGATACATTCTTTATACTGCTTCCAATGCATTGTCTAATACACAATCAGTATACTTCAGTTGCTTGCATGGATTCCTAATCTTATCAACGAGTATTTCATCCTTAATATATTCAGGGCTACATATATGTAATGCTCTTAAAAACATAGATGTGAACACTGATTTCATAACCTTATTGCTTTGACCAGAATAAAAATGCACATAGGAAGAAATATTAGAAGGTTGTCTGTAAACACTGTATTTAAACACATTACTATTTCTATGTATTAGCTCAGTTGATTCCGTATCCTACAGTCTAGCAAAGTACCCAGTGGACATTCTTCACCCATTGGTTGGGACATCTCTGAAGCTAATGTAAAAAATAATGTGGACCTGATAAATAAACTAAACAATGTACAGAATAATATTGAATCCAATCTTGTGAGTTTTGATGGGGTATCATTATTCACAAAGGTAACTGCTGACGAAAAAACACAGCTGGATATCCAATTTTCCAAGAATACCCTAACTGAACTGATTAATTATGTGTAAAAGAATATAATTTTTATTTCAATGGGAAATTTCCTAGCAAAACTTTGGTATGGCGATGGGCAACCCGCTGTCTCCAGTGTTAAGTAGTTTGTATATGGATTTTTTTTTTTTATGAAAATATAAAAAATTCATTCCACGCACTGTATTGTGGTTTAGGTACGTTGGCGATATAATTTGCGCAAGGCCTAGGAACGATGTAAATAACTTCCTTTCAAGTTAAATCAATTAGTACCCTCAATTAAATTCACTATGGGAATGGAAAAGGATGGTGACTACCCTGTTAGACTGCCTAATGCATAGAAATAGTAATGTGTTTAAATACAGTTTTTACAGGAATCCTTCTAATATTTCTTCCTTAAATACAGTGTTTACAGAAATCCTTCTATTTCTTCCTTAAATACAGTGTTTACAGAAATCCTTCTAATATTTCTTCCTTAAATTCAGTGTTTACAGAAATTCTTCTAATATTTCTTCCTTAAATAAAGTGTTCACAGAAATCCTTCTAATATTTCTTCCTTAAATTCAGTGTCAGAAAATCTTCTAATATTTCTTCCTTAAATAAAGTGTTTACAGAAATCCTTCTAATATTTCTTCCTTAAATAAAGTGTCTACAGAAATCCTTCTAATATTTCCTCCGATGTGCATTTTTATTCTGGTCAAAGCAGAAAGGTAAAGAAATTAGTGTTCACATCTACTGTATGTTTTTAAGAGCATTACATTTTTATAGACCCGAATATATTGAGGATGAAACAGATCAAATTAGGAATACATGCAAGAACTATGAGCAGATCCAACAAAGCTTTCCGGTAGCTATTTGTAAATCGTCATTTTTAACCGTGATAATCAGTAAAATCCAAATGCATAACTGAAGGGGATTATCTATGAATTATCGTCTGACAAACAAACATTAAGTCGTTCTTTATAGAATACGAATAGCGTTCTTGAGATCAGGCTTAATTTATCATATGAATGTCGGTAAGATTTAGATATCAAAATTATCTTCCTCGGCACCTTCTTGCAGCAATGTTTCTCTCTACTTGCAATAACAGGACTGAAGGTTACTGAAGACAAATGAAATCAATTCTTGCTACACTCAGCGACCCACATGTGATAAAGACTGACCCCAGGAAATTCACCGAGGACAGACATATGATGCTCTCTGGACTGGTGCGGGCGATTCCACTATACTGTAATGTGCCAGTATTCCTGTTCTTTTATTGGACGGAGCAGAGCACTTGAGAGACAACGTTTTCATTTTCGGTTACAGGTGGCCATTTCACATCACTTTCTCAGTTGTTATGCTAACAATCTTGAGGTGTTCGTGTGCCTGTTTATGGACGAAATATTCACATTCGACTTTCATCTGAGTAAATCGCCTTGACAGTCTGAATTTTGACTTCTGTATTTTTCTAAAAGATAAAACTTTGGGAAAATGGACAACTGAAACAAGCAGTCATAATGTTTCGAACACAACCATTTCCCCGCAATTACTTTTGTCTTCGCTCTTTAGATAGATAGAAAATTTGATTTAATTCCCTTCCCTTCATTTGCCCTAACAGAGGTTCTTCCCCATCCCTCCCCTTATCTCTCTCTCTCTGTCTCTAGTTTTATTCCATTCCTCCCTTCCTCTCGAAAAGCATGTCCATAAAACCATGTTCCTTTGAAAAGTGCGATCCTTCGAAAAAGGGAGAGATGAGAAAGGATAACAATATGCAGTATATCCTTCGATAAGAAAATGTACCACTGCACGGTATTTTTTCTTTGCATAAAGACCGAGTACAATGTGTTCCGCTTCTTCCACTACAGCGAATACGGAGAGAGAGAGAGAGAGAGAGAGAGAGAGAGAGAGAGAGAGAGAGAGAGAGAGAGAGAGAGACGTTACGTTTGTAAATGTTTGTATTAGTGAAAGAAAGAGAGTTGTATGGCTGCATAATGTATAGAAGTAAAATGACCAGTTGCAAATGCTTGTCCTTATGAATGTCTTTCAAAGGCCAAGAAGAGGTTGTATTTCGTGGTTTGACAGTGAACAGAGCAATGAGAAACCCAATATATCATTCCTGCTCCCCTTAAGCTAAAACAAACAGGTCTCTTTTCAGTCCGTTAAAATCTAAGTTGTTTTTGCAAAATCCGCTGACTACTTAGTTCCTAGCTTTCGTGCATTAGCTATAATGGGTTCATTCTACTCGTAATGGTAAATATGGGAGCGATAACTCTTTCTTTGCCTATGAACTCCTAATTTTTATATATCTCAATATCTTAAAGTTTCTGAACGTCTGTTGGCAAAATGTGAGAATGACTAAATTGAAAGTCATCGTATGTTTCTTATTTTGAAAATTTGTCAAGATCCTTGAGGCGTCATTCCTTTCATGTTCACTCTGTACAGGAATTCCGAGACTCTAGTCATGATTTGTCTTGACATTAGTGTTCCTTTTGACTGTATTAATAAAGAAGCTTTTGTTTTCATACCTAAAAAGAATGGAGTGCAGGGAGTAGTTGTAACTCCAGAAATGTAATCTGGGATGTTCATCAAGGTATAGCAAAAGCCAGGGCTCTTTGCAGCTAAGCCCCGTCCACTGCACGCCAGTGATTGGCTAGATCTCGAAAAGAGGAATGACGTCACACTAATTAACAGTCCAAACGATTACCAGTGCGGATTTGGCTCCGTTCGGTAATATTGAGCTCCGTGCATGAATGATGGCACCACATATTTGAGTTCCTTGAGTTGTGAAGTATGCAATTGATATCTCTGATAAAAGATGTATAAGTTATACAATTTCATTACGAAGATACTGGATCATTCTGTCTGTGCATCTTTTTCTTATTTGCTGAGAATTTTCTTAAGGACATTACTATAATCTCCTTTCGAAATAACTGGACCATAAAAAATGACGTAGACCTATAATGTCCTTTGTCTTTTTGTCGGGTTATACAGGTTATGACGTTTGGATTATAGGCCTATCTTATATTCAGCCGTTTGATTGTGGTTCTTGCTGTGGTTGTTCTTGTTTTTGTTGCTGTTGTTATGGTGCCTGCAGTGTCTTCGAAAAATTTTCATATGGTAACCTAACATTGCAGACGGAATAATCTTCCTACTATTGTTAATTGAAATTTGGTCATTTGCTTTAATTAAAAGTAATCGAGATCTTTATGAATATAGTCTACGCTAGAATATTCTTCGAACAACAGAGAGAGAGAGAGAGAGAGAGAGAGAGAGAGAGAGAGAGAGAGAGAGAGAGAAATTTACTGACTGTTATGTATCCTTTTGTCCAACAGGGTAATCTACAAGAATGCCCCCAAAATCAAATGATTCATGGGCTCCTCGCAGACTGGTTTGGATCATCTCATACATAACTTTTCAGCTATCCTTTACGTTTTTTCTTATTTCGTTTTGTATTTTATGATGCCCTCCCCTTACAATAGCCTTCATTTTCATGAAAATGCTACAGCAGCCTTATATTTACTCATCACAGTAATATAATTTGTTTTCCCTTTTGTAAATATATTTTCAATATAATTCATTGCGAGCAGTTCGATAGTTGTGTTTAAGGCTGAGACAGCCCTGTGATTGGTCTATGTGCCATCGGTTACTTGCCCACGAATTTTACTTTTATTCTCTGTGGTATAAGTGGCGTTACATTTGCTATGGCCATCGACGCACGTACACATTTATGTGTATATGCACTTGCTTACACGTGTTCATTGCACCGTATGCATATACATTACCGTTTTAGATGTGATAAAATAGGACCAAAAATAATTTTTAGCATTTCTTTCTCTCTTCCTCTGTCTTCAAAGGTCAAAAAATATATTTTCTGTTTAATCAAATGTAATAAATTTTACGTAAAGAGATAGAACATTCCTTACTTACAATGATGGTAAATATTTCAGTCGAAATAAATTAATATTTTATGGATGACAAGGCAATTAACAGAAGCGACCATCATGCCCATTATGGGTGTTCATTTTATAGCCGGCGTTAGCAGCACTGGTGGCTAGGTTCGTCATTATCCCACTTGGAATAAGTAAAAATTAAAAATGTATCGCTGAGTGTCTTTTTTAAGTAAACACAACTATATAATCGAGTCTCAAGTTCAAACACACACACATACACATTATACATATTTTTTATTCAATATATGTATATATATTGAATAAAAAATACACACATATATATATATATATATATATATATATATATATATATATATATATATATATATATATAATTGAATAAAAAAATACATATAATGTGTATGTGTGTGCACTTGGTTCTCAAGTGCAGACACACACACATTATATGTATTTTTCATTCGATATATATATATATATATATATATATATATATATAATGCAGAATAAAAATACATATAATGTGTATGTGTGTTTGCACTTGAGACCCAATTATATAGTTCTGTTTGTTTAAAAAAGACACTCAGCGATACATTTTTAAATTTCACTTTTATCTACGTGGTACGATGTGTGTATATATGTGTGTGTGTATGTACGTATGTATATATATATATATATATATATATATATATATATATATATATATATACATACACATACATATATACACGCACACACACATCGTCCCACGTAGAATAGAAGTGAAATTTAAAAAAATGTATCACTGAGTGTCTTTTTTAAACAAACAGAACTATATAATTGGGTCTCAAGTGCAAACACACATACACATTATATGTATTTTTATTCTGCATATATATATATATATATATATATATATATATATATATATACTATATATATATATATATATATATATATATATATATATATATATACTATATATATAATATATATATATATACATATATATATATATATATATATATATATATATATATATATATATATATATATATATATATATATATATATATATATCAATGAAAAATACATACAATGTGTGTGTGTCTGTACTTGTGAACCAAGTGCACACACATACATGTATTGAATAAAAAATACATATAATGTGTATGTGTGTGCGTGTGTTTGCACTTGAGACCCAGTTATGTAGTTGTGTTTGTTTAAGAAAGACACTCAGCGATACGTTTTTTACATTTCACTTATATACAGTATATATGTATGTGTGTGTAATGAAAACAACGAGAAAATATAATGAAACTGAATAGAATAAAAATGAAAATTACTGTGAACTCTCACAACTATGATTTGTTTCACTTGAAACAAAAATAAGGATTCCTGTAGAGTGTAGAGGCTCTGGGAACAAGTACGGGCCTGATTTTCTTTCCTACTTCAGTTCATACTGTAATGAACTGAAATAAAAATCCGCAAATTCGTATCACCACCTTTCCTATAATGTGAGTGAGTTTTGAATTAAACAGCAATTTGCTGTTTCCCAAACGAAGCTATTATTGGTGCATTGTTTGTGTCCGAACTGTTATGACGGTAGTTTGCACTTGCGGTAAATAATATTATCATTGCTTCAGTAACAAATGACGTTACTACCATAGCCCAGTTAGAAAAGACAAATTGCTGTTTTATCACAGACACGGCAGTAAACAAAAGGTGGCGAACAGGAAGTCATGCATTTTTTGCGTACTTCAGTAAACCAAGTGAAAGGTAAAATATTAAAATTTTCGTATAAGTGAATACAGAAGGACATAAAAAAGTTCGTGTAAGTGAATTTACAGAAGTACCTTTTAGTTTATAAACATTACAAAGGTAAGAAAATATATTATTTACAGTGTATATATTTGTGTGTATGCGTATGATGGGAATGTGACTGGGAAGGGATTTGGGGTTATTATTCATATTTACAACGCTTAGTTACTTAGGGGTGGTTAATAATGTACATTTACATAATGTTATTACATTGTGCAACTACATTATTACATTAGTTTTACATTCTGTTTCTTATCATTATGGGTCTAATAAATTTACTGATTTCTACTGAAGTATTTGGTTGGGGATTATGGAGTGACCTTGACCTTGTGTTCTTTCCCCCGGGCGATATGTGGGGAGGCCTTTCCCCAAGGAGGTTAGATTTGCTTGCCTTGCCCTAATCCCTCCGTCTGGACGTTCAGCGTCGGCCTGGTTGTTATACACAGCCTTTGTTATTGTTAGATCCCGACATGTGTTGCATTTGTATTTTATTCTGGTGTTGTCTTTCAGTTCTTGTAATGCTGGTTCTTGTCGTGTTTGTCTGACTTTTCCATATTTTCTACATTCAGTCTTTTTTCAAAATTCTGGATAAGGAAAAACGATGTGGGTGTGCTCATGCTTCACACTGGTACTATCTCCTTGGACGTCGGTCCAGCAGCTGTTGGCTTTCACCTCCCCAGTGCATGAACCTCATTGGTATTTATTTCCTCTCGGCTTTTGTCGAGTATATTTATTCAGAAGGCAATAGTAAAATAGTAAAGAATTTATGGTGATTACAAGATCCATAACTGTATATACATATGCAAATGTAATTATAACGTGAGCTTTCGCGTGTTTTCAAACATACTTCAGATATACAATTAAGCAGAAGCGAAAAGTCAATCTTAAAAGAACATTCATTAGTTATAGGGTAATACAAAGGTTGATTTGCTATGGGTAGTTGCCTAAGGAGTGTAAATTTTGTGACTATCGATTTCATATCCTCAACGATATCCGGTCAATATAGTTCATATGGTCGTGATTGTCTTGTTCAGTAGTTAGGGTAAGCCCTACTCGGTCAGCATCGGCGCCCGCCGCATCAACATTGCGTCGCGCTCTTCAAAAAAAAAAAAAAAGCAATCACAGGAACATTTGTAGCATTTATTAAAATTTACGAAAAATATGAACTATAACTAATATTAAATCATCTTCATTACATGTACAGTATATACAATTTCTCTTTTAAAATCGTACCAAATAAGCAAGACATAGTGTTCTGCTTTCAGCAATGAATTTATTAGAAGAAGACACAATACTTAACTTTATCACGGAAACTTCACTCCACGCTGCACTGTCTTCATTATATATATATATATATATATATATATATATATATATATATATATATATATATATATATATATATACATACATACATATATGTGTGTATACACACACACACACACACACACACATATATATATATATATATATATATATATGTGTGTGTGTGTGTGTGTGTACATATATAACGATATAATGTTCCACTGTCGGCAATAAAGTTTTTAAATGAAGGCACATTACTTATCTTAATCATAAAAGCTTCGCTCCTCACGCTGCAATGTCTGTTGCACGTGGGGTAACTACCACTGCTTCAGTAACAAAAGATGTTACTACCATAGCCCAGCTATAAAAGCCAAATTGCTGTCTATCACAGATATGGCAGTAAACAAAAGGTGGCGAACAGGAAGTCATGCATATTTTGTGTGGGTCAGTTCAGTATAAGGAATCCAGGTAATAAAGTCACAGGTAAAAGTGTCACAGAAAAAAGGTCACATGAAGTTATGGTGGACGGTAATAAAATCACAAGAATAAAGTCACAGAAAAAAGTCATAATTAATTTTATGGCAAAAAAGCTTTGTGTTAAAAATCATTAGAACAAATTATATTACGTAAACTTTTTGTATATTTTTTCTGCAAATGTTCTGATGTGTAAAACAAATAAATTCAGAGAATTGAATCAAATTATAGGATACATTCTAGATAAATAATATTCGTGTAGTAAGCAAAAACCATTGCAATGGCATACTTGATAATTACTTCAAATGAAAGACGATTCCTTGGGATGCACCAAACCAGTGATAACAATAAAATAGAAAACATTTATTTTTGTGGATGAAACCTTTTAAGTACGAATGGAATAAAGCCACATGTACTGAAAGTCATCAGTAAAGTATATTGTCATGTGAATGTGTCTTCATTTTCATTATTTCAGGGAGCATATACACAACAAAAGTAAGTTACAGTTACTTATTGTTCCTTACTTGACCTATTATAGACAGCAGAGAGGATTAGAGTATCTAGGTGGCCGAGTATGGACAGCAATTACTCGTATAGGCTTATAAGACCACCGCATTTTGCAAACAACTTATTTTATGTATGTAGGTGAATTTGCTCGCTGTAGATAAAACCTTTCTGCTGCTGTCCCTAGCTGAATTTATAAACAATAAGTGACGAGTTAGATCTGCATAAGCCTTTAGGCCTTTAGGCTGAATAAAGATTCGTGTGTAAGTTCATGCTTCCAGGAATTTCACACCATTAGCTACTGTATGTATAAATGTCTATTAGCCAATATTGTAAAAATAAAGATAGCTGTTTACAGTACACGTGGGGCAGAAAAAGAGTCGAGTATTTCTACTGGAATAGGTTTAGCTTTGTATTGAAACATATGATTATCTGGAAGTCACTTGTCAAGTGTTTGTCAATGCCCAAAATATACCAGTCTTTCCTTAGTTATGATGTGAAGATTATTATTACTATTATTATTATTATTATTATTATTATTATTATTATTATTATTATTATTATTATTATTATTATTATTAAGAATGTTTTGAAGTTCAAAACACACACGCGCACACACACACACACACACACACACACACACATATATATATATATATATATATATATATATATATATATATATATATATATATATATATATATATATATATATATATAACAGATTGAGCGTAAGACCTTCCCACTGGGCAAAAAGACAAAGAATGTTGAAAATTCGAAAACAAGTCAGTCAGTCCCAAATATATATACAATGATGTCAATATCTAAAAGTCATGTATTGCCAGTTAATAAACAATTTAAAATATTTTCTGTTTTATTACTTTAATTGGTTATGATACTTGAATTATAACTGACTTGATTGAATATTTTTGTTTGATACCTGACTTTCTTTCGTAGCCAAAAGTGTCAATGTTTCCCTGTGACTTTATTACCTACCGGTCACCACAAATTAATGTAACTTTTCTTCCTGTAACTTTACTACCTACCTGCCACCGTATAACCAAGTGAACGGTAAAATATTCAAAATTTCCTGTGAGTGAATACAGAAGGGCATATAAAATTCGTATAAGAGAATTTACAGAGTGACCTTTTAGTATACTGTATATATATATATATATATATATATATATATATATATATATATATAAATATATATATATATATATATATATATATATATATATATATATATATATATATATATATATATATATATATATATATATATATATATATATATTACATATTACAGAAGTAAGAAAATGTGTTGTATATATACAGTATATTTGTGTGTGTATGCGTATGATGGGAATGTGACTGGGGAGGGATTTGGGGTTATTATTTATATTGCTTAGTTACTTAGGGGGTGGTTAATTATGTACATTATAACTTACATATTGTAATTACGTTGTGTAACTACATTATTATATTAGTTTTACATTGTTTCTTGTTCTTATGAGTAATAAATTTATGTAATTTTTCTGAAGTATTTGGTTGGGGATTGTTTAGGTAGTGACCTCGACCTTGTGTATAGAACGTAAAAGGTGGCACAATGGTCTGGAAGTAAATACTGCTGTACTCGTACTTATTGTGACTCCTCATCACAATGAAAAGCTGAACATTTTGTTGATCGACTGCTGCCTGCAATCCATTTCGCCCACGTACCCACGAGAACGCACGCACACATACAACCACACACATATATACATATACAGACAATGGTTAATAATCTGTGTTGAACATATCGAAATGAACTATGATTATCGATAGTCTTGTAGGGTGTAGAGAATTGAAGACCACGAGGAAAATGACAGCAGGTGTCCAGGGAATAGTGACCCAGATTAGGAATGGGGAACTCCTTCCTTGTGGTTAAAAACAACCTTTAAAATGCTATCTGGAATTTGGGTGTGCCGATCCGCTGGACCTTTAGTTTACAAGTGAAAAGGTGCTTTTACGCTTGCCGACTCACTAACATCTCCCAGGCAGCACTTCCTTCCTTCTCTAATCGTACGTAAAATGAATGAAGCAGGTATAATACTATACACTACCTGGGTATCTGGAATCAAATTTATCCAACTGTTAGTGGCTCTTTTAAATTACCTTTTATATCTCATAGAAATGAGTATGGACTACAAATAATATCAATCACTGTTAGGAGTTATTCTGTACCTAAAATTCTGTTTTATCCTGTGCGGTTTGCATGCACACACCACGCACACATATATATACATTTATATATATATATATATATATATATATATATATATATATATATATATACATATATATATATATATATATATATATATATATATATATATATATATATATATATATATATATATTTATAAAATTTATGCATGCGTGTGTTTGTGTGCGTGAACTGCTTAGGATAATAGAAATGATTATGAGCAGCAAGTAATATAAATCAGTGTTAGATGCTGTTCTGTACCTAAACCTTTGTCCTACACGGTTTGAGCACACAAATACACACGCATATATATACATATATATATATATATATATATATATATATATATATATATATATATATATATTATATATTATTTATATGTATTTATATATATTTATACACATGTGTGTTTTTGTATGCGTGAACCGCCTACGATTATAGAAAGGATTATGAGCTGCAAAAAAATATGAAGCGCTGACTGTGAGATGTAGCGAGTGGGCAAGTAAATCCAGCGGATCGACACACCTGAATTCCAGATGGGATTATAAAGGTTGATTTTGACCACAAGGAGTTCCCCATTCCTAATCTGGGTCACTATTTCTTGGAGAACTGCTGTCATTTTCCTGCGGTCTTGCGTCCTCTACACTATAATTATAGTTCATAACCCGTGAACTATTTATTTGCATGTTTCTCCGTTCCGTATGTTGAACACTGATTACTAACTATATATATATATATATATATATATATATATATATATATATATATATATATATATATATATATATGTTTATTTGTTGTGTGTGTTTGTGGGTGTGTATGTATCTTTAGACACAGAGACTGGGCGAAATGGATAGCATAACGCAGTGGATTAGAAAAATTTTCAGGCTTTCATTTTGATCGGTCAATAATATAGAAGTAGTTATTCCCAGACATTTGTATGACGTTTTACGTTGTATATACTTTTGTTTCAGTTATATCTTTTATACTTTACGAAAATAAAATTATTTTTATTCCTTCTAGTCGGCAATGAATTAAAATGATTCGATAGAAAAAATAAATTAAATAAATATGAAGAGGAGTTTGTGTGTATCTCGTCAATGGATGACACTCATTTTCATCAAGCAATAGGAATCGGACGAGGCGTTGTTTACCTTGTCCATAATGACCTCGTTATCATACATATCGTTAATTTCATGACGGCAGTCGATGTCTGTAAGGTCTCCTTTTGAAGAGCAGAAGCTAAGGTATTCTGATATTTCAGATGTGCGCAAAAACTTTTTTGACAAAGCCATCTTAGAAAAGATATATATATATATATATATATATATATATATATATATATATATATATTTATATATATATGTGTGTGTGTGTGTGTATGTGTGTTTGTGTGCATGTGTGCGGGTGCGCGCGTCTGTTTAGGTATATATATACACACAGACACACACACACACACACACACATATATATATATATATATATATATATATATATATATATATATATATATATATATATACGAAGGGAATAAAACACTGTTCCTTATATGGTCTCCTCTTGTATTACTTATGAAACTCTCTACTACGTGTTGAAGATGGACTGGACATTAGACAATTACGAATGGTCACACTTATTACATATTCACATCTTTTCTTTTACATAAGAACGATTACGTAAATACTTATTAACCTACATATTTTATAATAACTAATCACTTATAATTTACTTGTGATTTGTAAATATAATATGATCGTACAGATGTTATCAATGAAACATATTCAGTTATATATGACAAGTTTCAATTGTGTCAGTACGTGGACCCTTCAAAAAAAAAAAAAAACCGATGAACAGAGAAATAAATATTAGACAAACCAAAACGCTGATGTTGACGGCCTTCTCACCGATATAACCCCACTCATTTTCCCATAATCTAGACTCCTTCATACAATGTGATTACTTTTGCCCTACATTTCGAGTACGTGGACATAAACACGTGCCAGGCGCGCAAGCATACACCACACAAATATTATATACATATATATGGGTGAAATTTTTTATCACACCGTGATTTATATACAATCATGAAGCTACAAATGTCGCTTAATATCAAATTCACGCTACCTCGGGAATATCTCCGATGGAGAATTGTCGCCGAAGGGGAATTTATATAAGTGATAAATGAATTGGTATCGTCGGGTAGCATCTACTGGAGTCGCTGAATAGGTTTCGTGTCAAGGGTTCGTGTCCCGACAATACCAATTCATTTATCACTTATATAAATTCCCCTTCGGCGACAATTCTCCATCGGAGATAATCCCGAGGTAGCGTGAATTTGATATTAAGCGACATTTGTAGCTTCATGATTGTATAATATAAATCACGGTGTGATAAAAAATTTCTTAATAAGAGCTGCGTGTTCAAAACGTACCAATGAACTGTCATGGTGGAGGTGGGTCATTGCCGAGGCTAAGTACATTTCCCCGCTCACGACGGGTAAAAACAGTATAGCAGACTCGGCAAAGACTTATACCTTTCTTGATAGCGCAGTGGGTAGCGTCTACTGGAGTCGCTGAATAGGTTTAGTGTCAAGGGTTCGTGTCCCGACGATACCAATTCATTTATCACTTATATAAATTCCCCTTCGGGGACAATTCTCCATCGGAGATATTCCCGAGGTAGTGTGAATTTGATATTAAGCGACATTTGTAGCTTCATGATTGTATATAAATCACGGTGTGATAAAAAATTTCATAAGAGCTGCATGTTCCAAACGTACCAATGAACTGTCATGGCGGAGGTGGGTCATTGCCGAGGCTAAGTACATTTCCCCGCTCACGACGGGTAAAAACAGTATAGCAGACTCGGCAAAGACTTATACCTCTCTGGATAGCGCAGTGGGTAGCGTCTACTGGAGTCGATGAACAGGTTTCGTGTCAAGGGTTCGTGTCCCGACGATACCAATTCATTTATCACTTATATAAATTTCCCTTCGGGGACAATTCTCCATCGGAGATATTCCCGAGGTAGTGTGAATTTGATATTAAGCGACATTTATGGCTTCATGATTGTATATAAATCACTGTGATAAAAAATTTCATGATAAGAGCTGCGTGTTCCAAACGTACTAATGAACTGTCATGGCGGAGGTGGGTCATTGCCGAGGCTAAGTACATTTCCCCGCTCACGACGGGTAAAAACAGTATAGTAAGGTCGGCAAAGACTTATACCTCTCTTGATAGCGCAGTGGGTAGCGTCTACTGGAGTCGCTGAATAGGTTTCGTGTCAAGGGTTTGTGTCCCGACAATACCAATTCATTTATCATTTATATAAATTCCCCTTCGGTGATAATTCTCCATCGGAGAATTATCACCGAATTATCAACTCGGGAATATCCATCGGAGATATTCCCGAGGTAGCGTGAATTTGATATTAAGCGACATTTGTGGCTTCATGATTGTATATAAATCACGGTGTGATACAAATTTTCATAATAAGAGCTGCATGTTCCAAACGTACCAATGAACTGTCATGGCGGAGGTGGGTCAAAGGCCGAGGCTAAGTACATTTCCTCGCTCACGACGGGTAAAATCAGTATAACAGACTCGGCAAAGACTTATACCTCTCTTGATAGCGCAGTGGGTAGTGTCTACTGGAGTCGCTGAATAGGTTTCGTGTCAAGGGTTCGTGTCCCGACGATACCAATTCATTTATCACTTATATAAATTCCCCTTCGGGGACAATTCTCCATCGGAGATATTCCTGAGGTAGTGTGAATTTGATATTAAGCGACATTTGTAGCTTCATGATTGTATATAAATCACGGTGTGATAAAAAATTTCATAATAAGAGCT
Organism: Macrobrachium rosenbergii; assembly: GCA_039081455.1. Lineage (NCBI taxonomy): Eukaryota > Metazoa > Arthropoda > Malacostraca > Decapoda > Palaemonidae > Macrobrachium > Macrobrachium rosenbergii. The sequence goes on from JANJGK010000014.1 coordinate 2,915,769, forward strand.
GCGTGTTCCAAACGTACTAATGAACTGTCATGGTGGAGGTGGGTCATTGCTGAGGCTAAGTACATTTCCCTGGTCACGACGGGTAAAAACAGGTTAGCAGACTCGGCAAAGACTTATACCTCTCTTGATAGCGCAGTGGGTAGCGTCTACTGGAGTCGCTGAATAGGTTTCGTGTCAATGGTTCGTGTCCCGATGATACCAATTCATTTATCACTTATATAAATTCCCCTTCGGCGACAATTCTCCATCGGAGATATTTCCGAGGTAGCGTGAATTTGATATTAAGCGACATTTGTAGCTTCATGATTGTATATAAATCACGGTGTGATAAAAAATTTCATAATAAGAGCTGCGTGTTCCAAATGTACCAATGAACTGTCATGGCGGAGGTGGGTCATTGCCGAAGCTCACGACGGGTAAAAACAGTATAGCAGACTCGACAAAGACTTATACCTCTCTTGATAGCGCAGTGGGTAGCGTCTACTGGAGTCGCTGAATAGGTTTCGTGTCCCAACGATACCAATTCATTTATCACTTATATAAATTCCCCTTCGGCAACAATTCTCCATCGGAGATATTCCCGAGGTAGCGTGAATTTGATATTAAGCGACATTTGTAGCTTCATGATTGTATATAAATCACGGTGTGATAAAAAATTTCATAATAAGAGCTGTGTGTTCCAAACGTACCAATGAACTGTCATGGCGGAGGTGGGTCATTGCCGAGGCTAAGTACATTTCCTCGCTCACGACGGGTAAAAACAGTATAGCAGACTCGGCAAAGACTTATACCTCTCTTGATAGCGCAGTGGGTAGCATTTACTGGAGTCGCTGAATAGGTTTTGTGTCAAGGGTTTGTGTCCCGACGATACCAATTCATTTATAGCTTATATAAATTCCCCTTCGGCGACAATTCTCCATCGGAGATATTCCCGAGGTAGCGTGAATTCGATATTAAGCAACATTTGTAGCTTCATGATTATATATATGGGTGTGTGTGTGTGTGCGCGTGAATCCATATACCCACCCTGCATACCCCAATGACCAACTTTGGTAGTAAATATGATTATATATATATATATATATATATATATATATATATATATATATATATATATATATATATATATATATATATATATATATATATATATATATATATATATATATATATATATATAATGTGTGTGTTTGTGTGTGTGTATCCCATATTTAAACTACCGGAGTTGGTCAATGGGGTATGCAAGGTGGGTATATGGATTCGCGCACCAGTTGTAAGTGTACCTTGACCACCATATAATCCCCCTGTACGATAATGTTGACATATCTTGAATATTTCAAATTTATATTTGCTGGTTCTCTCAGTAATTTAGTATTTTTCGCCCTTTTTGTTTTACATTGGACAACATTACTGTATATATGAGCCTTCATAAAGGATTTATTTCTGTTAAGTTAGAAATAATTAATTAGCAGTTTGCTAACTGGCATCGTTATGAATACGGGTCGGAGAGACTTTCTCGAGACTCGATTTCAACATGTGATTGAACGCAGCTAGTTTATCGTACGATGAATGACTTTTTTTTTTTTTTTACTAATAAGGATTACGGAGAAAATTTTGTTCCTCAGAATCAGAAAAATGGGATATCGGATCTGAGGGAAGAGCACCAATTACTTCTTAATTAAATTTTGGGGATGTGGGCCAACTTGGTGACTGTTACAAACACGTGAGTGGAAACAAAGCCAGCAAACTAGCAAGAGGTGACTTTCACCTGGGAAAGTCGTGGGTGAAATGAAATAAACTCAGGTTTTTTTTTACCCAGGCACATTGGCACTCACTCGCAGGGGTGCCCTTTTAGCTAGGAAAAGTTTCCTGCCAGCTGATTGGTTGCAAGTGTTTTGTCTGAATAGCATCATTGTTTTCAAATAATTGCCAAGTAATGTGAATTGAAACTTATTTACTAACCTAAATTTTTAGAATTAAGGGGGCTGTGCCATTGGTAATTGTAGTTGTTATGATCATAGGAGTGATTGCCAGTATGTCAATTGCTATTTTGCTGAGAATTGAGCAGGTTTTGACAGTATTTGCTAACCAGGGTAAAACTTCGATGACTTTACGAGATAGGTTACCTCTCAAATGTTTAGGACTGCCTTTAATGAATTCAGTATATTGGTAGGTTTCTCGGGTAATTTTTTACTGGGTAGAATTTTTATGAATAGAATCTTAGAGTTAGTGTACCTGATAGAGGATTGATTGTGGAAATTCCAGTTAGCAACTTGGAATTGTTTCACATTTTTAACATATGACCTTTGCCCTAGTAGTTATAATAGTTCAGTGATAATATGGCATAGTGAGTAGACTAGTTACTTTTTTGAGCTGACTGTTGAAATGACCGACTTGCGTAAGACACCACTTCCTCGCAGCAGAGCTGTTCAGAATGTCTTCTATGAGCCTCAACTGATACAAGTTAGATATGGGAGCCATCTATGGGGTGCCTGTAGGTTTCTACACCTGCACTTTCGTAAGAAGATCCAGGGTTTTGGAGAGATGTCGAGCGGGATGGCTACAAATCGCCATCGTTGCTGGGACACATCTGTTTGGCGCAAAGGATTTGGGAGTGCTGCATTCTACATGAGCTTGTGCAGTTACAAGCCATTCAGCATAGTTGGATTGCCAGGAATTCAGGACGTGAAGGTAACCATGGGCATGCACAGTCGCAGGCTGCTCAGCATAGTTGGATCACCAGGAATGCAAGATTTCAAGTGTTGCATTCCTTGAATGAACTGTTATTGGAATAACATCTGTGTTACGAGACACATAATTTTCGTATCTAGTGCAGACAGTTTGCTATGATTTTGGAGTTGGCCCTTACTGAACTTTCGATTGGACAGTTATTGTATCTGGACGAGGACGTCCAGGAGTAGGTGGTCTGAGCTCTTATTAAGCCTTTGAACAGAGAAGAGCTGTGTGATGACCTGTTCGTAGCTCTCATGGCAGGTGCTTTTGTGCTGACATAGTAATTTGCACAGTCAGATGCGAAGAGCTATTTGATCATGGTCCGAACACCTGGAAACAGCATGATAGGACATCGTACAGACGCATCGGAAGTGCCCAGTTCCTGTGGGGTATGTGCGTGTGTGTGCAAGTGCCCACGGTATATTATCCGGGGGATAGACTCTTGCAAGTGCATTGCACTAAGAGAACCGGGTCTATTTGGTTAGTGGTGGTGTGATCAGATCACCACTATGAAGATACGTTACTTGCGGCCATAGAAGTAAGTAAAAAATGCACAGTGACATTTTTATCTTTTCCAGACCTTAGAAGGAAAACCCCCGGTTGAAAAGCAGTGAAAATGAATGATGTCTACATAATGAATTCTTCAATTTTATGTTCCATTAGATATTTTTCTGTTTGAACATGTATGTATGCACATTCATTGCAGATTTTAATATAATGATATATTTCTTTCTACAGGAATTCAAACATCGTCCTGGGAGGGACAATTATTTGGAAGTGGTGTATTTTACTCTTACAATATGATATGACATTTATTGTGGTCTTTATGACCTTATTACATTGTTTGATGAGCTGGGTGTTTATCACTAGTATTGCTTGGCATAGAATCATTATTCTAAACTGCATTTCATGACTGTAGCTTTTGCTAAATCACTTTTGTTAAATTTGTCAATAAAGTCTAGTTTTGTATATCAGCGTCTCATTTCAGTAAGCCTTTGTGTAAAGATAGGTTTAGTGAGAGTCCTATGACGAAGGAGAAGGGATCTGCTGACCCAAGGAAAGAGCCACGGCTACCAGAGACATCTCAAGGAAAGTGAGATGTTTAATTCTGTTCTTCAAACAGATACATCAATAAAAAGATGGCCCTCGAACCAGGGCCGTTAACATATATTATCTTTCATAATTCTGGTTATATTTCAGATGATACTGTAGCGAAAGCGTGAGTAAGAGTCAGCATCTACAAATTTACTAATTTATTCAGACAACACACAGAGAAATCAGTAACTCTTGCAAGTGGAAATGTAGCGTCTGACACTAGGCAAACAAAAACACAGGTCAGTCATTTGTGTTTGTTGACAGATGAATATATACATAGAAATTGGTATACAAGGCATGACCGAAGCTATGGTAAATATGGCTGAAATGCTGACATTGTAATGCATATGGTAATAAAGCTACATTTAACATGACAATAATATGAATGGAGATATATGTATAAAAGATGCGTGACATATGCTGTGTTTCTTGTGTCCAAGTATTTCGCATGAAGAGATGTTGTTGTGAGGAGATTAGCGAGCCAGGTGAGTTGACGGTGTGTGGGGTCCACGTGGGACCCTACAGGACTCCCTCCCTTGGAGAGGATTATGGTTGTAGGCCAGTGTCTGGGATGTATGTTGGCTTTAGGCAGCCAATGGAGACCCACATCCTCCTGCCATCCACTGTCAACTGGTAGGGTTTGCATTGTCTCTGGATGATACGGAATGGTCCCGAGTAGGCTCGGGAGAAGGGGGCTGTGTGTGCATCTATCTGGATGAATGCATATTTTGGATTCTGCAGCTTGCTGGGGACGTACACTTTTCTGGTCATGTGGTAGGTTGTCTTGACTGGCATTATTCATTCTACGGCTTTTTGGGTGTCGGATGGGGATGTTAGGCTTGTTTGATCTTGAAAGACATCTGCTGGCAATGTTAGTGCTTGGCTGTATAAGACTTCTGCTGGAGATGTGTTAAATACTGTGTGTGGTGTTGTTCTTAGGCCCAGTAAGACCCACGGTAACTCCTTTCTCCAGCTCCTGCCTTGACATCTGGCGGACGTGAAGTTAGCTCCCCTGTCGCTTGTGATGATTTGAGGAATTCATGTCTGCTGACCCATCTGATGAGGGATTTCACGCAGCTTTCTGCTGTCTGTTGCCATATCGGTATTGCTTTGGGCCACCTGGTATTTCTGTCGGTGATGGTGAACAGGTATCTGTACCCCTCGGGGAGGGTTAAGGGTTCCACTATGTCAACGTGGATGTGGGCAAGTCGACAGTGTGTTGTGTGGAACTTCCTGATCCCGCTCTCTATGTGTCTTGTGATTTTTTTGTCTGACACACGATGCATTCTCTTGTCCAGTTTTTCATGTCCTTTTTCATTCCCCACCAGATGTACTGCTCTGCTATGATTCGGCCTGATGGGTGGGACAGGTTGTGGGGGAGTGTGAAGGCTTTTCTTCTGAGGCCTTCTGGCAGGTAGGGGAGAAGGCGTCCAGTACTTGTTTTGCAGGCAATGGTTGTCTCTCCACTGTTGACTGACACGTCGCTCCATGTAAGGGCAGGGTTGTTCTGCCACAGTCGCTTTAGGTCCGCGTCATCTCTTTGTGCTCCAGCTATTTCAAGATAGGCTAAACTGAAGTAGACAGTGTTGACACAGTTTCTTGATAGTGCATCTGCCAAGGTGTTTGCTGAACCCTTCAAGTATTTGATGGTGCACCTATTGCTGACAACCCTCGAGCATGTGGCAGAAGCGGCGGATGGCTTTGTAGACTGCTAGAAGCTCCCTGTTGAAAGTGGAGTATTTCTGTTCCGCTGTCATTAGCTTCTTGCTGAATCTCCTTGCTGAAGAATGCCAGCGGACAACGACCATCGTCTATGTCCTGTTTTAGTATGGCACCTGTTGCCGTGTCACTTGCTTTTGTTGTCAATGTGAGGGACCTATGGGGTAGAGGAAAAATTTATGTGGTTGCAGAGGTTAACACTTGTTTTGTTAAAGGAAGTGCATTAGACTGATTTTCTGACCAATTTAACTTTTTCTGTTTTCCTTGTAATCATTGATATAGCTGGCTCATAATTTTAGCAGTGTTAGGGGTGAATCTATGGCAATAGTTGATTAGTCCTGAAAATTCTTGTACTGCTTTAATCATTGTTGGTTTTGGGAAGTCAGTGATTGCTTTTACTTTTTCTGGTAGGGGTTTAATGCCCTCTGGGCTTACTTGATGTCCCAGGAATTCCACCGTTTTCTTTGCCCATTCGCATTTGCCTTCCTTTACTATTAGTCCATTTTCTTTGAGTATTTGCAGTACTTTTTTTATGTCTTTAAGATGCTGCTTGAGGTTGGGGCTAAATGTGAGGATATCTTCAATGTAGACCATGCAGAATGGAAGGTTGCCAAGCAGTTTTGTCCATGAATCTTTGGAAGGTTGCCCCTGTGTTGCGAAGGCCGAAACAGCTGTAGCTGAATGTGTAGGTGCCGAAGGGGATGATGATTGCAGTCTTCTCTATATCTTCCTTCTATACTGGAACTTGGAAGTATCCCTTCTGCAGGTCTATTTTGGTGAAAATCTTTGTTGGTTGGTAATGTCTGCTATTCGGCAACGGGCATCTATCTGGCTTTGTTTTGATGCTTAGTTGCCGGTAGTCTCTGCACGGGCACTATGTTCTGTCAGGTTTTGGTACCATGTGAAGGGGGGATGCCCATGGGCTGGGGGCATTTTGGCATATTCCCACATTCTCCATCTCCTTGAACATGTGTTTGGCGAAGGCGACCTTCTCGGGGGCTAAATGTTTGAAACATGAGTAGATTGGGAAATCTTCAGTTTCTATATGGTGCTGGATGCGGTGTTTTGCTGGTTTGGTTAAGTTGTGCTATAAGTTGTCTTTGAAGACCTCTCGATAGTCTTGTAGACGTTGTCGTATTTCCGGTGGTGGGGCGGCTGCTGTGATGGGGCATATTTGTCATCTCTGCTGCTGCGGTGACGGTGTGGTGGTGGTTTGTCTGCGTGACTGTTGACAAGATGATGCCGGAGATGTTTTTGAGGTTAGTTGTTTTGATGCTATGTCCACTAGCAGGTTGTGTGCTATTAGGAAGTCTGCTCCTAACAGTGTTATTGTCACATCTGCCATGATGAAGGTCCAACTGTAGTCTTTCCCGTTAAATGACACATTCATATCCTGCCTCCCGTACATCTTGAGTGGTGCTCTGTTGGCGGTGGATACGTGGAGGTTGTTAGGTGGAGTGGGGTTGAGTTGTTCATTTGGACTGGCTGGCGCAAATGGCCTGCATGCTCCAGTGTTGACGAGGAATTCTGTGTCTGACCTTTTGTCCCTGATGAAGAAGCATGTGGAGCCTCTCCTTTCGTACCTGGGAGAAAGACAGCAGTGTACAGGCACAGTTTCTCTTACAAGGCAACCGGTCTGCTCACCGCTGATGTTTAGTTGGATGGGTCACGGGTGCGATCCTCTTGCATGTTTTTTGAAAACAGGCAGCCTTTGTCACATCTGTGGGCTTTCTTCCCGAATCTCCAGTGTAAGTAGCACATCCTCTCTGGTGGTTCATCTTTGTTTTGTCTGGTCTTCCTTTTGATGAATTGCTTGGGGAAGTTTCGTTTGTGGATGGGGCGGCTGGTCCCTCTGCGTCGCTGTCGGATTCCGTGTCGGTTAACTTCTGGGCCTGTCGTAGTGCTGCTGCTGCTGTTGGTGGCTGTGTGGGCTCCGCCGTCTAGACTGTGGGCTATGTGCACTGCGTCGACCAATTTCAGGAATTCTTCGATTGGTATGGTGGAGGCATCGGGCATGGCTGCCACTGTTTGGCAGGGTAATCTTGTTAGGAGGACCTCTCTCACAAAGTCTAAGGATGACTCAGGTTGGCTGTCTGTGGAGGGTAGCATGATGAGCTGCTGCTGCAACTGTTTGCAGATAAGCAGTGGTCGCTCGTCTCCTATGGGTGCCCCCACAGCTGAGGAATTTCTTGGCTCTTAAGGCGGGTGGCATGCTGGAGGATGACTTCAGCTGGTCCTTCAGCAATTGAAGATCTTGGCTCTTAAGGTGGGTGGCATGCTGGAGGATGACTTCAGCTGGTCCTTCAGCAATTGAAGATTTGTGAGCCATCCTGCGACTTGCTCAAAGATGTTGTTCAGCAGGAAATTCGAGGATGGCGTCTGCTTTGCGTGTTGAGGAGGTGATTTTCTTCGACTGGAAGATTGTTTCCACCCTGAAGAACAAAACTTCTCGGTTGTGGGGCATGAATGGAGGCAGATGTATGGAGGGCGGCAGTGATGGTCTCGCTGGAGAGACTGGCATCATTGAGGTTGGCTGGTTTGGTCATCTCTGTGGTCGCCAATGTAGTGAAGGTGTGAGTAAGAGGGCAGCGCCTACAAACTTACTAATTTATTCAGACAACAAACAGACAGGTCAATAACTCTTGTGGACGGAAATGTAGTGTCCAACACTGGGCGAACGAAAACAGAGGTCACCACATAATCATTTGTGTTTGTTGAAAGATGAATATATACATATAAATTGATATACGAGGCATGACTGAAGCTATGGTACATATGGCTGAAATGCTGACACTGTAATGCATATGGTAATAAAGATACATTTAACATGACAATGATATGAATGGAGATATATGTATAAAAGATGCGTGACGTACGCCGTCTTTCTTGTGTCAACGTGTTTCACGCCCAGAGATGCTGTCGTGAGGACATCACTGGGACCAGGTGAGATGACAGTGTGTGGGGTCCACTTAGGACCCTACAATAATATTCACAATGTAGTACTAGGACAAACATGCAATGTTAGCAGTCTTTTGTTTTCTTTCAGTAGGTTCTTTCAATAGGCAATATTCCCATCGTGGGGGGATAGTGTTGTCAGTGCACCTCGCGTGGTGCACTGCAGGCATTACTAAAGGATGTCTGCAGCTCCCT
>JANJGK010000014.1:2931965-2938507 GCA_039081455.1 Macrobrachium rosenbergii
CTTTGCTCAACATGAAACATTACCTCTGTAAAAATATCCAAAATAAATAAAAATGGTAAACACTCGATGCCTTGCTCCAAGGAATATATAGTTTTCAACTTGGCCGTTAATACAAAATTAACAACTGCCTTTTGCCCTTATATATTGATGCTGAAAGCAAAATACGTATACAGTAATCTTCCTACGGTGTTTTCAGATTATGAATCTCTTCCAATATGGCTGCCATATCATAATATAACGATATAATTTCACATATGTAGAAACATTGTACTAAGGGCGATATCTCCCAAAATATCATTTTTCTGTTGGCATGCATTTACTTACACACACACACACACACACACACAAACACACACACACATATATAAATGGTGTGTGTATGTATGCGTGTGCGTATGTTCCAGCATAACTCTGAAATGTATTGAGCAATTTTAACCAGACTTACTATCTGGGAAAGAATACTGTGGGGGTAAGACATCACTGGCACCAAAGTGGGTTGGGGTGGGAATGGGTGACATGTAAAAACAACCGAAAACGACAGATATTAGTGTCTAATCCATAGTTTTTGAGGTCGCTGAGATAAACAGTGACACTCCCAATGCCCTTTAAGTTGAAGTTCAGCCCTGATAGGAAGGGGGTGAGAAAGGTTCAAAAAATAAAATGTCAAAAAGGCTGGGCAATGTAATTGAAGCAACTACCTTTAACAGGAAAGGGAGAGGAAGTGAGAGAGAGAGTAGAGAGGAGAGAGAGAGAGAGAGAGAGAGAGAGAGAGAGAGAGAGAGAGAGAGAGAGAGAGAGAGAGAGAGAGGGAGTTTATTGGTTGTCATTCAGAGTTTTCCTGGGCAGCACCGGGTTGGTCAGCTAGTATATATGTATGTATATATATATATATATATATATATATATATATATATATATATATATATATATATATATATACAAATTTCTGACTTGTATATACAGTATAAATATATATATATATATATATATATATATATATATATATATATATATATATATATATATATATATATATATATATATATATATATATATATATATATATGTCTCGGTAATTGGGCGGCTACTTGGAAATCTTAACTTAATGATAAATGATATTGCCAAGACCGGGAAGAACATTCTTTATTATACGAGCTTTCGAGGTATAAAACCTCATCATCAGGCTGAAAAACCGACAAGGATGAGAATCAATGAAATTACAATAAAATGAATTGTCATAATAAATCTTCAGCAAAAATACTAACCAAATATATAAAACGAACAGTAAATATAAACTAAAAGGGTGAGACGCAAAATAACGAAAAATTAAAAACGAACACAAACATAAAATATGAAAATAAAAATAAGGTGAAATGTAAACAAACTACGACTCACAAAGTAAAATGATTAACGATCCAATTGTGTACCTATATGATACTACACGATAGCCAGTTGAATACCAGACGAGTAGTTGTTCAATTCCGGTTTCATCTTTTTGATAACCAGCGACTCTGAAATCAGAAGGTCCAGTCTATTTGAACAAAAAGACAGTACCTCAAAATCCAGGTCAGTGAAAGGATGGTTCTGCGCTACTGTAAACTATGTTCCCTAATGGCAGAAAAGGGTGGTTTGGAAAGAGGAAGCCTAGTTCTAATAGAAAGACCTCTGTTTCCAAAATTCTGTGCCTGAGGCAGTGGGAAGTGGATCCCACGTATCGTAGACCACACTGCGAACAAGTGAACGACACAGGAATTAAGGTCCACAGGCAGAGTAGGCTTCTCCCTCAAAAGTGATCTTATAGTAAAAGGATTATTGAAAACAAACCGGAAGCTAATTTGAGGGAAACAATGCTTAAGTATTTCTTGCAACTTTTTTCGGACCATATAGCTACTATGACCAAGGTAAGGCAATTTTAATGTACTTTACATCTTTACTAGCAGTACTATACACCGGTCTGGGACAAAACTTTTCATTTAAAAATTTTTTCAGAACTTTGTAAAACACAAAAATGGGATATTAGTTTTCAGAAAAATAATTCTGGAGGAAGACCATATCTTGATGAAATAAATTAAAATCACGACAAACATTGTAGGCTCTATTTATCAAAGTGCGTATTGAATTCATCTTATACAACTTTGGTTAAAAACTGAGGTAATTCAATCCCAAGCCAGTAAAAGTACTTTTCCTATAAACAGAGGTCTCAAATTTGCCACTATTTCTGTATACCTGTACATCTAAAAATGGCTACTTATTATCCTGTTCTGTCTCACAAGTAAAAGAAATGTTAGGGTGACGAGAATTAAAATATTCAAACAACAAATCAACATGTGATAATTCCTTAAACACAAGGAAAGTATCATCTACATACCTACGATAATACAAGGTTTTGAAAGCACTAGGGCATTCAGACATCCAAATCCTTTCACAATAACCCATGAAGCAATCCTCATATACAGGTCCAAGGGAATTTCCCATAGCTACTCCATCTACTTGATTATATAATTTACCGTCAAAAGTAAAAATGCCATCAGCAGTTGCTAAATGTAATAATTTTTGCAAGTCTATTTTGTTAACTCCAAATATTGGTAAGTGGTTTTTACATATATTATTAAGAATAATGTCGGTTGTTTCTTTTAGTGGGATATTGGTGAAAAGAGAGGTTACATCAAAATAGCCATTACAACATCTTGGTTAAAATTGAAAGAGCATAATTCTTTAACAAATATGGAAGAATTTGAGATGTTAAATTCACTTTAAGTTGGAGGGTTTAAAACTGGAACTAAAAACTTAGCCAGGTTATAACTAAAAGTACCAATTGAGGAAATAATAGGTCTTAAAGGGTTTCCTATTTTATGTACCTTAGGCAGGCCGTACAAATAACCAGGCTTAGACCCTGAAGCAAATAAAGAACTATATGTAACTTCCCCAATCTTATCTCTCAGACCTCTTAGCAACCTATTTAGTTTGTCTTCTAATTTCAAAATGTGGCTCGCAATATCTACATTTAAAATCCTAAATTTTGTATTGTCGGAGAGTATTTCATTAATTTTATCTAAATGTTCGGACCTATTCATTAATACAACACCCCTACCTTTATTTGGCTTGGTAATAACTATACTATTATCGTTCTTAAGGTTGCGTAAAATATTGATCCTGTCTTTATTTAACTGATTGTCACCCTCCTTTTTTTGATTGCTTGCAATTACGGAAATTTTGCTAAAAAGTGAAGTAAGGGTTTCACTGTCATAAATGTCACAGCATCTCAAAGTTGAACATAGTTTTTCAAAACTTAAAAAATACTTAAAGAAATTGAATTTCATGGGGATCAAAGCAAAATCAAGACAAGAGAAAGAACTTCCTTTTCATCTGTTGTTAAATTTCTGTTAGAAAAATTAAAAATAACTTTACTACTATCTATTTTCTTATTAACGTCAACACCGAGATTTCTTAGCTTTCTATTGTGTGTAAGCCTAACATCAGCCAGTTTTTTCTCAACGTTGAAATCTAAAATAGATGACAAACACTTAAAATCCAAAAAAGCAAGGTTGTTCTTTAAATCGCTATCTAGCAAAGACAAATATGTTGAAACTACCTCTTTCTTTCGTTTTTGTGCTCTAACCCTCAAAGTCTAATAGTTTAAACTGCCATGAGAGATAAGTTTCCGTGTTGTGGAAATCCTTGGAATAAACCTTAAATTTAGTGAAATTGGGAATAACACGGTAATCCTTCCTTGCAAGTATTCAGGAATCGTATGGCCTCCTCAATCTTCTTGGATCTATAACGAACCTTCTCAGTCATATTTTTATGTTTGTGTTCGTTTTTAATTTTCCGTTGTTTTGCGTCTCACCCTTTTAGTTTGTATTTACTGTTCGTCTTATATATTTGGTTAGTATTTTTGCTGAAGATTTATTATGACAATTCATTTTATTGTAATTTCATTGATTCTCATCCTTGTCGGTTTTTCAGCCTGATGATGAGGTTTTATACCTCGAAAGCTCGTATAATAAAGAATGTTCTTCCTGGTCTTGGCAATATTATTTATCATTAATATATATATATATATATATTATATATATATATATATATATATATATATATATATATATATATATATATATATATATATATGCTTAAAAAATCATAGTAGATGCACGTGACTTCAGAGTATAAGAGAATCCCACAGGAAAATGACAGGCAGAAGTTCAGTACCTGAAGTTCGCCTGTCATTTCCCTGTGGGATTCGCTTATATAGGCCTATATATGACCGCAACTCTCATCGGGTCTACACTACTCTGGTCCGGCTGCAGTACCGTGGGACATGCTTCATAAGGCACAATGATCTGCATTATCTAAAACTTACTCAAGGGCCCAATTATCTAAGGAACCATTCTCTATAGTAAATGCGAGTTAGAGGCAAATGGGGAAACCGGCGGAGGGCAGTGAGGGGATGTGCGTCCTTCCCCTAACTTGAGCGAAACCTCACTGCCCTTTCAAGGAGACGCCTTTGGGCATCTTCCTCCAGCCCTCCAGTACCTCACAGCCCCCGATTTCTTCTAACCTGGACGTGATTGGCTCTGGCACTTCTCCTTAGGCCTATCAGCCAATCGGTGCCAGGAAAGGTGACGCTATATCCTAACGAACTTTTGGGGGTTTTCTGGGGAGAGGAAGATTTTTTCTCTGTCTGAGAGAAGATGACCGTTGGCCAGTCCTGTCATGGCGTCCTGTGACTTCCTCAGGAGTCAGAGGGATTCTTACAAGGATCGAGAAGGGCTTAGCACTCCCATCTCAAGTTCTTTGTGTCGCCGGAAAGCTGCGGCCACCGGCGCCCCCCCCCCCACACCCCCCCCCCCCCACAATCCCATCACGAGCCTTGTCCCTCACGGTTACTGACTTAACTAATTAAAATTAACCATCTCTAAATGGGCCAGCTGATGTGTGTACAAGCCCAAATTTCAAGTGAATGGATCACGTCTTACAACCAACAAAAAAAATGTATATTACTTTTGTCTTTTATAATACTCATTTATTTTTTCCGTCTATATTTTTTTGCTTCTGTTTTGCGAATCCAACCAGCCAACCTCACCCTTCCCTGGAAACAGATCAATACCAAAAAAAAAAAAAAAGTTTGTTCTTTTAAGGTCAAGTCCTGCACTCCTATTAAAAATAAAAAAGAATGGTGGTATGACAATAACAAGAAAATAATACATTTTAACGTTGTCTTGGCAATCATGACAATATGGCATCCATTTCTAATCACACTGCGTCCCACAAATGTACAAAATTATCCTGAAAGAATTGGACACAAAAAAACGATAATTTGAAAATTTAGACACAACATAATATAAAAGCAGTGGAATTTGTAACAAAACAAGCAAAAAATACATAATTTCATAGCATCAATTTACCTTTAAGACAGCTACACAAAATAATAATAACGAAAAATCATAAATCATTCACAAAAATTCCAGCACCTGAGCGAATGTAACATAAAGGAAATCTTACAAACAATGCGGCATCTAGCTTGGTATATTATTGAACACAAAATAAGGGACAACAACAACAACAAAAATTAATGCATAAAGCATAATAAAAAACGTTGCAAAAACAAAATCAACACAACCACAATTAAAAAAAAAAATTAAAACACAGGAATATGATACATAGGCAATGACATTAACACTCAAAATAACTGGAAAAATCAAAAACACAAAACAAGAAACATCAAAACATTAAAACTTTTCGTATATCTCTGATTTCAAGGCAAGGACACGGGACATAAATTACAGGTTTTGATCACTGACCCCTTTCATTCACTTTGCAATGGCATTCACTTTTGACAGACTCATGAGCACGCTCTTTCGCTGTCAGCATGTCCCCACCTGCGCGCTTGCGAGTTCCACTGGCTTTTCTCCCAAATGCCCAGTCAGTCCTGGTAGGGGGGCTACCAGTTTGTTGGTGTGGAACAATAGGCTGTCCTCAAGCACTGCACACAGGTGTGACAGGTGTTGCTCGCTTACGACCCCGGTGCGGATATGCTGAATAACCGCAGTGGTGTGCTTGATCTCTTTCACATGATATGGTGCCTTATAGGCCAGTTCAATCTTGTGCTTCGGCAGTTGCTTTCTCCTCAGATAGATTCTATCCCTTACCTGGATTGGCCCTCAACAGCAGTCACTGGGTAGTTTGGAAAACTCGTCAGGTCATATTACAAAACCAAACCCAGTACTGTTCTACTGTGTAGAGTGGTATCTGTTGATGGTCCAAGGCCATCAAGTACGGCAGTCGAATATCCTGCCCAAACATCAGGAAAGAGGGGGATGTCCCTAATCTAGCTCTTATAAGTGGTGTTAATGGCCAGCTCAGCGTCTGCAGCACAGACAGCCATGAAGTTGGGTGATCCTCAACTAGGTATCTTAAGATATTGATCACTTCACGAGTATGGGACTCGACTAGCCCATTGGCTGACGGCCGATAAGCAGCGATGGTGACATGCCTTATTTGCATGACGGCCGTAAACTCACGGATCAGCTCATTGATGAATT
>JANJGK010000014.1:2943607-3116904 GCA_039081455.1 Macrobrachium rosenbergii
ACAGGGGACGCATGACTTGGCAGGCAGACGTTCTAAACAAGAAGCTTGCAATGCAACAGCTATTCCCTACTGCATTCCTCCGGAACCTTTCCTTTCTTCGGACACAACTTATACACCTGTGGAAGCCCTTTGTTGGCCGAACCGGTTGAGCTTCAGACTGTCATTCGATGGGCCTGAGTTCAATTCCCGCGGCTGGCTGATGAAGAGTTAGAGGAATTTATTTCTGGTGATAGAAATTAATTTCTCGCTATAATGTGGTTCGGATTCCACAATAAGCTGTAGGTCCCGTTGCTAAGTAACCAATTGGTTCTTAGCCACGTAAAACAAGTCTAATCCTTCGGGCCAGCCCTAGGAGAGCTGTTAATCAGCTCAGTGGTCTGGTAAAACTAAGGTATACTTACTTATACACCTGTGAAACACTTAATCACATTTTCTCCACCGTCCGGACTTCTTAATTATTGTCCTCCTAACTTAATCAACAGCCGCTTCGACAAACATTCTCAAACTGAAAGTAGCCCATTTCTCTTCCGTGACATTCAGCTCAGCCTGCCTTTTCTCTGCCACATTGAGTTCAGTCAGTCAGTCCAGAAAACAGTCACTCCACCAACCCAGGATTGCTCCCGTGTCAGACAGCACTTCTCCATAGCCATCGTTTATCCTGAGATTCATTTGCTCATTCGACTTTCACATGCGTACAGGTATATAAAACGCGGGAGTGGGTTCAGGATAAGCGAAGTTCGGGCTGGTGAAAATTTTCATGGTCATTTGCGATGTTGGATGTTTTTCTGCAATGATACATCCTGAGAAGTAGGACCTCCTTGGTTTTCTGCTGATCGGGGAGGTTGAGGGAGTCTGTTTGTTTGTACCCGACTGGTGTTACAGGTGGGATGACTTGTTTATGTGCTGGGGTGGTTCTTTGTCTCTTTTTCCCCCCTCTCTCTTATTGGCATTTGGCACCGGTTAGTTATTCAAGTGTCTCTCTCTGCTTCTCTATGTCGTTAGTGTTTGGTGTGGGCCGATTTTCTGTTCCATCTTCTCTCGTTTGCTCTTACTTTAGAAATGCCTGTTCAGGTGGCGGTATGTTTCTCTCTCTCTCTCTCTCTCCCTCTCTCTCCCTCTCTCTCTCTCTCTCCCTGAATCTCGGACTGATTTCTTGCACATTTCCGTTTGGTAGTCTAGGGACATTTCATTTACAGCATTTATGCTGAACTTTTACTGGAACATCCAAGGCTTCGAGAAGGCGCAGACATCGACGTTCTGGTGCTACGTCTAAAATTGTCACGGCTTCAATCCATTCTCATTCTCGGTTTCTTCAGATCTCATGACTGTAACAAGTAAATATGGCTCCTTCTTGCAGGTGTCATTGTAGACGATTTGTGAGTTTAGCAGTCGTCATTCCAGTGCATGAGTGGTAACATCCATCCAACGGACTAATTTTCTTTAAATCTGTCTTCAGGTGCGCTGGATTATTTTCAATGATGACCTGGTTGGTTTTCATAATTTTATAATAAATGATGACGACTACCAAGCTATCAAAGAGTCTCATGTCACTTTGAGGAAGGTGCCATATCCAGTCACTACAGTCATGAACAGAAGAATGCCAGCAGAAACCCTCCAGCCTCCCCAATCAGCGCAACCGAAGGAGATCCCAACGTCTTGTGATACCTGTGCACTGTAGATTTTTTTTTTTTTTTTTTATCTAGAAATGGTCTCGGTAAAGCTCTCAAGTCAGGTGCGAGTGCGCTAACTAGGATTACTCTCAGTTCTCTCTAGGCTTGTTTTAGTAATTCTTGGGATGCGAACTTAATGGTTTAAAAAAAATGGCATGGCAACTGATATGAAAGTGCGATCCGCTCAGACTTTTGCTAACCTAAAACCCACTCCCATTCTATTTATATACCTGTGCAACTTTACTTTTCACTCATTCTCTCTGTTGATGACCACCTCTGACCGTGCTGCAGTGTAAGAGTTTATATTTTCATGGCCTTTAGGAATGTGTCATATCAAATACCAGCTGATGGGGAGAATACAAGAAAAATAGAAAAGGCAGAGTGCCATTAAAACAGCAATTTTTGAAATAACACTGCCTTTATAGAAGACTCTTTCTAAAAATAATAACAGTAATCCACATAAAAACGAAATGTCTTCTTGGAACTCTAAAAATACTCCTAACCATACTATAGCACTAATATTGAAATATAGAACTGGAGATTACAAAATACATATTGATAGCAGGAGCATTAGTGATACCGGGAGTTGGATGGAAGGAATCTAGTAAGACAGCTTCCAGTGCATGTGTAGGAGGAGGAAGGGCCTCAGTGCTGGAGAGAAAGTCTTCTAAGTAAATCCACCGAATCTCTCAACCATAGATGTATAGGGAGAGATTGGACAACCTAAGACTGCCAAACAATTTGTGACGTTCACAGCCTGACGCCATTGCTATGTGTTGATTATTATGTAAACAATGACGCAACTCGTGCAATCTAGTGTGAAACTTTGGACTTTTTAAAATCTGTTTTCTCAGCTGTCCTTCAAGACGGTCAAATGGTTTATGCATCATGTACTAAATACTACATGTACTGCATGCAGAAATAAAAATATTTAATTTTGCTGGTAGACTTTTTCCATAGTTAAGCCACAAATTTTGCAGATATGACGATGCTACAACATTATGATCGTGCTGCATTGAGAGCCAATTTTCTCAGAAGTCTTTAAAGATTGGTAAATGATCTTTGGAGCACTTATCAAGGGCAATGTGTACTGTATGTAGAAATAAAAATATTAATTATTTCTGCTGTAGTTTTTATACACTTGAGCAATAAAGTTGATCAGTTTGCCGACGTTATGGGCCTTTCAGTCCACTATAAATTTACAGTTTTACTCTCTAGAGGCAGAACGAATTATTACCGTTCTTTATTCATGGGTCAGACTGACAAGCAGTAAAATTTGACAACAGTATGCTAAAATAATTGTCATCTCTAATGCTGTCATCCCATATAAGATTCATCCATAGGCATAATAATATTATTTGTACCCTAGGTTTAATAGCCTGATACCTAACAGCCTATATTCAATAGACTGTACAATCATTTTATAGGATTTAAAAATTTATTGTGCCTGATGCTAATAGTAGGGATACAAATAATACTGTAGTTTGCAGGGCTGTTTAAATCTCGCAGTTGCCAGTGCTGATGTATATGCTGACTTGCCCCTTCTGGTTACTTCTTAATAGACTAGATAAGAACAACAGGCTTCCTACACTGACCTACAGACATTTTTATGGCATATTTGAACCTACGAGGCTACTCGCAGAGCTTACAAGGGGAAACTTTCAATTCAATTACAGTATATATGAAATTACAATCTGCATTAATTCATATTCATACAGTTGTGATTTAGGGGAGAGTACACTGTACATACTATACAGAACCAGATCAAAGCATTTAAACCATGACATGGAAGCTATTTGTAGAGCTTCAAGCGCATTATTACCAGGAGGTACAGTAACATGTCACAGTCATACTGACCTGTAATTCAACGTACTTATTTACATTGTACAGTCTAAGTTAGGCTAGCCTGTAAGGATAACTTAGACTTTCATTGCCAGACAAGACTTGAGTTATATTTCATAGTCTGTGTAGAGGGACAGATAGAAAAATCAGCATTCCTGAAGGTTACGCTAAGTTAGGCTAAGTTTGCTAAGCTAAGGTTAGGTTATGGTAGGCTACCCTTGGTTATTTGATCAACCCTGGTAGACTAGCTAGTTGGTAAAATTTACTTTTAAAGCTATAAAGTAGTATGAATTTGAAGTATCCTTTAGGGTAAAAATGATAATGGTAAAATTGAAGAATACCTTTAGGTGTTCTGGCAGATCAAATTCAGTGGGACAAGCATCTTCTGACAGCTGAGTCCTCTGCATACCAGGTGGTTTGAGAACTTAATGATAACATGGTAAATAACATTATAATACTTTATTAACACTTAAAACTGTAGCAGGCCTAGACCTAGGCCTCATGATACTATGTACATTGTAGTACTAGTAGTACGGAAAATTGTCAGACTTAACCATGGTTATATGGACTGACAGTAACCCTACATGCTAATTTATTAGGCTATATGAATTTAATGTCAAATAGGCTTTAATAAAAAGCTTATTACGTCATTCATTATTTTATTAGCTCAAAAAGCAGGCATGTAGTTGACTGCAAGTTGACTGTGATCTAACACATGTTTATTTGTCTGAGGTTGTTTCAACACAGTTATAAAAATTTTCATGAATGAAAATATTTCACTTACTTGTGAAATGTGACCCCTGTTCTTTTGCAATCCTGTTTCTGTATGTAACACAGTTGATGGCCCAGTACTAGGTGCCAGAGGTGACTCTGTTGCTGCTGGTCTGTGCAGATGCTGCAGCTGCCATTTCTGTGAATCAACACATAGCAATGGCACCCTATTATATCTATGCACTCAACCTGCCCAATACCTTAAGGGATATGCCTCATGGTTTTGCAGGTTAAAAATTTCCGTTTACATTTATGACATGTAGCTTTAAGGACAGGATGTTTGAATGTGGACGTTTTAAGAGGCATGCAATAAAATATCTTTCTATAGATTTCCTTGTTGGCATAACAAAAATGCTTCTGAAATATTCAGACTGATTCTAAAGTCCATGTTTGATAAAACTTGGGGGGCAGATAAAAACTGAGTTTTCTAAATAGATGCTGTGTAATCATGGCTGACTGTAGACCAATGAAAAAAATGTGGCTGTTACAGTCTGAAAATCACAGTTGTTTGTTGAAGACTGATGCCTCAGCCACACATTTGCGATTCAAGGATGGGCATGTTGTAACTGCCGAAATTTTACTAATTACGACGTCATTACGATGTAATTACGACCAAATCGCCAACAGTTGCCATTGTGACGTGCACCAGGTGATGGCGGATGTTTTCAACTGTTTAAAACATACATGGTCTGACCGCGTCAACTATCATTTGTTGTCATGTCATTGTGCAGTATGCAACACTGACGCAGTGGTGTCGCCATTTGTCGTAACTTGATTGAGCAAATCATAACTCGCAGTTGCCACATGCACCATCCATTATGTAGTGTGCCATGAATCGCCATGCTTGCATGTAGGTTGTGATGTGGCAATGCTCCTCGCGCGTGTTACCAAGCATAAAAGGCAGCAGCCAATAGGAGGAGTCAGTAGTCTTTTCATGAGCAACCTCACTGTATTGTTGCTTTCCTCGCCGTGCGTTTTCATCATCTTCATCTGGATGCCACACACCCCTGTAGCCGTGAGCCTCCAAGCCAGGTAGATAATGCAGAAGAAGAAGATGAAGATTGTGACCTTTAGGGACCCCCCCTCATCAGGATGAGAAGCTCTTCTCCTTCCTCTTCTGCAGCAGCCATCCAGCACCAGGGTTCTTTGTCCTCTGCTTCTGCTTCTCTTGACAGTGATCCCAGTCAGTGGGCCCTTCATCAAGCGATCGAAGAAAGCTCCTCGTTTGTGTCAACGGGTGATCAAGAACTGAACCCCATGCTGACCATTGAACTTGGGGAGGAGGCCGAAGTCATGTCTGAGGATGAAGGTGACGACAAGGACAACGTGTCTATGATGGATGCAGAGAAGGGAGACGAGGGGTCAGGATTGCAGAAGTGGCAGAAAAAGTCCATATGTCTATCTGACAGACGAACAGGAATAGATGTTGGTGGAATCGTTGCGAGAGCAACCCTTTTTGTATGACAGGGGCTCACTGAATTCGAGGAAGTGGCTAATAAGACGCGGCTCCTTGCTGAGAAGGCCGGGTCCCTCGACTTGCCTTTGACAGGACCCCAGCTAACTACCTGGTTGTGGTCGATTCGCACCAGGTATGGGCGGCTGATGAAAGGAAAAAGCAGCCAGGCAGCAGAGAGGGACCTAATGGAAAGGGAGAAGTGGATATTCTCTGAATTTAGATTCTTCGAGAAGCACATTGTCTGTCAGAAGCCCAAGACCCTTGGGTTAAAAGAAGTATGTAGGAAAATTGTTCTATCCTCTATTGGTTTCATGTTATTATATGGTCAATGACACACAGATCAACTAAAGTAATATATACTGTTTCCAAAATTAAAGATCCATTTTCCTATTTCTTTCCCTACAGTCCGCTGCTGCTGTCGCTGCCCCTCCTGAGGAACCTGGCGAAGTAGTTGTGTTTGCTGGTGGGGATGAAGACGAGGCGATGATCATCTCAGGCATCGAGGAACAGAGGCCTAAGAAAAAGCAGAGGTGTGAGCACACATGTCAGCAAGGCGAATGCTTCGTCCTTGAAAAGGTAAATATTTGATAATTTTCCATTTAACTTAAAACAAAAAATTAAATGTACAAATATGCTGATTTTCATTTTTTTCAACATTAGAATGTATAGATTTTTTACTGTCTGTGATTTTGTAGTTGCTTTTTTTTCTCTGTTATACATGTAGGTATGCTTCTAATAATTTAGTGTTTGTCAGTGTGAGTGAGTTAAGTTTCTGTTTTTCATTGTCTGAAATTAATAATAAATCAGCATTCTATAATGACTAATAAAATGTTCCATTTTCTTTTCTCATTTTCTTTAGGTGATTGAAAATGCAAAGGCAGCCGAAAAGGCGATTTTGGAGAAAATCGAAGCTAACCCAAAGGAGGCTTACTGGAACCTCTACCTGAAGAAGGTTGCCAAGGGTTGTACTGAGATTGACCCTGTCTTCTATCCATACCTGCAGATGGATATCAGCTTTCTGGTACAGAAACTGCAGAAGGCCACGAAAGAAGGAAGACTGACGGCCAGTTTTGATTTGTTCCCGAGCACCAGACAGACGCTTTTGTAAATGGAGTAACATTCGTCCACCAGATCTTTTCCTTCTCACCCTTCTGCACCTGTGCCTGCACCATCCTTCGCACAACCTGAGCAAGCTTACCGGATGACAGGACACCAACTGCCTATGCATGCCCAGAGTCAGCTCATGTCTCCTTGGCCAAGCCATTCCCCCGCTGCTGGGTCATCTACACTGACACAGACTCCTGCTATGCCACCATCATCTGCGGTTCCTTTGGATCTTCATAATGTGAACCTCCTCAGTACCAGTTTCTTGGACGCCTTAATACCGACTACTTTAAGTGCCACTTTGACTGTTGCGCCGGAAAAGACGATGCCTCCAAGTTCGAAAAATTAGTGTATTTGTTTCGTGATTTTTTTTTTTTTTAGTGTGTTCTTTTGGTAGAGTTTTTATAATAATGAAGGTATATTTTTGTAGAGTAATATTTTTTGTAAAGGGTCACATTTAGATATTAATCTGGTGCTATTTTTCCTTTGTTTTTGAGTATGTAGGGAATGTACATTGTATAAGTATATTTTTTGGGTATAATAAGTTGTGTACAATAGTGTGTTCTTTTGATAAAGTTTTTATAATAATGAAGGTATATTTCTAGAGTAATATTTTTGTAAATGGTCACATTTAGGCTTTAATCTGGTGCTATTTTTTCTTTGTTTTTGAGTGTTTAGGGAATGTACATTGTATATGTATATTTTTTAGGTATAATAAAGTTTGCACAATGTTTATATTCTATATTTATTCGTTTTTCCTACAAAGATTAATAACTTAATGTTATTTTCTATAACAATACTGGAATATACGATTATTAAACTGGTTATTAAACTGGATACAAAAGAAGATATGAAATATTTTCAGAACTTCCAATAAAGGAAAAATGACGCTGAAATCTAGTAAACAGTAAAATATATTTGGTAATCATTATTATCATTATCATCATTATCAATTGCTTTGTATGCCAAAATTGCTGAAATCCAGAAGACAAAAGCTGTGTAGAACGGACATGCACATATTTTTTGGCATTTTGCTATAACTCAACAAAGCTGCAGCCTTTCAATGTGTGACAGGCAGTTTTCCTAGGGTGGCAGGCAGAAAAGATAACAAGACATTTTTTTCCTTATATCATATATTCCTGCAAAGGAACACACCCTGCAAGGAAGTTAGCATAGTCACGCAGGCGGTCACATTGAGCCATCCGAGTCATGGTTGATGTGTGCTGCTGTCGGGAAGCCAGGCTAGGTAAAGTTGGGTCAGACCTCCTGCTGCCAGGTAGGACCTGATGTGTCACTGAGTCATCTTGATCTGCCTCACTCCTGGCATGATGAGAGCTCGTCATAATTAGGTTGTGCAACACACAAGCGGCCAACACCACGGACTCGATATGACCATGACGAAGATGTGTGGGCGTGTGAAACAATCTGAACCAATGGGAGACAAATGGAAAATATTGATTTAATTATTAGATGGTATACAAAAGGTATTTCATATTACATACTTATTTCAACAAGTACATTTTAAATTTTCACATTGTTATAATACAATATACAGAGAGTAATAATTGTGAACAATATCTGCCTGCTTGCTAGGATCCCAAAGGTGTTCTCCACTGTTCGTCTTGCCTGCTCAGTCGAAAGTTGTAAATGCATTCAGGTTTTGTCAGGCATCATGCAGCGTATTGTGTCATCATATACTTCTTAAGAGCGAAGGCGTCATCTCCAAAGAAGAAATAGTCGATGGGGGGGGGGTTCATCTTCAGTTTCATTTGCCAGTCTTTCAGGGGCAGGCAGGTTGGCTTCATGTTTATCCAGCATTTTGCCTAGCTGTGTCTTGGCAAATACACCACCATCAGGCTCGGACCTTATGTCACCTACATCCACGTACCGGAACTTGTACTCAGCATCAGCAACTGATAGTAGAATGACAGAGTAGAACTTCATATAATCAAAATAATGAGTTCCTCCAAAGGCTGGGTCCTGGATGCGAGTGTGTTTCCCATCTATAGCTCCAAGAGTGTGTGGGAAATTCCATGGTTGCTCAAACCCATGGGCTACCTCCTTCCATTCCTCTGGGGTGCTTGG
The DNA here is from genome assembly GCA_039081455.1 of Macrobrachium rosenbergii. Lineage (NCBI taxonomy): Eukaryota > Metazoa > Arthropoda > Malacostraca > Decapoda > Palaemonidae > Macrobrachium > Macrobrachium rosenbergii. The sequence continues at coordinate 2,952,536 of JANJGK010000014.1, forward strand.
TACCTGCATGACCTCCTCTCCATAGGCAGCCACAATGGCTACAAGTCTCAGGCACAATACTGCTGATTGTGATGGGAGCTAGCTACACGGAATTGGAAGGACAGGCTCTTGTAGGATTCTCCAGTTGCAAGGTAACGTAGAGTAACTGCAACATGCAAGCCTGGCTCAATGGGTTTCCTCCAGAATGCAAGGGTCTCCTTTATGTAGGGTGTGAAACGTTCCACAATTTCATCGAAAAGTCCTCCGTAATCCTGGTAAAATTCCTGTGTAGTCCTGGATTTTCAGCTGCCAATTCTTGCATCAAATTTTCATGGTATTCTTTCTCCTTTCTGCGTTGTAAGTAGGGACTTACCCAGCAACGTCTTGGGTTTCTATGTCTCTTGTGTTGTCGTTCCTCCATGCACCTTAGGATTCTTAACTGCTACATGGCATCGTGATAATCCAAAATGCCTTTTACTAATTCAGGGTCATGTTGGGTCTCAGGTATGAGGTCTAGCAAATCCATGTCCTCCATGTTCTTTGAAAAGAAATCACACAATGAGAGTGGTAATGTGGTAGGAACAGATCTTGCTCTGCCTGCAACTGGAAGGAGAATGATGATCGGAGATGAGTTCACCTGGAATTTATATGGTGCAGTCCATGTACACAACACAATTACAATGCCGTAATGCATGTCGCTATGTGATGTAACTACAATACAATTGAATGGCCATAATTTGCCGTTTACACACTACGCCATCCTGTCGCAACCGCCAAAGACAGGGCGTGGCCTAATCATCAGCATAATGTGTGTATGATTACGGATATACGTAGGTTCATCTCGAACTGCGCAATGTTGTCACTATGGTTAATGGCGTATTATGCTGTGGTGTTGTAATCTGCTGAAAATTTTTTTTCTGCCGGCCCCAGATCCGTGAATGCTGGCGATGATCGCCAAAACCAGCCATTATGACATGCGCGTCCTTGAAGTGCAAATGTGTGACTAAGGCATAAGGGCATAAAAATATTCATTAACGGAAGTCTAGCCTGCCTGCAATACGTTGCAGAAATTTCATTTATAGGTTGAACATACTGATAAAATAGTTTCTTATCATGCGGGTGTCACAAAGTTGGTAAGGATATGATGCTTTGTGCAGACTCTTGAGTAGAACTCCAAGGAAGTGTCTTAGATTTAACAACAATTTCTCTTTTTCTGCTACGGTAGTCAGTGTATGATACTTGCTACTTGGTTTTTATACCAGAAAATTCTGGTCATCACTCAACCTCTCCTCTTCTCTTCACTGGTGCCCAGCTAATAAAAGGTATCATCTAGTCTATGGTTGCTCGCTGGTATTACTTTCGGTCATTCTGGGTATGATTTTAATCACAGCAAAAGAAAGTCAGTGCATTATTTGGTAAACAAATTTCACGTTTTTCATAAATGTTTGCCAACAAAGCAAAGCATTTCATTGTTAGACAATTTCACAGATAAATAAATCACAAATAAGCCTTAACGTGAAACAACGAAAAGGCTAGAAAAGATTCTGCAGCTGATAACCAACATACTTTTAGAGAATGCCGGGTTGCAAGACGTGACCTCCAGTGAGCATATCGCTCCAGAGTCCTCTGATCAACTTTCTTCAACAAGACTGCCTCTGTCCTAAGGAGATCAGAAGGCTTTGATCAAGGACTCACCTTAAATAGCATAATGACCTTCTTTAGTTTTGGGGAATATCAACAATGATTTCTCTTGAATTGTGTTCGAAGGAGGCTGCTTAATGGTTTTTTACCTTTTTTTTTTAGGTAAGCATCTTCATACTGCTTATGGGAGTAGCAGAGCTTCTATTTTTGCAATAAGAACAATAGTAAAACTTTCTATATTTCGCTTCAGTTCCTGGATTGTCAGGGAGACTGGTAAATTTGGATGAGTTTTACCTCAGAACTATTCCATAGGTCATCATGAAAGATAATAACTGGTACTACATAGGTATCATAAGTGATCTTACTGATCAAAGAATCAACGACAGTGCTGCCCATAGGTCAGCATCCTTGAACATTGCATAGCTGCTGATACGGGTTCAGTGGTGCTGTCCTTACACTTTCTATTCCAAGAAACGGCGATTTCGCATCCCTGTAAACTCCATTAGACTAAAATATGAAGAGTTCAGTCATAAAAAGATAACTCTTAAAAAGATAACACCCCCTTTCTGTCAATCACCTTCCTTCCATTCTTGGTTAACTTCCTTTCTGTATCATTTCTCGTGAGGTCATCAAATCTGAGCAGCGAAACAACTGTAATGGGCTTAGACCAAAATAGACAAATAATATCTATCCAAAAATGATATCTTTTCACGGGATCGTTAATGCGTCATATAGTCAAAATTTTCATCTCAATAATCATAACAGTAACAGCCTTTATTCATCCTACCCGAACAAAAGATTAAAGTTTTTATTGAAAAAGCCAATGCACAGCGCCACTTTCGTTTATCAAGTGATGCTTTTAATCAAAAGAAAACATAATAATTTGTTGCCGCTCTTCCAAAGTCAAACCATTCATATTGCAGTATTACTCACTGCATGAAAACGCGATGTTCACTGCGTGGAAAAATATACCAACATAGAACTGTATGAAAAAAATGTATTTACACTTTCATATATTCTGGCATAACGACGTGTGATAAATTCATAGTGTACACACACACCCATTCACTCACACACGCACGCGCACATATATGTAGAGTATATATATACATATACATACATATATAAACATATATATATATATATATATATATATATATATATATATATATATATATATATATATATAGGTATATGTGTATATATATATATATATATATATATATATATATATATATATATATATATATATATATATATATATATATATATATATATATATATATATATATATATATAAACATAGGGAAGCTGGCATAAAATTCCAGTTTTGGTACAGTAATGGAGCGGGATAATGGGAAAAAAGTGCAAATGGTGATACAAGCAACTGATTTGGCATGGGAACTCTTATAATCCCCATAAATCAAAATCAACCTCCAGCTACTTCAATATTTGGCTATTTCCAAGATGGCTGACACTTTTCGAAAATGGCGGCAAATTTGGTGTATATTTCAAATATTTTCATTTTATAAGCCTATAAAAGTTGCATACTGTACATATAATGACTGAGAATTTGTATTTTGGCATTCTTACTGTCAGGAAGAGATAAAGTGAACCCATCTTTCCAATATGACCACCATATAAACACTATATTTCCAAAATGGCCGCCAAAGATAAAAAAGTATGGATCTCCTGAGAGAAACCAATATGTTCTGTGTATCAATTAGTTTTAGCAAGTGCAGCTGCAGAGAGCTATGCAGCTAAGTCCAGATTTGTAGCACTTGAACCTGCCATGGCATTAATTTTGCAGCCACACTTATTCAGTTCTTGGCAAGATTTTACTACTATTGGCAAATCTGTCCAATACGGAAACCAAGTGCCTTCAATCTGTTGCCATCCCCAGTGTCTTGGACTGGGCAAAACTGGATGGCATACTAAAGACCTGGCACCAAATGTGCCCCACTTGAAAGGCAGCTCTCTTGCAATGCTCTCTAAGAGCAGCCCTTGTAGGGGGAATGCAATCATAAGCTCTTTGCTTTCTTGCAAAGAGATCAAGTCTAGCCTCATTTATATTTTTATACGAACTGCTTCTGTCGTACATTAATACCACAAACTCTTCAATAATTTGCCGGTCTTCATCTTCTACAGCTGCTGGTACTGAACTTAGTTTGGTGAAGGTGGGTGTCCTCACCCTTTTCACCAGTGCTCGTATGCTGAAACAAAGTTTGGTGAAGGTGGGTGTCCTCACCCTTTTCACCAGTGCTTGGATGCTGAAACAAAGATATGCCTGTCCCATGGAAGGATGTTTGTGCAGTTGTGGCACTTGGATTATGGTCCAGATTGTCAACAGCACAAGTTGTAAAGAGCCCTTTCTTAGTGTAGTGGGGCAAACTACTTCTTCCTCCACAGCCCTTGTTACAACTGCTTCTCCTAACCCTTCAGTCAATTCCAGAACCCTATCATAGCTGATGCTGATTCCATGGTGATGGAATGTATCAATTAATTGACGCTTCCTGGTTTTTGCAAAGTCCAGGAGACCAATATATATTAGAAATGGAGGTTCTCTTGACTTGGAATGTCTGGAGAATGTTGAAGATGCTGGATTCTTTCGACAGTTGAAGTGCAAAATTTGTGCTAAAGCTAGATCAGTAGGTGATGTTCCATATTTGAGTTGGGATTTTATATCGCCACCATTTTGTAGAACACTTGCAAATTCCAACAAACTTGGTGGCACAGATTCTCTTCTAGTGTCTGCTATTAAGGTTCCATCAAATTCTATCTCATGTTCAAGCATCTGTTTCCTCAATATCTTAGCTGCTTTGGCCACGATTAGTGTATCATTGCAGTCACATGCCATGGCTAGGGCTTCTCCCATTTTCCGTTTGTAGGCAAACCAAATTTCTCTTCCCTTTTTAAAGTCCTCCAGTTCTGGGATGCGGGCAAGTATCTGTTCTTTCAACCGTGTTCGGTGCACAAAGGAAGCATCAACATTTAGATGTTCCAGTCTTTGTTCGTACAAATTATAAAGTTCTACCATTGTAAAATGGCAGCACCCATCTGTAGTCAACTGCTTGTCTCTTAGTACATCTCAAGCTCAGCAAAAGCATGGGCACATGCCTCTTGTCTGTACTGCACATAATCATCTCCAATTTTCTGGGAATTTAGCCAGGCCCTTTCCCTGCTGTGCACACCTGTCAGACAAGATGGGTGATACTCGTACATATGGTCCTGAGAAACAATATCTCCAGCGCTAAACTTGACCAGAAGTTGCAGCTTTTCATGTAAAGGCAATGTCATGGCCAACTGTAAATCTTTGATTGGTGCTGGCTGGTCACAAATAAAGCGTATTCCTTCTTTCTCAGTCTTAGATTCTTCTGCATCTTCTTCATCTGCTTTCTGGCTACTACGTGTGAATTTTGCTGATGGGGTATCATCTTCTTTTGTCTTACACAATGACTTCCTTTTCCTTTCTAGTTTTGTTGTTTTGAACTTCAGCATACATGATTCATGATATGTTGCTTTGTTATTTTCAAAGGTCTGCAGAATTCCATCACCTTCATCAAGCCTTTTGGGATGAAATGGTATAGGCATAGCATTTAACTAATAGAATTCAGGAATGTTTGTAGCAAGGCTAACATAGCCAGCACCAAATGCATCAACTAGTCTTTCACGTGTGTCCTCTTGGCACAGGCAACAAAGCTTCCAGTTAGTCGAACTATCTCCCTTCCGGAAAGACGTTGACTTCCAAGATTGTCATGCCATTGCTTTTGTTCTATAAGCCGAGTGTTTATCCTTTTACCACCTATATAACATATATGCACTTTCAGATATGGATGCAACTAGGCTCAGATATGTCATAATCCTACCCCTAGCGCAATCATTCATCCGATGCTACTTAATTCTCGTGTGATCTGTACACCATCTAGAAGACTAAAGCCACATCTTCCTTGGCTCGGCTCTCCCGCGCTGGCACATCCTGTCAATTCAGGTGCAGTTGTTTAACTTTGAAGTGGGGCTAGCTAAACAGCATTTGGGAAACTAATAACAAATCTCTGCCGTTAGCTAGCACTGAACCCCATGCTGAGCTTCACAGCTATAGTGTCAACCTGGTAGTACACTGACACTACACTATTACACTTTTGCATTAAACTTATTACCCATTTTTTTTCCTAAAAGAGGATGAAAATTAATTAACTGGGGATTAATTGATTTCTAATCTACAAAAAATGAACTGATCAGGCTGAAGTTACCCCAAATCCGTGTATTATCCGACCTTTAGCCTCATATATGAGCTTAAGTACCAATTTTTGGCATTTTGGCAGACATTTTTGATATAGTGACAGCCATCTTGGATATTTCTATGCAGAGAAATGATGTATCTACATATATAAAGGCTTGTTTTTAATATTTTAATATAAACTGTGAGTGACTTAGGGATTTAAATGTGATTAATCAATTAAATACCAATATTCAAATATCCACAGGACGCCCATTTTGAAAACCTGTCGGCCATCTTGGAAAATGGCAAAATTTTGTGTGGCCGGAGGTTGATAATGAGACCAAGGGACAAGAAGAATAGTTGAGCCAAGTTTCATGCCTGTATCACCATTTGCACTTTTCCCCTGTTTTTTTGTAGTTACCCGCTCCACTACAGTAGGATATTTTACTTGACAAAATTAGCAGGAAAACAGTTGTTTTTAAAATAGTTTGCTAAGAATATATATTCCTTGTGAAACATGTCCCAGTTAGAAGTAAGCCGTAAAGCTCTGTGGAATAATGTGTAAACAGAATTAAGTTTAAAATTAAAGTAGCATGAGCTATAGAAATTCGAGCCCAATCCGGTAAAAGTTCGTTTTCTAAAAACAGTAGTGTTAAAAGCATCATTTTGCCTTGTAACAAGGACGTCAGCTTTCCATCCTTGACTTCCTTGTTACGAGGCAAAATGATGCTTTTAACACTTAGGCAAGGTATTTTAGCAAAATCGACCTAACTAATTTGCAGGAAGTTCAAACTTGGCACAGTTGTACATTGACCTACACTGATTAAAATATTAAAAGTCCTTATATATTGAAGCTGTGCTCTAGCCGCCATATTGGAAAATGGCGGCCGATTTTCATATTTTCGTGTTTATCTTCTAAACCGTTAAAGTTACGGAAAATATGCAGGAATTAAGAAATATTCCTCATAAAAAAAATCATTTAATAAGTTTTCTTGTAGGATGAAAAATAAAAAAGTTACGATGAAAACTGTATTTTTCCCCCGTGCATGAATGCAAAACAGTACGCATTATCAGGTTAAACATGAAAGAATAATAACTGTTTAAAAACTAATACACATATAAGTGAAATCATCAACTTCATGAAATATTTGCAGTCATTATTTCAGTGTTTATAGAAAATTCTGATGGTACGGCATACCAAAACAATAATAGACATTTCCAATCAAATGAAATCAAACTTTTCAATTCATTTGGTTTAAGTAATAACCAGTTTAAAAATTTTCTGAATTACCAGAAACACTTATCTGCCGGATAACATCACAATATACAGTGAATATTAACTAATTCATCTCTTTAAGAGGTTACCGAGAATATTTCGATAATACTGAAAAAATAATAATGTTCATCTGCAAAAGTAAAATCAATACATTCTGAGTCTGTTCTTTTTATGCAATACTGAAATGACATTGTTTTTTTCTAATTTTCCAGAAATATAGTGCATTACTGTTATATCTCATCACAGTTGGCAAAAAATAATTTCTAATAATGAATTATCCTATGAATATCAAAATTGCTGTACACGTTTTCAAGCCTGTTATTTCACAATTTTCCAGCTCAGTATTCTGGTTCTTCTAAAATTATTTCAACAATTATTTCACAAAAATTATTTCAACAAATTATTTCACAATTAGTTCCTTGGCATTCCCCACGCATCGCTAAGCAGTGCATACCGAACTGTGTACATTTGCACCTCTTGTTGCATGCAACCTTGCAATCGCATGAAGCCAGGTTCAAGAGTTTCAAAGGAGCCTCCTCTTTGGTAGTAGGGATAGGTTTCAGTGATTTTTCTATCATTGACCAACCCCATTTTGTTGGATCCAGGCAGTTTCTAAGCCATTCCTGTATTTGCAAATACACTCTGTACTGCAGCTGTGCTGGTTGGGGGTAAAGAGGCCAATTGAAAAGATGAACTTAATTTCTTCTTTGCAATAATTCTATTATACATGAAATATCTGAGCTCATTTAATGACTTTGATTTAGATCCATACCATTTAAGAATAATCTTTTATAACATCCCTGCTGGCATCCCTCTGATTGAATATTTTTATTTGGTGTCGCAAAACCTGATTATTTTGCAGAAGTCTAAGTGCTATAACTTGACCTTTTTTTGTACAGTGCAGATGTTGTGCCAGACCCAATCATGGCATAAACATAAAGCAAAATGTCACAGCTTTCACCCATATGTGTTTTCTCTGTCTGAATGTTGCAAAGTTTGTGAGGTCTAGCTGATTTTCATGGTTTAAGATACCAAATGTCATGATCTTTAATAGCCAAAGCAGTTAAAAGCACAAGCAAATCAGTATCCTGCCCGACAACAACATTTGGATATTTTTTTAGCGTGATCAAGAGCAATTTTGACAACAACAGTATCTGCATCACTTTAGGCTTGTAGAGCTGAATAACCTTTGTTTTTCATTTTAAGCATAACAACATCAATTAGAGCTCGTTTATTTATTCGGTTTGCTAGAAAATCTGATTGTGGAATAGTAGCTGGTGTAATTTCATCAAATATTATGCTTCTTGAAGTTCTCTTTGCTGCTCGGCGCTCTTGCTCAACTGTGTAAGTTGTGTCTCTCTCTGGATATCCATCAACAACTACACGGCAGCGTTTTCCGTAATGGCTCTCAACATAGCTTACATACAAATCCAGTATCTGACCAAGTGTTGCTGGTTTTGGCCAAGGAACAGAGTGAAGAGATTTCCACCATCTAAAACATAATATGGGTTAGAAGGTATCAATAAAGTCTCTTTCTGGGAGCAAAATGCATTAAAAAAGGAAGACTTTCTTCCTTTCTTTAACTGTGAGGAATCAAATAATGATGGAGGTACACTTGCTAGCTCCTACTCGAAGTACTCTTTTATTTCCGTTTTACTAACATCCAGGCATAACGTTCTATGAAAGAGTTCTTGTTGCAAGCTTAGTATCACATTTTTATTATGCATCTTTATTGTGCCTGATGTTAGTTTAGACAAAGGAACAACTTTCCTCTTTCGCTGCAGGTGAACATTAGAATAATTACTTCCTGAAAGTGAACTGATGGTTTCTTTTCCTATTTCCAGTGCTCTATCACATGTTATTGTTTGGTCTGCCTGATGACTGAGGAAATGGACTATGTTCATTTAGCCAGTTGATACCCTCGCTAAGATCATCATTATCTCTTGATATTCGAGATTTTCTAGATTCTGTGTTCAGCAGAACATTTTTTACATCGACCCCAGTAAACTCTGATAAAGCCTCAGAGATCTCAAGGCCAATTCAAGCTGATGACACCCACCTCTGTAGAGTTGAGTTCATCTGTTATTCCCGGACCACGAGTAACCTAAGCCCACGAATTGCTTGTAAATAATAATAATAATAATAATAATAATAATAATAATAATAATAATAATAATAATAATAATAATAATAATAATAATAATTATTATTATTATTATTATTATTATTATTATTATTATTATTATTATTATTATTATTATTATTATTGTTATTATTAATAAATTTACTCATTTCTTGAGTCGATATATCGCCTTTTACAGCATAATGCATTTTTCATAAACGTCAAACTGCTTTCAAATACGTAAATATGTTATAATTAAGTTATTTAATTGGACATATCTCTATTATTTTTATTTCTACCAGAAAAATTGTTCCTACCAATCTTTTCTATTTTTTAAAATGGAACAATTTTTAACTCTTGAAAAATTTCTGTATTTGCAACTGTTTACAAGTTATTGCAGAAAAACAGAATTTCGTCTACCATTTTCCAAGATGGCCGCCGTAGCACGACCTGTATCGATGAGGACTTTTAGTATGTTCTTCAGAGTGGCCTAAAGAAACCACAGACAAATTTTCATGTTCCTGCAAATTTGTAAAGTCGAATGATGTTTTTTTTGCATAAAATTCCTCGACTAACTACTGTTTTTAGAAAACGAACTTTTACCGGATTGGGCTCGAATTTCTATAGCTCATGCTACTTTAATTTTAAACCTAATTCTGTTGACACATTATTCCACAGAGCTTTACGGCTTACTTCTAACTGGAACATGTTTCACAAGGAATATATATTCTAAGCAAACTATTTTAAAAACAACTCTTTTCCTGCTAATTTTGTCAATAAGATTTGCCGAAAATTACTTAACAATTTCTTCTCCCCGCCAGTAAAATATCCTACTGTACCAAAACTGGAATTTTATGCCAGCTTCCCCTATGTCTGTGATAGTTATTTTAAAAGCAAATTCACTCAAGTAACACAAGATAATTTTCCTGCCATAAAAGTTAACCTGATTCCGAAAAATCCCTTAACCATCCGCTCTCTGTTTCAGTTCAAGGATCGTCTGTGCCCTTTCATGTCCTCTTATGTGGCATATAAATATATTTAACCCAGGTGCAACTCTGGGATTTATGTGGGATCCACACGGAGGCTCCTAAAGGTGAGCATCGACTGTCATAAAGGGGTCAGTTTCCGGACAGGCAGCAGACTCACGAATCCGGAACATTCCAATATAAAAACTCACGCTAAAAGCTGCAAAACATACATTGAAAATAAAGATTTTAAAATCATCGGACTAACACCCAACACCCTGGAATTGCCCATTTTAGAGTCCTTATTGATCAAACAACTGGTTCCCCCATTAAACACGCAGTCAACAGCCACTCCCCTTTTCTTGTCTTAGGTGTATTTTCTTCTTTTTTATTTTTCAGTTTCCTTTCACTTACGCTTCTTTTACTCTGGTGGAAGGTTGGTCCAATATTTTGTGAATTTTAATATATCTTGGTTTTTTAAATGTATAATTTTAGGTGTGAAAAATGTTCAGTTTGAGTTTTATGCTAATTATGTATTGTTTTTATCTACTTTAGAGCCCCTGAAGATGTAATTATATGTGAAAATTACGAAACGTCGGGAAAAAAATGTGTATAAGAAGAGCAAATCTTAATTGTCCATCAGCATACTCGTTGCATATAACGGCTATGCCACTCCACACAAATTACACACACACACATACATATATATATATATATATATATATATATATATATATATATATATATATATATATATATATATATATATATATAATCCACACATCGGAGGGCACCATAGTAGGCAGGAGAAGGGCGCAGGAACACATACAGATCCAGGACATACATTTATTGTCGACGCGTTTCTTGACCGGTGGTCACATGTTTTGTGTATGTGTACTTTTAATTGTGTATGCTGAATGCCCCTTTTTACATTATAACTGTAGATCTCCTGATGATGTGACCACGGGTCAAGAAACGCGTCGACAATAAATGTATGTACTGGATCTGTATGTGTTTCTACCCTTCTCCTTCCTAATTATATATATATATATATATATATATATATATATATATATATATATATATATATATATATATATATATATATATATATATATATATAATTAGGCAGGAGAAGGGAGTAGAAACACATACAGATCCAGTACATACATTTATTGTCGACGCGTTTCTTGACCCGTGGTCACATCATCAGGAGATCTACAGTTATAACGTAAAAAGGGGCATTCAGCATACACAATTAAAAGTACACATACACAAAACATATATATATATATATATATATATATATATATATATATATATATATATATATGTGTGTGTGTGTGTGTGTGTGTGTGTGTGTGTGTGTGTGTGTGTTTGTTTGTGTGTGTGTGTGTGTGCGTGGGTAGAGTCGAAGTTTTAAACATATATAGACGTCGAGCTGAGGAGTATGAATTTGTTATGACCGTTGAGCTTTTCGACGGTCTGACCTTGGTGAAACCAACGTTGAAGATCAGCCCATTCTGAACAGGGAGAAGTAAAAAGTAATGATGTTTAACGCTGCAGAAAGGCGTAGGGAGAGGGAGAGGGAGAGGGAGAGGGATAGGAGCAGACCTTCATGACACTAAGGAAATTGATATTTCCATACTCGTTTATGGGAAACTGACATCAGCAGCAAAGTGGGAGTAAAAGTAGTGGTAGTGTAGGTATGTGTTCCGGATGTGGTAAAGAATGAGAATGAAAGAGGCTTCTTGGAATGTCTGAATGTTTGCCTGTCTGGTTTCGGTAAGTGATTGGGGTAATGTGAGAGAGGGTCGGGATACAAAGTAAGATCACGGGGAAAGTTAAGTCACCTTAGTTTAACCAGACCACTGAGCTGATTAATAGTTCTCCTAGGGCTGGCCCGAAGGATTAGACTTATTTACGTGGCTAAGAACCAATTGGTTACTTAGCAACGGGACCTACAGCTTATTGTGGAATCCGAACCACATTATAGCGAGAAATGAATTTCTATCACCAGAAATAAATTCCTCTAATTCTTCATCAGCCGGCCGGAGACTCGAACACGGGTCTAGCGAGTGCTAGCCCATAACTCTACCGACACTCCCAACGAGGAACTAAGATGACGGCGAGAACGATATTACAGGTGCTTGAAGTCAGTGAAAGTAGTTCAAGAAAAGAATACTCAGTAATCATAAGCATACCTAAGGAAGGGAAAGTGGTGGGGAGGGAGGACAAATGATCTGAGTATTTATTACAAAATTATAGAGGAGATTCGTAAAACCAACAGATTGATGACAAATGAAAAGTGATGTCTGATCACACCTGTGTTGAAGAAAGAGTGGAATGGTAAGGAGGAAGGAAAAGGAAGTGCGAGTGGATCCAGCGTGGCTGACGGCTGAGGGAGGACCGAATCAAATTTGGAGGCAGAAGAGGCAGGAGATGACCAGGCTTTCGAAAGGTTCAGGAACGAAGTTCTTGGGTACAGGCGCACATCAGCATCATCATCAAGGACGACAAATAAAAGGAAGAGGTAGAGGTATATGGAAGTAATGGGTTGCAGTTGGTTAGCAGAGAAGCACACAAACAAAAAACCCAGTGTCGAAAAGAGAAATGAAAGAAAAAAGAGGAAAGCTGTTGAAATAGTTCCGGTAAAATGGGAGGAAGACCCTGTAAGGAGAAAATACCTTTTCTATGCGAAATGAATTTAGAGAAAAAGGTTAGTGGTAATAGGCAGGTAGAGAAGTGACGGGAAAACAGTGATGTCTGAAGCACAGCTTGTCTCCTATATTTGGACTACAAGTCTCGGGCTCTCTGAAACTAAGCGACAAAAAACAACTGAATGACGCAAGACTGATAATTGTGATCGCTGTAAACCTGAGAATGGTTTGGAAGAGGAATTGGCGGATGTACTGAAAGCGATAAAAAAAAAAAAAAAAAAAAAAAAAAACAGAGATGTTGGAAGAGCCGGATCGTTTCTGAGATGTTGTATGGCTCTGCGAGTGACGTATTGGCTGAATATTATCCATAAAGTAGGTGGCTGACGGAGAAAAGATCCTCAATGAATGCTTAAGGAAAATAACCAGTCCTCTGAACAAGGAAAAAGTCGATAATAGTGGTGGTGGATGAGACCCAATTGGAGTTGCCCATTATTTTAGGAAATCTTAAATACTTGTATTCAGGATTTCTTTTTCCACATATTCCAAAAGGTTACACATGTAACGATTGTATCAAGAACGGTCCAAGAATCTTTTCAGTTCTGAGAAGCTTGTCTATAGGCTGTTGCCTCCTAGACACTCGCTTTCTGTAGTCACCAGCAGCCTTACAAGAAACATTGAGTTATCAGATCTATGATCCCCTTGTCCAGTATAACCAGCTACAAACAGTTCATATTTAGCAATGAATATGAGTTCGTTCTTGTTCACGAAATGTTTAAGTTGCTTTTTACAGGCTTCAGCATTAAGTTCTCATTCAGAAAATTGTTCCAATTTACGAGTTGGATTTACTGGATTTTTAAGTAGTTTTTACTCTTTACTTGTAATGAGGTTGTTTGTTTTGAAAATACATTATGAATTTATGCATGTGTGGTAACAGCTATTTACTCCTCCAAAAGCAAAATAAATTAGACAAGGCTCAGGTAAGGATATTATATTTTCACATCCTCACCACAGGAGTGAAAACTTCTGCATCCTTGTTTAGGATTTTTTATGTTATTATTTTATACATTCCCTTCTAACTATATTAACATTTCTGTCAAAATTTAATGATGTTAATTATATTAATTCCCATGGTAATTCTATATTATCTTTAAATAAAATATTTATTGTGCATATTTCACACTTGAGTTACAGACTAGTAATATGATCTAGAGGCCAACAGTTCAATCAAGAGTCCGACTTTTAAAGAAAAATCTCAGCTCTAAGGTTTCAGAATTTTCCGCATGAATAAAAAAAATGGTATTTTTGAGACATTCCATATATATATACATATATATATATATATATATATATATATATATATATATATATATATATATATATATATTTATATATATACCTGTATAGCATCGAGTTAGGGAGAAGGAGAATTCCTTTTATTTCCTTTCAATGTGCTTTATTACGCTGGCGTTTCAGGACCATGTGTCCCATTTCAAAGCTATAAAAGACAACAGAATTAAAAATAGACTCAGATTTTAAAAACGAGAAAAAAGTTTTTACATAAGATTATAAAAAGAAACATAACAGAAAGGAACAATGGTTACCAAATAGCGCCGAAGGCAAAAGCTTGTACTCAGGGTCCGTTTTGGTTCCAACGGAAACTCACGAGAGGTATAGAGGTGTTGACGTGGACTGAGTATTTAATTGGGTAACTAGTTGTTTAATAAAAAGAGATTCTAGTATTGACAGTTGGTGGTCATTCGGAGCTTTGCCTATTATTTTGAAATCCTTGTAATTGATATTATATTTGCATTTTTTCCCGTGGTCTCTTATGCATGAAAATTCGGGGTTTGATAATTTAGCTCATTGCTGACTGTCCTTTCTGAAGGTCCTTTCTGAATGTCCTCTCTGAAGCTCATTGCTGACTGTCCTTTCTGAAGGTCCTTTCTGAATGTCCTCTCTGAAGCTCATTGCTGACTGTCCTTTCTGAAGGTTCTTTCTGAAGCTCATTGCTGACTGTCCTCTCTGAAGGTCCTTTCTGAATGTCCTCTCTGAAGCTCATTGCTAACTGTCCTTTCTGAAGGTCCTTTCTGAATGTCCTCTCTGAAGCTCACTGCTGACTGTCCTTTCTGAAGGTCCTTTCTGAAGCTCATTGCTGACTGTCCTCTCTGAAGGTCCTTTCTGAATGTCCTCTCTGAAGCTCACTGCTGACTGTCCTTTCTGAAGGTCCTTTCTGAAGCTCATTACTGACTGTCCTTTCTAAATGTCCTTACTGAAGCTCATTACTGACTGTCCTTTCTAAATGTCCTTTCTGAAGCTCATTGCTGACTGTCCTTTCTAAATGTCCTTTCTGAAGCTCATTGCTGACTGTCCTTTCTAAATGTCCTTTCTGAAGCTCATTGCTGACTGTCCTTTCTAAATGTCCTTTCTGAAGCTCATTGCTGACTGTCCTTTCTAAATGTCCTTTCTGAAGCTCATTGCTGACCGTCCTTTCTAAATGTCCTTTCTGAAGCTCATTGCTGGCTGTCCTTTCTAAATGTCCTTTCTGAAGCCCATTGTTGACTGTCCTTTCTGAATACCAGAGGTCTTAGTGTATTCATTTTTCAGATAAAACTTAAAGAGAGGCTTCGTTTTTCCCATGAAATGATAATTACGATTTAGAAAACTGCCGGTGGCATCTTTTTCGGCAACCTTCCCCGAATTCTGCTTGAAAAGGATGCTTCCAATATCAACTCTCTGGAAGTGTGGAAATAAAATGGGCTACTAAGTTTGCTGTGTATTAACATTCCAATTTTGCTTAGGCATTGCGATATCATGATAAACCAGTACTAGAGGCCTTTTTCTGGTTGAACAGTTGAACAGCTGTAATTCTGCCTGAGATATGAAAGTTGTCTCTCGTATGCTTGAGAAAGGATTTCACGCTGTTTTAACTTGCCACAGTTTCTAAAGCTTGCATGGCTGCTTTTGAGTGCAAATATTTATGCTTAATTTGTTTAACAATTTGACATTCCACTTATGAAAGCTTACTTTACAAGCAGATTTTGTTTTTGAGATTATTTGTATGAATACAATAATAGTAATACTATGGTTCTTTGTGTTCTATGTATAAGTTATTTAAATTCTGTGGGACAGTAGAGCTAGTTGTATCACGGTCTTTGAACAGGATTAAAAAACGCTGAAGCTATTGAGGGGAACCTTTACGTCTAACTAAAATACAACCGAAATAATGAGATTTAAAAAAGTTAACACAGGTGCAGAGATGGATCAGACTATTTTGTGGTGGTTTGGTCATGCAGAGAGAAGGTAATAGACAGGCTGTGCAAAGGTATACTGTGACACAGAAGTAGCAACTGTTATTATCTCTTGTTTACAAAAGTGGATGAAAAGGACGTAACATCCATCTATAAATCAAATGACAAAAATAATTTCTTTCTTTCCTCCTGCCTATATTTCTTGAGCTTTCGGTAGGAGCTATGCAGCTCACACCCATATTTTCTTCTGCTAAAGGTGATCCTGCGTCAGTTGTGGTTCCAGGATGAGAGATTGCGTCAGAGGCTGTTATAAGAGTTTCCATCCTAGGTTAAAATGATCTACAATTTAACGTTACTTTTTTTATTATGCATCAGGAGTCACAGGAGACTGATACTCTAGTTCACCCTCAATGTAATTTATTTTGTATTATTACTGTGTTCAGGATATTTAAAGATGCTTGATCAATTTTAGGTCGACCTCTCTTTACCTTAACTTCCTGAAGTGGAGGATAAAGCTGCTTTTGATTATCCCTTCTCAGATTGCTTCTTAGCAGGGGAAGGATAGGGCTCTTTCATTACAATGTCCAGTACTGTATATCATAAAGAAAATTGTTTTGTTGTAGTCAGACGCCGCAGCGTTCTCTGGATGAATCTCTTGAGCGTGAGTGCACCCTTTCTGCCTACGCTGAAGCAAAAGTATTTAATTCTGAAATGGAAAAGGAATATTATGGTACAGCACCTACTTAAAGTCAGCTTAGTCTTGTTAAAGCACCACTGAAGGTTTCAGCACTGAAAATGGTGAGGAAACCCGTCGAACAATACTTGAAGAAGAAACAAATAACCGGACAAAAAGCGACAGGAGCAGAGCCCTTCACTAGCTCGTCTTCCATTGCTGGGAAGAGTTCGACTGGAAGCGGGATAAACGGGGCTTTGAGAGGGCACTCAATTTCGGGGTCTTTGGCTGAATGGAATCATACGAAGGAAAGTTTGCGCCTGGAAGAGAGAGAGAGAGAGAGAGAGAGAGAGAGAGAGAGAGAGAGAGAGAGAGAGAGAGAGAGAGAGATTCTAGCAGAACAACCACAATGATCAACAACGCCAAATTAACACACGATGAGATCTCTAAACTTGAAAGAAAACTAATAGTTGTGAAGGAAAAGAAATTAGAGGCAATGGATTTGGTGATAAGAGAGAGAGAGAGAGAGAGAGAGAGAGAGAGAGAGAGAGAGAGAGAGACGGAGGCAGCCTTAAATCTCTCTTCTTTGCCGGAACTGGTGAATGCTTTGCACTTGAATGGTCCAAGTGATGGCCTCAGTAGAGAGGGTTATACCAAAGAAGTGCTCTTTTAAATTCAGCGCTGACAGACTATTAGAAACACAGCCCTATAAAGCTGAAGATATTTGTATCTCTCCCCACGTTAATGACGCTGTTTGTCAACAGACCCCTTCAGATCAGTAAGGTTTCGCGGATACTTAAGAATGAATGCTGTAGTAACTCAGCTTTGGCAGAATCAGTAAACGCAACGGTATTTCAGTGAAATTTCGTTATAAAGTACAAAGTCAGTCATAATTTATTTCTTATGTGGGAATGTAAGTAACAACGAGGAAGAAACGATCTGTTAACGAATAATGTTCATGCCAATAGCTGTTTTTACCAGACAAAAAGTATCGCAAAAAATCACAGTTCTTATGTTCTAAACTCATATCAAGGATTGATTTTATTTGAATATTTATGAAAAGGAAGTACAAATGCAAAATCCTACGCAAATGTTGCGCCCATTATGCGAGCAAATGGATCCAATGCCGTATCATAACTGCAAATATTTCGTTAGCATTGAAAACGCACCGTGTGCATAAGGGACTTGCGTGGGAGACAGCATCTGGTCCAGACACAAGCTCTTGCACTTCTGTTTCTTCGTCAGGTATATATATATATAATATATATGCTTTGTGAGGAAATGTTATTATTAAAGATAGATATTATTCATTCTGCGAAGGTTCCGGCAAGACACCGTACGGTTGACAATCCGAGAGTTGATAAAGGCGTTTGTATAGAAAAGGAGCTGCTGGCTGATATTGATTCGCGCTGCCTCCCCCACCTCCCCTCCCCCCTCCCCCTCTTCCCTCCCCCTCTTCCCTCCCCGACCCTTTCCAATCCTGCTACCACCGGCACAAGCCTGGAACGTGAGAACCGCAACAGCTTACCTGAATTCCAGTCTCACGGCTTTATTTCTAACATATTCGTATCGATTTAATTTTTCAGTGGATTATTTTTCCTTTTCAGAATTGTCCAAAACACTCGAATTGATAACGGCAGCCAAAAATGCCCCAGACACTCACCAACAACAGGGTTAGTGAACTAGAAATCTATGTTATTGAGCACAGCGAAAATAACTAAGACAATGAAAGCGGGATTCTAAAAAGATGATAAGATGGACATGTTAATAACTTTTTATCTATAGTGTTCCTGTTTCTCTGAGGAAATGCGACATCATTCATTTTGACACTAATTGTGTGCCAGTGACAGTAACAGTTGTCATTTTCTTTCCTCTCCTATTTCTTTGGAATGTGAAGGATGAATCCATTCTAATATAAATTTGCAGTTAAGACACTCGCAAATAAATACGGAAAGGTGTTGATTCTTATCACATCCTTTTTTTTCTAGCCTGATAATCAAGTCAGTTTTCTTGCCTGAAACTCTTTCTCCAGCGCGCTCTCTCTCTCTCTCTCTCTCTCTCTCTCTCTCTCTCTCTCTCTCTCTCTCTCTCTCTCGCAGAGGACAAGATTTCTCTCTAGCTAGTGGAGAGCTTTTAAAGGTGCGTTTATTGATATTTTGTTTTCTTCCTCTTTCAGGCATTCTCTGACAGTAAGGAAAAATGAACATTCAGTTTATGTCGTATTCATAGGCATACACATTTATATATATATATATATATATATATATATATATATATATATATATATATATATATATATATATATATATATATATATATATGTGTGTGTGTGTGTGTGTGTGTGTGTGTGTGTGTATACAAATGATTTTTGTTACATACACCGTGATATTTTTTATATTCACAAATATTAAGCTGCAAATGTCGTTTAATATCCGATTCACTCTACCTTGGGAATAACACAGACACACACACACAGACACACATATATATATATATATATATATATATATATATATATATATATATATATATATATATATATATATATACTCGTATATGTATATATATATATATATATATATATATATATATATATATATATATATATATATATATATATATATATATATATATATATATATATATATATATATACATTTCTGACTCACATTGGAACCAAACCCGGGTCTTTCAAATGAGAGGCCAGCGAGGGGATGGATGAGCGACTCCCTCGCACAAGTCATAGAAGAAGTTGGAGTCTCAGTGCTCCGCACCTGCACGAGGCCAGCAATAAAGCTAGCTTGTAAAAGTTGCCAATGTACGGGGGTAAAGCCATCTGTGCACCTCATGTGGAGCACTGTAGTAATTTCTGAAGGGTGAATGTGGTGTCTCTTCTCCCCTTAGCTGGACCAACTTCTTAGCCTTTTACTTGACCTCGTTTCTTTCAATCCTGCTGTACAACTTCTCTAACTATAACACCTTAATGCAACTGTGTGGTTTTCTCCCAGTTCCACCCTCGGATCCTTTGTATTTTTAATCTCTTTATCTTCCTGTCCAGCCACTCCAACTCCTCTTTTCACTGTCTTATACACTGAATGGTCGAAAGTGGCCCAGCGATTGACTTAGCCTTAAGTTTCTAGATCATAGTAAACGTTTGACATAATTAAGATGAAACTCGGAGAGAGCATGCTTAACAATAGCTAGAGAATGGGCTAGTAACTGGTTGTCACAGGTAGCTAACGTCCTAAGATGAAGCTTTAGTGTTAGTATGAACAAACTAAATGTGTAGGCCTGAGGTAGAAAAGCAAGTATTCTGTATTCGGATAATTTGAAGATTAATGTTATGCTTACTGAGGCTGTATTTGTGACCATTTTATTGGCTCAGTGAAACTATGGTGTATATCATTTTATTTTACTCATTTTCAGTCGCCAAGAGCTGACTGGCAGAGTGGGCATAATGGTTAAGAATTTTTTGTTATCCTATATTACTCAGAAAAACAAGGCAATTTTCCTACCATAAAAATTAACGCCTTATTGAAAAGATAATTCGCTTTTAAGTAGTTGGTATATTTTTTTTATTTCAGCGATTCATGCTAACTTCCTTGATCAAAGTACTGTGGAGACAAAATATCACTCTGGTCTGCTCCACTAATTCAGAAAAAAAACGGTTGAAAAATATAAAAAATACATAAATGGGTTCACTGGATGCTACGTTGGGAATTATTTCAAGTTACAAAGCAGACGAGAAGGAAAAATAATAAACAGAAGAAAAGCGCCAGAAGGTCTGGAAAAGATGAATAATAATTATACAAAAGAACAACTATTGTTCTTTTGTATATGGAGAGAGCAGACTGGTGACTGCAAACACTGATACTTCATTATTCCGGACATCTTACAAGGATTTTAACAGAGAATAGACGGAGAATAGGATTTATACAGGAAGAATAATATGGGTCTGGACAATGAAGGTTCATATATGCAGTGTTTGTTATGTAACTATGAAATAAAAGTTTGATAGTACTAATATGCCGAGAAGTTTATGAAAGATTCGAAAGGGACGTGAAGGGAAAAGTGTTGATGATATAGTGGAGAAGATTTTTATCTAGAAAAATTTGAAGTTTTTATAATGAAAACGCAGCTTATGTTAGAATATGTAGATGTGAGTAACTGTTCTGGCGTAAAGTAGATCTCATAGGCTATCAGGGAAGGTGCATAATGTCTCTATGGCTGCGTAATGTTTTTATTGATGGATTGATAAGAAAAACCAAGTAAAGGACAGGAATACCTGTTATATACTTTGTGGAAGAGAAGAGGGCGCTGAGAATGGAGTGGTGAGTGTTTGATGTTTTTCAGATGATAATTGTGGTGACGACAATAAAAACAGGCTGTAGAGAATGGTAAAAGGCTTGTATAGCTTTTACGAGTTGAAGATGTTTATTTGAATGGTAATAAGAAAAAGGGCGTGAAGGTAAGTAACAGGGAGATAAAAAAGTGATAAACCCAAAGGGTGAGGAAGAAAGATACGAGGATCGCTGCAAAAAGCTTGCAAGAGAGGAGTGTTGGTAAGTGCTAAATTTGGTTTGTAAAAGCGGTTGTTGAACCAACTTTCTTAACTGGAAGTGTGGCTACTGTACACAAAGTTGAAACAAAGGTCTTTCAGTCTGAAGGTTGAATGATTGATTGACTGATTGATTATAGGTGATCTTGCATCACTTTTACTAGCGTCACTGGCGATGCAAGAAGTAAAATGGTGAGAAAATAGTGATATGATATAGTAAAAGTGTCAGCAGTGGTGGAAAGAATCAAAAGGTTTTGAAGTGCTTTGTTCTCAAGCTGAGAGTGTAGGATGGTAGGGTGATGAAAGGGCGTATAATTTAGAAGTCTTGCCGAGAAGAAGAAGAAGAAGAAGAAGGGAGAGAGAGAGAGAGAGAGAGAGAGAGAGAGAGAGAGAGAGAGAGAGAGAGAGAGAACTGATCAGATGGAGTAGAAGTGTTGGAGAGCAATTTACTATCTAAGGAATGCATTCGTGTAAGGCTGGGGTGAATAATGCAACATGCATATGTGCATTGAAACAAGCCTTGTTGGTCTTCTGTATATCTTTTTGAAGCTGCTGAGGCTGAGAATGTTTTCTATTGAGGGGCTCACCTTTGCATCATCATGTATAGTATGAATGTGGCACTGATAGTTGTTTTGTCGTTCTATGAAGCCATCCACAAATTTGCTTAACTTGGCTTATTGTAAATATATTGGAGTCTATACAAATATCCTAAAGGGTACCAAAGTATGGTCTTATTTATACCAGGACACATACTTCAATAGTAATGACCCTTCAAGTAAAAAAAAAATAATGATTGAATGTGTGACCCAAAAAAGAAAAAGTAAATTCAAAGTTCAGCAAAGACAGAAAGTGCCATGTCAGGCATTCTCATTCATCACTTTGTTTGGATCTGATTGGTTACTGAAGTTGAGACGAGTAATCTGTCATATATGTTGGAAAATCTGAAGGTATATATCTCATTTACTTCTATTCCATGGTTCACACTGTTTTCAGCTGAAGTCCACTGGAAGAAGCCGTGAGGAATGTGAGATCTAACTGCCAGCTTGATCATCAGATATCCTAATTCAAGTTTAAATTATTATCTTTTATTTTAACAGAAATCATAAAAACAACATGAGATAGCGAGATCAACCGACCATACCCAATGGCTATACCCTAAATTTGCCTAATTCAAGCTTGGAACAAGGATATGCTCTTGTGGCATTAACTTAAATATGGATAACTTTCACGGGTACACATTCATCTTTTTCACCTAGACAATTACTACCGCTGCATGCAAGAGGCCAAGATGTGAATTTCTGATGGGCGATCATATTGGATGCTTCTGTGCAACTGCTTTGCTGATTTCCCACTCCACATCATGCATATATTATGTAACGTAGAGTTAAAGAGAGAGTATATAGAATATGTGGCTTATGATAGTTACAGTATATGTGTAATAAATATAATCATCCCTACAATTCACTTAGTCTGCAATAAGATATTTATAATCAATACAAGATAATAGTAGACTTTGTGGGACTTAGTGCAGATAGGAAGGAACAAAAGTGAAAGAATTTCAGGAAGGAGCTGTAGGAGATGAGGCAGTATGATGCGCAATTGCAAATTATACAGAGGCATATCACATTACTCCAGTAGAACGATACTCAGAGGAGTGTAATTATCTATGACAATGTTAATAAAACAATGACAGCTGAGTTTACAGACCAAATGCTAGTGCCCAAATATGTCTCCAGTTTACTCGGAAGTGAGAGTTTAAGTATGTCATATCATGCTTGTGGTCAGAAAGTCACTGTATGGGGCAAAGTCCTTTATTTGTGCGACTGACAGTGCCCAGCAGGGTCCTTCTGGAAAAAAAAACCACCTGCAAGCAAGAGAAGTAACTGGAGGTTAAAGGACTTTGAAGAATATTTTAAACATTTTTGCACTTTTTAGCATTCAAATGTTATATTTCGAGTGTGGTATCCTAAAAATAAATTGTGTAAAGTTTTATGTTGATCTTGCTGGAATTTTGTCGCCATCCCACTCAAGTCATAAATATATTTCCACAGCCGAAATTGCATTACATACTTCTTGTAACTAGTGTTGGTGAAAGTTCATTTTATTTAGTTTTTTTGTCAAAATGAAGTATTTTCGAAGAAGGATAAATTACTTTGCCTAAGTTAAGTATATTTTAGTTTAACCAGACCACTGAGCTGATTAGCAGCTCTTCTAGGGCTGGCCCGAAGGATTAGATTTATTTTTACGTGGCTAAGAACCAATTGGTTACCTAGCAACGGGACCTACAGCTTATTGTGGAATCCGAACCACATTATAGCGAGAAATGAATTTCTATCACCAGAAACAAATTCCTCTTGTTCCTCACTGGTCGGTCGGAGATTCGAACTCGCGACCAACAGAGTGGTAGCTGAGAACGGAACCCGCTCACCCAGCGAGGAACTAATTACTTGCCTAAAATGAAGATGGATAACATATATGTCACAAATGACAAGCAAGTATTCAAGATTTTTGGTAAGTTACTGCAGAGAGCCCAAGTTAAGCCTGTCATTGATTATAACCATTGTTCCAAAACAAAACAACCAGCCAGATCCTGAGGAAAAATTAATTTCACTCTACACTTTTAGTACTAATCATGGCATAATTAAATATGTTAGAATTGATAGGCATGGATATAAATATGAAGGTCATTTTAGTACAGCAAAGTTGTATCTGGCCCTAAATGAAGTATGATCTCAGCTCTAGCAAGACTTACGAATTGCAATCAAAGAGCAGGTTTACAGGTTTAGAGCCAGTTCATTATAACTGCAATGAAAATAGTGTAGGTAACGCCAAGTCAGCCTAACAACCCATAGAACAAGATATGTAATATGACACCGGTAGGGGCATTAGGGGACATTATCCTGACTAAGGAGTGAGATGTCCACAGAATTGTCTGCTAAGCATAAAATAGTCAATAAACTCTCGTCACAGGTCTGTAGAGCTAATCATCCGATTTCACTGGTAACAAAAGTGACTCGAGAGGTGAAACTTGAACTGATGCACTGGGAGATCTTTCACTTTCCTCAGCCTTCTGAGTCTGCAGTATGTACATACTTTGGTTATGTGCACTATTTGTAATATTTGTCATAAACTTAGTTTTATCTGTAACTTGCCAGTCTTTGTACAAACCATTTTACAGGTTTGAAGCCTGTAAAAAGTTTTGCTTTCCTTTATGACCAGCTTTTATACAACCACCATATTAGCAACGTCTAAACTACAGATTATACAGATTACACAGATTATGCAGACCTGAAGTTGTATTTGAATCCATTATCTCGTACCATTGCCTGAAAATGATAAAAATTCACACTGTCCTATCATTCATTGTTGAGCAGATGTAAACCAGGCCTGTGGAAAAGCATTGTTATCTAGAGGAGGTACTTTAAAATACAATACGAAAAACAACACAACATGAATTTTCTCTTTAACCACAACGCTCATTTAAAGCACTGCAATGAGTAACTAGGTGATGAAGCAATTGCCACATACTGCACAGACAACTCAGTAAGAAATATGAAAACATTACATACTGAAAATGACACATTTGTTAAAGCGTATACTCTGCAAAAGGAGGCCTAAATGGAAGAACGTTCATATGTACGAGGGCCTCTTCAGTGCAATATCAGATTGTGCAATTACAAAAATAAGCCTTATTGGATGAGTATTGCGAGTCATGTAATGTGTTCACTCAAGTGTTGTACTAATTAAAGTTGAGAGTAGTTTCAGTGAAATAGCGCTTCCATCAAACATAATATTTTATTGTAAAAATAAATAAAGAGAAAATATATGCTCCTGGGCAATCTTGGAATTATGCACATTAAAATTAAACTTATCTCTCTTGTGATGTACAAAGATAACCTTTACTGGAAAAAAGATAATTTAAGCAGATTATAAGTCTGAACCTTTTATATTCGACCATCTGAAGCGTATTAATGCAAAATTTTGGTGATCATATTTTATATTTTTGCAACCACCCTCAAAAATAGTTGTTACTCTGGTAGAATTTGGCTGACATTATTTTGGGTGTTTAACAAACTCAAAGATAATTCTGGCCTAGCAGGTGCTAAGAAAACTCGGAGATCCAGTGCAAAGGTACCTTGGGCAGACCTCATTTCTTCAGAATGATCCTAAGCTGAGATCTTCAGATCGTGAGGGTAACATTTCTACTATAATCTGCAAAAAGAAGACATTATCCAGGCCATGTGTTTTTTTACCATAGTCACAGCCACGACGAGGATGTGGGTTTTCATTATCATGGCCTGGCAGCCAACTTTTAAGAATTGCATGCAATGTTTACTGAAACACTCAGTCTCGTAGTCTCACCTTTAATGCTCTGGAGTAGGCATTTCTCAATTGAAGATCATACCAAATGTCTAAAAGCTCCTATGGCTACATTTGATAAAAAAAATAAAAAAATTAATATTACATGATTAGTAAGCAGAGGTGATTGAGATACTGTATTTCTATATTTCATGGCAATATATTTCTTCTTTAATGCTTAGATGTTGTCCAAGGTCTGAGAGACAAACAACGAGCAACATAGAAAGTAGTCAGAAACATCGGCCCCACATACAGTAGAAGTGGGAGGTGAGGCAGAGAAAGAAGTATTGAAACACTAAATTCCTTTTAAAAGAGCGATTCTCTACATGACTTCGGATTTGTTATAAGGTTATGAACAACAATACTAGGCAACTTTTGCATTAAAGCCAGTTGAATCTTTCTCTTGCAGCGAACCATGAATTTTATTACTGCTAAATTGTTCTCTGTTCACCAGTAACAATGGGAAACTGGCCGAGTTTCTTTCTCCTACAAGAATAAGAGCACGTAATATCAGTTATGCTCGGAGAAAAATTATCAGATAGAACTACTGTAATAGTGCTGTAGTCAGTCGTAGGTATCATCTGAAATGAATGGCACGCATTGTATGACTCAGCATAACGTAGTCTTTAGTAGTCGATCCTTCATCCTTGGTTTGAATGGTGGTTGCATTTTCCCACTTCTGGGGACCAAATACCCTGTCACCTATACTGTACTATACTAGTGCTGTTAAAGGGCCTTTTTTACTGACTTCCTTATCACTTATCGTCACTGAGCACAAATCTTCAAGCGCTACTAAAGAAGTATAGAAGACTATTCCCTTTTGAACCGTCTCCCTCAGATAGAAAGAAAGAAAAGAAGAATTCTCTCAAAAATCGAGTTCCGAGTCGTCTACGGTCAAACTGAAGGGATTCTTTTCGCATGCGAGTCCGTCTAGTTCACATTTGGAGCTACTGTGACATTCGGTTTTAGTTTCCTTGTCTGCATTTCATAATATTGACCAACATTATATATTTCTTAAATTAATCTGAATGATAAAAGAGCAGCATCTTGACGTGGTATGGGCTGCACTAATAGAATTCATAATTCTCTGAAAACAAATAAACGGTGTTAGTGTTTGGTTCTTGTTTGGTCAAGAGATATTATGATAGAATGCATTCCTTATTTCGCATATCCTAGAGCAAGGCTGAATTCATGCTGAATCTCTTTCGAGTTCGATATATGGCTACTGCGATTTCATAGTGCAGATAACGCCGGAGGGAATAATGGTCATTAGGTTTACTCATGGCGAGGTATTATTCCTGCAGGAGCGGAATGAATGCGCTTTGACTAAGCGCTGTTGAATCCACCGTCTTTGTTCTCGTCCAGTTATTATAGTCGCGCAGTGCCATTAAGGTTACAGATTCTGCAAATTGCTTAGATGAATATTAACTGCTGATGAGCTCACAGCAGCAATGCATCGGAAACTATTGTATTATTATCTTTTTTTAGCTTTCATTCAATCAAACTCATTTGAATAGTATATACTATCACGTCAAAGTAAAAAAAATATTTTCATACCCTTCATAATACCTTTAATTTATGGTACGTAGCTTAATAACGCCTGCAGTCACTGACAACACAATAAGTAAACAAACAGAATTGGTTAATAATATTGTCACATATTTGTAGTTGAAAACTAAAAGTAAGAGACTTGGTGTGACTCAAATTTATCTTTCTGATAAATGCAGGATATATTTGTGTCAAAGAGAAACATAACACATGTGATCAATCGGGTGATGTTCTGGCTATACATGTGAGGTATAGGTCACTTGATTAGTTGCCTCCAGCGTCTAAAAAATGACGAAATGGAAATTCTGGCTGCTCTTGGCTGCCATGAAAAGGCTGAATGGTTTTCTCAGAACTTACCTTTCCCTTTTTCGTTGCTTCGAGCCAGAGTTTTGTGTTTGCTATTTGCCAATTTGGGGATTGTTGCGCCCTTTTTTACCTCAACAGTTAGGAAGTTTTGAGTAGCTATTTCTGAAAGAGCTTACACAACTGAGTTTTGCAAACATGTGCAAGAAACCTGGAGTATTAGTAATAATAATAATAATAATAATAATAATAATAATAATAATAATAATAATAATAATAATAATAATAATAATAATAATAATTATTATTATTATTATTATTATTATTATTCAGAATGGAAACAGTCACTCATACGTTCCAGAGGACAGAATGCCGAAAAGTAAAAGAGAGAGAAATGAAAATATTAGAATAATTCATAACTATTGGAAAAATTGTTTGTATTAAAAACCACGCACGTAAGAGAACTGAGAAAATTTTGCATGTTTTTAATGTAGTAACACAGTTCCTATTTAGCTCTTATGAAGAGCCCGCGCTGGCACTGAAACATTCAGCCTGAATCATACTACCAAAATGAGTATTCCGTCTTTTTAGATTTGGTGAAGAAAGTGTTACCCGATTGCAGAAATCTGGATGATGATGCTACAGCTGAGCCTCACGCCCAACAGATTACACTACTTACCAGACTGCTCTAGATCTCTGCTAAGGCTACCAGCAACTTATTTTGAAATAAGGAGTGAAGGACTGTGGCAAATGCAGCATCGTTTGCACAATGTACTACTTCATTTTCAAGGTCAACAATTAGTTAGTTGTTGATCTTGATTAAATAGTAAGATGTGGTAGTCTTAGCCAGTTTAATTACATTTGTAGCGACTAAAAGGAGGACGGCCAGAGAACAGATGAGGCGTTGTACTGGTGTAAGGTTTGGGTGGGAAGTCCAGGGTCTTCTGCAGTTGTCAGGGCGTTTGTGTTTGGTCCTTGGTTTTTGGAGTAGTTTCATTGCAAATTACCAAGGCATTAGGGCAACCAAAATTACAAGAGATATGATAAAGCCTTATAAATAGAGAAGGTGATGTAATGGCATGGTTAAAGAAAGGGAAGTTGGAAGCAAAACTGCATAAAGTGATGGAGTTGGAAAATATTTTTCCTATGTTTTTAGAGGAATCGCATTGGCTGTAAATCTGGAGATGGGGGAAGAGGATCAGGCTGAAAGAGGCATTTAAGGAAGTTGGTTCATATGAGATGGAGAGGTGAACAGGTAGACACATTTGCACATGGAGTTAGGAGGTTGGCTGACATAGCAGGCAGTCATGGAATGAGATGGAGAGGGTGGTGAAGTTAACTTTTGTGAATGGGTTCCTGGACAGTATAAGAGTTGAACTGAACAAGTGCAGAATATTGTAGTACTGTCTTTGAATGATGTACTGATTAGAACCAAAGTTTTGGCCACAAGCAATGGAAAATCAGCCAGACCTAAACAATAAACCATTGTATTAAGACAAGACAAATGGAGCTTGGCCATTTAGGGACAAATGATTCTGGTGAGGTGGACCTCATATAGCCAGGTACTATGAGAATAGAAGCTCAGTTACATGCTATCAATGTGGCAGTGTAGGCTATATTGTATCTCAATTCAGTCAGGGAAATGACTAGAGGGGGAGTGCTGCATCAGCAGCCTTCGCTTTGGTCAGAATAAAGGTATTTTCTAGGTTGTAGCGATTCCAATGAGTGGAAGAAATATGGAGGCAATAATAGATACTGAGTTCTCAACTATAGTGGTAAATTCACACTTGTTAGGTTATTGTGAGAGGGAGAAAGTATTTACAACATTTGAAAAGAGAGAGGTCAGATGTGAAGGACTGCACTGGATAAACTTGATGTAACTGCCAAGTTTATCAAACACAGTGAGTTATTAAGGTTTCCAGATACTTTGTCTGACAATGTGGTGGACAGTGCTGACTGTGACTGAGTTGCTAGTGGGCATCATGGAGTGTTGAGCTTAGCATGCTGCAGTGTTCAGGGGCTATAATGTAACTAAGGAATTGCAAAGTGAGAATAATGATGGCTAAGATTGTCTTTTGGAGGATAAAGATTTTAAGGCAAAGATGATGGGAGTCATTAAACCTTCAAGTGAACATTAAACAACGGCACACTGCCTACAATGAGAAATTGGACGTATTGTTATGATTATGCTAGACATTCGAGAACTGAATGCTCTTGTCAAATGTCATACAGGAAATGAGGTGACAGATGTGTGTAAGAAAAAACTATGTAAATGGAGACAGACAATGGGGAATAGCGCATTGTTAAATTTGACTTTGGCCTATTTGCAGATCAGAGTTGAGGAGGATTTACATAAACTCCAGATGGTCAAGTTCAAGAAAAAGATATATTGCTTAACAAGACTGGGATCCACAATCAACTGTGCACCTCATATCAAAGCCAAGATTTTGGAGACAGTGCTGACAGAAACAGAGGGATTAAGGAGGCTACAAGCTCTGATATAGATGATATCTTATTGAAGGAATATCAGGGTAAATACAATAGAGCTTATAGAGCACTTTAAGAGGTTTGGCTTGATTACCAAGCCTCTGGAACTCTGGGAAGCGGGTAGTGGCCTGGGATTTAAAGCTGGAGAGGAAGAGAGACAGGAAGCCAGTGCTACACAAGGGGAAATACCCTTGATGCAGGAGTGTCTGACTAGGAAGGAGTAGCTGTTGATTTATGGAAGGCTGGTATAAGATGGGATTGTATAAGATGGGAGGACTATATAAGGAGATACACAGAAGTGTTGGTGAAAGTGAAGATTGAAGATCCAGCACAGGGTGGATGCTAAAGAAGAGAGTACTTTGGTGTTGGGTGATACGAGTAGTATAGTGATGAGTGTGCAGCTTCATGTGATTGCTTTTGGGTGGTTGGTGATGCTTTGTTGATGAAGAAAAGTGACTGTGATCACATTAACATAATGGATTAGAAGCTATGCTAAGTGGTGTCAATATTGTATTGAAGTGGAGACAATAGAATATTAAGATACTGACAGATTCACCAACAGTGCACAGATGGATAGGAGAGTTCGAATGAAGGAGGTGTGGAGATGCTCATCAAGCGAAGGTTGGATATGCTGCAGAGCTTTATTAAGGAGTTCATAATAAAGAGTAAGGTGGATGTGCTAAGGAGAGTATGAAAGAATTGGTAATCTATTGGAGATGGGACATTCGAAGAGTAATAAGAAATGTGCTGTCTTAGGGATGTAAATTTGGAATAGGTGCAGAAGGTACTTCATATGGGAGCAGAGTGCCAGTTATACTTTGCCAGAAAGGTGAACCCACTGGTAACAAGGCAGGAAGAGCAAAGGTAGAGCAATCTTGCAAAAGATATCAGTCAATATTCCCAGCTTTACTGGTGTATATAAAACGGGATACTGGAGAAAAAAATGGAGTAGGCTTGCTGTGGATATAGACTACTACAGGCATGGGGTATGTTTATCAAGTTTTAGTTATGGTTTGGTTTGTATGCAGTGGAAGAAACTTAAGTGAGATTCTTCTGAGTGTATTGTTGAGGTGTTAAATGAAGTATTCTTTGAGAGGTGACCTACTGGAGAAGTGTTGCTTGACAGTGCTTTAGCTTTTAGGTCCGAGTTGGTGGAAGAAATGTATGAAAAATGGAGTGTGCGGAGATTTTCCAGGTTGTGTATCAATCAAGTTGTAACAGGATTGTTGAAAAGCAGCACAATGATTCAATCATAAGTAG
Source organism: Macrobrachium rosenbergii (assembly GCA_039081455.1). Classification (NCBI taxonomy): domain Eukaryota; kingdom Metazoa; phylum Arthropoda; class Malacostraca; order Decapoda; family Palaemonidae; genus Macrobrachium; species Macrobrachium rosenbergii. The sequence continues at coordinate 2,983,834 of JANJGK010000014.1, forward strand.
GTTTTTACTTTCTCCTAAGTTCCTTTATCATTGCTTCTATGAAAACACTGAATATATTCATAAGCACATTCAGGTCTCCATCAGCTTCTAGGTATAACAATTAGATTATCCTTCACATCATTTATTCATGTTTTACCAAAATGTTCCACTCAACGGTACTTCTCTTCTTCTGGTGTTATTATTGACCAACCCTCTCTTTGACAAGTATTTTCCTCTTTTTCTCTTCACCCATGGATATTTCATCAATAATTCTATGGGCTAAACTAACCCCAATACCACTCCCTGAACAAATGGCTGCACCAGCATTATCAGCCTTTCAGTCCAAATATTTTTGCTTGCCTCTTCTTGATCTTTTTTAACCCTGCTATCTAGACCTGAGTATATGATATGTTCTACTTTGCTCTTTTTATCTGCTGGCTGAAATTTGTCTGCATGTAAATTTTTCTTTTGTTTATTCTTTATTGTATCCCAGGTCTCATATGATATCCAAGGTCTTGTTTACTCTAAATCCCAGTAATTCTCCAGCACACTGATATACATTCTTGATTCATCGCCTGCCCCTCCTTAAATATGGTTTCTAGAATTGCAAGTCTATTTTGACATTCAGTTGCAAAAACCCCTCGATATTCACTTTCACGCAGCTTAATTGTATCAAATGTAGTGATGTGTCACCTTTTTGATAAGTGCTTTTAGTTTCAGCTGTAGAGTAACAATGACAGGCTGGTGACCATTGCCAACATATGCGCCTATGTAGCTCTTAACATTTCTTGTTGGTCTTTCTCTCTTTTGATGAATAACCATACAATCCATTTTGTTTCAGTGATTACCAACTGAAGATGTCCATTGGAATTTCAGGGATGTCCTTTTGGTGAGAAAGAGTACCCCAATTTTCAAATTAGCTGCTGAACATAAACTGATACATTGTACCCCAATTCGTTTGCATTCTTTCTCTGACCTTTTTATCCATTACAGCCTCCACACCTTCCATGTTCCCACCAACTTTTGTATTCGTACCTCCTTCTGGTGTTTCATCTGTAACATTGTGCAGTTCTATATGAAATTCATCTTTTATTTCTCGGGACATCATCCATTGGTGCGTAACACACTATAGTAATTATATTGCATTTTTCATTTAAATCTTGACAGCATAAATCTACTGTCAAGTCAGTCAGCGCCATGTCTGCATTTGGCTTTGCGACCATGCCTGCTTCTTTACCAACTGCACCTTAGCTTCATGAGTAAATAAATAGTTTGCTCCCTTTCAGGCTCTGTTTTCCTATTCCTCTGCGCTGTGGTTCACAGTCACGTGATTTATATAGCTTAGATTTTATCTACTGGATGCATTTTGTTCATTGGGTATTTTGAACGTACTTTGTCCACTGGATATTTTGTACATGGGTATACTTTGACTACTGGTACGTCTTGTTCACTGGATGTACTTTGTTCACTGGGTTCATTTTGTATCTAGGTATATATATACTGGGTGGTATATTTTGTCATTTTGCTTCTCTGCAGTCTTACAGAGGACTATACGGCATTCACTTAAGCCATATCTCATAAGCGGCAGTAGTGATAAGATCGAACAAAACGAAATGTCTATGGCCTTGCAGCATCCGCCAGGCAACATCCTCTTGCAGGCTCAGGGAAGATTTTCATTCCTTTACTTAGCTCACCTGTTATGCAATACAGGCAAATTTTGAAAACATGAATTGACTGTACAACTATAACAAGATTTTCAAAACAGTTTTTTAAGGCAATTACGCCATCTCTTAGAATAAATAGATTATTGCCATAATAACGTTCTCCTGAATGTGATAGAGCTTTCATAGTTTAGGGAAATCTTGATATAAGAAGAGATACTGGGCCTCTGTGAATAATATATCAAAATACTTCCGTGACCATGTCGATGTCAGCAGAAGGGAGCGATGCGAGATGGGTACACTGGATCAGAGTCCTCTTTGCCGTGACATTTACTCTAAACTACTGCATAAAACCAGATTATGACCACGGCACTTTTTATTTTATTTTAATAAGCAATGAAGAAGCTTTGAAATCTGGAAGTTCCTAAAAAAAAAAAAAAGATGAAGGATTTGAAACCCCCAAAACTTTCAGGCTTACAGACTGCTCTTGCCTTTCATATTGAGGATGACTACACTGTGACAGTGATGATGAAAACAACCGTCTCTCTCTCTCTCTCTCTCTGTATAAATAAGCTAGGGCACAGCTGCTCTCATTTAAGTACCTACGGCGGAAATTGGGAAATTCGTTTGGGTACTGACAAAGGAAAAAGATTAAAGAACACCTCTTTCTGTAAAGTAGACAAAATAAATGATCTTAGAAAACCGTTGCATGTGGTATGCAAAACAAATAAAATTAAGGCTGAAAAAATGAAAATAATTAACACCAAAGAATAAATATGGAATGAAAATTTTCATTCAAAGCCCCTAAAATTCAAGTTGTAAAAATTATGTCAGTTCATTTTATTGATGAAAGAAATAACTCTTAGTTTCAGAGAGACGAAATGTTTCTGAATCTGGTTCACACAAAAAAACTATATTATTTATACAAAAGAAAACCGGGTATAAGGGTAACCTAGAAACAAAATTAGTGAAAAGGACTGAAGAAATAAACAATTTGTTTAAAATGTTATTTCTGATTTTGAAAACAAAACTGCTTCATTCTTTTATACAACATCAGAGTCAAATATTGTTGATGCATATATCCTAGAGAAACAGATATAATAAATAATTAATCATTATAAAGTCAATATTCCTTAGACTTGAATTTCCTCCTTGGTCTGAATTGCCTCCTTGGTCTGAATTTCCGCCTTGGTCTGAATTTCCTCCTTGGTCTGAATTTCCTCCTTGGTCTGAATTGCCTCGTTGGTCTGAAATTCCTCCTTGGCCTGAATATCCTCCTTGGTCTGAATTTCGTCCTTGGTCTGAATTGCCTCCTTGGTCTGAATTGCCTCGTTGGTCTGAAATTCCTCCTTGGCCTGAATATCCTCCTTGGTCTGAATTTCGTCCTTGGTCTGAATTGCCTCCTTCGTCTGAAATTCCTCCTTGGCCTGAATATCCTCCTTGGTCTGAATTTCCTCCTTGGTCTGAATTGCCTCCTTGGTCTGAATTGCCTCCTTGGTCTGAATTTCCTGCCGAAATGTGGGGTGGACAGACGTCCTCGATGACGCCAATTAAAACTTTACTTTTTCTTTTTAAATCTTATGCTTACATCTAGAAATGAAATCCGACCAATTATGTTTTTTATGCATTGAATTACAGTAAATGACATGGTACAATAATTATTGTGTAAAACATCTCTGAAAAATGGCAAACTCACCCCTCCCCTTTTCGGTAGTCTCTGCGTTTCCACAAACCTTCCCGGGTTACGGACTACTGTGGAAGCAAGGGCCACGCCAGCGCAGGCTGGTTTAACAAACTAACCAACCTTCCCGGACAATCTGAAAGCACCCCGTGTTCATCAAAATTCTATGTATGAGGACTAATGTTCTATATTAAATTTGACCCCAGTATCACTGCCATAACTGATAATAAATAAAATATGGTATAAAACATGAAATGCTATTTGTTGACTTATATTCACCGACATACATTCAAGTGCACACTTGAGTTGGGCAGAAATGCAAACAATGATTCGTGAAAGAGAAGAATATTTAGACTGGTTTCATGGGAGCCAAATCTGGGGGAGTTGCCCCTTTTCTACCACACCGAGAGCATACATTTATCGAAAGCTATTTGGACTTAAAAACAGTGGAGGATGTGTTGCCACTCAAAAACAAGGCAGTTAATGACTGACAAGAATTAAGAGTAAGTTATCTACAGTGGAAGGAAATGAATAAAAGAGGAAAAACGCAACGAGGGTACTAACATTCCACAGACACTGAATCAAAGTTGAACTGATGAAAACTTGAGTATTTAATTTTTTTGTTATAAATTTAAAGTTGAAATGTGCTGTTTATTGTTTGGTTCGATCTCCTAGTTTTCTAAGTTGCTCTAAGTGTACAGACAAATTTAGCTGTTACAGTTATGTGCACATTTAATAGGTTTGGAATAAAATCCAAATCGAAAACTTGAAGCGCTTACTGTATACATAAAGTGCAGCTCTCTCAAAGGCATCAGTGTTTCTAGAATTATTTTCTTCGCGTGGGCGCCGCATGGCTGGGGCCTTGCCTTGAGGGACTTGGAATCTCACTTGTAATCGGTGATGTGTCGAGTTTTAAGAGTGGTAATCTCAGACTTGCGAAAGGATGAAATAAAATTTGGAACTCCCAGTTCAAATGTCAATGTTAAAAATTTTAACGTCTTCACTATTTTATTTTGGTTTTGTCTCTTCCTAAAGTTAACTCGTACGCTTATTATCTGGAAGGGTTTATTTTCGGACACTCGGAGTCCTTAGTTTTTCTTCCATTTTCTTTGATGTATATTATTTCAAGAAAACAACTGAATGTGAGTACTTATATGAATATATTAAAGATCACTTTTGACCAATAAAGTTCCTTGATTTTTTGATTTGTGAAAAAGTAAAAGTTCTAACGGATAGTTATTCTCTTCACAAAGCCATGCAGTATGAGAACTAAACAAGGTTATGTTCAAGAAATTTAACTTTCGAACAACATTTCTTGATTTCTAGGATCTGATTGTTTAAGAAATCTAAATTCCAGGGGACTGTTATTCTTTTCAAAGAGTATCCTTACGACTTTGTTAAAGGAAATGCATATTTCTACCAATCAGAGGACTCTATATATTAATGGCCATTTGATATATCTCTGATTGATAATAACAGATGCAATGTTTCTAATGTTGTTTCTGTGCCATAAAACATTTATAACGATCTGAATACAATATTTTCACAATTAAAACGTTAAAAAACATTATATTTTTGTGAATATTTCGCTGAATTCTTATTATTGTTTTTCACAATAAGCTTTTCGTTTAGACCGAAAATTAACAGATTCTGCGAAAACCTCGACTTTCGAGTGTAAATGTCACTCGTAACCAAAGACCACTATTATGAAGCAATACACGTATCAGATGCTATAAATACTGGTCGATTTCCTTGGGGTTATATAGGGGCTTCAGAATGGTGTTTACATACAATTCTTTAAAGTAAGGTAGTTCAGCAAGAAGAACTAGATACAAAACTTAGCGTTAAAAATTGAGAATGGTTGTCTGATTTGTATTTTATGGGTTTTATGACCTCAAACTAGTTCATCCCAATTCAGATAAATATGCTTGAAATTAGTCTACACTTAATTAACATCCTATGTGAATTTCACGTCTCTATAATGTCATAGCACATGGTAGCAATACTGGCTACTGGTAAGGCAAATGGCAGAAGATTATGTTTAAGATAGTCTTCACTTCAGTACCATTTATGGTTCTCTCAATCTAACAACTTTAAATAAGGTCATATTCATTGTTGCAGTTGTAGAATAAAGGCTAACTAGAAACCTTAATTTCTCTCAAGTGTCTTGAGAGAACTGAACATATTTTCTATTGTAAACCCTCGTTTATCCTTATTTGTGCTATCCAGGCATCGAAATTATTTGGAGGGTCTGCAGCACCATACACATGAAATATAATATAATGAATAAAAAAAAAGAACCATGCCTATAGGTTGTAATGCTGTGTTGGGTGAAAGAGGCGAAGGTAATGCTTTTGCAGTCACCAGCACACTGAGAAAGGGGTTTTGTAGGAGTGGAAGACCGATACAAGTCGATCCTGTTATTGGCTTGAAAGTACTATATCATTTAATGTGTCATCACACGTCGCTTTGTTTATCGCTTTTAAGTGGTTGAGAGAGGTGCATCATTACAAGAACAATGTATATATGGTAGAAGTTGTGTGGGTTGGCAAGCACTCATGAACTTGTAAGCTTTCGCGCTATCGGTGCTCAAGCAATACGTCATTGCATGTCATTATGTTTATTGCCTTTAAATGGCTGATAGAGATATACAGTAGGTCATGATAACATCACAGGAGTCTCCTTCCCTCATTGGCTACGTTCGAAGAGTACCATATACGGTTTGTGGCAAAGCTGGCTCCGCTCTTGCATTCAGTTGCCCGTCAATTTTTATTTTGCATGTCAAACAGTTACCGAGTGATCGTGTGTCACATTTCTCCCTCAAATATTGTTGCTTTTGCTGCTGTACCTAAAGTACTGCTGATGCTGTTATTACTGTGTGTGATGCTGAGTACTGTACTTTGTGCAAGGCCCAACCACCTCCTAAGTGGCCCAGGAAATCATGGAGGGAATTGAGGCCTACTGGCCGATGTCTTGCATCATGGAAGAGTAAGCTGCAGCAGTCTACCTTGCAGGCCATCGAGGCTGCCAAGGACAAGCTGAAGAAGTATGTAATAGACTTTGGGAAGATGTCCAAGAGCGAGGCCTACAAGGTGATGGCCAAGCCTCACCATGAGAAAAGTGAACAGTCAACCTTGCTGGAGTGCGTGCTGGAGTGAGTACTGGAGTGCATGCAGGGTCACTGAATTACTTCCATGAAGTTAACAGGTCTGCACAGGGTGCAGATTTCAACCCTTTTGCTGTGAGCCCGTTATTGTCACTAGTGACAAGATCAGTGTCCTGCTAATTGCATAACTGACTAATTTTCTCCTGTTTATATTTGTACTTTGATAGTTTATTATTTCCATTACTTTTATAGTATTATGTTGCACTGTTATGTTGTTATAAAATTTTGTTATAGTAAAGTGCTAAGATATGCAAATTATATGTAAGTAATTATTTAAATACTTGTAAAAATGAATTATGTAGCTTTTATTAGTAATTCATTTCAATATAAGTACCCTTTATCAATATGTTCTATCAGAGAGTTGCACTAGCTTATGAGTTGGTGTGTGACCCTGATGAGTGTAAATCAGCTGAGAGTTGTTATATGGTAGCAGTTGCAGAGAGGCAGCATCAAGATTACCCAGACGAATGAACACAACCTCTGATTTATGCATCCTGGGAATCTACCCCTTCTTCATGTTAGGGGTTACAAAAACGATTGTGAAATGCTATCAAGAAGTGACCGGGATTCGATGAGCCCTCAGGTAGAATTAATAGGTTTCCCTTAAGTACAGAGACCAGGCATCACCCTCCCACATGATAAAAGCCACATCGGTGCCAGTACATCATGAGAGGGAAGTAGAAAAGGAATTAACAAATAAGGGATGAAGTGATAGTCAAGGGAAGCGAATCCAGGGGCCTCTCCAATCATGATGGTTAAAAAGGAGGATACTCACTTAGAATATTTGTAGATTACGGGTGTTTGCAAGCCATAACAAAGGATAATGCCTTTCCTTTGCGCTCTATCGAGGTCTCGTTGGTTGAAGTTAGAAATAGTATGTTTTTCTACTTTTGATTTTTAAATCTTGTTATCGTCAGATGCCCACAGAGGAGAGTAGTAGAGAAAAACTGCCTCCATAGGAAAAGATAAATGATTCCAATATAACTACTTACCTTTTGGTGTGGAGAATGCCGCAGACATTCCTCAAATGTAAAAGGCCGGGTGCACATTGAGACGCAGGGCAGGGCAGAGCAGGGCAGACTCAGGGCAGGGCAGGGCAGGTCAGCATAGGCGTGGTGGGCACAATGGGAAGCAGTCTGTAGTCCTATGTAGGTCCTGTGATCATGGCTGCCGCTCATGATTACCTGAGAAACCTCAGCTCAGAATCTGACTCGGAAAATGAATTCGAGAATACTTTGTTATTATATGACATTTGTAGGGGAAAGAGGTCACTGTGGAGGAGTGAGTACATGGCCAAGAGGAATACCCATGGTGCATTTGGTTTAACATCTGAGTTGAGTTATGAAAAATTCAAGAATTATTTCAGATTAAGCAGAGAACAATTTGATGAGGTGCATAACATGATACAAAGTGACATATCATCTGAAGGTTGCAACGCCCAAAAAACCAATCAGGAGTAGAGAAAAACTGGCTGTGTTTTTAAGATAAGTTTTATTTTCCCTCACATCTGTCTTTCAGCAATATAGGAACGGAGGAAAAAATCATCTGATGAACAAGTCCCTTTTCTTTTGACCTGTAATAATGCCTCCATAATGTCATTATAATGGATAATTGTAAAAAAGAAAAATAACAGGGAAAACAGTGTTGATAAGAAGCACACAGGTCTTTCCGAGAGATTCATCAGAAATTAACAAAATCATCAGACATAATGATGACTTTCACATCATATGGTAATTTGGTGGATTACTGAGCGAGTTACTTCCTGTGCTGTCCTGCTTGACAATGTGCGCGCTTACATTTAAAATAGTGAAATGCAGTTTTCTGCCCTGCTCTGTGCCGCGTTGCCTGTGTCGCCTGCGTCTCAATGTTCGCCTGGCCTCATAATGTCAATGTAAATCTTGGTAGGTCATCAAAGTGTTTTGTGTATCTAAATGACATTATTCCTGCATTATAGGAACACAAAAACAATCTTGTAAGAGTGCTGAAGTGTGTCGTGGGTAGATGCAATTATGTTGAAATATATTGAAAAAGAAATATCTCTTTACCAAGACGTGACTGCTTCTAATGTTTGCTCGAGGATGTCATCACCAGTCAGTTACTGTTGTCAACGCCTCGTGGACAATTTGCGATTCGATGAAAATCCGTTCTTGTGGAAACGACACCACGTGGTATCTCATGCCATGCCTTTGTGACATGGCACAATATTCGATCCGCAATGAATTAGAAAATTTGTTCTAGAAGCTTCTATGGCGTGACCAGAAAGGGGCGGTTATTAAGGAGTATCCCCTTCAGACGACTTTCACTCCTATTTCCATAAAATCTTGTCCTGCCCGAAACGAAGAGAAGCAGCCAGCCCTTCCTGCTTGTGATGAGAAGTCCCTAAGCCCTCCCGGTTCGAGACGAGGTGAAGCAGCGAGCCCTACATGCCAGTGACGAAGAAAAGTAGTCAGCCCTTCCTGCTGGTATGGAGAAGTCGCTAAGCCCTTCCTGCCTGTGACAAGGTGAAGCGGTCAGCCCTTCCTGCCTGTAGCGAGGACGAGTCGCCAGCCCTTCCGGCCCTCCATTTGCACAATCTCCAGATTCCTGGAGAAACAGCATTCGCTGCCTCATCCTGAAGACTTCCACTTTTTGACAACTACGAGCCCGTGTTCATCATACCATACCAGCAACATCTCTGCTGAGTTCCCAGCCACCCTCTGTGACGTCTTTAAGCCCGAGGTCATCGTGCTAGCATCATCTCTTCAGCTGAAACCCCAGCCACGAAGGATAACTCACCAACTCACCATTTAAGTATTAAGATTGCTCTACCTTGCAACCTGTTCCCCCATCTGTAATGCTTAGATTTGTTTTGTTTAGTGTTACGTTGAATAAGAGCAAAAGGGAAACAACATTTCGTTTTCTTCGTAAATAATATTGTGGATAAATGTGTTGTAGTGTTGTGTGAGTTTCTTTTTATATTCATTTCCCATATTTCAATTGCTGGTGATGAAAAATGATTGTTTAGAGTTTGAAAGAACGTGGAATGATTCTTGGATCGTGACAAAGGGCCTTAAAAAATAAAAATTTCTTGAAAAGGAGATAGAGTCCCTTGGATATATGGTGACATTAGACGGCATTTGGACTTGCTCTAAAGTAGAGGCCAACAAAGAATTCTCCTTCACAAGCGATTACCGTAAGTTTATAAGAAACTTCTTCGAAATAGCTGGACCAATGGACTTATCAAGTAAACAGATAGAGGCTTTCCAAAGGTTAAAATACAGTAAATACTCACAAGTAACGAAACGTTAACTTACCCAAAGTTTGATTGGTCTTTTTTGTGACAATCAACTATTGTGACATAGAAAGTGACATGGAAGTTATTTCTCAAACTAATGATCAGAACAGGGAAAGACCAACTCGTTTTGCATTCCATACGTTAAAAAGAGCCGAGCAGAACTACAGTACCTTTGCAGATCTGGCTATCCCATATAGATTACTATCTACATAACAAGAAGAATCTTCATGCCTCTAACTTCTACAGCAATGCGAGCATCATTGTGCTGCTTGCTTTATTTTAGTGTTCATGCAAACGAAAAATTTCGTTTTTATAACATTTTCCTAAAAAATTGCCATTGAATACCTTATTTCATAGAAGACTGCATCAGGAAAGCCGTGGAATGGTACACATAATGTAACTCATATGTATATATTTTTTATTCGTATACCTTGGTCTGGACAACCTAGGTGTACATTTGCTACATATCCTAGAATAGGTATACTGCTTAATAATGGCTAATTTCAAAGGATCAGCTATTAACTCTTGGATAGTAGTACATGCACGAATCTGTCCATTAATCATGACAAGTGCGTTAAAATGAACTGATACAAGATGGATTTAAAAAAAAAAAGATGTTTTAGCTAAAAATTCCTTCATCCCTCAAGATTAGTATTACAAGTAATGAAAGTTTTTACCCTTATAAGAAGCGTCAGTGTCTAATGATACTAAACAAGCCACCTACTATGTAAGTTTGTGGTTGCTCATACCTCCCAGTTAGACAAAGATATTTCAGATGTAAATGATATTTAAGCTATTTGGATATTCAGTTATTTGCTACTGTGGGAATAAATACACAGCTGTGTGTACAATCTTTGTTGGAATTTGTCTGAATATACACGAATATATATTTTTTTCTGTTGATAACTATCACAGTTAATTCCTGCCAACCGTATTTAATTTATGTAACCCCAGCTTCATCTGACACCTTTAACAAATTTTTATTATGCAATCAAAAGCGAGTCTGATGGCATTTTAGCCAAGTACATTGTCATCTTGTTGTCATTTAATTGTTTGATTTTACATTATTATTGATTAAACCTGAGTGCTAAATACTGTATTAGTCTATTAGCTCGTTCTCCTCCTCTCCGGTGGTTTGTGTGTTTGAAACTTTTTGCTAATGGCTGTTTTATTTTTTCATATTTGGTGTGTGATTCCGCGTTGTTCCTGGTGATGCCTTTGCCCGAAACGGGGAGTTGTTTCTGAGCAACCTTATAGAGGGGAATGATATTGGCCAGCTGCTTGAATCATCCGATATATCTGGATTTACTTGACGCACCAGGATTCTTCTGCCACGTTTTCCCAGCACCTCCCTGCTTAGTTATAAAGCCGCGGGGGGCCTCTCTGTATGGTGATATTGAAATTATATTTTTGATCATGGCTTCCGGACCTTGAACGGATCTTTGGGTTGTTTCTGCCTTACAGAGGTCATCTTTGTTGATTGGCGGAGCTCGCCATATTCATTCCTCATTGCTGGGAGCAGTGATTTGACATTGCCCTGTGTTAACTTCCGGGCGCGGAGATTTTTATTTGTTGAAGAGATCACGGCCAGCTATTGAGAAATGGAGAAAAACCACCTTAGGACATATTAGCTTGTATTGATCAGGTTATTCCTCCTTTTTGATTGCCTCTTCCTATCTGAACCCCCTTCTTTTGTGGATAATTGTGTTGCGGGCTATCTTTAGCAGTATGAGTGTGATGATTATTGTTATTAATTAATAAGGGTGTTAGTTATTCATTTATTTGGTGTATTTGTGAGGTTCTGGTGTAACTTGTATCTGGTTATTTATGTATTAAATTAATTTTTTTTTCATGGTGTTTTGTTTACCCGCCTCGAATTGATTTTTGCACATCTTTTTTTTAGTACTATTCCACCTGTCGTGGACTTAGTGCCTGTGATTTGAACGCTATTAAAACATTTTGAGATTGAGTATTGAGTGGTGGCAAACCAGCCATCACAATATTATATACCAAGAGCATTTGATAAATTTCCAAATGTGATGATTGTTCTGATTCCAAGGTAGTTTCAGAGCCGCAGAAGAGTGGTAAACATCTTTTATTTCTGACTACAAGGAGATCTCAGCACTGTAAGTTAGGAATCGTTCACCAAATCATTTCGTGTGTCAGTTCATAGAGAAGATAGGAGATATATCTAAATGCTTACAGTCGACTAAAGTCCATTATCAACATGTTTCATCTAGGAGTACTACATTCTCTACTGAAAGTAATGGAGATAACTTTATTCCTTTGTGGAATGCAAAAAAAAAAAAAAAAAATGATATAAACGAGAGTTGTACAATAGTTTGAGATTATATGATAAAATGGGAAAAAATATTTTGACACACAAAAGGAATGGGAAGCATCAGAAATAATCATATTTTTAATTACTGTACAGTATGTATTATAACCCATATCACTGTCATCAGCATTGCCTCCAACGCCACATGGCGCGCTGAGCACTGTGAAATTCCGCCGCTCATCTTTGTCCAATACATTCTCGTGATAAGTAGCCTACTACACATTGTGTCTTGACATTGACATTTCTGCTTGTTCATTCGAGACATTTTGTCAGTTTCTCTTCTATACTGAGAATATGCATGCTGAATGTTCCCATTACAACTGACGTAGGTGCATTGCCTTTATAGTAACCACATTCAGTAAGGTCACCGTTTCTTTGGTAGTACCTAAGAGAGGAAGAAGTGCAGTGTAAACAATAGTCGCCATTTTACAGGCTCTTATTTTTCTAGATTATTTCGGTGAACGAGGACAATATGAATGCCTAAGGTAATGTCATGAAGGTTTTAAAGTATCAAGGATAGCATAGACATTGACCATTTCCTTGTTGACCGTGAAACTAAAGTAGATAGGAAAGAAATTTTCTAAACACTTTCCTGGCCTGGCCGGCAGGCCATATGCCCTCGGGCTATGGCTGTGACGTAACAGAAGTGACGTATAGAGCGTTCGGACGAAGTGGAAATGGCTTCATTTTAAACGCCACCCAATAGGAGAAAAGACTTCGTTGGATTAATTTTTTCTGGTAAACCGAGCTTGAATGATGTTGATGTAATTTTTGAAAAGCTGAGAATTGATATTGAAGATTTGATTGGTGTTCAAGAAATGCGAGGCAATAAAGTGATATTGAAGTTCCGGAATCAATGTGTATATGAAACTTTTCTAAACAGTTATGATGAAAAAGTCATATGTTTACCTGGTGGTCTGGAGGTGAAAGTAGTTAATTTCAGCAGTGTCTTTACATTTGTCTCAATAAGGTACGCTCCATTTGATATGCAAAACAGTATGTTGAGTGATGTATTAAGCTCGTACGGGAAAGTTAATGGGGTACGTGATAATACTACCTCACTCGGTAGACGTAAAGGACTGTTAAACGGAATACGAACGGCTAAAATAGAAATTAAGTAAAAACTTCCATCGGCGCTTTTCATAGGAGGACATAATATTTCTTTCATGTATAGCGGACAGAAAAAGACATGTCTCAAATGTGGCAGCGAGGATCATTTTGCTGCAGATTGCTCCTTGGACAGAATGGTGAATATTTTTGAGCATGAGAAGGATTTTCCAAGTCTGCCGAATCTACGAGGGAACGAAACACAAGAGAACGAAACACAAGGGAACGAACAAAATTTTGAGAAGGAAAAACAAGAGTCACCAGGTAAAGATACACCAAATGGTAAAAATGTTCATAATATCAAGAGTACAATAGTGGAAAATGGCAACAACGAGCCAAGTGTTTTAACAGAAAGGAAGAATATTGAGCTTGAGGATAGTGAAAAACTCAAAGAATGTGAGGATAAGGAATCAAATGAGGAGGAGGAGGTGATATCTATCGATGAGGAGGTACACAGTGGACCAAGTTGGGAAGCGTCTGAATTGGTGATTATACCACAAGAAACTACACCTGTTGAAGGCAGCACTATTATCACGACGAATGTTGACGTTCATCAAGAGGACAGAAAGATAAGTCTGAAACCGGGACACGAAATTGGTCAAGGACGAGAAGGAGGAGGACAAACTGATGCAGAATATATTGACGAAGGATTAATGGAGACTGATGGGAATTTGGAAAGTGCGTCTGGAAGCGGAAAATGGAAAATTCAAATGGAAAATGACGTCAAGATGAGAATCTCAAAGAAGAAAATAGGAACCCCAAAATATTCAAGATCTGAAGACAATAGTGATGAGGAAAATTGGAAAAAATTGAGAGACTAGAAAAGGAAAAAGTTGGAAGCTTCCTAATTTTACACCTTCAGTCTCTCAATTTGTTGTTTAAATGTGAATGGATTAAATGACGTAGGTAAACAAATGAAGTTGTTATCCTTGTCTAGGTATTGTAAGAACATAATGTGAAGGATTTAAAAGCTCTGAGTTTTTTCACAAATTATTATGATGTTTTGTTAAACCCAAGTAATAATCTTAAAGGAGGTACAGCAGTTTGTATAAATAAATTTAAATCATTATCTGTCATAAGCAAGGAAATGGATACTGAGAGACAGATAATAGGAGCTAAAATATCTTGCTTAAATCATGAAATGCCAGTTGTGAATATTTACGCACCTATTGGTACAGATAAAAAGAAAGAACGAGAAGAATTTTTTAGCAATAAAATCTTATATTATTTTCTTAAAAATGTTGAAAATATAGTTTTCGGAGGGGATTTTAATTGTGTTACATTTAACAGAGATGTTAATACGGGGAAAGATAATTTAGTGTCAAAATCATTGCAGACCTTCATAAAAAATGTAGGATTAAAAGATGTAACATGCACTTGTAAAGGCATTCCACAATCTACCTACATTAGAAAAAGCTATGGTTCTAGGATAGAAGATCGCCTATATACTAAACCGCTACTCCATAATGTGATAAGTACTGATACAGTGCCTGTGGCCTTCTCTGATCATTGTATGGTCATTGCAAAATTCAAGATAGGCGATGTGCAAAAGGGGGATTTTGGAAATTGAATGCGTCTTTACTGGAGACAGAAGGAGTTGGCGAAAACTTTGAGTGTTTTTGGAGTCATTTAAAACTTAAAAAAGAGTTTTAAAAATGTAAGTGAATGGTGGGAATTTGCTAAAAAGGAATGTAAAAGGTTTTTCATTAAAGTTAGGAGTGTATCAAATGAAAAATATGGCTTAAGAAATTCATTGCAATATCGATTAAAATATCTATATGGCTTATGTAATGCTGGGAATGATAAATATGATGAAATTTATGCTTTGAAAAGTAAAATAAACTGTCTCCAAAACGAACTTTGTGAAGGAATTAAAATAAGAGCAAAATTAAAAGATCAAGTGGAAGGGGAAAAATTGTCATCGCACTTTCTTGGGAGGGAGAAACAGCATAAAGAAGCTAAAAGGTAAAAGTGGAAATATGCTAACAGACACAAAGGCTGTTCTCCTGTTTCTTAAGGATCATTTTAAAGTAATGTTTGAATTTATTGAGGGAAATCACGAAGAACAATCATATCTGCTTGAGAAATGCGAAAGAAAGGTAGATGAAGAGGACAATGAACTTTTAGGGGAGGAATTTGTTACAAAAGAATTATGAGAATCATTGAATAAAACGAATAAAGGGAAATCACCTGGAAGTGATGGATTAACTGTAGAGTTTTATAAAAGATTTTGGTACATTATCAAAAACGATTTTTTAGAGGTAATAAAATGTATGTTGAAAGGAAGAAATTTATCGGAATCGCAAAATTTGGGAATAATAAAACTATGTCCAAAAAGTGGAAATTTGGAACTGATTGAAAATTGGAGATCAATCACTCTGTTAAATGTTGATTATAAAATTCTAGCAAAAGCAATGGCAAATGGGTTGAAACTTGTACTTGGAAAAATCATATCACCTGAACAATATTGTGGTGTTCCAAACAGATCCATAATTCACTGCAATAATACAATTAGAGACATAATAAATTATGTAAGGGAAAATAATTTGAATGCAGGGATGTTAAACTTGGACTGGCCCAAAGCTTTTGATAGGGTGAACTTGCCATTCCTTTTTAGAATTATGGAAAAGTTTGGATTTTCAGAAAAAATTATTACATGGTTAAAAATATTATGTAAAGATTGTAAAAGTATGATATGTGTGACTGGACTATTTACAGGCACCTTTAATGTAAGAAGGTCGGTTAGACAAGGTTGTCAACTATCAATGTTATTGTATGTCATTTTCCAAGAACCATTGTACCTAGCATTAAAAACCAATAAAAAAAATTGTACCCCCTACATTACCAAACAATGACAAAATTAAAGTACAGGGATTTGCTGATGATACAACAGTAATCTTTGCAGACGATGATTCATTAATAGAGATTCACCATGAAATAAAGAAATTTGAATCAGCAACTGGCTCATTATTAAATAAAGAAAAATCTGGCATCTTAGGAATAGGTGAATGGTCCGGCAGAAGAGACTGGAAGTTAACTTGTTTCAAAGTTGTGGACTGTGCTAAAATTTTAGGCATCTATTTCAGCAATTCATATGAGGAAACTTGTGAAATAAACTGGTCAGATATACAGAAAAAAACTGAAAAGGCAGTTAACATGTTGTGTAAAAGATATTTAACACTTTACCAGAAAGCATTAATAATCAACTCTTTGATATTGCCAAAAATATGGTAATCAGCTCACACACACTTCCGTTAAGTAAAAAAACAAGCTCAAAAGGTGGATGCAATTATTTTCAAGTATATACAGTATGGTGTGGTATGTATCGACCTATAAAACGTAGTACCCTACATTTGTCAAAAATAGAAGGGGGTTTATGAATAATAAGTATTGAAGAAAAGGCAAGAGCAATCTTCAGTGTAACTTGTTTAAAAAGTATAATAAACCGTAACGGGTTAATCAGGTATTATTGTTCTGTAAGATGGAATTAGATAATTTATCAGAAATAGCATATTTTACCCCTGAATATTATTCTTTGGCAGTAGATGATATTAGGAAAGCATATCACAACAAATTCTTTCCAAATATAAATAACAGAAATGTATTCAATCATTTGGAGGAAAGAAATTCCAGTAGTGGAAAATAATTATCCCACACTTAAATGGAAAAATATTTGGAGAATTATTAAGAGTCAATTCATTAAAGTAGAGGAAAGGGAATTTGTGTTCAGGTATATTCATGAGTCACTAGCAACAAAACAAAGGCTCCATATGTTGAAGTTAAGAGAGGACTCAAAATGTGACCAATGTGGGGAAACAGAGCATCAGATGCATATTTTTTACTTCTGTAGAGAAAAGAAAAATATAGTAAATTGGTTTAATTCCATTCTAATGAAATGCTGTAAACTAAATAATTATAGTTTATTGAAACTATTATTCTATGATATAGTAGGGAAATCAAACGTTGACAAAAACACAGCCATTTTATTGATCACCAGCTATTTGTATTGTTTGTGGATGTGTTACAAACACAACAATAGCTGCCAAAATATAACTGATTTTTTGAAAAAGAACGTAGAATCACAAAGGATGTATATTAAATGTAGATATACAAGCAATATTTCCAAGTATGTAACCAAAGAATTTTTA
This sequence comes from Macrobrachium rosenbergii, assembly GCA_039081455.1. Taxonomy (NCBI): domain Eukaryota; kingdom Metazoa; phylum Arthropoda; class Malacostraca; order Decapoda; family Palaemonidae; genus Macrobrachium; species Macrobrachium rosenbergii. The sequence continues at coordinate 3,001,188 of JANJGK010000014.1, forward strand.
AATTATAAGTTTTGATTTTGATTTGTATTATTTTGTAGCAAAATGTTGTCTAAATTTATGTTTATATTTTTGTATTACTAGGATTACTCAAATAATGTAAATTATTGAAATGTAATTGTATTTTTATGATAAAAGCTAAAAAAAAAAGTTTCTGACTACAAGGAGATCATAGCACTGTAAATTTGGAATCGTTCACCAAAACATTTCGTGTGTCAGTTTATAGAGAAGATAGGAGATATATCTAAATGCTTACAGTCGACTAAAGTCCATTATCAACATGTTTCATCTAGGAGTACTACATTCTCTGCTGAAAGTAATGGAGATAACTTTATCCCTTTGTGAAATGCAAAAAAATGATATAAACGAGAGTTGTACAATAGTTTGAGATTATATGATAAAATGGGAAAAAACATTTTATGACAGACACAAAAGGAATGGGAAGCATCTGAAATAATCATATTTTTAATTACTGTACAGTATGTATTATAACCCGTATCACTGTCATCAGCATTGCCTCCAACGCCACATGGCGCGCTGAGCACTGTGAAATTCCGCCGCTCATCTTTGTCCAATACCTTCTGTTAATGCAGAAATACAAATATATTTAGTCGGTAAAACCATGTCGTTAATTTTAAGTGGTAGTTTAAAATTTGCGAAGTGTAAACAAATTACGTAATCTTGTCTCAGTTCTTAAGATTCTCAAGTTTCTTTTGGTAGTCTAAGCAAGGTCTTCAAGGAGTACAGTTGTATATATATCGTGATTTAAAGGATATTATTGGGCACACAGATGTAAGTTTTTGACGAACTCTTATATATATTTGCTCTGTCTTATCATTCATTAAGGTGTTAAAGACTTAAATTTGTTTATTTTAAGGTATTCAATATTTGTTTATTCCATAATTATAGTAAATAGATATAATCAAAGGAAGTTTAATGTGGTAATGAAATTGTCCAATTATAAAGGTGTATTTAACTTTGTGAGATGTGTCAAGGTATATTATGTCACTGTTATTTACTGAATAATATGCATTATTATTTGACAATGTATTTTAAGAAGTGCAATAATTCCTTTCAGGAATGAACCTACTTCTACTACTACTGTTACTACCACTACCACTACTGTTAAAGGAATAAAGGGTTAGTCGAGTTTCTGAGTTTGTGTTGTCCATTACAATAGTTCATTCATCTTTGACATTAACATGAATACGGACCAGGATGACAAGACCAGGATGACAAGGAGAAGTTACGCACCCTCAAGAACAACCAGACTGCGGCTCTCTCTGCCCTCACGAAGAAACTGAATGAAGTCAGCCGGTGTATGGAGAAGCCTGACAACCTCCATTTAGTAAAGACAGGTATGGAAGAGTTTGAGGATAGATTTAACAAGTACAAGGACTGCCACAGTGATTACCTCTCTCAATTATCTATCAGTGAACACCAGCCAGAAATCAAAAGGTTTGAAGATAAAGAATTATCGGTCATAGGATTCAGAAACCAGGCGTATCAATGGATAACTACAATAGAGGCGAGTTTACAAGATTCAATAGACGGATCTTCAATACGGAGCAAGTCACACATATCCAGGAGGTCAGTTAGAAACACAGCATCAAGTGTGAAATCTGCTCACTTAAAAGAGAAGGCAAAGTTGGCTGGTTTGCTTGCACAGAGGACATTGCTAGAGAAACGGGGAAAAATAGCCCAACAATAGGCAGAATTACAAGCCGAGGAAGACTTGTTAAAGTTGGATGGTGAAATTGAAGCTGCAAGAGCAAGGGAAAAGGTGTTCCAAGAGGAAATTATTTCATCAGTGGACAAAGTTTTGGATCCTGAAACACCAGTATTTGTTCCTATTCACAATGTGCATCATGAACCCAGCGTCACAGTGCCTTCATTACCCATGACACCCGCCCCAGAGTCATTCTATCGAAGTCAGCAACAGTTAGCAGCGGCTATGATTCTGCCTCATGCTGAGGTGACCAAGTTTTGTGGTGATCATCTTGAATATGCATCATTTATGCTGGCATTTAATGACCGCATCGTGCCACACACCACATCGGACTCCAACAGGCTGTACTTCTTAAATCAGCATTTAGAAGGAAAGCCTGAGTCACTCATAGCTGGGTGCATGTTTATGGATGCTTCTGAGGGATACATTGAAGCAAAAAGGCTTCTGGATAAAGTGTATGGAGATCCATACAAGGTTTCCATGGCATACATAGACAAGTTGAGCAAGTGGCCACAAGTGAGAGGTGATAGCAGCGAATCACTGCATGAATATGCTTTGTATCTTGTGAAGTGTAATCATACCATGCAGTCATTGTCAAATATGCAGGTTTTAAATGACTCTCCAAACCTTCAGAGGGTGATTTCAAAGCTGCTCGTGTATATTCAAAATAAGTGGTTGGATCATGTGATAAAGCTCAGGAAGCAAGGTGTTTGTGTGTGTTTCACCACATCGGTGGAATTTGTTCAGAATGCAGCAGAGGCAGCAATGGATCCTGTATTTAGCAGGTAAGCTTTGGGTAAAGTGTCTCTTTTTACAAGGGCAAAGGCACATCACGGCTCAAGTCAGAACAAGCAAAAATCATTGGCAGTTACAGTGCAACCATCAAATTCTGCAAACCAGTGTACCAGGAAATGCCAACTCTGTAGTGGTCATCACGATATTGAGGACTGCTTTCAATTTCTGCACAAGAGTGTGGATGAAAGACGAAAGTTTGTGAGAGACAATCGTCTTTGTTTCAGTTGTTTTGGCAATAACCATACTTCGAAAAAGTGTTTCAATCGACGGCAGTGCAAGACATGTAATAAAAGGCATCCTACCACTTTGCATATTGAGAACTTTAGGATGTTTGACAGTAATAATGCAATTACTTCACAAGCTTGTTCACAGTTTGGAAGTAAAGGTCAAGATTGCACTCAAGGTCAAAATTGTGTTCAAGGTCAAGAAGGTACTCAAGGTGAAGGTCGCACTCCAGGTCAAGGTAATACTCAAGGTCAAGGTAGTGTGAAGTCTTCTGCATGTACAATTTCTGATACAGTATTGCAATCGATTTTGCCTGTGCAATTGCATGTAAAGGGTAGTGATAATGTAGTAAAAACTTATGCCATTTATGATACGGGCAGTACAGGTTGTTTCATTAAAGATAATATCAAGGATCAATTAAACTGTAAAGGTATTGAAACAGCTGTCAAGTTGCAAACAATGCATGGGACTGATACAGTCAAAACTTTTATCGTAAATGATCTTGTTGTCACTGATATACATGGTAATAATGATGTTGTATTGCCAAAGGTATTCACTCAAAGAGATATCCCTGTTAATCATGATCAAATTCCAAGGTATGAAATGTTAAAGGACTGGCCTCATTTATCAAGTGTTATTGATAAGATTCCATTATATCAGCCAGAGCTAGACATAGGAATATTGATAGGTAGTAATTGTCCAACTGCTTCGCAACCTTTAGAGGTTATACCCCCTTCAGGTTATGGCCCTTTTGCAGTGAGATATTTGCATGGGTGGACGGTTAATGGGCCTGTACATGTTAAGGTTAGTTCAAATGGGGTTTCATGTCACAGGTTACTTGTATCTAATGTTCAACATGTTACCGACTGTATTACTGTTGAAAATGTTAGGAAGTTCTTTGAGTTGGATTTTTCAGAAAAGGATCTTGGTTCAGTTCCTGAAGAGCGTGGCTTGTCTTTTGAGGACAGAAGATTTGTGAAAAGGTGCCAGGATACCATTGAATTTAAAGATGGTCATTTCCAGCTACCCATGCCTTTCAGAGATCCCAGTGTGAGTCTTCCTAACAATAAGAAGCAGGCAGTCAGCAGAGCGGAGTGGCAAAAGGAAGATGAAGAGTAGTGAAGATTACAGACAGCAGTATACAGCATTCATGGATAAGTTGTTTGACAAAGGCTATGCTTACAAGGTCCCAGAAGGTGAGGTCAACAAGTCTCCTGTCTGGTATCTTCCACATCACGCAGTTTTTCATCCCAAGAAAAAGAAAATTAGGGTTGTTTTTGACTGTAGTGCAAAGTTTGGAGGTTTGTCATTAAATGATGTTCTGCTACAGGGTCCTAACCTCACCAACTCATTGACGGGAGTACTCATTAGATTCCGGCAAGAGGTTTATGCATTCATTGGAGATATTGAAGCTGTGTTCTTTCAAATAAAGATTCCACCTGAGAATCACGACTATGTTAGATTCCTGTGGTGGCCTAATGGGGACATCAATCGACCTCTTGAAGAATTCCGAATGGCTGTTCACATTTTCGGAGCAATCTCCTCACCAAGTATTGCAAATACTGCACTGAAGGCCACGGGAGACAAAGCAGATGAGAAGTATGACTCAACTGTTGGTAATACTATTAGGCATAATTTCTATGTTGACGACTGTTTGAAGTCATGTGCTGATGTTCCTACAGCAGTTAAGTTAGTGAAGGATTTGATATCTGCAACAGGTGAAGGAGGATTTAGGTTAACTAAATTTGTTAGCAATTCAAATGACATCCTTAAAGCTTTGCCTACTGAAGATTGTTCTATTGAAAGTGACAAGTTTGACATGGAGAATCTAATGACAAGAGCCTTAGGAATGTTATGGGACCTTAAAGAAGACTCATTCAAGTTTTCAATTGCGCTCAAGGAAAATCCACTCACCAGAAGAGGGTTGTTATCAACTATTTCATCATTATATGATCCCCTTGGGTTACTCTCTCCAATTATCTTACCAGCCAAGAAACTGCTACAAGAATTATGTCAAATTGAGAGTCTGGACTGAGATGAAAGGATTCCGGATGACTTAGCTGAAAGGTGGCAACATTGGATACAAGGTCTTCATTTACTGGAGCAGCTTTCAATACCAAGATGCTTTAAACCAAGTAGTTTTGGTAATGTAACAAGTTCAAGTCTTGTATTATTCAGTGATGCAAGTACAGTTGGTTATGGTGATGCAGCATATCTTGTTCTTCATGATGGAAACCAAGTTCAGTCAAGCCTTGTCATGAGAAAATCAAGAGTATTTCCAGAAAGGGTGGTAACTATACCTAGGTTAGAACTTACAGCTGCAACTGTGTCTGTCAAGGTTGCTCAACACATCCTGAAGGAGTTGGAGTTTACTGTTGACAGTGTTGTGTACTATACAGATTCAACAACAGTCCTTCACTATATTCATAGCAACACAAAAAGGTTCCCTGTGTTTGTGGCCAATAGAGTCAGAGTTATAAGGGACTCCTCTCAACCTGAGCAATGGAGATATGTAAGCTCCAATGATAACCCTGCTGATGTAGCATCAAGAGGTATTAGTGTACATCAGTTATTGCAGTATGACAAATGGTTTCATTGTCCATCATTCATTGCATCTGATTGTTTGTTTTCCCAGGAGTATGTGTACGCAGATTGTGATGGTGAGAGTGAACATGTGTCTGCAGTCACAACTTCTGAAGAATGTCATGGGTTTACAAGATTGATTGAATATTACTCTTCATGGTCGAGGTTACAAAAGGCAGTTTCTATATTTCAACAATTGAAGTCAATCCTTAGAGGTAAAAGGAAAGGTTATGCAACCACTGATGCTGAAAGGGCAATCATAATGTATGTTCAACAGAAGGCGTTTGGTGATGAAGTGAAGGCTTTATCAAGGGAATTGTCTGATAGCAAGAGTAGCCCTATATATAAGCTTGATCCCTTTCTTGATTCTGAAGATGGCTTATTGAAGGTTGGAGGTAGGATAAGAAAATCTGATATTCACAGTCTGCCAGACATCCCATACTATTACCAAAGAAGCATCATGTGACTACATTGTTGATACAACACGAGCATGAATTATTAGCTCATTCTGGTAGAAACCATGTTCTTTCAAATCTTCGGCAGAAGTATTGGATAATTAATGCTAATGCAACTGTCAGAAGTGTTCTATTTCATTGTGTTATTTGCAGGAAGTTAAAAGAACCAGCTTTGAGTCAAAAGATGGCTGATCTTCCAGCAGACCGATTGGAACCTTCGCCACCATTCAGTAATGTTGGCATTGACTTCTTTGGACCATATTACATCAAAGAAGGAAGAAAAGAGTTAAAGAGGTATGGTGTCATATTTACCTGCTTGGTTAGTAGGTCAGTTCATATTGAAACAGCAAACACCTTACAATCTGATTCCTTCATAAATGCTTTGCGAAGATTTGTTTCTCGAAGAGGTCATCCCAAGGTTATCAGATGTGATAATGGAACCAACTTCCATGGGGCTTCAACTTCCATGGGGATGAGAAAGAACTTAAGGCAGCTCTCGGCGAGATGGAGGAAAAGAAGATTGAGACATATTTGTTGCATCATCATATTGAATGGAAATTTAATCCACCTGCAGCAAGCCACATGGGTGGTTGTTGGGAGCGCCAAATCAGAACAGTTAGAAAAGTGTTGTCTGCACTGCTGAAGGAATTTGGCGAAAGGCTAAACGATGAAAGTTTACGGACTCTGCTTTGTGAGGTCGAGATTATCATAAATTCAAGACCGTTAACCACGGTAAGTGATAGTGTCGATGACCTTGAGCCACTAACGCCAAACCATTTGTTGATTCCAAAATCTTATGTAGTCCCTCCCCCTGGTTTGTTTCAAAAGGATGATGTTTACATGAGGAAAAGGTGGAGATGTATTCAATATCTGACCAACCTGTTTTGGTCAAGATTTAGAAAGGAATATTTGAGTACTTTACAGACGAGACAAAAGTGGAATGAACCAAGAAGAAATTTAATTGTTGGTGATGTGGTCTTGGTAAAGAGTGACATTGAACCAAGGAATCGATGGCCAATGGGACGAGTAATAGAAGTACACCCTGATGACAAAGGAACAATCCGCAGTGCCAAGATTAAGACACTTTCTTCAGTTATTGTCCGTCCTATTCAGAAGCTGGTGTTATTAGTTAAAGGCTAGGATTTTCATGAAATGTGACACGATACTATGTTGTGTTCTTCTGGTTATTTGATATGATATATATATATATATATATATGTGTTATGAAAGTGTTTAATTTTATTTTAGGTAAATAAATATCTGAATCAAGAAGGTATTTTGTATTATAAGGGTTTGTATTGTAACTTAAAGGTTATTTATTTTATCTGCATGAGTAAGTATGTAATATGATAAACAGGTTTAATCTGTTTATGGGGCTGAGTATGTTAATGCAGAAATACAAATATATTTAGTCGGTAAAACCATGTCGTTAATTTTAAGTGGTAGTTTAAAATTTGCGAAGTGTAAACAAATTACGTAATCTTGTCTCAGTTCTTAAGATTCTCAAGTTTCTTTTGGTAGTCTAAGCAAGGTCTTCAAGGAGTACAGTTGTATATATATCGTGATTTAAAGGATATTATTGGGCACACAGATGTAAGTTTTTGACGAACTCTTATATATATTTGCTCTGTCTTATCATTCATTAAGGTGTTAAAGACTTAAATTTGTTTATTTTAAGGTATTCAATATTTGTTTATTCCATAATTATAGTAAATAGATATAATCAAAGGAAGTTTAATGTGGTAATGAAATTGTCCAATTATAAAGGTGTATTTAACTTTGTGAGATGTATCCAGGTATATTATGTCACTGTTATTTACTGAATAATATGCATTATTATTTGACAATGTATTTTAAGAAGTGCAATAATTCCTTTCAGGAATGAACCTACTTCTACTACTACTGTTACTACCACTATCACTACTGTTAAAGGAATAAAGGGGAAGTCGAGTTTCTGAGTTTGTGTTGTCCATTACACCTTCTCGTCATAAGTACTACACACTGTGTCTTGACACTGACATTTCTGCTTGTTCATTCGAGACATTTTGTCAGTTTCCCTTCTATACTGAGAATATGCATGCTGAATGTTTCCATTACAACTGACGTAGGTGCATTGCCTTTATAGTAACCACATTCAGTAAGGTCACCGTTTCTTTGGTACCTTTGCTGCGGCATCCAATTATAAAAAATCAGGTTTTTTCCTCATTACATATTGAAGAAAACAGTCTGGTTAGTATACGAGGCACCGTTTCAGTTAAGTCAAAATCATCTCTGCAGTAATTCTGTCATAACCTGGCGTTTCCTACCTTCTATGTTTCTTTATTATTGATTCGCTCTGAAAAAGTGTGAATTCATTCATTAGGGCTTTTCGGTTGTCTTCTGATTCTGGTACATCCAAAGGAGGGATGGGTCGAAACTAACATGACAAGAAGAGGTCATGAATAAGAGATCTCAAAGGGAGTTGTCTTTATAATATATTACTTTAGATTTTTTAATCCTTACGCTAAACTTCGTCATTTCTACAGGAAAAGAGGAATGATATAAACGTAAGCAGTAAACCATAATAAGTTATAAAATACTTGGTGATTTAAATTCGTAGCACAGGCAAAAAAGTGGTGAAATCACCAAAGGAGTAGTAAAGCTCAGCCAAAAAAGACAGCTATGGAGGTCAGGGGATACAAAGGAAGGGGTAGGGTGTAGGACTTTCCTCTGTAACCAAATAAATTATGATGAAAGCGAAAAGTTGAAGTAGGAATCTTTTCTCAATCAGTATAGAAAGCGAGTGTCATTTTAATACTCAAGTTGAATAGGCTTCGGTTTAGACGAACCACCACTGATGTGGAAATTATGCAAGAGCTCCTGATTACGGTACCACCCAACCTGAACTAATCCATATAATTGGGAAAGCGATCACGCTACTTCGGGAATATCCCCGATGGAGAATTATCAACGAAGGGGATTTTTTTTTAATGATAAATGGATCGGGCCCGGCGGTACCGATCCATTTATCATAAAAAAAAATTCCCTTTCGGTGATAATTATCCATCGGGGATATTCCCGAAGTAGCATGAATTGGGGCATTAAGCGACATTTGTAGCTTCATGAATGTATATAAAAAATCACGGTGTGATAAAAATTCCATATATACTGTATATATACATATATATATGTATATATATATTTATAGATAGATAGATAGATAGATAGATAAATATATATATAAAGGGGGATAGTCGTGGTTTTTGTGTAACCCGGGTGGCTGGGCTTTACTAACTGCCAACTACTGTGGCAGTTGATGTATAGAATAAATAAAAAAATTAACTATGTACTACACGTAAGAGTTGATTAGGTTATAATACTAGCCTACTTACAGTGGCTTTCCCAGGTCTAGGATCTATGCTATCCTAGGCCTAGTCGCCACCCAAGTTAAGTGGAATAGGTCAGCGTACCTGATTATCAAATATCTCCATATTTTCAGACATATATTAGCATACTTTCTTATAAGTCTAGTTTAATACTATGATGTCTGAAGGGCTCTCCCTCATATTTGAAGTACTCATTGGTTTTCAATCAGTTCTCTTTTCCGAGCGTGGAAAAAGCTCTCTTGTACTCCTCTATGATTAATACATATTTGCTCTAATCTGGCAATTTAACAATAATCAAGGGAAGCTACATTACCTCCATATACAGTGGAAATAAAAGCTTGTTAGAAAAAAATATCGTCATTGTTGTAGAGAGAGAGAGAGAGAGAGAGAGAGAGAGAGAGAGAGAGAGAGAGAGCGAGCAGCTTTAATCTGAATGGCAGCCAGAGATTATTACCATATAGGGAAATGTTAGCTACTGTTCTGGTATAAGGTCTCCTCCTCCTCTAGGGTCACCATTTGGATTTCTTGGTCGAAAACCTGGATGGCCAAGTTTTACCTATACACGAAAATATGAAAAGAGTAAAATAGATTTGACATTCCGTAAGGGTCCATTTTATGCTCTGCACACGTCATCGTGTTTTTCCCTCGACATCCTGAACCACCTCCTTATCTTGATCAAATGTTTTATCATTAAATTAGCTCTTGGTTGGTTTATAAAGTACTATTAAAACTATATGAGTCGTAAGAGAAATTTAAAAAGAATAATGGATAAAAAACTCATGCTAGACGCTAATAGGCCTAAGATTACCGAGCTATAGAAACTTGATAGTGCTACAATACATTTCCTTAAAGCTTCGGTTTTAGACCTATAAGGAAAAGAAAGAAGTAAATTGAACAAAATACCACAATATCAGAGATAGATGACCTCAGATCGACGTGGAATTAAGAAAAGAAACTTCGTTCTATGATTTCAAGATCGAAAGATGGACGGAATCAACTTTCCAAGCAGTGAAACCTGTCGTAGCCTTTGGTTCACGTTAATGAAGAGGATAACTTGAAACTTGTGGAAAATACTGTGGACTGTCAGTTTCGCATCCGCTCGCTATTGCAAACCTTTCAAGATTGATGATCATCCATGACACCAGCTCAAGAGTAAAATGACTTCCGCAGATAAAAAATTGTTAGGTAAAGGGGCTTGTTAATTACATTAGGTTTCCAAAATTTTGTAGTAAATGGAAATACAGTAATGTAAAAATGAGAGACATTTGATTCTCATCTAGATAAAAAAAGAAGAAATTGTTACGTAAGATAACGGATGAATTCCCACAATGAGAAAACGGCGTCTCTCCTAATGTTGTGAACAGTCCGCACCTGAACTTCAGGAAATATGAATTTTGGTGGCTAATTTGAATGGCATACTGTAACTTTAAAATTTCATTATTTTAAAAAACAAATCCCGAAAGGCACCCCTCCAGAACACGAGCTTTCAGAAAAACTAATTATCATGGCTGTATCTTTTACCGTTATTGCTTCACAGATATGTTGGGTCCCTCATCCACCCACCCCCTACCACATCACCGGAATACCAAAAATCGATATCTGGATCTCTGGAACGGCTGAACAGATTTCGATGAAATTTGGCACGATTAGAGATCTTAGTGGGAAACCTCTAAAGCCAGACTTTCATCCCGGCCGGTTGAATATTTCCAGAGTTATAGAGGGCAAAGTAGGGTTTTTGCGTACTCCGGGTGGCTGAGCTTTACTACCCGCCAGCCGCTGTGGTGGTTCATGATAATCTATGGATAAATAGATTATCTAATTCCCATACTAGACTTCAATAAACTGTTAATTTTTTCCTGATTACATCTTATGGCATATGGGAGATTTTTCGAGAAGTACATAATGAAAACAAGAGTAAAAGATGATTCTCTCTCTCTCTCTCTCTCTCTCTCTCTCTCTCTCTCTCTCTCTCTCTCTCTCTCTCTCTCTCTCTCCTTTCCGTCTTTATCTGTTGTACATCGTTGCATGTCCTCTTTCTCCATTCTGTGATAAATAATTATAATTTTGCTTTTATAACTGTTCAAAACATGTCGGAATTTATTCAGGGAAAATGACAATCAGATTGCAAGTCTAATCTCTTGCTAACGTTCAGTGTTTACAAATTATTTCTTATTCATGTAACTGTAAAGCTATACTCTGCTTTTAACTTTGGCATGTTACACTTCAACAAAAGTGTAAATTGACAAATAATAAACGCTGTTAGAAAGGTAATTTAATGTAGATTCTGAATTTGATGGATATATATATATATATATATGTATATATATATATATATATATATATATATATATATATATATATATATATATATGTATATATATATATATATATGTATATATATATATATATATATATATATATATATATATATATATATATATATATATATATATATATATATATATATATATATATATATATATTCAGTAAGCTACAAACGTCCTTTAATATCCAATTCGCTCTACCTCGGAAATAATATATTTTCATATATGTTACCGAAGGGGAATTTTTTAGTTGATAATTTGATAATAAGTTCATCGTCCCGTGGGCTCGAACCAGCGAAGGACAAGAACTCAGGACTATAGTGGACGCTTTAAACCAAACGACCAGCAAGTGAGGTATAAGTGGATAACGCCTCCCTTATACAAATCCCCCGTTGAACTCAGGTGTTTGTATTTAGTGACGATATCCACCCACTTCTGCCATGTTGACCGTGTAGTCGTTTGTCGCACGCAGCCATATTATGACTTTTTATCACATCACCGTGATTCATATACAATCAGTAAGCTACAAACGTCCTTTAATATCCAATTCGCTCTACCTCGGAAATAATATATTTTCATATATGTTACCAAAGGGGAATTTTTTAGTTGATAATAAGTTCGTCGTCCTGTGGGCTCGAACCAGCGAAGGACAAGAACCCAGATTTTTTCAACTCACGATGTACAGCACTATACTTTTCTTCTTTCCCCTTTTTGTTTCTAGTTCAAGCACCAATTTACATAAAGACTTTCTTGGTCTACCCACTGCCTCAGCTATGATGTCTTTTGACTCCTGAGAAAGGACTTCAGGCCTTCCAAGATTCTCACTCTTTTCGCGATGACATTCATGGATTTTTGTTCCAGTTTCTTTTAACAAAGGATTCATCTCTTTTAATGTATTTAGCTATCCAGGAATGTGAAATGAAGGATGCGCCAGCATCCCTGGCCTCTCTGAAGGTTATAGCCTGGATTTGGTCAATCCATCTGATTTCCTCCGAGTCGTTAGCCATGACTGTATCTAACTCCGTCACTCAGTCTGAAAATACAAGAAATGTAAAATGAAAAATAGCTTAATATAAACTTAAAATAATGTACTTGGAGATAGGCTATAGCAGAAAACTTCATAACTTTCCATTTGTTCTGTGGACGGGGCTATAATTTCGAAACACCTGGTATATATATATATATATATATATATATATATATATATATATATATATATATATATATATATATATATATATATATACATATATATATCTATCTATATATATATATATATATATATATATATATATATATATATATATATATATATATATATATATATATATATATATATATATATCAGCAAAGGAAATCACCATCAGAGATATCCCACCGTTGAGTACATGAACCACGAACTTCCCAGTATGCTTTCTTTGCGTGCTTTCGTCTCACGATTACATTGATTACCAATAACAGTGTCGCCTCCGTTTATGTTTACGCTGTGCCCCGCCCCCCCCCCGCCCCGGTGAAAACAGGCCAGAGGGGAATATATATATATATATATATATATATATATATATATATATATATATATATATATATATACATATATATATATATATATATATATATATATATATATATATATTGTATATGCGTGTGTGTGTGTGTGTGTGTGTGTGTATGCATATATGGAATTCCGTGGAAAACGGAGTCAAATAAAGAATAGGTAGACCAGTACTTGAGGAAACATCCTTTATTGCGACTAGTTTCGAGGTTCTAACATACCCCATCATCAGGCACCTAAAAATAAGAAATAAATACAATAAAAAAAAACACCCACTAAAATAAAATAAAATTAAACACATCAGAACTAACTACCGAGAATTAAAGTACCGTTTAACCTATCAAAGCAAGAGTCAAGAGAGGAATAAAAGGCAAATACAAAGATAGTTACAGAGGACAGACACAGAATTAAAAACAAGGCAACTCAACTGGCCGTTCATTATTACAGAGTGATGGTTTTTCTCTGATGGAATATAATGTTTCAATTGTGGTGAGCTCCACATCGCTAGACCGACTGGCTAATATAGAAAAAGAATCTATACTCGAGGATGGTCATGCTGATGGGAATGCTCATGAATGGCACTAAATGCTTGTTTGTTAAGAGGCCTGTTTGTTCTAATTGAGAGGCCTAGGTGTTCAAAGGCACGGACCCGAAACTGGCGCTTTGATTTACCAATATAAGTTGCATTTCAGCAACGACATGTATACTTATAGACTACAGATGACTAGGTCTTTGGGCACCGTGTCTTTGAACTTGAAAAACTTTTGTATTACATTTTTACGCCTGAATATGACTCTGAGACTAATTTGAGGGTAAAATTGCAATAGTAATTTAGATAAACTGTTTCTCAAGGAGAAACTGGTTTTACCCATATAGGGCAAGGAAAAATAAACAGTAGCCTTGTTTACTGTCACTTTTGGGGGACGTGGACTTATTAGTTTTTGCAGTTATTTACCAATGTATGTGTCAATAAATTTAGCACCGAATCCATTATGAAAAAAAATATCCTTGATACAAGAAAATTCAGAATGTAAGCTAAAATAATCAGAACAAATCTGAAATGCCATAGTCACTAAACTTTTCACGAAGTTCCTCTTAAAATCGATGGGTATAAAAAATGAAAATTTGGTTGTGAGTCCTGTGAAAGTTGGCTTTCTATACACCTCTATTTGAAACTCGCCATCTTTACGGCTTACGGGAACATCCAGAAAGGCCAGCTTTCCCTCAGTCTCTGTTTCTGACGTAAATGTGATATTTTCATGCTTCGAGTTTAAGTACTCTAGAAACAAAGGAATGTGAGTGAGAGATCTGAAAGTTAACAAAGTGTCATCTACATAGCGTCTATACAGAAGTGGTTTGAAAGATACAGGACATTCTTTTAAACAACTAACCTCACGATATGCAAGCAAGGCATGTCAACCCCAGCCGTGTTGCTGCTAGAGATAAAAGTTTATGAAGCTGAGGTTTTGTAAAATTTTGAATTTTATCAGAATCACTACATAAATTATTAATGCGACTTCACATCAAAGCTTGCCATGGTAAGCTTTGGTGTGAAGTCGCTGTTCACGAATATACCTTTAGTTGAAACCATTGACATTTGCATTAATAATTTTGTCAGAGTTACTATATAAATTATTAATGCAAATGTCAATGGTTTCAACTAAAGGTCGAAATAAGAACCCCATGATTTTCAGAGAGCTGAATCGTTCCATATAGGGACTTTTGAACCAGGAGGCAGTGAGAGACAGGGCACCGAAGGGAGAGAGTGCGAGATTCAGTGTGCCCAAAGACTAAGTGAGGATTCTAAGTCCAAGTTGCAGACTGAAGAATATTCAATGTGTCTTAAATAAAGTCCCAGCTACTACCCAAGGCAACAGGTGGAGGAGAATTTATAATTTTTAAGACGCCAATAAATTTAGAAAGGGAAAAAATATATTTTTTTTCTACAACCAAGACTTTAAAAACACTTGCGTATATCCAAGATAGCTGAGTGCAAAGATAACTTACAGCAAGTAACTTGCTCCTACTGAAGTTAATCTCCTGCTACAGAATTTTGGTTGCAGAGGTGTGATACAAGGATACGAAGGATACAATTGGATACACTTGGACTACGATTTGATCTACGATCGGATACGACTATCAAGAAAGAATTATTAATTAGTGAGTGTTTTACAAATCTGCATATTAACTTTCAACCTCAAGACCAACTGAAGGGTACTAAGCCAAGTGTTTAACACTGAATTTTCACACACTCTCGCCATATAGTTAAAGTTATCACCACTGTATGAAAAATCTTTTGAAAGAAACAGGAGAATTCATAGTTCTGCTCCGTTGAAAGAGAAGTTCCAGTGACTACGAACCTAGAAACATTTTAGTGACATTTTCGTGAAGAAGAAGAAGAAGAATATTAGTGCATCAGACACAGAAGAAAGAAGAATCCAGCAAGGAAGAGCACTGAAGAATAAATAAGTGAAAAGGAAGAAGACGAATGAAACCACGGCCGGTTTACGAAGAAGAGAGAACAGAAGATCCGCATTTCCCTCGACGATCAGCGCGACGTCAAAGGAGAGAGGGAGAGAGATGTTCCAGCAACACAGACAAGATAAAGCAGCCAAGAAGATCGTACGCCCACGACGACACCCAGATTCGAAGATGGCAAGTTAAGTACACATACATATCCTCACATATACACACACACACATATATATATATATATCCTCACATATACACACACACATATAATTTATATATCCTCACATACACACACACACAAGTTTTTTTACTAAAGCTAACATGATGTGAATACTTCTGTTTGATATTTTTTTAAGACACAAAGACTTGCACTTGAGTTAAATAGATATAAATTTTTTGGCAACAATTTTTCCATTTTTACTAATTAGTGCTAATCATTTACTAAAGAATATTCAACATTTGCATTTACTAAATCATATTATATTTATATTTTGTTTTACTTTATTTAAAAAAAAACATTTTCAATGTTTAGAAACTTTGGGGGGAGTTTTAAATGATTGTTAACTTTAATTAAGGTAGAAGTGCTTATGATTTTGTTTTGTGTGATTCTTTAAATACCTGGGTTGACTTTATTTTTTTTAGAGATATTACTGCCATAATTCAATCGTAATTCAGTTATTTTTAGTGTTTAAGAAATTACTTACCATTAATGAGTAGATGCACGGAAAGAGATCGGCACGTAAGAAGAAGGTAAGAACTCCCGCTCGTACCAGAAGCCAAACAAACAAATTGGCAGTGGCTACACCTATAGTACACCTTCAACTTCATCGAACACAACCTCCATGATTACTCATAAATTACACGCAAGTAACCATATTATCAAATGTTGGGGAAGAAAGGGAAAGCATGATGCTTGCAATCTGGAAACATGGATCGAGCAAGTTTGAAACCCATTTGAATAACATAGCTCGAAGACACAAAAAAATTAAATGAAGCCAGAGCCTATCTAGATTTGTCGACAGGAGATATGGGGTGTTACGTTCATTCTAGTGCTGATATATAGAAGAATTAAGAACTGGGAAGAACTAAAACAATACCTAAGGGGAATATATTCCACAGTAGGCGAAACAGACCCTGTTATCAAACCTCGCAAAGATAGTTCATGGATGGAGAGTAGAGACAAGAGATTAGCTCAGAATGAATCCGCAGTTATATAGCCATTTCAAGGAATGGAGTCATTTAGTTTCAGACACTCCATGGTCAACAACATCAGGAGGTCAAAAAGTAGTAACAGCTGAAAACTGCCATAATTTGTTTAGGTTAGCTTTGCTGTTGGGAGGCCTACCCTCAAAAGCTCTTGAAAGGATGAATCGTACTTGAGGTTTAGAAGACGATGTCGTCGAAATTGAAAATGAAGTGAGGAAAATTTTAGGCAGAAACCCTGAAGGGAATGATCTATACAGACCTTTAGCCACTGAAGGACAAGATAGAGGGGAACATAATCACCAGACTTACCAGAGTAGGAGATCTAGGACACCAGCTAGAAGTCAGAATAGGAATCCAGGTAACACACTGCAAGGAAAATTTTCAACAGTTGCATGTTGCAACTGCCAAAAGAGAGGGCATTCAAATGAATGCCTTGGAACAGCTTATTGTCCTTACCATAAGAAAACAGGACACAGCGCTAGAGTTTGTAAGAACAGACCTAGACATAGATCACAGTCACAAGGTAGAGGTAGAAATCGTAGTCAGTCTCCACAAGCTGGAAGGAACAGAGATCAAAATTATAATAGAGATCAGAACAATGACTAAGCTGCAAACCTAGTATACCAACCAGATCAAGAACTATCAGACAACTCGACAGTAAATTTTTACACCGATTGTATCATGGACTTTCCTACTTAGTAGAAGAAAAGACCAGAACGTCAACACTAATCCAGACTGAGTGTATTAGCGAAGTTAATATAGGAAATAAATATAGTTATAGACCACCCGTATTCCCTGCCCATGTTGGTTTAGAAAAGCCTATTGCCGTATTCTTTGATACAGGCAGTCCTAAAAATATAATGTCTGAAAAGGTGTATCAGGCATATTTCTCTCATTTAAGCTTGAGCCCAGTAGTAGACTGTAGAATCACAGATGTTCAAGGAAACAAAATCAAACTAGTGGGGCAAATTGATTTACCTTTTAAATTAGGAAGAATCTCACTTAAGGAGAAAGTTCTAGTAGCAAGGGGAATACATTTCGCATTTGAACACCTATTAATTGGTTATCCAACTAAGGCTAGACAAGGAATCAAAATTGACGCGCCCAGAGAGCAATTAGTGATTAGAGGGAAGCATAAGACCAATGGAATACCACTGCGTAAGAGGATTAGAAGAAACAACACTTGGAAAAACTCCTTTATTTCTAACGAAATTTAAGAACACAATTGAAAGTAGCCTCTTAAAATAGATCGCCTTGTACGGTTTAGAAATACAATTTCCAATGGCTTCTCATCCTAAACGGTGCTAAAAATCATCTGGTTTACTTTTTATTAAACAAAGAGTACCAAAGATGAACGATCAATTCCTATTCCTCTTCATATCGCCAGAATAGGTTATTTCTAAGTCTGCCTTTAACTAGTTCCGCTTCCAAGGTCTCTCAGCTCTTTTACCTGTTGCTGCTGAGTTAGTCTCCAAAGGTGACTTCATTTTCTTATAAAGAATTTTATAAAGAATTTCCTTTACCCTGGACGTCAAAGTAATTTTTACAAATTCTAATTTCTTATGCACTTAAATGTTTTCTTAAAGGTTTTATGCTTTTGAGAAGTTTTTGTTAACTTTTCAGTAGAATATATTTCACGAATTATTTTCATATATTTTTTAGCCTTCAAAACTGATGAGTGCCGAAACTTTGGCCAATAGACAATAAAACTGTAATAATTACAATGACCTCTTAACTTCTGGATTTCTTCACACTTCCAATATAAGCGTTTCACTACAAAGCCCTGGAGCCAAATGAAGAAAGAAATAAACGAAGGACTCGAACCCGCCCACGATTGTCAGTGGGGTTAGACTTAACCAGTCGACCTTCGAATCCTTCATATGGTCGCCAGACTTTATTTTATTATTTCTAAAGCTTGCTAGTAACAAGCATATCCAAAAAGTGTAAAGAAAATGAGAAGTTAAGAGATTATTCCGGCTGATACAAATATATATTTAACTGGTAAATAGTAGATTCTTTATACATAATTAAGTACACACACATACATAAACACACACACATATACTGTATATAATTAGTAAATTCACTCATGTGCGTAAATAAGCCTGTGAACACTGAGAATGAGTGGATATTCTAGGTTCCAGATTTCGTTCATTTCCGGCAGGTTGGTATTGATGCGATTCTGTATGTTTCGTTAAAGCCCTGTTTATCATTGTAATAATTTCATTGTCACTAGTTGCTTCTTATCCTAACTGCTGGATATTGAGTTCTGTCATCTACCTCGGGGGAAATTTGGTGAGAAGCAGAGTTCTCAGTGTGGAACTTCAGCCTGCCCCGTTGAGCTCACAGGACAAAACACGCACGAAAAAAGAAGAATGTGAACAATGAGGCGCCATAAATAAAGCGACCAAATAGTGCAAAGAATGAATTTCAGTGTGTTCATATACGGAAACATTTTACCGGCCATTCCGCTACACTAGAGTGTCCCGAAATGGTCAACACATGAAAATATCAGTATGATATATAGCACTGTTTTGGAGGCGTGCAACTCGCTTAATGTCACCTACCACTGCAGTGCGAAAAAAAGGTTGAACTTTTCGATGGCGTTTATTGCACCAAATGTGAACGAGCGAAGGCTTTTAGTGTTAACATTGCTTGAGTTATGGTGACATCTGGCAAACATGCAACGAAGTCAAATACACCAGAGAAGGAGATGCAACTCTCATTTTCCTGTGTTCGATATTCAGCTACTGAACGGGCTTATTCAGAATCACGTTCACACTCTTATTTTCTCTAATTAACCAAGAGCATATTTATCTAGGAAGAATTGGAGATTAACTGGACCTCGTTAGTCGTTAATTAAACGTGAGGGATATATCCTTCGTTCTCGAGTACTCGTAAGAATTTCGTAGGTAATAATAAATAATGAAATCACGGTTGTATACCATCTCTGTAATGTTATAATTGTATCTAGGTGATGCTGCCACATATTCAGCTTGAATAAAGGGAATCAGGGGACAAAATCACGAAGAGCTGTGACCGGGAGGTAAAATCTCAAACAGATCTTTAATGATCCTTAACCTAGTTAAGATGGCCTTTTTTATATGCCTTCCCCAGCTGTGATGGAACAATCTGGAAGCTTTTTAGGGTCATTTCCCCATTACTTTATGACGTCTTATGGACTTTCCGAGGAAAGATTTTATTATTCATTCTTTATTTTATTCCTTTTATGGATTTTCTAACGACCAAGACTTGGTTTCATCCATTATGCCAAGTAATACTGTAAAATAAAGTCGCCCATTTTATTATAGTCTCTCTCTCTCTCTCTCTCTCTCTCTCTCTCTCTCTCTCTCTCTCTCTCTCTCTCTCTCTCTCTCTCTCTGTCCACTAAACGAAGGAAGTGATACTGCACAATGGATTGAAATATCCGAACATGACTATTGTAATTCAAGTACCATATTTGAATACCTTTCCCAAAATCGAATCACCTTCTGTGTATGTACATATGTATGTAGGTAATATTAAGAAGGCATATTCCTCTGACTAATATAATTCTGACGGTTTTTGATTAGTATCTTTCATGATAATGTACTTTTATTAAGAAATTTTGAGAAGTACCTTTGTGAAATCCCTATTTAATTGCATTCCTTGAAGAGTTTGATTTCATTCTATGCGAGGGGTGATCTCACACACAGAATACTTTTAAAACCGGGGAATTATTTTTTATAATTATGAAGTTCTATCTCTTGTAATTCAGTCAAATGATATGGAATCTTTTGATCACAAATTACTTTCATATCTCTTTGTGGATTGCAATTTTCATCACACTATATTGCCTATCAGGACCTTCATTTGATTACTGATTGTCATAAATCGGAGGAATGATCAATGAAAGATTTAAGGAGAATTTCTGATGTGGATTAACACCACGTCAGTTGCTTTTACCACTCACAAAGAAATGTAAAGTAGGACCTTGTCTACAGGTGTGGGTCAGAAATTCTCTGGGCTCTGTCACATCAGTATAGAACACATTATTGTGAAGTCATAAAGAAGACACTTCTGCATGTATGAACTATAAATATACACTAAGTCTTCTCCTAGGTGTTCGGTAATTGTGTTATGCGTTTCTTTTGTCGTGTGATTTTAGTCTTCCACTTTCTTGCCTTGTTATTCTTCTGTGTGTGTCCACAGCGCCTCTCTTTCTTCTTTAATGTCTGTTATTGAAGATAAATATTCCTAAAGTATTGATATTTCTCAGGAAGGCGTATAGAGACGAGTTCTGTAATTTCTTCACTTTAATAATGGAATGTAACTTAGAAAGATTAACAAAATCAGTACAAAATTAAAATGGTACAGTGGTATAAACGAAGTCACTCTTGAGAAATTAGTTTGACTCAGTCTATTGGGGACCACAAAAGCGAGGGGAGACATACTCTCCCAGGTGGACACAGCTCGAATCTGCTTCTCTCCTGTCGCTCTCCAGGCTGTTGAACCCCTGGATTTCTTGTAATCTGCAATCTCCACCTCCTTCTGTCCTATTGGAAGGATTTATCTGCAAGGCCTCCCCTTCAAATAGTTGACTGGGAAGGACTGTAGTGGGTGTGATTCAAATCTCTCCTTAGAGGTCTTGATTGGAGGTGATCTTAGGAGGGTGTTGAAGTACATCACTTTGTCCAGCCCCCTATTTCCTGGAATTTCCATGAAAACGCCTCCTATTGAAGGCGGGGTTATAGAGCTGGCTGATGTTAGCTTTTTGGCTGTGCTGACTCATGATTTGGTTACGCTAATTGCAAGACCACTACTTCCCACTTTTATGATCGGTTTTATGGCTTTAGACACTATATAACTGCTCACTGTTTTTGAGTTCGTGCAAAGTTCTACCTCGGTCATCGTATTTGAATCCACGGTAATAACAACAGCTTTTAGGCGTTATCACTGTTCTCTCTGCCTCCCTTTTTATTCTTTATGTCTCTCTCTCTCTCTCTCTTTACTTCCTCAATTTTCTACATTTCTCTTTCTCTCTCTCTCCCTCTCTTTTCTACCTAACTTCCCTAGCTACACTACAATTGCACTAAACCATGTGTAAGGTATAAAACCATTTAAATACCCTTGGAAGGTACAATACAATAATCTGAAGTCTTTGGATACTGTTTAATCTGGATTACTAATTCAAACGATTCTTAAGACATAACCTTGAATAATCTATAAAGTATGCTGCAAGTGTAAGAAATACTGGGTGTATTAGACTAGGTGCATTCAGGCACCGACTTAAATTCAAGCTTGGGAACTGAAGACAGATGTGCTTCATCTTAGAAGTCTGAACTCTTGAAGTAAGTCTAAGCAGCCATAGTGCTCCTCCTACCTGGGTGATAACAACATTAATAAAGTTAACATGACAATGTGTCAATGAAAAAGAAAAAAAAAATCTTGTTAATTTTCTCGTTAAGTATAAGTGGTTATATGAGCATAAAAATCTAAGACATTTTAAGGTGTGTTTGTGAATTTCTGGGAATTTGATGTGGAAAGAAAATATATCAAAGTTCCGAATTATGTTTGTAATTTTTTTTTTTTAACTGGAGATCTGCTTTACAGTAATGTGTCATTCTAGCACAAAAGAAAGGATGGAAAGAGCTGCTAGTTTAACTTCTTCTAATGTGTGAAAAGTAGACAACATTCTGGTCGACCACAGAAAAGGATGATGTAATCAGACACTTCACGCTCAGAAGAATGTTTGCAATATTCCGTAAAATGTCTAATATGTCTTGCTTTGCCTAACCTCTATTGTTGCTTAGTATGTGATTACCCATTTATTTGATGATTTGTCTTTATTGTTATTCATTTATTATTTAGCGCTCTCTGTTTCCTCTTTATTCTGTTCGGTGGAATCTTTAATGACAATTCTTGTTCCTTATGAATGTTCGCTTAATAATAGTAATAATAATAATAAGAATAATAATAATGCTGAAGGCAAGTATATATTGGATGTATATCTGTATGTATGTACAAAATGATTTGAAGGCCTTTGCATATGCAAAACTACTGTCTTCTTGAGTGGCCTTCTAAGCAGATTAATAATAAAAGCACTAAATTAATTGTAGAGTTTCTCTTTCATTTACATCTCCATATAGAAATAGGATGGGTATTTTCCATATGAAAACGCAGCTGTTTGAAAGGATGTGCTGCTTTGCATAATACAAAGCAATTCTACCCTATATTCTTGTTTTATGCGGTACCGGTATTGCCATTCATCTTCAGGAGTTATGTTGTGCTATCGTAACTTGACCTGTTTAATGAGAGAGAGAGAGAGAGAGAGAGAGAGAGAGAGAGAGAGAGAGAGAGAGAGAGAGTCATTATTTATTCATTACTTGTGCTGTCTATGTGTTTGTATAAATGTGAGAAAGAACAGTATTATGCAATGCGTTTGTGTTCCTCTTACTTATGAATCCACACAGTATTAGGAAAGACTTTTGTTGTCAGTATTATCACGAGGATATGTCTAATAAAAATAACAACTGAGAGCGCTGACCGTCTCGTGATCGTACAAGCATACATAAGTCTGTCGCATTCTCTCACAACAGTAAACTGGATCAAAGCAGCAATGTAACGAGCAGAGCAAAAGTCGCCAAAATACTGTCAACACGAGGTAAAATTAAGAAGCTTCAAGTCTGAGGTGTTCATACTAGTATATGAGAATAATTCTAGAGAATGGTTTTAACAAAAAAAAAATAAAAGGTCAGAATGTATATGGAAAACGATGTCCAGGTTTCACAAGAAACAAAAGGAAAACGAGTAAAGGAGCATAAAAAATGTGACTTTACAGATAATCCATCCCTCCTTCTAGGGATGAAACATCCAAGAGTGTCGGTCGGATGCTACGCAGAGAATGTAAGTTAAGACATAATTCACGAAAAAAAATAATACATGAGAATGATTTCTCTTTATACATATCTGTTATGCCAATTGAAGCAGGTTATACTCAGTGGTACTTTCTTATATTCCAACTGAAATTTAAATAATTTTTGCCAAAATATCTTTTTTTAAAAACATATTTACCAATGTGCTGGTTTCTTTGGAGCAAAGATGTTTAGCAATGATAGCAGTGTTATTTTCGATGGACTGTTGGCATTTGTGCTCATTTTAAATATCGCCAAGAAGTTTCCAGTGCGCCATAGCGGTTAGACCCTAACTGACCATACTAACGATTTTCCATGTAGATCCCCAACTCAGGTGTCAGTTAGCTTTGCTTATACATATAAGCTTCAGTCCTAAGACTCTTAGTCACCTTGCCACTACGTCGCCATGGCCCGGAAATCAGTTACCTTCCAGCAAGTGCAGATTTGGTGTTGTCCTCTCTTGGGTCACATAAAAGAAATCTGATATCATTGGTATTATACCTGCCAGTAATGTATGAAGTAGCTTGATGATGAGTCTTGAAGAATCTCATACTGTGAAAGAACACGTAGGGAAAGCAGAAGAAATGTATTTCTTTACAATATTTTTTTTTTTATGGTAAAACAGCAAAAACGCTAGTGGTCAAGGGAGGAACAGCCCAATCAGTGGTGATGCAAGGGTGGCTGAAATATAGGCAAACATTATTTGACTCCTAAAAGTGTTCACTGTGTCTATGGACTGATCAAGAGCAGCTTGAATATTGTAAAGATTAGCGCGACCTTCTACAAGGCATTCACAAATAGAGCAAAGCCAAATATTCTTATACAATTTGGATGAAACTGCTATGCATTCTTAAACCGCCGAACAATGCAGATAAAAATGCACATAAACTATATTATCCTTGTGTGTAGCCAAAATGACAATCAGATTAGATCCTTTTTCCATTATCTTGGCAAGTTGGCCGGAAACCTTAATTTTGCTGGTTTTGGGTTGGATAAAGTTATTGATATGACGGTGCAATAAAAGGACCCAGTTACGGCGGTTCCTTTTAGTAAGTAACTGGTTTGCAATAATTGCAGAAGATAATCAGTTATGTTTGGGACAGTACGTGATGGTGTATCAGATATATTACTAAAAAGGTGTAAGTCTAGAAAATTTGATCCCAGTTTATTAAATTTGACAGTTAGTTTTGATTTATATTCCATAGAGTAATGTTCTCAGTTTTGAAATTCATCATATCTCTGTAACTCATTTCAAGAAGAAAAAAAAAACATATAGTATATAGATTTACCAATATACTTGTGGCTTTAGAACGCATTTTATCAAAAGTTTGTGTCCTGTTTCCAATGATGACCTGATTTCTCTATCTTAAACTCTTGTTTCTTGAAATAAATCCAGGGCAAAGTTCTTACCACAGGGTTTGATGAGCCTACATTTTACTACAACAGCAATATCGCAAATGCACAGGTCATGTGTTAATCACAGAGGAATTGTGCGTTTAACTAACGTGAAATGTTAAGTGACGAACATTTTAGTGAATGGTGTTTCAAATTCGGTGTCTCCAGCAACTCAAATAGCAATGAATCTGCATTCAATTGCCTACTATGAAAAACAAGAATAGGGTAGTACAATCCTTGCATTGTCTCTTGTTACTGGTCAGAACGGAAGGCCATATAATAAAATTATTTGTAATAGAATAGAAATAAAAACTGGAATGAAAATCAAATAGAGAAATAGGAAATAAAATATAAAAAAATAAAAAAAACATAGGACTAAGCGGGAAAATAAAACTGGTGATAATAATAATAAAATGGTAATAAGAATGATAATAATAACCGAAGTTATTAAAAACAGAAATATAAAAAATGAAAAGAAAAAGAATAGATTAAAAATTAAAAGATAATTAAAATGTAATAAAAACAACAATAATATTAATATAAAAACTTTCTAGGAAAAATATAGAAATAAAAATAAAAATAATAATGGAGTTAATAAAAATGATGTTAAATGCAATAACAATAAAAATAAAATAAAAAGACATAAATAAAACACTAAATATTAAAAATAAGAATAACAGTAAAATTTATTAAATAATACAAACAAAAATAAAATAAATATTATAAAATAATAAAAAAATGGAAATAAAAAATGTGAAAAAATAATTAGAAATGGAAAAATTAAAAAAGATAAAAATAAGCGAAATAAGAAAAATAAAATGTAAATAAAGAATAGTTCAAAACGATAAAAATGTTAGAAAATTAATACAAAATTGTATAAAGCAAATTATGAAAAAGAAAAAAAAAATAGAATTTAAATATACTAAATATGAAAATAAAAGTAACAGAAATCTAGAAAAAGTAAATATAATAAAATTACGTAACAATGACAAAATGGATGGACCAGAGAGACTCCATATAAGTTAAATTTTTACTGTGTACAGGATTAGGAATATTCCAGTGATTTTCCGGAATCTGCAGGGTTTAATTAGAGGTTTTCAACTTCTGCCAAGTACCATAGCCTTCCAGTGTCACTATGTACTTGCAATTGTCTGTCTTAGGCTCATGTTACCTGGTTACCTGCAAGTGCATTGATAATTATACTAAGGGTAAAGGGAATGCTTGTTTGTTTATATACTACTTGAGATTTTGTCTTAATGTTATGTTGTACTTTGTTTAATTTTAGGTATCCCAGGATTATGTATTTACATAATATTTCTGTAATAAATTGTTAATGTATTTTTGCATTTACTTAACCCAATATTACTGTGCATTGATTTTATGTGTAAGCCTGTGTATACAGGAAAAGGTTCTATATCACTAAGAGAGTCATGAGTGTTTTGATACTTGATAATCATTGCCTCACACCCAGATAAATGAAATTATTTACCCGTTCAGTGGCTTCCCTCATGATGGAGAGATTGTTAGGTAGACATTGCCTTGGTTTAGAATTAGATGATGTTGATCTTCAGGCCCAGTTCGTTGCATTTTTCCTCAATCAAGTCTAGTTCCTGTTAGGGTTTTTGTAACTGAATGTCGCCTGGTCGCTGGGGGTAGACAATACAGACATCATTTGCAAAGATGAAGACTTCTACCCATTGGAGAGGATTTAGAGTGGTAAGGTTTTCCAAGAGAACTTTGAAGAGAAAGGGATTAAGAAATTCATTTCTGTAGTGTCCCATTTTCATGTTCAATAAACTCAGAATAACCTCCTTGAAAGTAGACCCTAGTTTCTCTATTCATAGTGTAGCTCTGTGTCCATGCCAATAGGTTATCTTTGATGTCTTTCCTGACAAGGGAAAAGAGAATGCCAGTAGGGCTTGTCAATGCATGGGCCTTTTCGAAATCCAGAAATCCAGAAAGACTATTAAAGCTTTCTCTTCATTGATTGTGGACAGGATGTTGGTTATGCATTCCTGAGTTCTAATACCTTTTCTGTATGCATATAATCGTAGGTGCAAGGGGCCTGTCTTCCAGGTCAGCCTATTGAAAACCATCCTCTTGGCCTCCTTCTCTGTACAGCTAATTAAAGTAATGGGTCTGTTGGCACCATCTTTCTTTGGCTTCCTTGGTTTGACTCAGTGTAAGTTCTGTTTATAAGCATGAAGTATACAGATTTTGCAGAGTTATTCATATTCATTAGCATCCTATAGGTTATCAAATCAGAACCAGACACAGTATCCTTACCTCTTTTGAGAGCAAGGTTAAGTTCTACCATGGTGAAGGGTGTCTGTATCATTGAGAGTGTTGCATGCAGTCATTATGGCTGTATCCCCAATGGGCTCCAGTGCCATTAGGTCGCAGTGAGTTGCAGGGGGAAGAACGGTAATGGTTCTCATCCTGTCTGCAAAATGTTGAGTAATATAGTCTGCTTCACTCAGGGATTAGGATGAAGTGCGCTGATAAGATTCTTTTTACCTGATACCTTGTTAAACCACCTCCATAGCGTGGGAACAAATGTAAGTTTGTGCACTTGTCCACATCATAGATACCAGGTTTCCAGTCTTACTTCATAATCTACCTGTACCTGAATGGCAAGAGCAATAACTTCTTTTAATAAGGCATGCAGTCGATCTGTCCTATGTCTCCCGAAAAGCTTCTGTACTCTTTTAATTCTGCGATTCATTTCCCTGTTTTGGGAATTATAGTACCAGGCATTATTATGATATACATTTGGCATGAACATTCCCACTGCCCCTGTTACACTGTCACAAAAATCCTGCAAAAAAGTAGAGATGTCCTGAGCAGGACTGTTTTATGTATTCAGTGGACCAGGTGCTCATGAAGTTTTCAAAGGTAGTCCAGTTTGCAAGCTCATGGTTCCATCTCGGAGGAGGGGGGAGGAAGCCCCACTACACGTAAGGTGGACTGCAAGACAAAATGGTTGCTGATTAGTGTGGGGTGCATCTGCCAGGTAGCACCATCTTGCAGATTACTGGAGCAAATAGTTAGGTCTAACTGACCTCCCTGTACAATTGTTCAATGATTTAATGGACCAGGTAGTACATGTGGCATCCTGTGGGATTTTCAGGGTGTTTGGAAGTGAGACAAGGTTTATGAGCCTTAAAGTCATGTGCAATGGAAGTGTTGCCTCGGGATGCCACATCAAAGAGTGCCTCTAATTTGGTCTGGAGTTGGTGCTGGAATCACTGTCACTGTCTGTACTCATGGAAGCAAACCAATGATCAGAGCACCAGCAAAGAAATTCCTGATGGTCATGTCTGTAATATCATGATTAAAGGGAAGTTTAGCTATCGTGGTGACAGCAGTGGTAACTGTTCAGCATCTTAGAGAACTCTTTGTTGAAGGTATGGGATACCTTCTCAGAGCTTGTGTTAGGATTGTCAGTGACTTGTCTGTAGGTGGTGATGGGTGGTTGAAGTGGAGGGGGAGAGACAGGATTGTAAGGTCTGGGGGAGGAAGGGGTGTCTGAATAGGGGAAGGGGTTGGAAGAAGATGGGATAATGGAAGGGGATGATGGAGAGGGGTGGAAGGAGGGAATGTGGCCTGAGGAGGAGGAGGGGGAGTTGCTTGTCATCTTGGAGACCTTGGCTGTGGTTTGGGAGGGGGATCCTTTGAGGCTGTGGAAGGTGAGGAGAGTCCTGTTGAGAGGGATAGGACTAAGAAGGGGACACAAACTTACTTGTCATACCTTTCATCTTAGCAATCCTCTGCAGCCACATTGGGTAAACCCCATTCCAAGCATGACGGGAACCACAGTAGTTCGGGCAGCAGGCAGTGGTGGGCTGTTTAGCCTTGAACTTTTCAAAAAGTACCTGGCTGTGGGATGATGGCAGCTCCATATTTCATAGGTTTCAAAACCTGCGCATTGCTTTTGATGGTGGCTGAAGCACTAACATTTGAAACAGTGCAGAGATTCAGGGGTATGTTCAATTATTGGGAAAGAACCCCAGATTCTGAGGTCTGCTAAGGATGGCATGGGACCCTTAAATGTGCTTTAAATCTTAGGGGTGAGGGCACCAGAGAAGTCTTTTATCTGTCCATGTCCTTGAAGTTGGGTTACTCACACGGGGGTCAAATGGAGGTTTGGTGGAGTGGCTGCATACAGCTGCTTTCCACTCCTTCTCAGCTGGGTTTACAAGTATGAAATTGGTATTGTTTCTTAGAAATTCTGCAGAGTCCTGATTTTAGGGGGTTATTGTAAAGTTACCCCTTGAATTAGGTCTCACAGAGATTCAGAGGACAAGGTTGAAGAGCAAAAAATTTTCCCCCTGAACACTAAATTGCAAATATCTATGCTAACTTCAAACTACTTTTCAGGGTATATCAATGGTGTACAGTATTTCTCCAATGGGGAGAAAATTGGAGAAATATTGGGAAAAGTCTATCACTGGCTGGTAGGGCACTATGAAGCACAACACAACAGTAGGACAGCATTAGGCAAACTCCAGAAGGGAACTGACCCCAGGTAGAAATTTGTGTTAGTGGAGGTATGTATAGGGGGCCAGGGTTATGGTTGAGATTGCCACTGAATTCTCATTGGCCATTTGGGGATTATTGTCCCCAAGCAAAGACTTCTCCCAGGCACCAATGGTTATGCCCTTTCTCCGTGTGTGAGGGTTGAAGGATGTTCAGGGTGGGGGTAGCGGTACTGGGAGAATTGCTGCCAATAGATAGACACTCCTGATTGGTTCACTCACCAGTAATGCTGGTGGGCATAACCCTTTGTGCAGACATCAGGAGTAAGAAGGTTCTCCTGCATGTTATTTAGACTGAGCTTCTCTCTTCTGATGTGTAGGGCTTCCATGAAGCGTAGATGGTTGGTCATGTGGTCAATTATCTCAATATCAGGGATGATGGCACCTCTTTTTATTTTGGAATTATAGGCGGTCCTGGAGGGATTATATATGGTACCTCCTGAGCATGGCAGGGTATCCTTTTGGAGAAGTGCAACAATTGTGGGCAACTATGATCTTAGCTACTGTATATTTACAGGAATGTGAAAACTCACAAGCAGGGCAACCCTCTGCTCTCCATGATCAGCCAGATCCCTGGCCTGACTTACCAGCTAGCCAAGAGGTTTAATACCATCCTCACCCCATACGTTCCTGGTGACCACAACCTGAAGCCCTCAGCAGAGTTCCTGGAAGCCCTTAGAGCGATACCTCCTAGGGGAATCACTGCCTTGATGAACATGGAGTTCCTCTTCACAAATGTACCATTTGACAAAGCAATCCTGACAATTTTAGATCGCATTTACAGGGACCCTACCACTCTATCCTTAAACATCCCCAAACACACCCACCATGCTCTCTTAGAGATATTGTCTAAGAAAGCCCCTTTCTCTACCCATAGGGAACTATGTACAACCAAATAGATGGAGTAGTGATGGGTTTTCCCCTCGGTGCTCTCTTCACTAATTTCTAAATAGGAACCATAGAGCAAAGAGTCTTTACCAGTATAGAAGAGCTCCAGATGTACATACTGTACGTTGACAATGCCTTTGTCAGCACTGGGACGGAAGAAGAGATAGAGCGCTGAGAGCTGCTTTTCACACTCACTGTTGTCGCAGCTTTACAATTAATCACAGCTGCGATTGTCGCCTCTCCTTCCTTAATGTCTTCGTTGAGCGATAGGAGGAGTGTTTCACTATGAGGGTGTATATGAAACCCACAAACTTGGGGATGTGTCTGAATGGAGAGAGTGAGTGACCGAAGAGATATAAACAATCTGCCATCAGCACCTTCATCAGAGGGGCTCTCTTGTACCCCTCCTCTTGGAAAAACAAACTCAGGGCTGGAACATGTTGCTAGGTTCTCATCAATAACGGGCAAACAAATCAGGACGTGGACAAGTGCATCAGAAGAGTTGTGAATAGGTGGTACCATCAGGAACCTCGCCCTCAAGTCCATCACTGAAGGCAACGTTGGCCATCCAACCAAGAGGAAAAGATCAAGTTCGAATATTTTACAGAAATAGAAAAAGCAGCAGCCTGGTGGTGAAGAATAACCCAGCCCCAGCCCCCACTATGCAGGATCCTTTGAGAAGAACCAATGTGATCTACCAATACAAATTCCCTGTCTGAGAGTACCTTGGCTCCTGCACCAGTATGATCACCATGCACTTCTCCAAAAGGATATCTTGCTATGCTTGGGAGGATGCCATGTATAAAAACACCAGGACTGCCCATAATTCCAGAAAAAAAAGGTGACATCATCTCTAATATTGAAATAACTGACTATACGACTGACCATTGCCGTCTACACCTCTTGGAAGCCCTAAACATTGAGAGAGAGAAGCCCAATATTGGCACAAACGGACGCCTGCCAGCATCCCTGGTGAGTAAACAGGTCAGGAGCATCCATCTACTGGCAGCGATCCTCCCAGTATCACTACCCCTACCCTTGCAACCTCCAATGCTTGCACACAGGAAAGGTTGCAACCATCAGTGTTTGGGAGATTTGATTTTTGGAAAGAGAAAAAAGTCACAAGGGACGAGATCTGAGGAAACGGTGGCTACTGGACCTGGGGGATGTTGTGCTTGGTCAAAAACTGCTGCACAAGCCACACTGAATGAGCAGGTGCAATTGCCACTCAACAGATGCATGCAATTCTGACCTTTTCTAATGAATAGCAACCCGCAAATGCCACAACACTTCCCAGTAGTACTCCTTGTTTCCTGTCTGACCAGGTGGAGTATATTCATGATAAACAATTCCCTTGTAGTTGAGGAAAACGATATTTTACTGAGTTCTGCTGGTTGCAGATCTCCCAGAATATTTGTCACTACCGAGATTTTGTCGGCCATCTTGAAAACGTCTGAACTACTCGTACAATTGTGAGCAGCTCATACGCTCCTCTCCATGCACTTTTTGCATCTTTGCGCAGGGCTGTGCACAGGTATCACCAAGCTTTTGGCAAAATTTTATGCAGATTCTCTGCTCAACTTTCTCCATCATATTCTTTCCACGTATTCCTTCCAAGCACTGCTGTAAAGAGAGGAAGTTTGCTAGGACGCTAAAAACTTGGTGTCCATGCACAGTGGGGGTGTCAATGTTAATCTATTCCAAGTGGCCTCATTCTGAGTGTTTTAGCTTCTTTACTTTATGATCACATCTCGTATATATATATATATATATATATATATATATATAATATATATATATATATATATATATATATACATACACACACGCACACAAACACACACACACACACACACACACACACACATATATATATATATATATATATATATATATATATATATATATATATATATATATATATATATATATATATAATTGCTTTCACTTTTTATATATTGCGTAACGGAATTATATTACTCCAACTTTTGTCCTCCTGTTTGCTGTTACTTCCACAACTGCTGTCTAGTTTTCTCCGTCTTCCCCATTGCGCATTCTCTCTCTGTCTCTCTGTCTGTCTGTCTGTCTGTCTGTCTCTCTCTCTCTCTCTCTCTCTCTCTCTCTCTCTCTGAAACTGAGTAACGCGACCGAGCATATAAGTCTGGTATGATGCTTTCACGTAATTTTGTCCTGGAAACTAGATATCCCAACTCTACTACCTTTATATCTAATATCTTGTTATCTTTTGTTCATATCATCTTGTTACGTTAATACTTTCATCTTTGCTTCCTTTTCCTGTACGGTAGAACACTATTGTATGAATAATAGATGGAAAACAAGTCCTTTGGTCAATACTGTTGAAGATCTTGCCGAATATGATGATATCTCTGTATGGAAAATACTCGGTGTTATATACATTTTTTGTTGTGAGGGTATGTACAAAGAAAAAACAATGGTGATGTTCCACAAAACAGATATAAATCTGAGCATTTTGAAATACAGATGCTTTACCAACTAGGACTGACATACTCGTTGCTGTGTAGGACGATATGAAAATGATTGAATTCTAAGAGCGTTGATAATGTTTCTGCTACTGCCATGAAAAGTAAAATCTATATACATGATAATATTTTTTTTACAATAGTAATAATAAAATTTCCAGACCATATAGGAAAAGGTGCTTTAAAAATAAAAATGTTTGTTGACTAATAGATTTTTACAAGATAATAATTAAGCAGTTTTGACTGAAATAAAAGTAATCGATGAAATTACTAGTAAAATTTTGTGATTAAAATTGAGCAAAGTTAAAATTTTAAATAATATGTAAAAGCATCAAATTTGGATCTCATTTTATTGTTGAATTTGAATAAAAATATTTTGATATATCATGTAGACAACAAATATCAAATGATAATGATTTGATTTCTGGTTTCTTCATTAAAGGGTATATCCTATTATATCTTTTAAATATAAAAAAAATAATTGACTCATTCTTACTAAGTTTGCCGAGGAATTAAGTATTGATAGTTTTGATGTATGTTTTAGTGAATGCAATAATATTACATCATAAAAATGAATATTACACTTTTGTTATCACTGGCATTTTTAATGTTTTGAAAAATGTTAAGAATAAACATATTTTTAGAAATTTTCTATATTCAATTTTAACTTAAGTTAAAATAGTTTAAAAAATGTTGTAAATATGTGTGTCAGTATATGTGTGTGTGTGTGTGTCATAAATGTGTCGAAGCCTTACTATATAAGACCACAAATACTCAATAATTTTCCCTTTTCCTTTTACCTTATTTGATTTACATCTTAAAATTAAAGTTTCCAAATCAACTTATCATTCTGACAGGAGATTACTGTCGTAATAATTTCGATTTTGATCAGCACACAATAATATGCTTAGATTTAGGTTTCATCAGTTGAATGGAGTTAATACATTTGAGATAAATAGTTTCAGTATTACTTTGTTATTGAAGTGAAGTAATACAAAGTAGCGCCTCATAATACAGTACATATTTTATGAGTCGTACCACAATTTCCTGAGAATCTTAGTTAATTTGCGTCATTGTCATTAATGAAGAATATAATGTTGACTTCAAGTTGTAGATAAATTATATGATAAAAGCAGATAACATTTATAACAATCGGATTGCAAATATTAATGAAACAACTCTAGGTGTCATCTCTACTTACAATGAAAACCTTGGATGTCCTGGAAATATGATTTTAGTTACATTTGATTTGAGTACTTTATGTACTTCACTTTCACATGAGGTTTTCCCTTTAGATTGCGTTTTTCCTATAAATGCTTTAAATCAGATGTAGCTATAAGCTACAACCACACTGGAATTAGCATTAGTAAAATTAACTTTGTTATGTTGAAGCCTGTATTAGTAATAATGCTATTAATTTTGAAATAAAGTGTGCGTCCCGCACTGAAATTTCTAGGAGGTTCTTAAAATTATCCTTATTAAAGCCACGATATAAAATATTTTCATCGTAAAAGATTTTATCTAAGATAATGTCAGCCGTCGCCTGCAACGGTATGTTCTTAAAAAGAGATGTAACATAAAAGCTAACCATATGTAAGTCAACATCCTGTGGATAATTTTAAGAAACTTCTAGAAATTGCAGCGCAGGACACTCACTTTATTTTTAACAATAAAATACTTCAACAAGTTGATGGTGTTTCGATGAGGTCCCCACTTGGCCCCGTTATCGGCTAATGCTGTTTTGAGAAACAGATGCTGGATGGGTGTCCCTTATGTATCGTCCTCTCTTTTATGTGGACGACACTATTGCTCTATCCAGATCCCGAGAGGCAGGCAGCACGCTTTTAAAATATATTAATTGCCTACACTCTAATATACAATTCTTAACTGTGCAGAGCATGACAACCAGCTTGCTTTTTTAGATGTTTTAATTACTCCGACAGAACATGGTTTTAATACGAGCATTTTAGAAAAAAGACGTTCACAGATTAAGATACAAACTTCTATAGCAATTGTTTCATAACATTTAAATTAAATAATATCTCCACGCTGTTACACCATGCTTATACGTTATTTTCCAGCTGGCAGAATTTCCACAATCAAATTCAATTTTTACTTCAGTTTTTCAAATGAAATTCGTATCCTCCACCGTTATTATTTAAATATGTGAAAACGTTTTTTATTAATAGGTTTCAGCCACGTCAACCTGTACCTAACGTACCCAAACTATTAATGTATGCCTCTTTCCTTTTATTTATTCCAACACATTTAAACTACAAATACAAAAAGTAATCCAGAATACTTTTCAGGCACTGAATCTTAAATTAATAACTAAAAATCCTAATACTCTGGGTTCCTTGTTATCCCACAAAGATAATCTTTCGGCTTTGATGCGATCTTTGGTGGTTTATTGCTTTTCTTGCCAGAAATGTAAATTTGGCAATTACGTGGGAGCCACCAAAAGATTGCTCAGTCACAATTGATTCTCATCTCGGCGTCAGTCACCGTACTGGATGCACTTTAAAAACCAAAGATTTTGTAGCATTCAAGAGCATTGTAATAAATGTAAAGCGTCATTTTCTTATAAGGATTTCCACATCGTTACCCAAGCACCCAGTGACTATTCTCTCTCCGTCTTGGAATCATTAACAATTAAGCAGCTTGTGCCCCCATTAAACGGTCAGACCTATTCCTACAGTTTTGTATATAGCTTGGTTGACGCTCTGATAGAGATAGATAGGCTACTGATTTAAGAGTTCTTGAATTTTTATTTTTATTTCTATTTTAATTAAGATCATTTAAGGTTTTTGTGTTTTTAAATTTATAACTGTTATTTTTACAAAGTCTGGTTTAATTTGTAAATTTTGTATACTTTACAGCCCCGAAGATAAGACTTAGCGTCTCGAAAACTTGGACAATGAATGTGTGAAAGGCTACGCTGATTTTTTTTTCTTTTATCCCTAATGACTCTCCGGCGTTCCAGATATCCTAACCTTCCTGTGTATGTGTGTGTGTGTGTATATATATATATATATATATATATATATATATATATATAAATATATATATATATATATATATATATATATATATATATATACATATATATATATATATATATATATATATATATATATATATATATATATATATATATATATATATATAATGTGTGTGTATACACATATAATACATATACATATATATATATATATATATATATATATATATATATGTATATATATATATATATATATATATATATATATATATATATATATATATATATATATATATATATATATATATATATATATATATATATATATATATATATATATATATATATATATATATATATATATATATATATATATATATATATCCACACACATACACACACACACACACACACACACACATATATATATATATATATATATATATATATATATATATATATATATATATATATATTCTTACTGGCACTGGGCTTAACCTAGTGACCGAATTCACATAAGATGGTCGACCAGTACAATGGGAGTGCAATGGCGTCCGAACCAACATTCCTCTCTTTCAATAACTCCTCCTTTTACCCACTCTCTGCGCTGCTGTATCTCTGTGCTTTTAGGTTTATGGGTGCAGCCGCCGCCACCTGTTGAAAGTTGCCTTGGGGCGATGCCTGCCCAGTCCAGAGAAGCATAGCCCACAGAGACTATTCATTCTGCAACTGAGAGCCATTTTAAGTGGATGTATATCCAGCCCCTACCTCACAGAGGCTGCCGTTTGCCTTGTGCCTCGTGACACCAAGCCTGGGACCCCAACTCATAAGGGAGTGATCATTTTGCATACGCAAAGTCTAAAACGTACATGGGAATTCGGCGGCCCATTTTCCTTCAATCATATTTCATTTTCCTTACTTTTTATCAAGAAACCTTCCTAAAGTTCCCCGTGGTCCCACATGTACTTCTCTCTCCCGTTGTCATTATGTCTAACCTTAGAGCCCATACTTCTCTTCTAGGCCAAAGACTCCCACCGTTTGCATGCTTAGTTAATTTCCTGATTCGGAAGTAATATCAAAGAGCTTTTTGACTGGCTGTGCCATGATATTGGAGCGAGTTAGGATAGATCGAAGATATATATTAGGCTTTAATGCATGCTATTCCTTTAGTTAATTTGCCCCTCCCTCTTTCGGAGGGATGTTTTATCATGTGCGACATAGGACAATCTCAGCCCGTACACCGTCACCAGACTGTGCTCCACGTGTGACGAAACAAGGAATTTTTACCTCTCCATGGCAATGCTGAATATTTATAATTTCATTTCATATATTGTATTAAAATGTGTGCAAATTGTGTAACTCTTTGTGGACTATTGTTATTATTTGTTAAGTAAATGTAGTTAATTGCAAACTGAGTATAATTATGCCTTACAGTAACCTGACAAAGGGAGAAATCAAGGTTAGTATTCCATGTCTCTTCATTATTCACAGTTTTTTGTATGGCTGTCAGCCATTTTATAGGATTCCATTGTCAAGGCCGTTGCTAGCAAGTAAAAAAGAAAAAACATATAAACAGTATATATATATATATATATATATATATATATATATATATATATATATATATATATATATATATATATGTGTGTGTGTGTGTGTGTGTGTGTGTGTGTGTATGTGTGTGTACACACACACACACACACATATATATATATATATATATATATATATATATATATACAGTATATGTATATAATATATGAACTGACTCTCAGTCATATACTGTATAGTTTCTACCAATACAAATGAAACGTGTAAGATACAATTAACACATGTGTAGTTTCCCTAATAGTTACACAGAGCCCTGTTGCTAATATTACGCTACTTAATTATGAAATTATAGTCAGAAGGTACTCTCAATCAACATGTGCCATCACTGTCTTTCAGACGCGCTTCCTGACCCGTCGACCGCTAAAAAATGACTGATCTTTCACTTTTCAAACTGAACTTGCTTAGGTCATAGACCTCAGCTGATTGGTCTCTTATAATCGAAAGGAACCAATAAGGGTCTTCGATGTATGGCACTCATTTGAATTACCTACTCCAAACCCCAACGATCGTATGGCGTTCGACGAATCAACAGTATCTTTGTTACTCTCTGATCACAAAGGCGTACAGACAACTAGCAGATTTTCTGTTATATCTCAAACAGGAATTTCTATAAAGATCAGTTCATATATATATATATATATATATATATATATATATATATATATATATATATATATATATATATATGTATGTATATATTAAATCAGTGAAGAACTATTAAGTTCGTGGAGACAGCGTGGTCTTTGAACATTGAACCGGGGTCGTCACATTTTCGGGAAGAAGTAATTACATGAGTGCGTAGTGTGTTGCACTCTCTAATGGTATATTATCAGAGGAACAGACACTCGCGGGCGACTTCATTTTGTGACTAGGTCTGATTTGTTAGTGGTGCAGTGTTGAAGGACCGCCACTGGAAAACCTGTTACTTGATGCCGTAGAAGTGAGTACCATAACTCATGAACACTTATATCTTCTCTAGACACTATGTGGAAATACCCCATTGGTGCTGTAATGAAGTTCCTCTGTTCTCCATGATGCATTTTCCTGTTCTGTTTTCCACTGTGCATTTTTCTGTTTTGAAGATTGATGTCATTTAACACCATTTCAGGTTTTAATATATGATATGTTTCTTTTAACAGGAATTCTGGGTTCATCCTGTGAGGACGAATATTTTGGACGTGGTGTCTATTCTTTCACATACTATATGACATTTATTGTGGTCTAGAATAATTATGACCTTTTTACTTTGTTTGGTGACCAGGGTGTTAGTCACTAGTATTGGTTGGTCTAGAATCATTAACCTGAATGTTTGTGAATCAGGATTTCCTCTAGTGATGATTTACATTTATAGGGGGTGGAATTCACTCCATTTCATGACCATAGCTTTTGCTGAATTACTCTTGTTAAATTTGCAAATAAAGTCGTGTTTGGTACTGCAGTGTTTAATTCTAGTAGGCTTTTGTTTAAGAATAGGTTCAGTGAGAGGAGTTGATGAGGGAGACGGAATTTGCTGACCCGGAATAGGCCTTCGCTACCAGAGAAACTTAGAAAAGTAAGATGATTGATGCTGTTCTTTAAACAGGTACAGCAATAGAATATGACCCTATTTGACCTGGGGATAGGGTCATTAACAGTGGTGGCAGTGGTGTTAGACATGAATAGATAATCAAGTAGATAGATAGATAGGGTTACGCTTCCGAAGAGACATATCTTATTAATACTTGTATTGGCATCCCAGAATAGGACTTTGATGGTTCAGCGTTTCAGGTTAGGGAGATGTTGTTGAGACGCACTCAAGTCAGTGTTTCTCGAGCACGAGTCTCTGCGTGTGTTTAATGATGTGTCATAGGGTGAGAGGTTTTGGTGTGTTAATAGGGATTTCTGGGTATTAGTTCATATTGGGGAATGTTTGAGTATGTATAGTGTGCACAGTGTGTGTAATTGCGGTATCTTGACCACTTGTGTGTGGTAAAACACGTGAAAATGCCCAAGTGTTTCCCCCCCCCCTCTCTCTCTCTCTCTCTCTCTCTCTCTCTCTCTCTCTCTCTCTCTCTCTCTCTCTCTCTCTCAGATATGGAGATAGATGCAGGTACAAACATAAAATGAATAATTATGAAGATGGAAGATCAACTATATTGGAAAAGTTGGATTTTTTAATGTCCGAAGTTATGGAAATGAAGAAAAGAACAACATATCAGAACAGGAAAGAGACATAGGAAAATCCTTATTATTACCCATATTAAATAATGGGGATAAAATGCAAACCATCATAGTGATGAATGCACAGGGTTTAGTTTCGAGTAACTCAAAAAGAAAAATAGAGTTCCTAGGAGAACTAAAGCAAACTGAAAAAAAAAATAGATATAATGAATGTAAGTAAAACCTGGTACTCACATGACACTGGTAATGATGATCAGATAAAGGGTTTCCAAACTTATAGATTAGATAGAAAAAAATAGGAATCAAGGGGGAACCGTGATGTATGTGAGAGACGTAAATGAAGGAAAAATCTGCGAGAAATACAGTAACACAGAATGTGAATTAATAGCAGTAGAATTTGAATCAGAAAAATTAGTGAACATTGTAATATACAGACCCCCTAATACTAAAGAGTTTTACATAATAATTGACAAATTGGATGATATATGTAGAAATCACAAAGACTGGACTATACTCCTATCCGGAGACTAACTTTACTTTCGTAGAATGGAAAGAACGAATAGGAGACTGTGGTTGTATTTATACATATAAAAAAGAGAGCAATAGTAGTGCAGAAGATAAGAGGTAATTTAAAAAGCTATTAGATATGCTACTAGAACATAACATTCAGCAAATAAATCACCTACCAACAAGAAAGGATAATGTTTTAGACCTAGTATTTGTGAACGAGGTGAACTATGTTAAAGAAAATATAATAGTGTAAAATATGAGTATTTCGGACCATAATGTCATAGAATTAACAGTCCTTTCCAAAGCACATGAAAACAGAGATAAGCAAGAGACGAAAAAATGGAAAGGATATGGAAAATACAATTTCTATAGTAAGAATATAAATTGGTCAAAAATAAATGAAGAATTAAACAAAGAATGGGAAAACATATTCGTAAGTGATAATATACAGGTAAATACGGATATATTATATAAAATATTAGAGGAAATAGTGGAAAAATATGTACCAAAGAAGAAAAGTAAACATCAGTCATGCATACCAAGAGATAGAAGGATCTTGTTCCAGAAAACCAGAAAGTGGAAAAAGGTCTTGCAAAAGAAAAGAATGCATGGAAGGTGATGGAACTAAAAAGTAAGATAGAAAATGCAGAACAAAAGATTATACAGTCAAAAGAAGAAAGGACCCTACAAAATATCAAGCAAAACCCCAAAATTTTTTACTCATATGTGAAAAAGACGAATAAAATAAGAGTAGACATAGGCCCTCTAAGAACTGAAGGGCGATTAACGAATGAAAAAATGGAAATATGTAACATATTAGCAGAAAGATATAAGAGTGAATTTACACCTAGAATTGATAATGAAGATAATGATACAGAAATAAGAGATGAAAATAGTGAATATTTATCGGACATAGATATTACTGAAGCCGATATTGTGCAGGCTATTAATGAAATTAAAAATGGATCAGCAGCAGGACCAGACGGCGTACCTGCCATTTTGTTAAAGAAAGTGGTACATTCAACCGCAAAGCCGCTCGCAATATTATTAAGACAAAGTATAGATACAGGCAAGATTTATGATGAGCATAAATTAGCATATATTACTACTCCTTTCAAAAGTGGTTCAAGACTAGAGGCAAGTGAGTCTGACATCTCATATTATGAAAGTTTATGAAAGGGTAATGAAAAAAAATATATTGAAACATTTAATGAAAAATATTGTTCAATATAGGACAATATGGTTTTGTCCCCAGAAAAAGTACACAAACCCAACTGTTAGTCCACCATGAAAGCATATATAAAAATGTGATAAATGAAAAAGATACAGATGTAGTTTACCTAGACTTTGCAAAAGCTTTTGACAAGGTAGATCATAATATTTTAGCGAAAAAATTAGAAAACATAACATTGTGGACAAAGTAGGAAGATGGATTTTTGCAAAACAGAAAACAGATAGTGATTGCAAACGACGAGAAATCGGATGAAGCTATGGTAATATCTGGTGTGCCACAAGGCACGGTGTTAGCTGAATTGCTGTTTGTGATTATGATTGCAGACATAGACAGTAATGTTAAGGACTTGGTAGTAAGAAGTTTCGCCGATGACGCAAGAATTAGTAGAGAAATTAATTGTGATGAAGATAGGAACTCGCTACAAAGAGACCTAAACAAAATATATAAATGGGCAGAGGTAAATAGGATGGTATTTAACTCTGATAAATTTGAATCAACTATGGTGATAAAGAAGGAATGCTATATGCATAAAAAGGACCTAATAACGAGACAATCACAAATAAGGAAACAGTTAAAGACCTTGGTGTGATGTTGAATAGGAATATGTTATACAATGATCAAATAGCAATACTATTGGCAAAATGCAAAGCAAAAATGGGAATGTTGTTCCGGCATCTCAAAACAAGAAAAGCCGAACACATGATTATGCTTTATAAAATGTAAGTACGTAGTCCACTTGAATATTGCAATATAATATGGTACCCACACTACCAAAAGGATATTGCACAAATAGAGAGTGTACAACGGTCCTTTACAGCTAGAATAGAAGAAGTTAAGGACCTTGACTACTGGGAAAGACTACAATTCTTAAATTTATATAGTCTTGAAAGGAGAAGAGAATGCTACATGATAATCCAGGCATGGAAACAGATAGAAGGAATTACTGAAAACATCATGGAGCTAAAAATATCAGAAAGAGCAAGCAGAGGTAGATTAATAGTGCCCAAAACTATACCAGGAAAACTAAGGAAGGCACACAGGACATTAATCCACCACGCACCAGCATCGATAATGCAGCGTCTATTCAATGCGCTACCAGCTCATCTGAGGAACATATCAGGAGTCAGTGTAGATGCGTTTAAGAATAAGCTCGACAAATATCTAAGATGCATCCCAGACCATCCAAGATTGGAAGATGCAAAATATACCGGAAGATGCATTAGCAATTCTCTGGTAGTCATCAGAGGTGCCTCACACTGAGGGACCTGGGGCAA
The DNA here is from genome assembly GCA_039081455.1 of Macrobrachium rosenbergii. NCBI lineage: Eukaryota > Metazoa > Arthropoda > Malacostraca > Decapoda > Palaemonidae > Macrobrachium > Macrobrachium rosenbergii. The sequence continues at coordinate 3,043,896 of JANJGK010000014.1, forward strand.
CCCGAACGAACTGTAAGGTCTGTAAGGTAAGGTAAGGTCTCTTCCCCCCTCAATTCCCATCCCTTCTCCCTCCAATCCCTGATACTGAAGAGTACCCTACTCCGCCGAAGCTTCAAGCTCCACTAACTCTGCAATTGCCTTCCTGAAGAATTGAAACCTGATTTAAAAATCACTGCAAGATCGAAACTTTGAGGAGAATTCACTACAACAGCCAGAGATGGAGCAACGGTGGACTTGTTGAATGACAGCACTAACTTAAAACATCTCAACCATAATGAAAAGTTTATAACCCACTGAGGTCCCTTTGAACCCTCTGTTGGAACTCCCTTATATCATAAATGTCCAGAGATGTGAGACTAAACATATGCATCATCCAGGACAATTCTTTCCCCGTTTAAATGACCAGCTACAAGCCAGGTATGGCTCTGAATATAGGACTACTTCCGAACTGAGAAGTTCACACCAAAGCCTCTCATGTACATTAATTGCCGGCATTATGGTCTCCATCAGGATCGTTGCAAGAGAAATGGGACCAAAGAAAATCTACAGAAATTCAAGAAAGGTGAACCAAATACTCCTAAGCATCCTAACTGTTCTGAAACACATTAAAAAAGGTTCAAAGGACGCAATTGTCAGATTAACCCTCATTGTACAATTAAACGCAAGGATAAACTCATCAGTACCAACACCAGCTTCTCAGAAAAAGTTAAATGCTCATTATACCCCTAACCTAACCACCTTGCCTCCGACTTCAACAGCTGTTTCCACAAATGCTCCCAATATCCTTTCAATCTCATGCTCTCCAACACCCCTGAAAAGGTTCAAAACCTTCCAACGACGAAATCAGCGGATTTGCCATCCACAGGAACAACTCAAAGAATTACTGAGAAAATTCTCGGCATTTATCGTGAAAGAAACCAAATTATGAATCACGAAATCAAGACTGCGCATCGATAATTTCATCAAGAAAGCGGACCAAGCCTTCCATTAATTCTCAGATCACCTCCTGAGAACTTCATCACTGCCAATCTAGGTGACTTCAGTTTTAATTCAGAATGAAAACTGCTCTGTTTCTTCCACTCATGTTTTTCATTTACCTGTTTGACCAATTAATGTGTAACGACCGAATCTTACAACTATTGTTCTGCTTTCTCTGTAAGTTTCTACCTTTAAATTCATCGCCTACCTCTTTCCCATTATAAATCATGGCCTCTATGATGCTGACTTCCACAATTTTGACTTCGAGGTTCCTTGCTTGAGGACACTCTCAAGGACACTTACAAGCACTCACTAGGGACAACCTTGTGGGAGTCTGGAAAGGTGACTTAGTGGTCTTGCTCATTCATTTTCCCTGCTAAGCTTTAGTACTCTCTACTTTCTGCGACTTTTTAATTTTTTTATAAATGTCTATAAGGTTGCTACAATTCATGACATTTTAGTTGGTTCCTTAAGAAACTAAAAAATAAGAATGATAATTTCTGTGAAAATTACCAAGAGTTTTTGCTTTTTCATTCAAACCCCTCCCATGTGATCTTTATGTCTGCCGATATATTTTTTATATAGATAAGCTCCTATTGACAACGCAAGAATGTTGCCTTTAGCCTGGATTGAATTCAGAGCATTCTTTTATTGAGGAATATGTGATTTTCACTCTTTCACATTGTTTACAAATCCTGAACATTTTCTTTTTTCAATCTTAGCTGCAATCACAACTAACCAAGGCAACAAACACTATAACTGCTAAAAACTGAACTATAGTGAACAGGCATTCAAGCCGCTCTTTGGTTATGCTATCTCCAGTCATGACGATTCAGTGAGAAGTAAAGGAATCAAGACTCATCAAAAACTTTCTCGTTTTCTATTTGCATTTCTTGAGTAACCTGCAACTATTTGTACTTTTACAACATCACCAGAAAAGTACAAAAAAGAAATTGGTCGAAAGCTTCCTAGTAAAAGAAATGGCAAGAAAAGCTCGCGGGAGAAATAAAAGTAACATCGAATCCTTTCTCACGTATTCATTCTTATTTTTGTATTCGATTGTCTCTTTAATTGTTCAAGCAACAAAGCAGGAGCAATAGGAATTTGCTTTAGTCACTTGTAGCCGTCGTTTAAGAAGACAATGATTCCAAAGTTTTCGTCGGGTCTGTTTTGCGAACCAATCAGACTAGTGCGCGCATATTTCCACTTTCTTCTTTTTCTTGGTATCTATGCTGGAAGCTTTAAAACTGTCGTTTATCTTATGTTCTCGTTTCTAAAGCCATTCTACAGACAATTGGTCCAAGCCGTGGCATATATTTGTCTCCGTTTGTTTGGCTTTCGACATTTTTTTTTACATGAAAATGCTAAAGAGTTCATAACAGCACACTAGATTAGGGCAATTTAAACATGAGATGGATCAATTACTTTTAAATAGAAACTGTGGGCTCTGTGAAATCGCTTTATGGTAAATTCAGTTCAACTAATGCTTCATAATGTGGGCAACGCTTCATTTTATGAATCCATGCACACCGTAATTGAGACTGGTACGCTGCTTATCTTTTTTTTAGTAGTTTTAATCATGAGATGCATTTTTTGATTGGTTCCATTATGATCTTTTGTATCTAAGATCGCTTCTTAAAAAATACCATCATCCAGTTGCCAGCATAGGAGACCTAATTTGACAGAGTTGCATTCACATATCCTTCCAGTGGATCAATTTCACTTACTGCTGATACTACCTGCCTCTGCTGGGATTTTGGCACTCTTTTCAGTGACTCCTACTTATTCCCATTTATTCAACTCAATATATAAAGTCGGTTTTATATATATATATATATATATATATATATATATATATATATATATATATATATATATATATATGTGTGTGTGTGTGTGTGTGTGTGTGTGTGTGTGTTACGGACTTTCAGAAGGATATTTAATCCTTATGGAATTTTATCTTATGAAGAGAAAATTTTGTGTTAGATTGTCGTGTCAATCTAGAAAAAATTTCCATCCTCACTCTATAGGTAAGTTTAAAAAAAATTCTGATATAAAAAAAAAAAAAAAAAAAAAAAAACATAAAGCTGACGTCTCAAAATTGGAGTCCAAGAAGTTGAAGTCAGAAATCGTAGTCTGGCGGCAGTGAAAGGTCAGTTCATTCTCAACAGAGGGAGGTTGAATTAAGGTCGTTCATCTTTCTCCTCAGCGTCGTTGCGCAAGCTGTCCATTTGGGAAACGACTCCACTACCTACTCGTAAACAACGCAGGGCTCAACTTCTCTTGGTTATAGCCATCCAACTTTGCTTCACATATAGATAATTGCAATGGAGATAAGAATCACACAAATGCTATTTTAGTCCGACTTTTAGAACTTTGTTTGAACGTTCTAGCTAAATGTTACTTCCATACTTCTTTTCTTATATCCCAAAGGTAATAACGATTTTTTTTTATCAACACGCAAGCGGATGTTTTTCTAAGACTCTTATTGGAAAAACGTTTGTTTTCCTATTTTGCAATGGTATGTAGAAACATTTTACAGATGATGGATTGCACAAAATGAAAATTTTTGTAACAGCGAATTCCATTTAGACCTAGCATTGTCATTTATGATTTATATTTAGATTTTAAAACAAGACTTTATGACCATTGCTGTTCATTGGAGTCTTTGTATAAGTAATGTAAACAGTATAAATGAAACCAAACGATCGTAATAATGGTAGGTTCTCAACAGACTTGTTTCCGGTCGTTTCTCTTGAGAAGAACGTTTTCTTTGTTATAAAATGGCTTCAGTGCCTCCCGTCCGGTAGAAAAGAACCTTTGAGCTCTGAAGTTATTGAATTAAAAACGAAGCCGACAGCAATGCGTATTAGCATTATCAGAAAACGATAAAATTCTTTTTATTGGCATCATTACTTGTGCCTCAGTGGTTTCATGACCATTAACGCCAAGAGTTTTGTATCCGCCGTGTAATTTAGGAAATGGCTGCTTAAAGAAAATTGCGGGGAGTAAATCCTTGAATATGACTGCTCCAACAAGGAAAAACCTCCGTCAATAACAAAAGGCCAAAGATAATGTTAAGACTAAATGTCGGAGCGATTCACATCTCTAGGCTTAACGTTTTGAGAATTGTTTTTTGGGGATCATTCTCATAATAAACAAGAAGTTCTGTACTTCGTTGTTTCAAAATAGTGTGGCATAAATTTTGGGTTCCTGTTAGCTAATAAGGATCAGTGCAGACAAATGTAAAAAAAATAACATTAATGACTATAAGAAAGACGGGAAAAAGGAACAAAATACAAGAAATGCACCCTCTCTCTATCTCGCCATAGTCTGTAAAAAAAATTAAAGCACATAAAGAGGAGTCACAAATAAAAACGGAAGACTATAATCATGACTGTGGGTGATTGGTTAGTGCTGGTGTAGAAGATACGTAGACGTTAGACATAAGTATTATTTGATATTTTAGATGTTGTAATATTACTACAACATTTTAATTCAAAATCGGGCAAACATGCTACCTCGTTTTTTTTAAGCTCTTATTTATTACAGTTATTCTTTATTGTGCAGAATATTGAGCAAGAATTTTACCTTATTTCCCTACAAACCAAAAGAAAAGCAAGGACATTTTCTGTATATAGTAATATTGTCTTTGAGATTAACTGTTTGACAGATAAACTGAAGAGTCTCTGGTGTCGATATTACTGAAAATTACAAATCGAGAACTTCTGTCTGAACACCATAGTACTCCTCAAGTCGAACCTACTTCTGAACCTGCAGTTGCCCTCCTAATCATGGGAGTGGATGCAATAGTTCCCTCTCTGAGCTGGGAACCACTCATTCAAGAGCAGACTAAGGACGCCACACTGTGGTGCTATAGCTCAAAAGCAGCTACTACAGAAGAAGAGATCAAAGACCTAGTTAAGGATGACTTCCTTCTTGAAGAGGAAGTACTCTACTGGGTCTCCCCGGGGAGGTCGGAGCCTGCTTCCATCTTCCACGCCTCTGTCTTTACAATCCAGTCTCCTGGGTTTGGCACATGATGGCCTCAGTGGACATTTCGGTGTTGCCTGGACCACCTGAGCCACCTAAGGTGAGTTTTACTGGCCCGGCCTCCGCAAGGTGGTTAAGGCCTTCATTGCCTCATGTCCTTCATGCCAGATCACTGACAATCTGAAAGAAGTCGTCCCTAAGGCCCCAGTAAAGAACATTCCATCAGTAGGAATCTCCTTCATGGATGTCTGCTGACTACTTCACGCCCAAGGGACGTATCCAGGGGAAGTTTGGGACCCCAGTAAAGAACATTCCATCAGTAGGAATCTCCTTCAAGGATGTCTGTTGACTACTTCACGCCCAAGGGGAGTATCAAGGGGAATTCCCAGTCACTGCCTGACAATCATTGGTTGATTTACCAGATACCCCGAAGCCATACCCAGCCAGAGCAAAAGCTCCAAGAATGCAGTGAAAGCACCCATTCACTTCTTTTGCCATTTTGGATTCCCTGAAACAATCCAGACCGACCAAGGGCGACTTTTCATGTCACAGGAGTTCCTTGACAGCATTGCAAGCCATGGTGTTAAACACATTCACTCCACTCTGCATCGTCTGGAAAGCCAGGGGATCATGGAATGCTTCCACTACCCTAAAGTCCACCCTATCCAAGCTTGGTCACGAGGAAGGAACAACTTCGGCAAGCTCCCCTAGAAACTGATGCACCTTTGAGCTGCTCTATGAGCATTCTACCCGGGGCCCCCTAGACATTCTGTATGAGGCCTGGGCTCATCCCACCAAAGACGAATGGGCATCAGATCTCCTGAATATCCAGCAGAAACTCTGGGCTGCTTTGGTGGGAGACCGAGCAAACAAAGCCACAACCCAAGAATGAGTCAAGTTGAAATTTGACCAAAAGGTCAGAACATGCTGCTTCGACATCAGTGACTCAGTCCTTGTCCTCTGTACTGGAGCAACACGCCCTTTAGAAATGCAGTTTACAGGTCCTCACAAGTCCTGGGAAAATGCAGGGACCTGAACTACCTGTTGAATTGCGGCAAAAAGAAGGCCAAGTGGCTCCATTTGTTAAAACTGCAGATTGTCAGTTTGGAGTGGCAGAGATCACCTATCTTGGTCACCGTGTCGGTAGTGGATAGTTAATGCCTAGGGATGCAAATGCCCAAGCCATCTGAAATAAGCTGTATCCACAAATGAAGAGGGAGGCGCAGCGATTTATCAGCATGATCCAGTACTTTCGCCGTTTCATACTGAACCTTGCTGATGCTGCTGCCCCTATCATTAGCCTCTTCTGAGGGAAGCAGACGTTCCGGTGTACTCCGGAATGCGAAAAGGTGTACAGTAACTTAAAGGCAATCCTGGTTAGCACAAACCCCTCAAATATCTTACTAATTTTTGAAATCAGAATAAGCACCTAATGAGCTGGTGCATTTACCTCCAAGATAATAACTGAAGGATCAAGCACATCAAGGAGTCAGATAACAAAATTGCTGATGTCCTGTCCAGGAACCAGGAAGAGTAATTTCCTCGTCAGGGACTTCTAGAACCCCCTCCTCCCCCACTGTAATCTGTCTCCCCTTTCCAGAGTGAGTGCCATGTTATTGGCCCACCATAGCAATGGCTCCCCAAAGTTTAAGATATTTCCATCTAGTTACTATCCTCTTTCCTTGTAAATTACGAGCCCCTGGTTCCCCTTAGCCAATACTGTGTAATGATACGTAACATTTACTTAACAGTGCCTACTAGCACATGTATTAATGGTGCCCCGAATGGCACAGAACCGTTGCTCTTAAGTATTGCGGCATCACCTAACAAATGCCCATGATTACTTTGTTGTAATGCCTCCTCAAGGCGAAATAACTGCATGACCGTGTGATTGTAGTCTATTACTATGAAGAGCAAGAAGTATCTTAAGAATAACCTAATTAACCTCTTATTTGTTGTATATGGATTTGTTAACAATTAAGTAACAATCTCACTTCATTTTGTGTACTTTAAATGCCTTGGTATCATTTTAAACTGAGGTTATCAGTATTGTCAGCAGCATAATTAATTCTGCAAGAAGAGTAAAGGTCATAGTAAGTGATTTTCTTTGTTGTTGTTTGGCTTTGATCTTTTGCAGATGAATTAAAATCTAGAATAAAGTAACCCAAAGGTTGTGAAGAGAGGATAGATGATCAGATGAGCTAACGTGGCTGTAGCCATTCCAACCCAGTCTAGGATGTGAATGTCAACTGGGTTGGGGAGGTGTAATGAGGTAAACCTCACACATCCACCTCATCATCCAAGAAGTAGAGTACAGTATAAGATAATTTTATGCTCTGTTTCAATTAATGTCAATTGTTTTAATTTAAACAGTAAAAAGTTAGCTGTGGGCAAGATTTGTCCCTATTGACTCCTCTCATCACTTCCCTTCTGGGTAAGCCCTTAATCCCTTATTTGTCCAAGTGACTGCCCATAGACCTTGATTTCAGGCACTGTTATGTCAGAGATGCTAATCCCGCCTCAGTCAAAAGAGAATGCAACTCCATGTGACCAGTGCCATCTTGAACACCTTTAGTGTATGAAGTTGAGATCGGGTCATGTTGTTGAGACTTGGAGTTTTATTAATCCTGACAATATGGCGGAGGGTGCTGTAGATAGGGATAAGGTAACTCTCTTTCACAAGTTAACGTCGGTCACCTCTGGGGTTGGTTAATGGGGTTCTTCCAGTGCCTCTTGAAATTTTTATTGAGGGTGTCAAATTACCTGGCCACCAAGAAAATTACGGATGGGTTAGAGGCTTTGAATGAAGCAAAAGGATTCGTCAGTTCAGATAAAGGGGACGTAGGACAACGTTGTTGGAGTGATGAATTTGGAAATTGTAAGACATGGGACGATCTCAAGAAGTTTCTGAGGACAGCATATGAGATGGCTAAAGCTGGAGATGCAGTTCATTTGGAAATTGTAAGACATGGGACGATCTCAAGAAGTTTCTGAGGACAGCATATGAGATGGCTAAAGCTGGAGATGCAGTTCGAGACCTTAGGTCTCTCTTCAAGATTCGTAAGGGCCAGGATTCTTTGGTTAGATTTAGCACCAGATGCTTCGATGCTGTGAGAGATTTTTTGAAGAAATTAAAAGCATCCAGTTAGGTAAAGGGTAACAATATTTCTGCAGATGACCTAAAGAAACTGCTTCAATTCGCATGGATGCTTTTGATGAAAGGATAGAAAAGGGGTCTGATGAAGCCTTGCTTTTCTCGCAGGTTCACCAACACCTGTTGAAATGTTCTGCTGTGAATAGCACTTTCATAAATGGGATGCCAAAGGCTTCCAGAGGTATTCCAATGCACCTGCCACAGGTAAGGGTGATTCTAGTTTCCCTTCTACAAGGTTGTGTACCAAGACAGAGCATAGTAGGGATTCTATGGGTTCAATGTCACAGGTCCATTGTTTTAACTGCAATAGGCAGTCACACCAAAAATTTTTGCAAGGTGAGATATTGTGGTGTCTGCAAGACTTCAGAGCGCAGTTGGCAGTTTTGTCTGGTTCTTAAGCGGGGTGAATTTAGGAATGCTCCTCAGGGTTCTGGCATGTGCAATAGAAGAACTGCTCGAGAGGGTTTTCGAGGGTTTCTAGGGACCAGCAGAATTTTTGGAGGGCCGAACAACAAAAGGGGAAAAGGTGAAGGGTGTTTCTTGTGATATAGGACTTCTGGCTGAGCCCTTGGAGCCGAAGTCAATTGTGAAATGGTCTGTGCATGATGTTAATGTCTCGGTATTTATTGATACTGATGCATCTGTTAATCTGATAAATTATGATTTATATTGAATGATGATTTCCGATTGCTGTTTAAGGCCTACTAAAGGGACAGTATGTGATGTTCAAGCAAATAGGTTGAGTGTCTTGGGTTGTAAAGACATTTGTTTGTCCTTGGAAAGTACAGTTTTATGGAGCTATTTTTAGTTTTATGAGGGGCTGCTTTGGGGAATACATTGCTATTGGGTCATCCAGCACGCTGGTGAAACAGAATCTTGCTTCATATAGGGGTAGGCGGTATAACTGTTGGGGTACCTGGGATTTTTGTCCAGTACGAGGAAAGTAATAAGATTAAAGGGGATCATGTAAGGATTAGGTGTTGATAACAGTTTATGGGTTGATATTGAATATGTTTCTGAGGGGAAGAACTGTTTTAAAGGTATTTTATCAGAAGACGTGGTTTTTTGCCCAGTTATGGTTGCTCTGGTGAAAGTCCATGTGGAAGATGTGAAAATGCCCAGACAGGTGTGTGAGTGAGGGTAGTGAGAAGCTCAAGGGGGTAGTGAGTACGGTTTCTATAAGCAATGTGCGTGATGCAGGGCTTACTTGGGTAGAATTACTAAATTGTAACAATCCAGTTCAGAGATATCAGAAGGATACTGTGGATTACCCTATATATTATTGTATGTATATGCATTCTATTTCATGAATATTGTCTCTTGCTAACGCATGCGCATGAATCCGCACTCTGCACATGCACATGATTATTCTTCCTGCTTCTCTTGGCGCGAGTTGTACGCCTTGCAGTACCCTCTCTATGATTACCTGTTTGCTGTATGGAATAAAGCAACTTATGACTTGGGATATTATTTCTCCATCCCTGCAACATTCAGTCTTCTCCTACAAGACATCATCACATATCACCATGGTGCAGTGAGTTAACCATCCAGCTTTTCAAGGGAATGCCGAATCCAGCATTTCAAATCGAGCCACCATTACCCCTCGATTGCCTGTGGATATTCTACGATCTCCTGTGAATATTCTTTCATCGCCTGAGGACCTTACAGTGTTAGTGTGGTGTTTCTACAGGACCTTACAGTGTTTGTGCAATGTTTGTGAAGTGCCAGTGCAGTGTAATATTAGTGCTTTGATTTTAGTAGGTTGTATTTCTCTTGTGCTCCTCCCCAGCCACACACTGGGACCCCATTACCCCCACCTAGCTACGGAGCCCGAGGCACGTCCACCCACCCTCATCATTAAGCACACACTGCCAACTTTTCGAGTCAAGTGACTCAAGTCAACCGTCAAGGCAAGTAGCCGAACCCTTCCAACCGCCCACCCCCCAGAAGCCCTCCCAGACCTGTTCCGCCCTCCCCCACCTGCCAGTGTTCGCCCGCCAAACAGTGGAATTATTTACAGTAACTTTTATGATTAAAACTGTAGAAATTCTCCCTCATCTTTCTCCTCTTCTTTTAAACTGTGTATGACACTGCTGAAAACAGTTTATAATGGCTTCTGCTTCACATCAAGACGAAGCTGAGGATATACAACATGACCAGGACCCTGAGGACCACCAGTGGCCTTCACACCCAGTCTCACTAACACACTGTCGAACCCCACCAGGTTTTACAACACCGGCAACCCTGCCTTCGCTCTCACCACACCTGACTTTACTGCCTCCCACAGCTCCAAATGCAGAGTTAAGGCTCCTCATCAAATACCTTGAGGAATCTCGACAGGCTGAGTTGGCTGCACATCAGAGAGAGGAGGAACAACGTCGGAGAGAAGAGGAACAACGTCGTCATGAAGAGGATCTACGCCGCCAAGATGACAATTTAAGAAGAGAGGAGGAAGCTCAACATTTCACCGCCCTGTTGCAGCTACTTACAGTCAACCCTGCCCAACAGCAAGCAATACCAGCGTGCTTGCAACAACTTCCTACACAATCCTCAGTGCCAACGCCCACCCAGCCACCACCCCCACGGAAGACCATCGCCCATACCCTCCAGCCCTTACGTCCTGACATTACATACCAGGTGTTTAGGGAATGGCGCAGACGCTGGGATGACTACAGCTTGATGGTGGACCTAGGGGCATTGCCTACCAGGAAGCAGTTGATACAACTTCGTATGTTTCTTAGCCTGGAGACACAAAGGATACTTAAACACATGCTCAATGTATCACCAGACACGGATCGGAGTGTGAACGAGGTCTTGAACGTTCTCCAGGAACATATTAAGAACCTGCGGAATGAAGCTCTATGATTCAGGGACCTGCTTTCCTGCAAACAGAGGGAAGGGGAAAGCTTCAATGATTTCTACGTCTGACTGAAGCACGTAGCAGAGGAAACTGACGTCTGTCCTGGCCATTCTGCTGCTTGCGAAGAGACTCAGCTGAAGATGATCATCATCATGGGAGTCAGGGAAGAGGAGCTCACCCAGAAACTCATTGCCCTGGATGCTGCAGCTCCACTGGCCACCATGGTCAACGAATGTCGCTCCTATGAGGCCACACGGACAGCCACCAACACCATACGTGCCCCTCCTTCTAAATTGTGCCGTTTCTGCTTATAAGAAAACCAAAAGATATGGCAGCAAGGGCACCACCGCGCACCCAACCCCTAACAGAGACTCTTCATGCCTTTCCTGCACAAGGAAGCACAGCTCTGCAGACAAGTGCCCAGCCACTGACAGTGTATGTGGAAATTGTAGAAGCAAGGGACACTGGCGCAGGACCCCAAAGTGCCCTGCCAACAAGGCCACATGCAGACACTGCGGCCGAATGGGCCACTACGACAAGTGTTGCAGACAGCAGATGAGTGCCAAGCAAGGCGGCCTGCCCAATGCCACGCCCCCGTCTAACAAGTCTTCCAGCTGTCGCAAGGCCAAGACCCTTTCCACAACAACTTGCTCCTCACCGTCACCCATATCCCTCACTCTCACCTATAGGGATGAGGCATCCAAGATTATGATGCTACCTGACAAAGGAGCTGATATATCAGTGATGGGCCCCCAGCACTTGGAACTTCTTCGCATTCCCAGGACTGAGCTACAGCCTCCTGCAATGTCAGTGACCCTCACGGCAGACGGGTCAAAGATGACACCAGCTTTAGGTACCTTTAAGGCCACCCTGTCATTGGCCAAGCAGTCCTGCCTCGCCACGATTCAAGTCCATGAAGGCGTTCAGATGCCACTCCTGTCCTATGCACTCTGCAAGGAGTTGGCCATCATCCCGCCAGGCTTTCCAAGGCCCATCCTACAGGTCACCCACGTTAACCAATGTAAGGAGTTACCCCTCCATGCCAACACAACCCCTGCCGAAGCCCGAGAATATTTCCCACAAGCATTCCAGGATGTGCTCATGTCTAAGGACGACCTTAAAGGAGCTCCATTAAGGCCGATGGCAGGCCCTCCCATGAAAATTCATCTCAAGGAGGATGCAGTCCCATTCGCCATCCACACCCCACGGCAGATCCCCTATGCTTTCCGCGAACCTGTCAAGAATGAACTAGACTTCATGGTCCAGCAGGGAATCATTAAGCTTTGTGGAGACGAGCCATCTGAATGGTGCCACCCTCTAGTCGTCGTCCCAAAGGCCAAGGGAGTTTGCCTCACGGTGGATCTCACCAAGTTGAATGCACAAGTCTCCTGACCAGTCCACCCTTCTCCCACGCCCTTAGCTGCTGTCCGTGCTGTCGACTCTACCGCCAAGTTCTTCACCACCGCGGACGCTCTACATGGCTACTGGCAGATGGAGCTAGCGGAAGAGGACGCTTCCAGCATTGCCGGGGACCCATGGGCTTCGCTGCCACTGGCGATGCTTATCGTTACCGTGGTGACCTGGCACTCCAGGGCATGAAGAAGTGCGTCAAGGTTGTTGATGACATTCTCATCTTCGACGACGACCTGCTGATACACTACCACAGGATTCATGAACTGCTCACCTGCTGCCACAAACATGGCATCACTCTCAACAGAGACAAGTTCACAGTGGCAGAGACCCGAGTGAATTTCTGTGGCTTCACTCTTTCTGAAGAAGGAATCGCTGCTGATCCAGGACGAGTTGCTGCTCTATAAGACTTCCCAACACCGTCCAACCTGACGGACCTACGTTCCCTCATGGGGTTAGTAAACCAGTTGGCAGAGTTTACCCCAGACATTGCCCTGACTGCACAGCCCCTTCGCCCACTCATAAGCCTCAAGTGCTCTTTTATGTGGACTCCGGACCATGACCAGGCCATCACATGCGTGAAGCAAGCACTCTCAAGCCCGCCTGTTCTTGCTTCTTTTGGCCCAACACTACCAACCATTCTCCAGACTGATGCATCTTGTCTGTATGGCTATGCCCTCCTCCAGGACCATGGCTCTGGTTGTCTCCGAGTAGTCCAGTGTGGATCCCGCTTTCTCGCAAGTACCGAGAAGAGGTACGCGACGATTGAGCTATAGATGCTTGCAGTATCTTGGGCCCTCACAAAGTGCTGTCTGGACCTCAAAGGACTTCCAACCTTCACCTTGCAAACTGACCATCGTCCCCTGGTGCCCATCATCAACAGCTACACACAGGATATGGTAAAAAACCCACGGCTTCAGCGAATGAAGGAGCGCATGTCGCAATACCAATTTACTGCAGTGTGACGTGCTGGCAAGTCTCTATGCATCCCAGATGCACTCTCCCGTGCACCAGTCAGCTACCTGACCTCTGAGGATATGACTGGCTGTGCTGAGGTAACAGCGCATGTCAGGTCAGTCATCAACGCTGCAACAGCTTCCCAGGACAAGGATGCCCCAACCTTCGACGTCGACCGGACCCTGCAGGACATGTCGATAGCAGCACAGGCCGATCCCACTTATGTTCGCCTTCGTGATTGCATCAGTTCCGGGTTCCCCACAAATCAGTATGACCTGCACGCCTCCCTACTACCGTACTGGAAGCTGCGAGAAGCTCTCTCTACTGATGGTAACCTCATGCTCTACGGAGCAAGAATACTGGTTCCTTGAGCTCTACATCACCACACACTCACCAGACTCCACGACAGCCACCGAGGTGTCGAGGCTACCAAACGTCAGGCTCGACAAACCGTCTTCTGGCCTTGGATAGACTCAGACATCACCAACACCATCGCCGCCTGTGAGCCCTGCCTGATCCTGAGTCCCAGCCAACAGCAGGAGCCCCTTCATAATGACGACCACCCACCAAGGCCCTTTGAGTCGGTATCGGTGGACTTCTTCCAGGTAGCAGGGAAGTCCTTCCTTGTGGTTGCCGACCGCCTCTCCAGCTGGCCTGTGGTCGTCCCTTGCAAGGGTGACACCACCGCCTCCTTGACAATACGGCACTTCTGCCGTTACTTCAGAGAGGTGGGTGTTCCCCTGCGCCTACGCACCGATGGAGGACCCCAGTTTACTGGCAAAGAATTTGCCGGCTTCACAGAGCATTGGGGTGTACACCACATAACCTTGTCGCCGCACTACCCGCAGTCTAATGGACACGCTGAGGCCGCTGTCAAGGCTGTCAAGCACTTGATCCTCGAAACGGCCCCTACAGGAAACATCGACTGCGAACCCTTTGATTGTGGCCTCCTCGAGTTACGCAACATGCCCAACCACTCTGGTTGCTCTCCTGCCCAGGTACTGTATGGTCACGCTCTCCGTACGTGTGTGCCCACCCATCCTCAATCGTTCACAGAAGATTGGCAAGAAAACGCCCATGACTGTGACCGCCAAGCAGCTGCCAGAGCAGCTCAAGTGCAGCGAAACTACGACGCCCACGCCCACCCCCTGCCCAGGCTGAAGGTTGGCCAACATGTCCACATCCAGGACCCGACATCCCACCGATGGGACAAGGTTGTGATCATCATGGGTAGCACACGATCACGCGAGTACGAGGTCCGCCTCCCAAGTGGTCGAGTGCTACGTTGGAACCGTTGCTTCCTATATCCAGTGCCTGATCCGAGTCAAGCTCCCAACTCTAATCCCTGTGGTCCTTAGCCCTGAAATGGAAAAGTCGTCACTTCCCTCCAAAACCCTTTGCAGGTCTCCAAGATTAAACAGGCCTACATAATGTACAAAGCCCACATGTGCCACTTATGCAATTTGCTTTGCACTCTATTACTTGATAGTTCACTGTATGTAACTTGCATAGTATGTTCAAGATACCTCTTTGAACGCAAAAGGGGGAGGGGAGGTGTGGATTACTCTATATATTATTGTATGTATATGCATTCTATTTCATGATCATTGTCTCTTGCTAACGCATGCGCGTGAATCCGCACTCTGCACATGCGCATGATTATTCTTCCTGCTTCTCTTGGTGCGAGTTGTACGCCTTGCAGTAACCTCTCTGTGTTTACCTGTTTGCTGTATGGAATAAAGCAACTCATGACTCGGGCTATTATTTCTCTATCCCTGCAACATTCAGTCTTCTCCTACAAGACATCATCACATATCACCAGATACATATGTGGTAGATTTTGAAGATTGAGTTGATGACAATAATTTGGTTGTTGTAGGGGACGACAGTGAATTTTCAGAGGCAGAATTACAGGTTAGGAGACAGGTTTTTAGGGATCATTTAGCTAATGCTGATAATAAAGAGTATATGGCGGGGTGGGGGTGGAGATGTTTTGGCTGAGTTTGCAGATACTGTCACTCTTAAAGGGGATAAGTTGGGGTTAACTAATGTATTAGAACACAAGGTTCATTTGGAGGATGAGACTAAGCCTATTTTTGTCCCTTCATATACGATTCCTTTTGAGATTAGGGAACAGGTAGCACAAAAGGTCAGTGAGTGGGAAGAGGAAAGTATAATTATGACCAGTTCCTCACTCTTTAATTTTCCATTGTTTGCAGTGCCTAAGAAGGATGGCTCAGTGCATGTGTGTGTGGATTTTCGTAAGTTGAATGATAAGTCAATCCTGGACTGCTATCCTGTGGCATATTTGCCGGATTTGTTTGTAGAAATCGGAGGTAAAAAATATCTACTCTTCAACTGATCTGATGCAGGGGTTTTTGCAGGTTCCTTTTAGTGGGGAGAATTGCAAGTATACTGCTTTTTTTTTTTTGCCGAAGGGACATTATGAGTTTACACGGATGCCATTTGGTTTGTTGGGTAGCCCTATGACTTTACAAGATTAGTAAATACAGTTTTGCATGGATTGTTAGGGAAGTCTATTTACGTCTATATGGACATCTTGATCGCCATTGATTCTGCAGAGGAATATTTAGAGGTCCTTAGGGAAGTTCTTAGGAGACTTAGGTTAGCGAGTTTGAAAATTAGGTTAGCCAAGTGTGAATTCTTGAAGAAGTTGATAGTATATTTGGGTCATGTTATTTCTAAAGATGGTGTCAGGGTAAATGGGGACAAAGTTAGGATGATCGTGGATTTTCTGACTCCTAAAAATAAGAAGCAGTTTTGTTCTTTCTTGGGCATGGCAGGATTTTTCTGGAGATTTGTGAAAGATGTGTTGAGGGATGATGTGCAGTTTGTGTGGAGTGAGAGGCAACTGTACCTAAAACAGATACAGCAAGAGATTATGACCTTATCTGACCTGGGTATAGGGTCATTAACATATATATATTATATATACATATTATATATATATATATATATATATATATATATATATATATATATATATATATATATATATATATATATATATATATATATATATATATATGTGTGTGTGTGTGTGTGTGTGTGTGTGTGTTTGTGTGTATGTGTGTACAGTATATATATATATATATATATATATATATATATATATATATATATATATATATATATATATATATATATATATATATATATATATATATTCAACAGGCGGAGGTTTCTCAAAACCCAGTAATATAATGAAGGCAGGGGAAGCACACCAACAGGTCAAGAAAGTCATATTTATTCAATTGCAACTTTTGAGGCCAAAAAGCAGGCATCATTTTCAAGCTACAAGTAATAATACCTAATTAGTACAATAAAATTAAGTGATAGATATTAAAATATACAATATAAATTACATTAAAACAAGCGAAGTTAAAAATATGAATAAGGACCAACCGCTGAGTGTGCTTCCCCTGCCTTTATTATATTACTGGGTTTTGAGAAACCTCCGCCTGTTGAATATTAATTGGGATTTTCCTCTGATTCGCCCTGACTCCACTTCGTCGAAGGATGCCACCTCTACGTTTTCTGTTCGCCCTTCTTTTTATTATACGACTGAAACTTAGCAGATGTCAGAACTTTCATACTTACATCGTTCACAAATATGGGCCATCACTCAAGATAACACTCAGAACCTTGGAACGCAATACCAAAAAACTTCGGAAGGCAGAATGGGACCTGGAATTTTTACAATTTTGTGTCCTTAACCAAGTAACACCAAATTTTGTTAAATTTAAATTATATAAGAAATCCTTGTATAACACTCAATTCTATGCCGATTCCATTGTTACTCTTCTCAATATGGAGATTCCTTGTAAACAAAATATTATTCATAAGTTGTCCACCACTAATCATACTCTCTTTCATAGTGTTATTAACAAATTGTCTAACCTTGACCGTTACATCTTCACTTATCTCTAATAAATGTATCAGTTCCTTTGTTTTCCATGTCCAAGAGGTTCACGAGAGAACACTACACAAAATAGATGTTTCTGTTCCAAAATTTAATCATGACAATAAAACAGTGTTAAGTTTTTCCAATTACTCCCTGTCGAAACGAGAGGAATTCCTCCTCTCTCTTGGTTTGGATTTTGCTTTACCTTGTTACAGACCCTCATTTGTGCAATTCTTTGGCAGTCTGGAGTTCCTGTTTTCTAGATTGATCAACCTTGACCTCAACCTTGATGTTCCTAACTTTCTATCCAAACTTCAAGGCCTAGCACATAAAACTTATTCTAAATTGTGTACGCACTGGACTCCATTTTTTAAAAAGGAAGATATGAATATTGTCAAATCTCTTGCAAAAAACAAGGTCATTATTATTACCCGTCCAGATAAAGGTAAAGGAGTTGTTATTCTAAATAAGGATGATTATATTACTAAAGTGGAAACAGTTTTAAATAATAATACAAAGTTCCAGAAGTTGAGAACTCCTGAATTTTAAACATTGTTTAAAATAGAAGACCGTATTAATCGATTTCTGAAAAGCCTAAAAGACCGTGGCATTATCACTGAGAACACTTATCAGTCCCTATACAGCTCAGGGTCATCCTATGGTTCTATGTGCGGCCTACCAAAGTCCCAAAAAGATAATTTTCCTATCCGCCCTATCTTAGCGTCTTGTAATAACGCTAATTACAAAATAGCAAAATATCTAGTTCCCATGCTTGCCCCCTTGGCCGAAAATTCTTACAGCCTTAAGAATTCATATGAGTTAAAAAGTACTATTCTTGCTCAGGACTCGGATCTTGTTGTGGAAAGCTACGATGGCGCGTCTTTATTTACGAATGTACCTGTACAGCAGACCACTGATATTATTTTACATGGGCTTTTTCCTATGGATGAGTCTCGTTTTAATGGGTTCTGTAAGAACGAATTCAAGAAACTTTCAGACCTAGCGGTGCGGAACACCGTTTTTGTATTTAATGGTTGATCTTACTCGCAAATTGAGGGTATGGCTATGGCTCTCCACTTGGACCCATCTTCGCCGGTATCTTCATGTGCTCGCTGGAAGAGCACATGCTTGATACTTGTCCCCTTAGTTACCATCCACTATTTTATAAGTGGTACGTGGACGACACATTTGCACTTTTTAGAAGTCAGTTTGATGCCGAGAGGTTTTTAGCTTTCATTAATTCATTTCAGCCTAATATTAAAATTACGATTGAACACGAGACTAAAAACCAGTTGCATTTTTTAGATATTTTAATAATACGATCCCATCAGGGCTTCTTTACTTCTGTTTTTAGAAATAAGACACTTACTGGTCTTGGTACAAATTTTTATAGTTTTTGTTCTTTTGATTTTAAGATTAATTCAGTATTAACCATGCTTTACCGAGCCTTTGCATTATCCTCTAGTTGGCAAGCTTTCCACAATGAAATCACGTTCCTGCAAAAATACTTTAACAACAACTGCTTTCCCACCCACTTATTCTTTAAACAAGTCTCCAAATTTTTAAATAATATTTTTGTTCCACGTCTTCCTACTCCTCACGTTCCTAAACTACCTTCTTTTCCAGTCTTCCTTTTATTCACGACACAATCTTTTATAAATAACTCCGATCTCTAATATCCCGTCATCTCCCTGCCGTGAAAATCAAAATTATACCCACAAACCCACTGAATATCGGTAGCGTTTTCAGCTTCAAAGACCGTTTGGATCCTTTAATGACCTCTTGTGTCATTTATAAGTTTACTTGTCCTCGATGTAATCGAGGAACCTATATTGGATCGACACATAGGTTACTTAAAGTCCGAATCGACAGTCATAGAGCTGTCAGCTATAGAACTGGCACTAAACTTTCAAATCCCGAATTTTCCAACATAAGGGATCATGCCGATAAATGCAAACATTCTATTCAGTACAAAGACTTTAAGGTTTTGGGCAGAGCCTCGAATCACAAACTTTTAGCAATTAATGAATCATTGTTTATTAAAAAACTGGTCCCCACACTGAACACCCATGCCACGTCTACACCTCTTTATCTCTCATGAACTGTTTACGTTTTTGGTTCCATACTCAACGGTTGGTCCTTATTCATATTTTTAACTTCGCTTGTTTTAATGTAATTTATATTGTGTATTTTAATATCTGTCACTTAATTTTATTGTACTAATTAGGTATAATTACTTGCAGCTTGAAAATGATTCCTGCTTATTGGCCTCGAAACGTTGCAATTGAATAAATATGACTTTCTTGACCTGTTGGTGTGCTTCCCTTGCCTTCGTTATATATATATATATATATATATATATATATATATATATATATATATATATATATATATATACATATATATATATATATATATATATATATATATACAGTATATATATATATATATATATATATATATATATATATATATATATATATATATATATATATATATATATATACACACACACATACACACACACACACACATATATATTGAATAAATATGACTTTCTTGACCTGTTGGTGTGCTTCCCTTGCCTTCGTTATATATATATATATATATATATATATATATATATATATATATATATATATATATATATATATACAGTATATATATATATATATATTTATATAATAAATTATATATATATATATATATATGTTATGCCGTGAGTATTTCTTTGTATTGCGTTGCACCACATATGAACGACCGTGTCTGTAGACTTCACTTGATAGTAACGCAGGGGACTCGGTAAGTTAGGTTGAAATTGTCTATTAATAATTTCTCATATTTCAGGAGGGGGTAAGTATTCACCGGGCACGGTTTTTCATAAGTTTTATTCTAACTCTACTATATCACACGGCCAGCCACCCTGGACTTAGAAATTTCTTGATGTTAAGAGAGGAGCGAGTGACACAATCCTACCCAATTTGGTTTTCAAGTAACTCTGGCTAAAAATTGATCAGAATGAACTCTGGACCTATGTTGAATAAAACTCCGCCTCCTTGAGGACGTCTACTTTACTCTTAATGGTTCAATCTTAACTCCCACTTTTGGCAAGGACAAATCAGGTCAATTTTGCTGACCTTTTCGCTTCTTAGTCTATCCTCTAACTCCTCCTTCCTTTCCCACATCTTGGAGGTTTGTTATGGTTAGTCTTCAATTTACTTGGTCCCATGACTCATCATTTTAAACTATCAACATCGTGTCTCTCTCTCTCTCTCTCTTTCATAATCCCTATCAGTGAATCTCATACTTATTCACTGCATAACATCACTCGGTCACCTACCTGCATTGACTACAATGCAAGTAGATAACCAACTCAACTTGACTATAGTCAATTACTTCAATGTCAATGATTTCTATTAACAAGCAATAACTGCAAGAAATATTATAATGCATCATAGTGCTAACACAAACAATATAAGCATGAATTTGAATATCAAATACTCAAACTAAATGCAGAAAATTATGGCAAAGTAAATATATCAAATGCCTATTACTCTCTGGTTATCAATCATAAATTGTAAAAAAAAAAAAAAATCAATCATCAAATGTTCAAGTGCAAGTCAATGGTAAACGCTATCACTCTCTAGGAAGGATTCTGTCCATCATGTCCTTGATTATGGTAAGCTTATTCAGTATCAATTTCCTGACAATCATAAAAGAAATGAAAGCAAACAGTACCAAAAGAATGACATTTATGAATGACATGATAGGAGAAATCTCGGTCTTATATATATGAAAGAAAGTATGAACCTCTTCTAGCTTTGTGAATGTCTCCAATTCCAGTTCTGAAAGTTGAAATTCGTTAATAACTGTAAACTGATGTACACTTTTACTGAAATTCAAACTGTATGTCGTGAAGACTGTAGGTTTGTAATACAAATTATGTAAAATAACCAATTCACAAGCAGATGAAAATGAGTGTACGTTAATGAAAACTACTTCTGTTTTGTTTGACTTACAGTCAATCTTAGCATTCAATCTGTTTGCTGAGAACACAAAAATTTCATCATCAATGATTTGAGCCTTGAAAGTTTCTGTAAACGGTATATATTTACAATGGTTCTTACCATTCTTGTTGTTTACAAGATCATCTAGGCAATGAAGAGCACTCAATGGTTCATAGAAATTCACAATGTTACAAACATATACACCATCATTAAGCATGACACATTCCCTGAACTCATGTTCGGGAATTTCGGTCACTAGGAAAGAATCATGCTGCAAGGCAAAGTGTCGAACTGTTCCTTCTAGTACAATGGACTTATTATCTACTACCATTGGGAATGGATAGACTGACATCAATGAGTTGACGTCTGGATTGTTGAAAGGGATCACTAGTATGATTTGATTGGCTACCACTTTCACTGTGATAAGGCCATAATAGTCCACTATATTTTCTACTAGTGGCTTCAAGTGATTGTTCACAACACATTTCTGAATAATGGCTTCAATTTCACTAGGGGTTATCAGAAAAGGCGACAGCAGGTTTTTACCTGCCATCATGATTGCATTGAGTAATTCCTTGTATTCCAGAAGGAAATTACTTGTTTCTATGAGCAGTTGCTCCATCATTTCTGTTTGATGGATTCTAGCAATTTCTGATGAAACATTATGGAGGGCACTATTCACAAATTCTTTCAGCACTGTGATCATTTTCTGATTTTGATTGACATTTCCTATTACTTTATTATAGACAGTGCCCTGCTCAGAAGCCCAATTTTCAAGTTGTGCCACTCTTTCCTTTAGCCTTTCAACATTACCATCGGCCGCCACTCCAAAGAGATTGTGTAAAGCGACGCCTATAAAGGGTATGAGTGATCGCTTTACTACTTTCCTTGGCATAACACTATCGATGTCCCTCTGCAACTTGGAGAGCATGTCGTGCAAATTTCTATCTTGGACACTTTGTAATCCTGCCTGTATCTGATTGCTCAGCTGGACTAACTGCTCTCTCTGATCGATAATGGAGTCCGTCTGGATCTTAACAATGGCTAGGTCCTGTATCATCTTAACCTTGCCATGCTCCTTGATGATGGCTCCCTTCCTTAGTTGTACGAGTTCACAATTTGACTCACTGCCAACCACCATACAATCCATTTGCTGAAATAATGTTATTAAGCAGTAAAAATCTTATCAACTACATTTGTTTACCATTGCACTTGCCATTACCTTCTTCTCAAATTATACCTTGGGGTCATTGAAGATTCTATTTTATTATCTATCTTATCTTTATTGGACAAATCCTTTAACTGGGTAGACGACCAAGGTTCTGAATGAACTACTTTAATGTGGTTCCAATGTACAATGGATTCTTTCAAGGTAATTTCATGCATTAACTTGAATTTATTCAACTTCAAAACTTCTAAAACTCTATATGGACCTTGAAATTTTGGTGATACTTTAATATTAGGTCCTTCAAGAACATGATTGAGTACATAAACTTGTTGTCCTACCTTTAACGAAGGTATGGTGGATCTGTTATTGTAATACTTACTAGATTTTTTATGTAACTCCTTTAATCTAGCCCTGGTGACTTTAACGGTCTCGTACGTACGTCTTGTCTTCCAAGCAATATAGTCCTCATAGTTGTACGTACGTCTGGGTGGTGCGGCATCATCCAAAAGTGAATTTGGCATTCTCTTTTGGTAGCCATACAATAGGAAATGAGGAGTTTCTCCTATTGATTCATTTACTGTGTTGTTTAGAGTAAATTGTATGTCTTCGAGAGTCAAGTCCCAGTCTTCAGTGCTAGGGGTTACCAATGTTTTCAGAACATCCTTTATCTTGCGATTTGTTCTTTCTACTGCTCCATTTGAGCTTGGCTTATATGCTGTTATTTGACATTTCTGTATTTCATAAAAGTCACACAATTTCGTTAGAATGTCACTAGTAAATTCAGCAGCATTGTCTGAGAGCAAAACTTGAGGACATGAATGTCTGGTTATAATTCTAGACTTAAAGGCTTCTGCCACCGTTGATGCTTCTCTGTTTCTAGTTGGAACAATTCTACGTATCTGGTCAAATAGTCAATAAAAACTAAAATCTGTTTATTTCCTCTGATGGTGTTCGGGAATGGACCTAAGAAATCCATTGTGACTACTTGAAAAGGATTTAATTCTGAAGGATACATTTCCAGAGGAGCCTTGACGTTGACATTCCCCTTATGTATATTACATAGGGTACAATTCTGAACAAATCGAGTAGCATCTTCACTACATCGAGGCCAAAAATAGTTTCTAGTGATTGTTCTACATGTTTTCTTAATTCCAGGATGTCCTGATAACTTGTATGAATGGGTTAGTTCTAAAACGTCTTGTATTAGTGTATTAGGAATGTACAAACGTGAACAAGCATTTGGTTCGTCTGAAGTCTTGTACAATAACCCATCTATCAATTGAAAATCTGAATTTTTCTCACCTTGCAAGAGGTTACCAATTACTTCCCTTATTCTAGAATCCTTTTGTTGTTCCTGACGAACTTTGTCTAAATCTAAGTCTGTGATTTGACAACTGAAGGCGGAATTATGAGTGGTAATTTGTTTCTCGTTCTCTTCTTGTGATCTAGATAAGGCGTCAGCTAATGTGTTATATCTACCAGGTATGTATCTAAATTCTGGGGCAAATTCTAATACGCTAACGAACCATCTATTGAACTTCATATTATTGGTAAAAGCCCTTTTCTTGAAAAGATCACAAATGGGTTTATGATCTGTAAGAACATTAATTTTATGTCCTAGCAAAATGTGCCTAAATTTCTGTAATCCCCAGACTAATGCCAAACATTCCCTTTCTGTTGTACTGTAATTTCTTTCAGCTGCATTCAAAACTCTACTGGCATAGTATACAGTCCTCATCCTTGTTTTATCCTTTTGCATCAAGACGGCACCTAGTCCTGTACTTGAAGCATCACAGGCTAAGTAGAATTCCTTCTCGAAGTCTGGATAAACTAGGATAGGATCTGTTATCAACATATCCTTTAGTGTTTTGAACGCTGCTTCCTGTTCATCTTTCCACTCATAGCTAGCATCTTTCCTAGTTAACTCAGTTAATGGTTTTGCTATGGTAGCAAATCCCTTTATGAAAGGTCGATAATATCCTACCATACCTAGGAATCTTCTTAGTGCCTTCAAATTTCTTGGGGCTGGATAGTCTACAATAGCCTTAATCTTTCCTTCTTGCATTTTCAAACCATGTTCACTGATAACATGTCCTAGATATTCTAGAGATTTCTTCAGGAACTGACATTTCTTAATTTTTACCTTTAAACCGGCCTTTCTGAGCCTATCTAATACTAATTCTATTGTCTTGAAATGACTCTCTACATCCTTACTAGCGATTATTACATCATCAAGATAAACCGATACGTCTTCAACATCTCCCAAGATTTGCAGCATTAAACGTACAAACGTTAAAGGAGCTGAAGTAAGACCAAACGGCATTACCTCAAATTGCAAATGTTCTTTATGAGTACTGAATGCCGTGAGATGCTTGGATTCTTCATCGAGAGGAACTTGCCAATATCCACTCAGTAAATCGAGGCTAAAAAAAACCTTGGCACCTCCTAATTGAGCTAACATGTCATTAATGACTGGCATTGGCATTCGATCAGGGATGGTGTGGGAATTCAATTTACGGTAGTCGATTACCATCTTCCATGTACCGTCTTTCTTTGGAACTAGCAGTAAAGGTGAATTATAAGGTGACTTAGAAGGTATTACAACTCCATCTTCCTTCATCTCTTCAACCATCTCGTCTACAATGGGTCTTTGACTTATTGGAAGTTTGTAGTTAGGTATATAAAAAGGTCTAGCACCATCTTCTATGACTATTTTGTGCTGCAGGACATCTGTCCTTCCTAACTTGTCTCCTGTTACTGCTACAACACTCCTATATTTCTCTAATATCTGTATTAACCTGTCCCTACAATGAGGAAAATCTGTATTATTTACTTCCCCTTCTAATTTAACTCTTGTGTCAGCTACAGAAACAAATGCTTTTTCACTTAGGGTTAGTAAAGGGTTAGTAATCACAATTCCCTTACAGAATTCTATGCCGGCATGCAATTCTAGTCTCTTGTCAGAATAATTATACACATAAGTCGTACAATTTCCACCATTAAGTCTTACTAGGGAATTGTCCATTTTCACTAAGTCTGGTAAGTCTTCATTAACTAATAATACATCTGTATCACCTAGGTTTTTATCTGTTACAATTCTAAGACAAACCTTTGTCAGACCTTGTGGATGCAGTATAACGCTATTGTTTAATCTAAATCTTACAAGATTATCATCGGCAGTACTAACTAAGCAGATCTCTTCTGCATTCTGTGCATCGGCAGTGTAACAGACATCAGTATCATCTGAACTTTCATCTTGTGGTATCACAGAACCTAGCTCTGTCATTTTCAGGTTGCCTAACAGCAACACCTCATTGAGATACTTCTCTTCCGTATCTTCTCTTATTATTAAGTGACTACAATCTATTAGCGTGTCAGGATCGTCAGGTTGGGAAAAAGAACTAAGTTCTTCGGAGGTATCTACTTGTCGTGCACTTGAGTTATCAGGTTCATACCTGCTATCTGAGAATTCCTCCTGAGTGGCTTCTAGGCTTTTAAAAGTAGTTAGTCTATCTTCTTCTATTTCTTCTATCATTGAATTTCTACTCACTGTCCTACCCGGGTTAGCATTAAATTCTATTTCTATCTGTTGGATGTCTACTTCTTCAGATGAGGCTGTCTCAGGTAAAGTGATCAAGTTTATCTGAAACTGTTCCTCTTCTTCAAGAGAGCAAACATTTCCTCTATCAATTTCCTTGATAGTGATTCTTCCATTGCTACAATCTAGTGCAATTCCACATCTTTTCATAGCCTGGAAGGAAAATAGAGCTTGAGCTGGAAAATATTTCTCTTCCAACACCACAAACTCTTCCCTATATTTCTTATTTAGAATTTCTATCTCTAAATTGACATTGCCTATAGCCCTTATTTGCTTTCCAGCGATCCCCTTTATGGTCCTATAGGATTCTCTCATTTGGGAAAGCTCACAACCTATATGTTTTATTAAAGTGCCTTTATCTATGATACTTACAGTACTGCCTGTATCCAACAATATGGAACTCAGTACACCTTCTAAGTGTACTTGTATGATAGGCAACTCTTCCTGACACGTATTAAAATTCTTTACAGAAAACACTATTTCATTACTTCGAGTAATGTCTGTTGGGGACACATCCTTATTCACTGTCACTATTTCTTTCTGTAAGGATGGACCTTTCTGCTGCACTCTCTGTGATTGTCACTGAGAATCCCCTTGATTTGGGTTACTGGGGGAGGTATTCTGATTATTAGGCTGAGTACTTTGGTTATTTTGAGACCCCTGAGAATTTCCCTGTTTGTTGTACCAACAGTTTTGGATCAAATGTCCTGTCTTATTGCAATTCGAACACCATTTGTTTCTTCTACAATTCTGTGTTGTATGGTTGTTATAACCACAATTTCCACAACTTTGTCTCTGCCTATTGAACTGTGGCCTATTATTCCCTGAATTTTGGCCTTGACTAGCTCCCCTCTGTCCAGGAGTCCTGTTATTTCCATTAGTTCCAGTGGTATTCCCATTGTTACCTCTATTTGGCGGCCTACCTTGATTGTTTCTATTTGATTGATTAAATCTCCTATTGTTGTTCCCACCATTTCTATCAAACGAATTTCTATTTCCCTGATACCTAGACCTAGCTTGCCCTGATTGGTTTCTATTGGACTGATTGCTATTATTTCTTGGGTTTCCACTAGCTACGGTTCCCGTAAAATCTGCACTACTACTTGATGAATTCTGTTTTACTTTCCTTTCTATGTACATCAAAGTTTGTACAATTCCATCATTTGGCTTCCTATCACAGTACTTCTTTAAGGCTACTCTTTCTTCCTTACCCAAAGCATCGTAGATTGGTCCTAATGACATATATCTAAGTACCTTGGATATACTAGCTAAATCTGTTTCATCATCATCAAATTCATCCTTCCTTCCAACAACAATTCCTACAGCTTTCATATCTGTCGTCACTCTATCTATAGCTTCTTCTACTCTAGTGGCTAAAACTAAGTGATTACCCTCATATTTCTGATGATGGAAAGTTCCTATGTTATACTATGGATCTTTCTGTGCTTCTGGTTGCCAAAATTGTAAGCACTGTTTCTTGAATTCGTTAAACAGAGTAATATTCCTAAAAAGTACTGAATGCAGAACTGTATGTGCATCACCATGTTCCATACTAACATACAAGAGTGCTTCATCTATTTTCTTTCTCTCATCTGTGATACCAGCAGCTGAAATTCTGCTTTCTGTGTCTGCTATCCATCGATTTACACCATATTCTTCTAATCTACTTTTATCTACATTACTTGGGTCTACCGTTCCACAAAATCTAGTGGCTTGGGTTATTACGGCGGCTTGCGCCATGTTGTTATTTCTAGGTACAATGGAAGTTATTGGGTTAGTGGTTACAACTGAAGGGTTAGGCGCACTCGGTAAACTAAGTGGGGGACCTTGACTACGAGAACGTCTGGGTCTAGTATTACTAGGATCAATTGGTCTAGAAAGTCGTTCAGGTACAGGTCTTAGGTTATATGGAGTCTGGTCTTCGCTTCTTGTCTGTTGCAGTCGGGCGATAACTTCGTCAAAAGTGTTATTCATATTAATTCATAAAATATTCAATGATTCCAAGAATGAAAAATTGAAAAAAAAATAAATTTGAGAATCAGGTACTTACTTCAATTGCATGTTTGCTGAGTTGACTGTATCCCTCTATACAAAAAAAATTCAAATTTTTCCTAACTCATTCCTTCATAGGACTCTCTCAATCTGAAAAAGTCTGATATTAGTATTTATGTACACAATTGTTTGGGTTCCACTGCAAAATGCTGCGCCAAGTGTTTAACAAAAAAAATTTATTATGCTAGAACAATTTAAACAGAATTGTCTCTATCACCAAGTGAACGAAAAATTCTATTTCGTAAAAAAAAATTACTAAATATGAGAAAAAAAATTTTTATTTCCTTCGTACAACAATAAGGAAATATTGTTCAGAATATTATTCAAAAGAAAAATAATTTACTTAAATCATTTATGTTTAAAAAAAAATTATTTTTCTTTTGAATAATATTCTGAACAATATTTCCTTATTGTTGTACGAAGGAAATAAAATTTTTTTTTCTCATATTTAGTAATTTTTTTTTACGAAATAGAATTTTTCGTTCACTTGGTGATAGAGACAATTCTGTTTAAATTGTTCTAGCATAATAAATTTTTTTTGTTAAACACTTGGCGCAGCATTTTGCAGTGGAACCCAAACAATTGTGTACATAAATACTAATATCAGACTTTTTCAGATTGTGAGAGAGTCCTATGAAGGAATGAGTTAGGAAAAATTTGAATTTTTTTTGTATAGAGGGATACAGTCAACTCAGCAAACATGCAATTGAAGTAAGTACCTGCATAACATATACATACATATACATATACATATATATATATATATATATATATATATATATATATATATATATATATATATATATATATATATATATATATATATATATACATATATATATAATATATATATATATATATATATATATATATATATATATATATATATATATATATATATATATATATATATATATATATATATATATATATATCCTAGAGCAGAGCCTCGATGGCTCAGTCGGTTACAGCAGCAGCTTCGGACTTCGTAGAGGTCTGTGGCGCGGGTTCAAATCCGCAGCCGACTGGTCAGAGAGGCAGACACTTTGCTATCTGTGTAGACATCCCGGGATTATATATGTAATCAACGGATAGGTTTGCTTAAAAAGCAAATGGGTGTTACAGACTAAATACACACACAAAACAAAGCCACTACAACACCTAAAAACATAACAAACATCTCACACGTCTCAAACTCTCGCCCTACCCGCGCAACAACTTCTCGCTGCTGGGAAGAAAGGGCGTTAGGTCGGGTATGATACATGAAACATACGTTACCGGGGTCTAAGCGATGTCAGGCAGGGCAGCCGATCGAGACTACAGGTCTACCCCAAAGCCAAATCAAAAAGTCCTTCAAAAGAAGGCATCGTGCTTACCCCATACAAAAATGGGAAAAAAGCACGTTAAAAGAAGAAGAAGAAGATATATATATCCTAGAGCAGGGCTTACAAATCTTTGTGGTTGGTGGGCGTGGTGAGTTAACTTCAAGGGGTGTTTGCGTCATGATCCAGGAGTGTTTAGGCCATATATCACTCAGCCAATCAGAGCTCTCCGTTATCCACCCATCCATCTGCCAGTGCATAAACATTCCTATATAATAATAATATGTCTGTTAAAAGGAAAAATAATTAATTTTCTTTGTGAAAAATCTGATATGAATTATTTCTGATCCTGAATTTTCATTTTATTTCTTCCTGGCCTAGTTGTGCTTTGACGGAAGTTACTGTCTCTCAGTGAACTATAATTTCTTTACTAGGCGAGGTGGGCAGGGACGTGGGTCATGTCACCCTTGTGACGTCAGAACCTTGCCTCAACCGAAGGTGCCCATTGGTCAGGGGATTACTGGTATCTTAATCCCGACTCCACCACTGCGCCACCCTGCACTGGTATAAATAGACTCAAAATGGTATCAAATTTCACTTTGGTCTTTGCACGAGGTGTCGTGATAAGTGGCTTTCGGTTTCCAAGTCTCGTCGAATCGAAGACTTTAATTTCCACCGCTGATTATTTTAGTGTACAATTTTCTTTTAAGAGACAGTATACAGAAATGGAAGGGACCGTGTGGGCTTTCGTATGCGTCGCCCAGGTGAGTAGAATTATAATGGTAACATTTAATCTTCAAAATATTTGCAATTTTGCCAAATCTATTATGTTGCCTGTCTCTCCCGCCGCCCACCCCCCACCTCTCTCTCTCTCTCTCTCTCTCTCTCTCTCTCTCTCTCTCTCTCTCTCTCTCTCTCTCTCTCTCTCTCTCTCTCTCTCTCCAAACTAAATTTGTTGGGTATTTCCATGTGGTTTTTCATAACTGAGTTTGAATAAGAAAGGGTTTAGTTTTTATCAGATTTCTAGTTTTAGTTCTATTGCTTTATGGTTCAGTGTTTTCAATTACTTTCCAGGTACTTTTGTTACACCTCAACACCACTGATTTGTATATGTCCATTCTCGTGGTCGGATTTGCACTTTTACAGTTTCCCTTGATTTTCTTCATATATTCGATGTACATCACAATATATATGAAGGTAAATAAGGATGGGTTTGACACTTTCCCAAAAGGATATATTTACTACTTAATTTTGACATGAAACTCTTGACTTCTTATAGTCAGGTAATGGCTGGTTGCACAATTGTAAATAAGCATTTTTAACTTATCACATTTGGATAGTTTTTGTGAAGGCTAAATTAAAATGTTCATAAATGACAGCGCTTTATTCTCATAACCGTAATATTTATCTTTGCTTTCAGGTATCAATCCTATTTAGGTTTTCTGTCCATCCAGTTCCATATGTTCTTCAACATTTCCACATTTTTATACCAATAGTTCAGTGTAGTCCATACCCAAGTAAAATTCCGTATTATCCGCGAAAACATTAAAATTTATTTCATTTTTCCATTTTTAATCATTGACTGTATACACTAAATTATGTCTGTTCTTCGACACTGCCTTGTGGCACTCTTTTCTGGAGAGTTTTTGTCCAAATCAATATTGAATTCCTGAATCAAGCGACATTTTGGATCAATAGCATTAGCATCACATATTTGTCATTGGTTTCATATTTTAGGTCATTCATCACAGAAGGAAATACTATTTCGATAAAGAGGTAAAATATTGCATCGTTCAGTATGTTCAACAACGCTTCCAAAAATTCGTTTTTTTTATATGGTAAAAAATGACGTACATGATTTGAGGGTAACCTTAATCATTTGAGTCTTTTCTAATTTCTAACTCTTGAAACGGGTCATCATTACAGAGTGTATTTTCGCCCTACTTTATTTTTCTAAAATTTTCCTCATGCCTCACATAAAAAAAAATACTTCTTGGAAATATTAATTTTTTTTATATTTACATAACTTTTCATATTTTCTGCAAAAAAAGGACGATTTGGAAATTAATTACTTTAACTTGCTTTGACGGTAATTTACACAGCTTTTGCTTATTTTTGCTATAGTACCGTAATTAAGTAAATTATATTATTTTTTCTGTAAATTTATCTTGAACTTTATTTAGTTCTCTGCCCACTTGTGGTATTCTGGCTTGCTGAGTGATCACAGATATTTCAGTTGTTCAGTGTGATCAGGACTTCATGTTTAATATAGCCTACGGCAAGATCTTGCGATTATATTTAGTGAGCCTATCTCGTTGGAATGGTTTTATACCAAGGTTGGAACTTTCAGTATTCTACAAACTGTCTTCTCATATAAGAGTTTGACTGCAACATTAAATACATCTAAATAGTCTTTTGGTTCGTTAACTATTTGCTATTGCCTAACCAAA
The DNA here is from genome assembly GCA_039081455.1 of Macrobrachium rosenbergii. Classification (NCBI taxonomy): domain Eukaryota; kingdom Metazoa; phylum Arthropoda; class Malacostraca; order Decapoda; family Palaemonidae; genus Macrobrachium; species Macrobrachium rosenbergii. The sequence goes on from JANJGK010000014.1 coordinate 3,075,770, forward strand.
TAATTTTTAACTTGAATATGTCACATTGTTATTTTTATTCCTACTGACTAAACCTTGAAGAGGCACTTCTTGCATCTAAGCTGGGTTTGTTTTTCATGGTCAGTTATAGTATTCATTCCTGCTTCTACGAACAACTATAGTATGGTATGTGTTCTGTATGTTAGCTATGGCAATTTATACCCTTTTTCATAAAACAATATTCTTTCAGTAGTTGGTCTTTCTCACATTTTCGTCATACAGTTTCCCCTTAAGCTTCCTCCGCTTATTTTAAAGTTTTTGACATTTAAAGTATTTTGTTACAAGGTACCGGTCAACGACACTGCAAAATTTGCTGAATTTTAGCCTGCCGTCATGCACTGCTCTGCTCGATTTAGTCGGTTTTGAACATTTTATGATGTAATTTCCATCACTTCGTCTTTTACTTTATCTTGTGTCAGTTTGGTTCTCTTACCTGATTTTTGGTTACGTATTTTGGTCTCTTGTTCATCATCTTCTAAAATAATTTCCTTAGTTGTTGCGGGGTCTCTTTTAACTTCTTCCCCAGTTGCGATGTTTATTACGAAATACTTTGTAAGATTATTATTTTTTGCAACTCTTAACACACTTTTTTTTTATCAGATAACTCGTATAGGGTCTTAATTTTGCTTGCCAATCGAATTTCCGGAATCACTGACATGTTTTTCTTCTGCTCAAAAGCTTTCGTTTGAAGAGTCAAGCAATTTTAGAAATACTTTACTCTAATTTGATATTGATGCTTCAAAATAATATTGTAGCGTTAATTTGTCCAATTTTCATTGATTTCTATGACTGTCTTCATATACTTCCCTTGACTTCGTGTCTTTTTTAGACATAACTTTCGTGAGAAGCTCTGCAACTACATCGAACATGTCACGCGTCTTCTTAAAATCCTCGTGTCTAAAAGTGATGTATTTTTTCCCTGCCTAAAACACAACAAATTTCAGTTTGTTATTTTTTTCGTTCTATATGATAGTACCTAGACTTCACTTTATTATTTTATTTTACTTTTTACATTCACAAAAGTTTTTATTGGTCTTAATTTTCCCTAAAACTGTTAGCATTTTTTTATTTCTACCTAAAACCTTGGCCCATTTCACCTAGCTTCTCATCTGCTGAGGCAACAAAGAAACTCCAGCGATGAAAGATAACCTGAGAGGACAAGGCATCGGGGAGTTAGTGGGCTAATTCGTCGTAACTTGTAAAATACCAAATGGAATCTATGCGAGGAAAAATATTTAAACACCTGTGGTCTTTCAAGCCTAAAACTTATTTCTCCCGGTCCTAGAGAACTGTATTTAAAACAAACAATGACACTCCAATAAACGACTAAGTTTAAGCGTTCAAATAATTTATTTTTTATGCCTGGTATCTAGTGGAATATACCACCAATTAAAAGAAGGACGCATTACATTTGTAACCTTGAATGAAGATACCCTAGAAACGGTCCAACACAGATCATATTCGCTTCCTTCGGGTAACTGTTTAACTGAATTGAATGACTGTACGTAAATATCGAGGACGGAGTAAAAAAAAAAACTTCAGATTCCTTTTGAAAATGTTAAAATTAAAACACAGTAAAATTGATTTAAGTCTGTTTTTAAGCCTTACGGATTGCCCAAGGCGTCTTGTGTTGAGAATGCCAAGATGGGATGGGATCCCTTATTGCATACAGCGGCAATTCTTGGACATACAACCTGTGTCAGGATCCTCGTCGATTACCACAATGGAAATACCGAAGGACTGGGGTCAGGTATGCAATGATTTACACGTTTGTTAACTGACTTGAAATGTTTGAGTTATCTAATATTTAATATAGTCACCTCGGCTCACAAGTGGCCTACTTTTACATGAATATTGTAATATTGTAATATATATATATATATATATATATATATATATATATATATATATATATATATATATATATATATATATATATATATATATATATATATATTGTAATATATATATATATATATATATATATATATATATATATATATATATGTATATGTGTGTGTGTGTGTTTGTGTGTGTCTGTGTGTGCATGCACGTACAGTGTATGAGTGTGTGTGGGTGTGTTATAAAAATTTTTCGAATAACTGACAAGTTCTCTTTTGCAGTGTCAATAAGTGGATGATATATGAATGGAGTTAACCCTTTATGGCGTGCTGCTTCCAAAGGCCACTTAGAGATCGTGGCCTTTCTCCTTTCCAAGGGTGCCGATGCAAATGGCGTCACGACCTTCAACAGCACGCCCTTGGCAGCAGCGTGTTCACACGGACACCTCATATTGCCAGACTTCTTGTGGAACACGGAGCTTGTGAGTCTTTGGGAAGCATTATATTTTGTCTTTGATGATCGTTCGTACAACAACTGCTCTGTATTTAACTAACTGTTGTTCAATCGTTGCCATTTACAGATAATTGTTTCTGTCTGATGCCACGTAAAATACCGCGCCATCTAGTTTTTTTAGTTGGCAATGATTTATTTAAACATATTAATTTATTTGTTAGTTTGTTATTAAGCTTTTTATTTATTCGCTTATTTGTTTGTTTGTTAATCATTAACTTATTTAATTTTGCATTTATTTCTTTGTTTCTTTGTTTATTTACATATTTATGTATGTTGTTATTTATTCATGTGTTATTCCAGACATTGAAGCTGCCGATCACCATGCGGACGCTTGTCTGATGCTCACTTCTTGCAACGGTCATCTGGAGACTGGGAAGTACCTTTTATATATTGGAGCTGACGTGAATAGCAAAAATATATAGGGGAAAGGCGCTTTGCATGGATGTGCAGAATCAGGATATCTGGAAATAATGAAGGCGTTGCTGGACCACAATGCTCGTTTGGATGCTGATTATTCTGGTAAGTTGGATGGAAATACTTATGTTCAACTGAATTATTTTGATTGTCTGCGCTAAATACAAATTCCCAGTGCATAGCAGTATAAATTAACTTTTAGAATATGAGTCCACGTCATTTTGTTTATAAAATGAAATGTACCCTTGCACAAAATCTTAGTACCAAATGCACTGCCATTAAAATGAATTCAAGTCAGTCACTTTCTTCTGGAGTGATTTATCGATTGTCTTCTCCTTTCCAGGAACAACACCCTTAACGGCAGCGAGCTCTGTGGTCATGCAAATTTCGTCGAATATCTCGTTTCCGGAACAGATATATCCAGGATGGAGAAATCGAAGCACTGGAGCTTCTTGGAGCCTCAGTTTTAGACAAAATGAGAGATGCAGTCGGTGCTGTCGAGCACTGGAAATCAGCCCTGAGTCTGAGGTGGGTTTTAATGAAAAGTCCAAATGATTTTTTTTTTTTTGAGCTAATTAACAATTTTTAATTTTGTGTATTGGAAAACAGATTAGATTCACTCAAATATTGTTTATATATTTAAATAATGATGTGTAACTGGCCTGATATTTGTTTTCTTATTCTTAAATCACATATCCCTGAAAAGAGGAATAATTTGGTTATCCCAATCTCTTTTGCAATGCATTTTCAGGTGAGTCAATGGAGCGCTGATGTACCCAAAACCTGACCATCATGTCAGTCCTTTGTGTGACGAATTCAGTGAATTCACGACCTTGCAACAGCTGGAGGCTATAGAAAACAACAACAATGCAGTCCACGTACAGTCCCTGCTTGTGAAAGAAAGGATCTTAGGACCTGATGATCCTGAAACAATGAGAAGTATCCGGTCGACAGGACTTGATTATGCAAGAAGCGGCGCTTTTAAATGGTGCATCAACTTATGGGTCCACGCCATCAGTATGCAACAGCTTCAACTCAAGCCACTAGAACAGAACAGACTGTTTCACCTGCAGTCATTTGTTAGTTTATTTGCAATCTTGACGAACAGTGACCACAAACGCAAAGGGAATTGGGTACCTGTGATCTACTTTGAAGATTTAATGTGCGTTTTCGAAATATGCACTGAGGAGATGGGAGTGATTATTTATACACTGAATGAAGCAGACATTTGTGAAAGAAAGTGGCACGATTCCCACCTCGACCAGATTGCTGCTATAGCAATGAATTTGTTAGCATCATTAACGAGGTTACAGACTGATTGCTCGTCCAGTCAGTGGTACACAGTGAAAATGGCAGTGAGTAGGTTGGTGGATATGGATCCAAGGGCCTCCACAGGTTCGACTCTGCTCCATCTGGCATGTTCAATGACAATCTCTGCCTCACTCAGGGCAGAAATCATAGATCTTCTCCTGGAAACTGGGTCAGATCCTTGTGCCAGAAACCATGCGGGTAACACATCCTTGCATACGCTTGCCTTAAATGAGGAGTTTTCAGGGCACACAGTAGATGCTCTTCTGTCTGCTGGAGCTAAATTGGACGATGTAAATAACCAAGGTGAAACTTTTGGATCATTAGTGGCTTCCCGGGGACAGCCACTTGGTCAAACAGTAGATACTGTAAGTCATACCTCTGTGCAATGCCTGGCTGCTGAATGAATTTTGAAACAATTTTTACAGGGGTGTCTTACATCCCAGACTTTGTTAATTGTTGACATTTACTGGTTTAGTGGACAATTTGTTCAGTAGATACGTCAGATTCATGACTGACATAAATTGTACGTCTTATAATGATGTAATTAATTTCCGTATGAATGTATGTATTTCATGTTATATTTTTATTGTACATACTGTATATCCGCTGTATATATTGCTTTTATATTTATTTCTCTGTATACTCGTTCACTAATTGAATAGGTCATGTTGACCTTATTGGTTTTGTTAATTTACGTTGATGGAAAAACAAAATATCGGTTTTACAAGTGCTTTGTAGTAATGCCTTTATTTTCTGAATTACTTATGGAAATATAATTATGCCTTTGAAAAATGTTATGATTGTCCTTTTACCTCCAAGTAACCGTCTTCTCAAAGTTCACAAGAGTTTAATTCCTTGTTTTCTATAATATTATACGCTTCATTATTTCTTTCTATTTTTCCACTTTCTTCTCTGTTTATCTATGCTTCTCTCTCGTTCTGTTTCTCTCAGCTTGGCTACTCTGCAGGCAAATTGTGCCAAAGCCCTTCCCTTGTCTAGTTAAATAAGCAAGGTAGTTGTCATAATAGGATCCATTACTCAGTAAAACAAAGTAAATTTTATGAAGCTTTGTTTTAGCTTATTTCTGTATGATTGACCCAATGCAACTATCGACTTTGTCATATTTTGTTGTGAAAGCCGCCTACCGATAAACACGAATGAAGGAAATTCATAGGTACTTCACCATTTTTGTGATTTTAAGACAAATATTTTGCAAGTTAGTCTTAAAGATTATAATATCCTGAAATATTTTCAGCCTTTATTTTGGTGATAATAATCATACAGAAATTTTATTCATACGTTCTTATGCTTTATGAATTGACTATGCAATTAGATATTCCTGATTTTATTGGGGAAAAGGATTGAGTTAACTAATGTAAAATGGAGAGAACAACTTCAATTAAAAGCTTAATAAAAACGGGAACGTATATTTTTCTTGACACTGATTTCCGTTTTGTTTCATATCTACGTAATTTTTATCAGAATAATGAATGTATTATGAGACGGTGATAGTTAAAGGTGTCCTTTTTGTTAAATTTTACATAACTCTGTCTTTTTCCAAGGAAAGACGAATGATTTTAACTATTTTTCCATTTTTATAAGTGCATTCCTTCCAATTCCAGGTTGGATTTCTTTCCTGTTCTAAATAGCCTATTTGTCAAATTTGTCAAATGCAAGGAAAAACATGCTGGTTGGGCAGACATACTATACACGTCATACTGTTGACTTCTGAGGGGAATAGTACAAAAGGTAGTGTTTACGGCATGACAGAAAGGAAATGATAATTGAAATAATTCTATAGCGACTTTTTCCCTTGAAATTAAGTTCCCAATTTAACTTCCGTTGTGAAGTACGCAACTCCACCATACAACAGATTTGCTGGCATCCTAACCCTTTGTTTTGAAATGTGGTATCTCTGCGTTACTTTTAGTAAACAAGACGATTCTTCAGGCCATATATGCTTAGCTTAATACATGTAAGATATCAATTATTTTTCATAACAACTCCTAATGTTTGAAACTTATTTGGGAAAAGATAAAAATAAAAGACTAACTGGTATGACGTACTGTATATACCTTGCTTTGCAAATAAGAAATTCTAGATAAGATCTATTTGCTGAGAAAAAATATTATTTAAAAAATCTATGAAATTTTTAAATAGAAGGATTTCTAAAGATCGTTTCACAAGTGAATTTCATTCTTCTCGCCTATTTCTAACTCCAGTCCCATCTCTCTCTCTCTCTCTCTCTCTCTCTCTCTCTCTCTCTCTCTCTCTCTCTCTCTCTCATGAAAACTTTATAGTCAATTTCCTATCAATCAAATTAATTTCAAATTAACGGCTGCTAACCCGAGGTGCGGTTGTGGGGCGTGGACGGCACAGGCACAGGGCTCCCCCAAAAGAATACAAAGAAAATGAATAATTCATGTTGTCATGACACGTGCTTTATGACACATAGGGCATAGAGGGGAATATATAATGGTGATAATAATCAATATATGGCTGTTCTATATTGTTCTTTGATGGATATGGTGATGTTACGCAAAATGAAATAGTTATCAAATCAAACAAGTAGGAAATCATATATAGTTGTTTGAGTAACGACGGGTGTGACCGTTCAACACCGTTACTAAGCTGCGTGCTCTCGGTACCGATATGGCATTATATTAGGTAGCCAGATTTATATAACTGATTTAAAATGCTTAGTCATATTCAGACTAAAGAGTGTTGATGATTTCGCGAACACTGAGATATGAAGCAGAATTTTCATTTCCTGTAACATGATCCAAAATCAAATAAATCAATTCATTTTACCTGACAGTAAGCCTGACCCAGGTGTGGCCCAGTCGTCGACATCAGCTGGGCGAGTCATCTGTAATACTCATTTCTGATTGCTGCCTCAGCCAGTCCTGGGAATAAAACAAAGGATGTGTACATACTGTAATAATACACACACACATTATATATATACTATATATATATACAGTATATATATACTATATATATTATATATATATATATATATATATATATATATATATATATATATATATATATATATATATATATATATATATATATATATATATATATATATATATATATATATATATATATATATATATATATATACACAAAGACTATCATAGGTATGCCTTATACTACTGGGGTGTCATTTGACACAGATATATACAGAGTAAACATTATATACACAGGCACTGGAATACAAAGAATTTAAATTGATAAATTGTTGTATACATATTATATGAGCAGGAAATTATACTTTGGTAGACATTGGTGAAAATGTGAAAACGTTGTAAGAAATATATACATAGTAAGAGATGACATGCATGTAAATATTCATTTGCATAAACAAAGAGATATACATTTTGGGCGCACAGGGCTACCTCTACCCCCAAAAGAAGAGAAGGAAAACTGAATACTTGTGACTTATACAGTTCATGTTTGAATCTGCAGTGCATCAGGAATTATGGCGAAAACTATAACAGATAACAAATACTCAACTGTTAGAAATTGTACGTAAATGGATATGGTGATAAAGTATTGAAATATGAAAAGTCTTAAAATGGAACGAAAGTGAAATCATTGTTTACCTGAACATGTGTGAACGGGCCAAACCCTTACTCTACTCCATAATTTCTAAGATCACTAGGGTGGGGCGAATAAGGAATTCCTGCGGACTTAAATGGGCCTACCAAAAGAAATTTTCCTAAAGGAAAGCCATGATTTTAAAAACGCTTTTGACTTTATGTATTTTCATTGGAAACCTATATATATACTGTATATATATATATACTGTATATATATATATATATATATATATATATATATATATATATATATATATATATATATATATATATATATATATATATATATATATATATATATATATATATATATATATATATATATATATGAGATGTTACATGATGTTTGACCTGCCCTGCCAAATCTGGGTTCATGCCACACGTGGTTCGGCATAGTGCATTCAGGTCATTGATCACTTTAAAATGACTCTGAAATCAACCATCTCCGTAAAGAACTATATCAGTCAGGCTCCCATTGTGACAGGACAATGGGGAAACCGAAACCAGAAACGAAGGATTGGTGTCAAAGGACAAAGGACAGGTTTAAATGGCTAAATAGGTGTGGCTGCCTACACACAGTGAAAGAAGGAAGGGAGTTGGAGAGGCTGGACATCAAGAAAAGAGATCAAGAAAGTAAAGGAGAAGAAGTGCGAGGATCTAAAGGTGAAAGTAATAACTAGAGGTTAAACAGCAAGACTGAAGAAAGGAATGGGCATGGAGGTAAAGTAAAATGTTCAAGTTCTGCAAATGTCCTACGGGCGTTTGCATCTATATTAACTGTAAATAAAAACATATCATTAAATATCACTGGGCGTGTTATTTCATTCCACACAGACGCAAAGACGAAGGAACAAATTCATTCACTGAGACTTTGGGAGGAATTTCTGTTACGAAGTTCTCGCTACACTTTATTATAAGAGAGCAGAGAACGCCGGCGAGATTATTCCATTCCTAAGACCACTTGTGAAGAAGAAGAAGAAGAAGAAGAAGAAGAAGAAGAAGAAGAAGAAGAAGAAGAAGAAGAAGAAGAAGAAGAAGAAGAAGAAGAAGATTTTGTTGGTCATATTTACCTGGCCAACTGAAACATAAGTTAGGTATGAGAGAAGTCAATGGTAATTACTTGATAATCATCTCCTAAAATTACGTGTGTTTTTAGGATATAATTTTCAAGAAATTATTACTGATAATTACCATTAACACCTAATAAAAAGGGGACTATTTTTCGAAGCCTAGTCTTGGCATTGAAGCATTATAGGCTACGCTTCACTGCCAAGCTGTCCCTGAAAAAAGTTGCAGAATTTCTAAAAAAAAAAATGTAGGTTCTATTATTATTATTATTATTATTATTATTGAAAAGAGAAACCCACAAGATTCTTGTGTATAATTTGTTTACTGGTAAATATTTATATATTACTTTGATCTCGAGCACTTTCAGGTCCTAACTGTGACCCTTTTTCAAGAGATGAGGTAGTCAGGCTGGTTCAAGGCCCAGCAATCTTCTGGAACTACTTCTCCCTGTGCTGTCATTTATATGATGGCTGTCCTGGTTTCCATTCTCTTGAGAGTTGTTAATCTCCTCCTGTCGGTTTGATATCCTGATCTGATGGTCAGTGGTATTAATCCTTGTGGTATGTGAGTAGTCACCATCGGTCTGTTGGGCAGGAGACCTAACCTCCAGGTCAGAAGGGTCGATCTAAGCTTCTTTTAATATTAAAGATCGGCTTATGGGATCTTCTGAGGTAAATCCTTTGTTTCATTCTATCACTTTAATCTGTCTGATGAGTGCCCCTTCCACTACCCTCCTATGACTGATGTTATTGCTTTTGTATATGAGCCTACTGTTTTTAAAATCCATCCTATGGTCCTTTTCCCAACAATGCCTAGCTATAGCACTCCCCTGAGAGTTGAGCTGTACTGCCCTCCTGTGTTCTTGGATTCTAGTCCTTATTCCCCTACCTGTTTCACCCACATATTTGTCTCCACAGTTGTTGCAATTAATTATGTATACTCCCCCTACATCATCTGCATTACTATCTTCTCCTTCCAATTTATTTTTACATACTTTGTTTTTTACGGTGTTGTCAAAGGTATACACAAATTTATATTTAATTTCTTTCATCTTTGATGTAATTTGTTTCACTTTAGGCATATAAGGGAGGGAAACTATTTTCTTGTTTTCTGTATTCCATGTACTCTCTGTATTTTCCCTGTAAAAAATCCTCCTAGCTTTGTTGAGTGCCCTTTTTCTGAACCATTCCGGGGATGCTAATGTATCAAAGCTTTTATCAATGTAATTTATTTCTTTATCTATCTTACAAGGGTCACACGTTCTCATTGCCCTGAGAAATAAACCTGTTAGAACACCCATTTTTATATCATGACTGTGAAAAGAGAAGAAATGAATATACGAGGTTTTTGTGTGTGGGCTTTCTGTGTGTGCTGAATTCATAACCTATTTTTTTCCTTTCTATCAAGATGTCTAAAAAGGGCAGTTTATTATCGTTATTTTTTCTAGAGTGAATTGGATATTGTTATCAAAACTATTGAGTTCGTCTAGAAAAGTTTCTATTTCACTTTCATCACCCTGCAGAATGGCAAAAATATCATCCACATATCTCCACCAACCTTTCAATTTCAAGTTAGGGACATTAATATTAGGAACTAGATTAGTCTCAAAATATTCCATGTATATATTAGCAAGTATTGGTGACAATGAGGACCCCATAGCTACTCCATATTTCTGTTTGTATACTTGTCCCTCAAACGTAAAATAAGTATCACTAACACATAATTTGATCAACTCCAGGAAGACACTTATTTCTATGTTTGGATTGAAAATGCCCTATTTTGCTTAGTTTGTAAAAATTCTAAAACTTTATCTAAGGGGACATTCGTAAATAAAGCTACTACATCAAAACTAACCATATGTCCCTTTATATTCTTGTTCTTAACTTTCTCTATGAAATCTGCTGAATGTTTAACATGTGATTCTGAAAATTTATCTAAGTATATTCCTAGTTCTCCAGCTAACCACACAGCTAGGTTTTTGTTGGGAGATTTCATACTAGAAACAATAGGGCGTAGTGGGCAGCCATTCTTGTGTATTTTGGGGCTGCCATATATGCATGCAAGTTCAGGTAGTTTACTTGAGAATAATTTATTGCATAGTGTGTCCTTCCCATTACATAGTTTACTGATTATTTTCTTCACATTCTGGTTGAAGGTATTCTGAAGCTTTTGGACTGTGGGAGGATTCTCTATTTTAGCGTCGGTAGTTTCATCATCTAGTAGCCTGTACATTTTTTCCCTATATTCTGAACTATTCATGATAACAATGCTACCCCCTTTGTCAGCTTTCATAATTCTAATATCTTTGTAACTTTTTAATCTCTGTAGAGCGGTGCTAAATCTCCCTGGCAAGATATCTCCAAGGTTGTTTTCATTACTCCCTATCATCACTCCTCTGAGAAACGGGGCTAAATCATTGTATTGTTCAACATCAAGGTAGTTAATCTTGCTATTGAATTCTATATTGATATTATTTGTAGTCCCTACACAGAAATTTAATCCTAGTCCTAGTGCTGCTGTTTCATCCCTAGTCAATAATCTGCTTGAGATATTCTTTATACTATCCATACTGCTAAATTGATCCAAACGGAATTAGTAAATAATCTCTCAAACTTATTTTTAATGTTGACCATGTTACGATTTATATCAAAGTTTACTCTCTCTCTCTCTCTCTCTCTCTCTCTCTCTCTCTCTCTCTCTCCTGAATGACAGCGTCTTGTTTTACTTGTTAATTGCTTTGTATGATGAATAGAATGATAGAAAGATGAACCAGAGTGATGAATACTAAGGAGAAAATGGTCCTAGTCCAAATGAGCGACCGACCCCACCTGAATAATCTGTTGAGTGCTGTGCAGTTTTCTGTAAAGTCTTAAGGTGGTCATTTGCCTGTTTTGACACAGTTGCCAGTTACCCGATTGTGTTGTTTGTTATACTTTTTTTTTTATTACAAAGTTCTTTTATGACAGGGCATTTATGTGTATTTTTGGAATACGTTTACCACTGAAAACCTTGAATTCGAGTTTCCGAAAGGAAATAAGTTAACTGTCAATCCATGAAAGGATCTCAGTCAAATCTTACGACGCAAAAACCAAGTCTCCCCCGCGCCCGCAAAGATGTCAATCCTAAGTTCTTGATTATGTGACTCAAGAGATTTAGGCCTCCAGACTGTCCCGTAGGAAGGTTAATCTTAATTTCCCCGGAGTCGTGACGTTCTCTCTCTCTCTCTCTCTCTCTCTCTCTCTCTCTCTCTCTCTCTCTCTCTCTCTCTCTCTCTCTCTAATGCACATCGGATGGAAGATGACCACAAATTTACCCCAGTAAACACAGAATAAGGAGCGGAAATAAATGATCAAAACGAAACGATATGGGTTTGGGTGATGCATTTTCATGCATGAATACTATTAAATAAATAAATACTCATAAATGAATTGCCCGAAGAAGTCTAAAAGATAAGAGGGTTCTGCTGAACTGGAAGCCATATCTGGTTACCTGTCCCACCCACCACCTGACAGCTTTCTTTTGATTTATTTATATATTTAAGCCTTCAACCGGCACATACAAACCACACGAGACAATTACATAGTAGCCTGCTGCTGCAACCTCGGATAATCATGTGGTTGCAAAGTGGAAAATCATGAGATGATAGGAAATGACCTCTCTCTCTCTCTCTCTCTCTCTCTCTCTCTCTCTCTCTCTCTCTCTCTCTCTCTCTCTCTCTCTCAATACACACCCACTGCCCGTTTCAGCCTTCATTAAAGTACTTAAGAGAGAGAGAGACCTTACAGACCTTACAGACCTTACAATTCGTTCGGGTTGCCCCAGGTCCCTCAGTGTGAGGCGCCTTTGATGTCTACCAGAGAGTTGCTAACGCATCTTCCGGTATATTTTGCATCTTCCAGTCTTGGATGGTCTGGGATGCATCTTAGATATTTGTCGAGCTTATTCTTAAACACATCTACGCTCACTCCTGTTATGTTCCTCAGATGAGCTGGTAGCGCATTGAATAGACGCTGCATTATCGATGCTGGTGCGTGGTGGATTAATGTCCTGTGTGCTTTCCTTAATTTTCCTGGTATAGTTTTTGGCACTATTAATCTACCTCTGCTTGCTCTTTTTGATAATTTTAGTTCCATGATATTTTCGGTAATTCCTTCTATCTGTTTCCATGCTTGAATTACCATGTAGCGTTCTCTTCTCCTTTCAAGACTATATAAATTTAAGAATTGTAGTCTTTCCCAGTAGTCAAGGTCCTTAACTTCTTCTATTCTAGCTGTAAATGACCTTTGTACACTCTCTATTTGTGCAATATCCTTTTGGTAGTGTGGGTACCATATTATATTGCAATATTCAAGTGGACTACGTACGTACGTTTTATAAAGCATAATCATGTGTTCAGCTTTTCTTGTTTTGAAGTGCCGGAACAACATTCCCATTTTTGCTTTGCACTTTGCCAATAGAATTGCTATTTGATCATTGCATAACATATTCCTATTCAACATCACACCAAGGTCTTTAACTGCTTCCTTGTTTGTGATTGTCTCATTATTAGGTCCTTTATATGCATATCGCATTCCTGAAAAAGGAGCGAAGCCATTATTGCAATTTCCGTCGGGTTGGTTCGTTTGAACGAAGAGAAAGAGACCCTCCCGGTTCAGGCGGAAGGAGGCGACCATTTCGGGACTCTTTGGTGAGGCCTCGCGTGAAATGGAAAGGGTCCGTTACTTACTTACTTAAGTAACAACGCCTCTTTCATCTCGGACTCGAAATAACGTCTTTCACTCAATCATCATCAGGGCAAATAATGTCTGGACTGGTGAGAGCAGTCTCCCTTCCGGTCTGACTGAAATCTCTACTCGACCACCGGTCCTTTTCTCAGGCCTTCTTCTTCTTCTCCACTCTTCTTCTTATCATCACACTAATACATGCATACATACATACATACATACACGTGTATATATATATATATATATATATATATATATATATATATATATATATATATATATATATATATATATATATATGTATAGTGTGTGTGTGTGTGTAAGAGAGAGAGAGAGAGAGAGAGAGAGAGAGAGAGAGAGAGAGAGAGAGAGAGAGAGAGGATGTTGTGAAGAATTCCCGCGAAGGATAAGAAGAAAAAGGAAACCACAGCTGAAGAGGCCCACCAGACCAGATGACGTCACTTTCATAGTCATTTTGAAGCTTTCCATCTGAGATTCAGGGAGAGGCCTCCGCTGGCAGGGGCTGCCCCTAGCCAAGAGCCCGTGCTGGAATAAGGTCAATTCGGTCCAGAACAGCAAGAAGAAGAAGAAGAAGAAGAAGAAGAAGAAGAAGAAGAAAGAGCTGGACAGGGGAAAGCTAAGTTGGAGGACTTGACCAAATCGTCTCACTGTCTGCCTGTCTGTCCATTGTGACGTCATACATTTCCTCGATATAATAATAATAATAATAATAATAATAATAATAATAATAATAATAATAATATGAGTCTAATGATGACTCCTCAGGGAAAGTCCCACGTAGGCCTACACGTTTGTTGAGAGCTTCGTCAAGATGAAACAAGCTCCGAGAGAGGGCGCAGTCTCTGTCCCTCCCTCCCTCACAGGGCGGGAGGGGATGACGTGGGGAGTGATGACGCCATTGGCGAAGAGCCTGTAGAATGATCCTCCTCCTCCTCCTCCTCCTCATCCTCCAATGGGAAGGGAAGGGGAGGGCAGAGGGTGAGAGTCGGAGGAAGAGGAGGAGGAATAGTAGAGGGAATCGGAGCGGAAAGATGGCGGCTGGACAGCGGTAAGCGAAGGTCTGCCCACCACCATTGGGAACCTCCTTTCCTCTGTAGTTCTTCTTCTGTTCTGACTGAGGCCTTCACTCTTCAGTTGCATTCTGTTCCTCCTCCTCCTCCTCCTCCTCCTCCTGAGAGAGAGGCGGCTGGTGGTACCTACGAACGACCCTCTGTCTCTCTCTCGCGGGTTCTTCCTCTTCACAGCTGCTTCTTCCAAAAGGAACTTCCGGGTTTACTGATGAGAACAAATGAAAAACGCCTTTAGGGAGGACCTCTCTCTCTCTCTCTCTCTCTCTCTCTCTCTCTCTCTCTCTCTCTCTCTCTAACACAACCTCTCAATAAGAGGAAGTCGTCCCAATTTTCCACCCACATAAGAATACCAGAAACGAGATCTTGATGGTATAATTTCAAAAATACAGAACGAAGACAAATGGCTCTTTCTTGGAATATGTCCTCATAATTATCGAATTATATCCTGGAATATCGGGAATGACCCTTCAGAGATTCCGGAATTTCGGAGTCAGATATTAAAAGGCCCTTAAAATTAGATTTGTGCAAAAGAGAGAATCTTCTCCCTTAGGCGTTATGTCGAAGTTGTTGAATTTCTCAGAACTGATTTAATTCTACTACCGGCTAATTTTGTTTCTTGATTCCAACAGAATCCAAGAAAGGGACCTTACCTACTATATGTTAAAACTTGGTTGGTTTGGAAGCAAAGATGATATTTTCATAATCAGTTGGCTTTTATTCACTGTAATACTGTATAATACAAGGTTTACATGACAACAGAATAAGCCAAGAATGAAGCATGGACCTGCTAGGCTTTTGGAGTTCCAACAGTGTGTCAGGCAGCCACAACAAACAGTGGACTGTCAACACGATACAGACAAACACTTTTGAAAAAGATAATACACAAATGAATGTCACTACTCCTTCCTTTAAAGAAACTCAATAAAAACATTACACACCTACAAATTAGGCATAAAGGAAAATGCAATTTTGCAACACCAACATTCCTTACAACATCTAGCGTTTCTGACAGCACTAGGCTCACAAAGAAAATGAAAAACATACTCAAGGTGGCCTAAAATAAACTGAACACCAACACTATACTAGATCGAACCTCTGACCGAGTAAATTCATTTTATATAAAGTATCAAGGCCAGCGGTGATTAGGCTGGCCGGAGTCATGACAGAAGTATTGAAGTATTACAGTTAGACTTTTGTGGTTCCACGGAAAATTATGAGCAGGCAGAGGTTCTGCTCCGCCATGCATGCAAGCACCGGCTCCGTTTACTACCTTGCTTACTTTAGGAATTTACATGAGCCGATTCACAGTCGCTGTTGTCAGTCTGTGCCACTCTGTGTGTGATTGCAGGGTGTGTGGTTCCTGCATAATATCCTGCAGGGTTGCTTTTGTTCTTGCGCCTCTTTTCCTTGCAAATGAATGGAATATAAAGTTGAGGCCAAAGGCCAAGCACTGGGACCTATGAGGTCACTGAGCGCCAGAAAGGAAATTGAGAGCAGGGAGGCTTCAAAGGTGTAACAGGAGGAAAACCTCAAAGCAGTTGAGGCACTGTGAAACAATTGTCAGGAGTGGGTGGATAGCAAGTTGGAGGAAAGATAATATGAATGCAGGTACGGTAAAAGGAATGAAAGGGGTTGCAGGTGGGGCCGAAGGGACGTAGTTAATAACCTTTAGTAATGACTACATTGCACTCCGTGAGGTGCACTGGCGGCGCTACCCTTCGTGGCTCGTTTTCATTTCATCTCCTTTTCCACGCCTTTTTTTTCTTCTTCTTCTTCTTCTTCTTCTTCTTCTTCTTTCTGAGGGCCAGTTTCGTCCCTTTGTTGTGATATTTGAGGAGATTCGCCCCGTTTAAATTTCAACAGCCTTTTTTTGTAGATGCGAATTTTTTAAATTCTTGTGTTTATTTTCTTATACTTTTTCCTTTTCAGTTCAATTTTTGTGGCTGATATCTTGAATCGGTCTTATTAGTGAGAGGCACACTGACTTTTATCCTTGTCTTTATATCTGAATTCTGACTGACATGCCAATCCTTTCCAAATATGGTAACAAGTTCAGTAAGTTATTTTCGCGGTTCCCATGACGTTGTCCGCGTGTAAGTCCAATAGGTCTCCCGGGACTTTTCTTCCACATCCTCTGCATAAATAAAGAGGACCTTGCCTTACTTCTTATTTGTAACAGGTCATGTTGTGTTTGCTAATGACCATGTTTTGTTAGTTGATGACCTTATTTGGCCCGCTGCAGACGAATATTATTTGAGAAAGATATTTTGTTTGTTAAAGTCGAATTTTCATTTGATGAATATTTTTCACATCGAAATGTTCAGTGTAAATGTATTTGTGAATGTGTGTACGAGCGCGCTTACAGGCACATGAGCCAAAGTTGTCCTGTCACTTGCAGGACACATTATGGAATCACAAAAGTTGAGAATAGTGTGGATGAAAGCATTTGAAAATGAACTATCAAAAAACATTCTCATGCCATTTCTTACTCATTTTTCATTAGCTCTAATATATTGGGGTGCATGTGGTGCTTTTGCACACCGATACTTCTACTGACATGGACATTCAAGCAGACTGTTTTGGCCTTACTCTCATTCTTTTTCACCTTACTCTTATTCTTCCACAGAGAAGAAAACGTACGTACCAAAAAATGAGAAGGGCGACGAGGATTCAGTCGCAGTCGAAAACAAGAAACCACAAAACTGAGTTAAGATTGAAATAACAGCAAAAAATATTGATATCAAATGATTCAAAGAGAAGAAGCATGCTGGAGAGTACCATCAAGAATTAGAACCGAATCCCAGGGCCCTGGAAAGCCATGGCAAAGAGGTTATGACATAACCTAAGTCAAGTTGTCAACACAGGTGACAGCTACGAAACACTAAGGCACAAATAATCTTAATTTAACCTTGGTATTGTAATTATTCAAACAAAGAGAATACAGAAGTGTCCTCAACCCTGGAACTCTCTCCACCTGTGGTGAATTGATCCTTCGTCAGAGGAATCAGAGAAAAAGTCCCAAAAAGTCTGGCCTGTTCACGGACATAAGAAACTAGTTGAATGCTGTATACTGTACACACTCAACATGAAACAGCAATCAAGCATTAGACGGAGTTATTCAAGAAGGTAACGACATTTCTCAACCACAATCACTTCCTTTCCCTATTTAGAAAGATTGAACTTGGCTGGTGATTTCTGGCCCAGTGGAAGGCTGGAAGTGGTATATCCAGCAACCATCTGGGTAACCTAAGTGGGCGGAAGAGCATAGGTCACGCCGGGTCAATCGTTCCTATATAATGGTATCTGCTAATTTACACTCATTGGTGAGCTACTTTCTCACACTCTATAATTCCACTAACTAATCGAACTTCTCAGGTTTATTTCCAAAGAAGGGATAAACAACAAGGAGCCATAACAGTCACACAGGTAACTTAAAGGAAAAGATAACAAAATGAGAGATATACTTGTTTGGTATTCTGCGCCAGTTGTATTAGTACGCAAATTCACGAAAGACACAAATTCTACATCACTAGCACGTTTCCTCTCAAAATCTGAACTGCTTTGAAGTGGCTAGTGTGTGACTGCTATTAAAATTACCAGTCGTTTGGCAAGAAATGACGTGTGGGTCTTAAGCATAATGTACTAAGCTTTGCTAAACTGCTTTTAGCTGTTACAACTATATAGGACATTTCTCAGTCGTACAAGAATATCTTTGATGAACGCGTGTAAAGCCCTCTAGCTGCTCTTTGCAATTTGGTTTGACTCCGTTGGTCTGCTTATAAGCATGCAAAGCAAAAAATAAAAGGAGTGTCGCTGAAGAAAAAGAAGCTGTGTGCAAATAAAGAGTAAGGAAACCGCAGACCCCAGCCCACTATTGTCTCCCTCCTACACAAACGAAAAATCACGTGAAAGAAGACAAGCCTCAGGGATCTGTCACGTGGATGTAGCTTTCTTCGGAGTTGCTGTTTAAATCCCTTGTTCCTCTTGACGACCGGGATAGTATATACGCACACACACACACACACACACACACACACACACACACACACACAGCAGCAGCAGCAGCAGCAGCAAAAACAGCTACAAACCCAAAAAAAAGCTATTTTTAAAAAAACTCTTTTCGCAAAAAAATACACCCTGAAAAAACAGGACCAGATTTTTTTTATTTTTGTTTTAAACATTATTCACGTTCCATTACTTCCTAATCAACAAAAAATGGTTAACTGTGATTATATGATGCCTAGAGCTTGGCTAACAAGGCAATTTAACACTGGAAAGAAAAACCTATTAGTGAGAAAAATTAAAACTAGGGAAATGAAGGAAAACTAATGGTATCTCAACCACCACTGTCTTGAGAGTATGAGTGATCTGGGTACATAACTAGATTTATATCATTAGAATTTCAATATTTCAAATTTGAACATTGAAATTTTCAATTATCAAACAAGTTTTTTCAATCGTATCTTGAAACCATGAGGTACTGGGGTCAGTTATTACAATTTCAATGCATTTGAACAGGAAGAGAGGTATGAAAACTGTATGATTGGCAACAGTTCCTTAAAATTACAGTATGTATGATACAAGACATATACGTGCTCAGTATCAAATATGTTCAACTGAAACTTGTATCATACATGTATCACATTCAGAGGTATGAAAACTGTATGATTGGCAACAGTTCCTTAAAAGTAGGCCTACGTAGTGTACAACACGTGTTCAGTATCAAACATATTATATATCCTAATATCAAAAGAAAATCGTTCTACCTTAATATATACAGTATACAGCCATAAAAGAAGAAAAAATCATATTAAAATAATTTATTTCAATTATTCATTTAATTCCTCTAATCTAGAAAGAAGGTGTGAATCTTAAATAACATCAAAGTCTATAGTAACTATAAGTAAGGTCTTAAAAAATGGAGAAATTGGATGCAAGGAAAAAAAAGGAAAAAAAAACATTTTTTTTTACAACCCTAGTCCTCTTGCATCAACCCTGTTGTAGTCAACTAACGGATGGCGTTCAGACTCTCACGAGCGGCAATATCGCCCCGGTTATGCTGACGGGAAGCTGCCCGCCCTTCCTCATCTCTTGGAGCATACACTACACAGTATGGGGCAGGAGTCTCTTGTTCACGAGAGAGAGAGAGAGAGAGAGAGAGAGAGAGAGAGAGAGAGAGAGAGAGAGACCCTCTCCTTTTCCGATTTGGTTTAGGAGGGAAAACATTTACTGCGTTTCGTCTATGTAGGCATAAAGGTTGTACTCTTGCACATCAGATTCCACTAACGTTCCTACAACTGCTCTGTTGTTGACGTAAATGTTCTCGCATTCATTGGGCTGCACAATAATGCATATGGAACACTGCTTAATTAACCCATAGATAGAGTTTCAGTGATAATGGGTGATATTTCGTTTCTCATGTGCGTGCACATCGCTTCCTTTACACCAGTGGTTTTCAACCTTTTTGTGCCCGTGGCCCATTTTTGCCATCCCTAAATACTCGTGCCAGTCTGCCTCCGGCAACCGCAGGGGTAAGGCGTGTTCTCTTGACTGCCTAGTATCCGAGGAAAGTAGCCCGTGAGGTTTTTCAAAATCTTTCCTCGATTCTAGGTCTTCGGCATCGTTCTGGCCTCTTATTTCAGTGCCAGCATAGCTAGGCTTATGTGTCACCCTTCTTTGTGGCAAAACTTCAAGAAAGTAGTAAATAACATGATTCAAAATGAAGATTAAGATACAAGACAATAGTCCTAAACCGCATGACGAGCCAAGTAGACGGCTCAAGTTATGGCAGTGTATAGGCGCCATCCAGGCTAGAGTCCAAAGAGTAATCCACGCCAACACAGCATTTCTTGTCAATGTTCACGAAGATGACTCAGAAAAGATTCTTAATTCAGAGAACAGGACAGTTTTTGCAAATGAAAAGTTTGAGGTAATAGACCCCCCAGAATATAATTCCATGAAAACTATAGTAGCAAAATACCTAGACGCTACAACGGTAGAATACGGAGAAGACGACCTTAAAGACAGTATCGAGAGGAAAAACGAATGGGCTGCAGTGGATGAGGTGATAAAAATCCAAAACAATTCCCACACCATGAAAATAAAGTTTGAAACACCGAAGATGGCAAAGAGAGCCATAGAAAGAGGATTATTTGTAGCCTACCAATACATTCCAAGTGAACACATTGAAGAGGATATATTTGTAAATTTGTCATTTTGCTACAGATGCTACTCTTATGAGCATCTGCTTAAGGAATGCCCTAAAGATAATAACTATAAAATATGCTCTGAATGTTCATCACATGATCATACATACAGAGAATGTAAAGAAAATACGAAAAAATGTGTTAACTGCAATCAACAACATAGAACTTTAGCAGCGAAATGCCCAGTGAGAAAGGCCCTAATAAAAAGAAAAATTCAAGAGATCAAAGCAAACAGAAATGCAACATCCACTACAAGCAACCGTACAAGTTACGCCAAAGTGACAGCCACTAATACAGGAAATTGCCAGGCTAATGCAAATAACATCCAAAATAATATAAGTAGAATACAAGAAGAGACAAGAATCACGATAATAACAAATTTAGCAATAAAACTGGGGCTGCGCCAAGAAGTATTCTACCCCTCAGTAATAAACAGCATATTAGCAGATAACAATTTACCTACAATACACTTCTCTAAAGAAACAATAAACATGATAGCAAGCACCATGGAAAGGAATAAAAGACAAGAAAACCATACAAGCAAAGCAGAAGATTTACAAGCAACTCAGGATATACAACAAGATATGCAAGACTGCACACAATATGAAGAAAACACAGCAGAGAGCTCAGAAGACGACTCATCAGAAGAAGACTTTACACTCGGAATTGAGCCCAGTTCGGACTCGAACTCACCAATCCATCCCTCAGGACGCATAAGTAATTTGCAAGAAACGCAGCATCAATTAACAGAAGAAATACAAGCCTCACTACCAAGCTTCTCAGGTTTCTCCAACTCTCCCATCTTACAAAATCCACAGGGATCAACTTCAGCATCAAAAAGTACTACGCCAGTAGCCAATAACACCAGAAAACGGAAAAGTGAAAGAAAAAGAACAAAATTACTAGACCACTGTAACTCGAATGGACCCAACTCTACGAAGAATTAAAATAATTCAGCACAACGTCAAATCCTGGAAAACAAAGAAATTTGAATTATACAATATATATAGAGAAGAAGACCCTGACATAATATTAATCAATGAACATGGTATGAAACGAAATGAAACTCTGAAAATGTTTGGATATAATACATATACGCAAAACTTTGCTGATGAACCCTTTGCAGGAATTGCAATAGCAATCAAGAGTAATATTAGACATAAGATAATAGACGATTTCCAAGACGACTTTTTAGCTGTCCAAATTCAAACTAACAAAGGACCAATAGTGATCGCCACAGCTTATAAGCCGCCAAGAAGACATTATTTCCCACTTCCGGATGTCATGAAGTTAATGAACAGGAGAGAACCAACCTACCTCATTGCCGATCTAAATGCCAGACACCAAATATTTGGATATAGGCAATCTAATTACACAGGACAAGAAATAGTCAGATTAATAAATAAAAAATATATCATACACTTAGGACCTGATTTCGATACCTTTGTAGCAAATAACAGAAAAGGAAAGCCAGATATAATATTGGGAAATAATAAAATTCACCTCAATATTGCCGTTACAAGAGGACCAGCAACCTCCTCCGATCATATACCAATGGTAATTACACTGTCAACCAATCCAATAATGATTCCATCCTTAGAAATACCAAATATAAAAAGAGCAAGTTGGGAAAGCTTCAAAAATGAAATAGAAGAAAGAATAAGTAGACAACTAACAATAAATTCAAATGAAATAGAAACAACAAAAGAAATAGTAGATGGCGAGCTTGAAGAATGGTACAAAAATATAGAGGAAGCAATAAAAAATCATATACCCATAACTAAATACACCACACTTCCACATCCTATTAGTAGTGATAAGTTGAAATTGATACAATGGCACTACAACAACATCCAAAACACAGTACTTATAACAGGGTGGAACAACATATTAATGAGAAGATATGTGTCATTACAAGAACAGTTAGTACAAGAAAACTCAAGATTATATCATCAAAATTGGGAAGACCTAATAAAAAACACAGAAATACAGTACAATAACCCAAAACAATTTTGGAACTCCGTTGCAAGACTGATGGGAAGCAAAACTAATACTTCGCCATACATAAAGCATGGGAATGAGAAAATATATGATGACAAAGAGAAGGAAGTACTGCACAAGGCCTACTGGCAGGAAATATTCCAGATAACGCAGGAGGATAACCAAAATTTCGACAACCAACATGAGACAATAGTCAATGAATTCATTGAACAACATAGAAACAGAGCAAATCCGCATCATGCACCTGATATTAGCAGACTCAATGAAGACTGCCCATTAACAAGGAAAATAGAGTTATGGGAAATCAAAATAATAATTAAAAATTTTAAACACAAAGCACCAGGAAAGAGTGGAATTAACAAGGTCATAATTCAAAATTTACCAGACATTGCACTCGAAAAATTAAGAGAAATATACAACTGGGCCCTCTCAATGGGATATTTTCCAATTATATTCAAGAATGCAATAATGATTTTGATACCCAAACCAGGAAAAGATACTAGTCAGGTAGAGAATTATAGACCAATATCATTACTAGAAGTACCGGGCAAAATATTTGAAAAAATAATTAACAACAGATTAGTGTTGTTCCTAGAAGGTAATCAGCTACACAATAATAATCAATATGGATTTAAAAAAGGAAGAGGGACCCAGATTGCAATAGCAACAATATATGAGAGTATTGCACTATCACAAAGAAGAAGGTACCTATGTAACCTAGTATGTAGAGATATAACAAAGGCATTTGACAAAGTATGGATACAAGGACTTCAATACAAAATATTACATCTCAACCTTCCAGACATTTTTGAGAAAATACTATGCAACTTCATCAAAGATCGAACAGCAGCAATCAAGTCACAAAATTACATAGGGAATCCATTCCCGTTACAAAGTGGAGTCCCACAAGGATCTGTACTCAGTCCAACACTATTCATATTATATACATCAGATATGACTTCACCACCAGAGTACTGTACTGATGTCTGCTTTGCAGATGATATAACTCAAATAATTATACACCCAGAAAAACGCACTCGAAGAGGGGATCCAACTTTGAAAAGACAAGTAGCACAAAAAACAATGAACCAAATTGAAAGAATAAATCAGTTTGAAAAGAAGTGGAAGATAAAGACAAATAAATCTAAATTCCAACTAGTATCAGTGTCTGCTTACAAACCTGCACAAATAATGTTAGACCAACAACCGATGAATTTTAGTAAAAGCACAAGAATACTAGGAATGCAATTCGGACAAAGAGGAATATCAAGACATGTGAGAGAAAGGCTAAGAATAGCAAGAACACAAAATACAAAGCTAAAACGATTTAGGAATATGAACACAAATATCAAAATCCATTTCTACAAAAGCCTAATCAGACCAATAATGGAATATCCACCAATACCCACGTGTTTAGCATCGACTTCCAATATAAGTGCATTACAAAAATTCCAAAATAAGATACTAAGGTCCGCAGTGAGAAACAATCAAGATGATGACGGTCTGAATATAGAACAAATACACAAAAAATACAAAGTAGAACCAATTAATCAAAGATTATACAGACTGGCAACCAACATATGGAGCAAACTAGATCAGTACAACAGTGAATTAACAGAAGAATCCGTAGCAGAAGAGAGAAACCACCCAAACAACATAGACCACAGATGGTGGAGAAGAGTATCTTCATATCTTCATCGTGATGAACCTCAACCATTATATTATTAAGAAAAGCCTTGTGAAAAAGTAATATTTAAAATTTACTAAGTAGGTATCATGTAAAATCATTATGATAATTAACATCAAGGTTAAAATGAGGAAATTGGAACTAATTTTTTTATTTTATTTTATGTTTTAAATATGATTATACTAATAAGAAATAAAATTCAAAATATGCAATATGTACAATTTACTATGTTGTTATAATGTAAAATTATTATTGTATTGTGTTAATATTAGAAAAATTGTACCCTTACCTAAATAAAATTGTGGATAAACCACACTTGACATTACTCTTACTAATATTTCACTTTCTAAACTATTCCCTACCATGGTTAGCTAGCTAACTGCCCTCACCCTTCTTTCACCCATCTTACCTATCAGCTAAAAAAAAAAAAAAAAAAAAAAAATACTCGTGCCCCACTGCCCTTCAGAACTGTGTAATGATGATAACAGAATTATGAAACAACATTTTCAGAATACCTTATTAGTTTAACATTTTTATTTGTGGAATTATTTTTCAAACACTTTATTAGTTATACATTTTCATTTATGAAAGAAAGCACTGGCCTGCATTTACCGTAAATGATTTTTCATTTTTTAAATACTATTCTTAAGATGTCCGTGGCAAGAACCCAGGTTGAAAATCACTGCTTTACACTCTAATTCAGACAAGCAAATACCGTATTTGCCGCGCATAAGACGCACCCCTATTTTACAAGGATATTTTGTGGAAAAAAACTATTTTAGTATGCCTCATCATACATTTACTGAAAGATATTTTAAAGTGATTTTGTAGGGAAAAGTGTATGATTCTGTGCATGAAATGCAATATTGTGAGAGTATACTGGAATAACGTATGAAATCATACGTAAAATTACACTCACCATTAAAGGAAACTAAATGAAATTTACCATAAATAAACAACGCTATCATTTTGTTTACATCCACTCATTGCAAATGGCTCACAGCCTAACTGCCGACGTATCGTAGGCAATTTTACGTAAGTTTAGATAACAGACAGATAATTCGGCTTGTTTTCAATATTTTATTATAAATAACACACCTACGAAAAATTGCTTACGATACGTCGGCAGTGAGGCTGCCAGCCATTTGCAATGAGTGGATGTAAACAAAATGATAGCGCCGTCCTGGTGGCCTGTCACGGTAACACATAAACGTTGTTTATTTACGGTAAATTTCATTAAGTTTCCGTTAAAGGTGTGCAATTTACTTATGACTTCATACTTTATTCTAGGAACACAATTTACTGTAACAATTAGGCTTGTTTTTCAGTTGTTGTATTACCAGTAACAATTTTTGTGCCTACCCAGTATGCTCGCCGTAGACTACTTTTCTACTTTTCTATCAATTTTATCGTTTCACTCTATTGTCATTTATGAGTATCAACGAAGGTTTCATACAAATAAATCCAAAAAGCAATCCTAATGATGCAGGAACATCTATGTCTCTTTCCAGTCGTGCTGAAATATTTGTCTCATCAATCTCATTGTCTGACAAACGCTTCAATAGTGAAGCTCCAGTTTTTGGAGAAACTGCTGCCAATTAAATATCACAATATACAGAAATATGAGTATGCAGTGTCACAGACACATCTCAAACAGCAAGTGACACAGACACATTTCAAATAGCAAATGACACAGACACATCTCAAACAGCAAGTGACACAGACACATCTCAAACAGCAAGTGACACAACCACATTTCAAATAGCAATTGACACAGGCTTATCTCCAATAGCAAGTGACAGACACATCTCAAATAGAAGGTGACACAGACACATCTCAAACAGCAGGTGACACAGACACATCTCAAACAGCAAGTGACACAGACACATCTCAAACAGCAAGTGACACAGACACATCTCATATGATAAAAATTATGAATTGACAGTGAGGATTTTAACCAAAGACAAAGAAAAACTATTAAATTTAATAAGTTAAAATTACAACCGATCGATTGCCGTTTCTCTGCCTTGAGAGGAAATCACCCTAATGATGTCTAAGAGTGTATGCACCACTTCCTCTCCACCGCAACTCATTTACCATACGTAAAGGACCTAAAATAAGAAAACGTACCCATTGAAAGAATCAATTTAACGTAGTAAATTAATTAACATCAAATTTAACGTGAAGGTAAGCAATTCAACAAGTTTTCAAAAACTAGTTTCGTGAAATATCGTAAATTTCGTAAATGAATAGTCGTTACTAAATAAGAAAAAATATATTTGAATTACGTTCGTAGTTAATCTTAGTCAAAATGAAACTCTACTGGTTTATAAACAAAAGGCCTAAGTATAATGGTAATTACAATGATAAAATCCTTTACTTTAATTTTTTCGACGTGTTGGCGACCATAATTTAAACTATAAGAAGCGTAAACTATATCTAAGAAACAGATCAATCCTATTGAGCCTGCATAAGGTCTCTCAACTGACTTACATTTCTTTAGATCCTGGTCTTTCGTGGTTAGATGATAAGTCCAGTTACTCGTGTTGCCTCTCTCCGAACATGAAATCCTATCGCTCGGCCTGGGTGGAGTTTATCGCTCCATGCCACTTGAAAACTCCAGGGTAAAAAAAAATGTCAGAAAATCTCAAAGGTCTGGTGCCACTCCGCCCCGTACTGCTTTCTGTGCTGGACTCCTGCCTGGATTCTGTCTTACTGGAATCTGTCTCTGGTTTTTGCTGGACTGCCGAACATAAATACTCAAAGGCAAAATTAGTGGATATTTAATTGTCCAACAGCCAGTTTCAAGAACTATTCAGGCTCAATAGTAAACAAAGTCGCAAATTATCCTATAACCATAAAACAAATTACCATTAAACAAATGCCCATAGTTCCAACCACCACCAAAGTAAACAAAAGACAACGTACTCTTCAGTACAAACAGAAATATAAAAAAAATAAAGATATTTCTTTACATCTCAAACAGCAAGTGACACAGACACATTTCAAATAGCAAATGACACAGACACATCTCAAACAGCAAGTGACACAGACACATTTCAAATAGCAAATGACACAGATACATCTCAAACAGCAAGTGACACAGACACATTTCAAATAGCAAATGACACAGACACATCTCAAACAGCAAGTGACACAGACACATTTCAAATAGCAAATGACACAGACACATCTCAAACAGCAAGTGACACAGACACATTTCAAATAGCAAATGACACAGATACATCTCAAACAGCAAGTGACACAGACACATTTCAAATAGCAAATGACACAGACACATCTCAAACAGCAAGTGACGCAGACACATTTCAAATAGCAAATGACACAGATACATCTCAAACAGCAAGTGACACAGACACATCTCAAATAGGAATTGACACAGGCATATCTCCAATAGCAAGTGACAGACACATCTCAAATAGAAGGTGACCAGACTCATCTCAAACAGCAAGTGACACAGACACATTTCAAATTGAAAATGACACAGGCATATCTCCAATAGCAAGTGACAGACACATCTCAAATAGAAGGTGACACAGACACATCTCAAACAGCAAATGACACAGACACATCTCAAACAACAAGTGACACAGATACATCTCAAATAGCAATTGACACAGGCTTATCTCCAATAGCAAGTGACACAGACACATCTCAAACAGCAAGTGACACAGACACATCTCAAACAGCAAATGACACAGACACATTTCAAATAGCAAATGACACAGACACATCTCAAACAGCAAGTGACAGACACATCTCAAACAGCAAGTGACAGAGACACATTTCAAATAGCAGGTGACACAGACACATCTCAAATAGCAAGTGACACAGACACATCTCAAATAGAAGGTGACACAGACACATCTCAAATAGCTAGTGACACAGACACATCTCAAACAGCAAGTGACACAGACACATTTCAAATAGCAGGTGACACAGACACATCTCAAACAGCAAGTGACACAGACACATTTCAAATAGAAGGTGACACAGACACATCTCAAATAGCAAGTGACACAGACACATCTCAAACAGCAAGTGACACAGACACATTTCAAATAGCAGGTGACACAGACACATCTCAAACAGCAAGTGACACAGACACATTTCAAATAGAAGGTGACACAGACACATCTCAAACAGCAAGTGACACAGACACATCTCAAACAGCAAGTGACACAGACACATTTCAAACAGCAAGTGACACAGACACATCTCAAACAGCAAGTGACACAGACACGTCTCAAACAGCAAGTGACACAGACACATCTCAAACAGCAAGTGACACAGACACGTCTCAAACAGCAGGTGACACAGACACATCTCAAACAGCAAGTGACACAGACACGTCTCAAACAGCAGGTGACACAGACACATCTCAAACAGCAAGTGACACAGACACGTCTCAAACAGCAGGTGACACAGACACATCTCAAACAGCAAGTGACACAGACACGTCTCAAACAGCAGGTGACACAGACACATCTCAAACAGCAAGTGACACAGACACGTCTCAAACAGCAGGTGACACAGACACATCTCAAACAGCAAGTGACACAGACACGTCTCAAACAGCAGGTGACACAGACACATCTCAAACAGCAAGTGACACAGACACGTCTCAAACAGCAGGTGACACAGACACATCTGAAACAGCAAGTGACACAGACACGTCTCAAACAGCAGGTGACACAGACACATCTCAAACAGCAAGTGACACAGACACATTTCAAACAGCAGGTGACACAGACACATCTCAAACAGCAAGTGACACAGACACGTCTCAAACAGCAGGTGACACAGACACATCTCAAACAGCAAGTGACACAGACACGTCTCAAACAGCAGGTGACACAGACACATCTCAAACAGCAAGTGACACAGACACGTCTCAAACAGCAGGTGACACAGACACATCTCAAACAGCAAGTGACACAGACACGTCTCAAACAGCAGGTGACACAGACACATCTCAAACAGCAAGTGACACAGACACGTCTCAAACAGCAGGTGACACAGACACATCTCAAACAGCAAGTGACACAGACACGTCTCAAACAGCAGGTGACACAGACACATCTCAAACAGCAAGTGACACAGACACATTTCAAATAGCAAATGACACAGACACATCTCAAACAGCAAGTGACCCAGACACGTTTCAAACAGCAGGTGACACAGACACATCTCAAACAGCAAGTGACACAGACACATTTCAAATAGCAAATGACACAGACACATCTCAAACAGCAAGTGACACAGACACATTTCAAATAGCAAATGACACAGACACATCTCAAACAGCAAGTGACACAGACACATTTCAAATAGCAAATGACACAGATACATCTCAAACAGCAAGTGACACAGACACATTTCAAATAGCAAATGACACAGACACATCTCAAACAGCAAGTGACGCAGACACATTTCAAATAGCAAATGACACAGATACATCTCAAACAGCAAGTGACACAGACACATCTCAAATAGGAATTGACACAGGCATATCTCCAATAGCAAGTGACAGACACATCTCAAATAGAAGGTGACCAGACTCATCTCAAACAGCAAGTGACACAGACACATTTCAAATTGAAAATGACACAGGCATATCTCCAATAGCAAGTGACAGACACATCTCAAATAGAAGGTGACACAGACACATCTCAAACAGCAAATGACACAGACACATCTCAAACAACAAGTGACACAG
The DNA here is from genome assembly GCA_039081455.1 of Macrobrachium rosenbergii. Classification (NCBI taxonomy): domain Eukaryota; kingdom Metazoa; phylum Arthropoda; class Malacostraca; order Decapoda; family Palaemonidae; genus Macrobrachium; species Macrobrachium rosenbergii. The sequence continues at coordinate 3,105,993 of JANJGK010000014.1, forward strand.
ATACATCTCAAATAGCAATTGACACAGGCTTATCTCCAATAGCAAGTGACACAGACACATCTCAAACAGCAAGTGACACAGACACATCTCAAACAGCAAATGACACAGACACATTTCAAATAGCAAATGACACAGACACATCTCAAACAGCAAGTGACAGACACATCTCAAACAGCAAGTGACAGAGACACATTTCAAATAGCAGGTGACACAGACACATCTCAAATAGCAAGTGACACAGACACATCTCAAATAGAAGGTGACACAGACACATCTCAAATAGCAAGTGACACAGACACATCTCAAACAGCAAGTGACACAGACACATTTCAAATAGCAGGTGACACAGACACATCTCAAACAGCAAGTGACACAGACACATTTCAAATAGAAGGTGACACAGACACATCTCAAATAGCAAGTGACACAGACACATCTCAAACAGCAAGTGACACAGACACATTTCAAATAGCAGGTGACACAGACACATCTCAAACAGCAAGTGACACAGACACATTTCAAATAGAAGGTGACACAGACACATCTCAAACAGCAAGTGACACAGACACATCTCAAACAGCAAGTGACACAGACACATTTCAAACAGCAAGTGACACAGACACATCTCAAACAGCAAGTGACACAGACACGTCTCAAACAGCAAGTGACACAGACACATCTCAAACAGCAAGTGACACAGACACGTCTCAAACAGCAGGTGACACAGACACATCTCAAACAGCAAGTGACACAGACACGTCTCAAACAGCAGGTGACACAGACACATCTCAAACAGCAAGTGACACAGACACGTCTCAAACAGCAGGTGACACAGACACATCTCAAACAGCAAGTGACACAGACACGTCTCAAACAGCAGGTGACACAGACACATCTCAAACAGCAAGTGACACAGACACGTTTCAAACAGCAGGTGACACAGACACATCTCAAACAGCAAGTGACACAGACACGTCTCAAACAGCAGGTGACACAGACACATCTCAAACAGCAAGTGACACAGACACATTTCAAACAGCAGGTGACACAGACACATCTCAAACAGCAAGTGACACAGACACGTCTCAAACAGCAGGTGACACAGACACATCTCAAACAGCAAGTGACACAGACACGTTTCAAACAGCAGGTGACACAGACACATCTCAAACAGCAAGTGACACAGACACGTTTCAAACAGCAGGTGACACAGACACATCTCAAACAGCAAGTGACACAGACACGTCTCAAACAGCAGGTGACACAGACACATCTCAAACAGCAAGTGACACAGACACGTCTCAAACAGCAGGTGACACAGACACATCTCAAACAGCAAGTGACACAGACACGTCTCAAACAGCAGGTGACACAGACACATCTCAAACAGCAAGTGACACAGACACATCTCAAACAGCAAGTGACACAGACACGTCTCAAACAGCAAGTGACACAGACACATTAGTTTTACGCGTTTTTTGTCAGCATGGTTACGCTTTCCGTAGTTCATTTGTTTACTTTCGACCACGCTTAAAATGTATCTTGTTTTTGACCTGACGATTCCTGAATAAACTTGAAAACGTTCGGCACTGCTATTTGCCTGTGGTATCCCATTATATATATATATATATATATATATATATATATATATATATATATATATATATATATATATATATATATATATATATATATATAATCTAGTGGTCACCTTTTACTAGATACGTTTGTAATTGTAATACCCACGATGCCCTCTTAACTTCTCCAGACCTTCACACTTTTTGGGTGCGCTTGTTACTACAATGCCTGAGATCCTAAAGCAATAATATGAAGAAAATCTAACACGTCCGTAGCAGGTTTCGAACCCTCACAATTGCATATATATATACATATATATATATATATATATATATATATATATATAAATATATATATATATATATATATATATATATATATATATATATATATTATATATACTGTATATATATATATACATATATATATATATATATATATATATATATATATATATATATATATATATATACATACATATACATATATATATATATATATATATATATATATATATATATATATATATATATATATATATATATATATATATATATATATATACATACATATACATATATATATATATATATATATATATATATATATATATATATATATATATATATATATATAAATATATATATTGAAAGAATTTTGTTCAGCTTGTGATGCATGATTTGCGGTGTCCTTCTCCCATTAAGCAGCATTTTGGCACCAGTCCAATAAAAACCCAGGTGTTGGACGTCACGATACAGGGAGGAACCTTCATCAGCCGTGGCAGTTCTCTGCTGACAGAGACAAACTGAGAATAACAAGAGCGTCACTGCTGTCAATTACTTCGGTCGGTCTGGAATAAAAAAAAAAAAAAAGACATTTGTTGCTGAGGCTCTATGTATATCAGCTCATTCCTGCGTTTGAAAATGGAATTAACAAAAATATGTCGTTTTGGTAATGTCCACGGGCGAACTTTGAATTTTGTTTTTGCATATACATATTTTAAATCTGAGATTATATGTATTACTGTATTCTGAAACGAAATTGCGGCAACAGTAAGAACTATGCCAATTAAATGTTTCAGTACTAATAATGATATAAAATTCATTTATGATTTTATGAAATTTCAGCTGCCAAGCCAAGCACTAGGGAACTTTCGGCCATTCAGCGCTTAAAACAGTGACAAGAGGGAGTTGGAGTGGCTGGACAGCAAAACAGAGAAATCCAGAAAATAAAGGATATGAATTACAAGGATCTAAAGGAGGAACTTGGACAAAACCCAGCAGTTTCCGTAGCAAGCAATAGTTAGAGAGGATGAACAGCAAGACTGAAGAAAAGAAGCAGGACTGGAGGTAAAGTAAAAGGTTATAAAGTAAGTGGAGCTAGGGGCACAAGAGACACTAAAAACACCCTTCAGTAATGCCTACAGTGCATCACGTGAGGTGCACTGAAGGTACTCCCCCCCCCACCCACATGGGAAATTATACAAATATCAATAATGACAATGAGAGTCGTACTTATAATAAACGACAATTACCAAACAGAAATATGTGCAAAATAATTACAAATGAAATTCAAACCAAACGAACTGGCACCTGCACTTTGTCGAATTACATACAATTTTGTTCGCTCTGTGTCTTGAGCCGAAAATTATCTTCGATTTTATAAATGTATTGACCTCATGGGGCAATGGAAAAGAAAAACATGGCGATACGTTGTCTGTAAACATCCAGAGTTGTTGGATACCATCGACTGAAATAAAGAAAAGAGAGTTTGGATTCCTTTCATGTGGTTTAGACTGTGACAATTTATCCTGAAAAGTCATTTTGACATTGTACACTTTATTGAAAACTGGTGTACCAGTACCGTATAAAATGAGGGAAAAGTAAGAGAGGGTTGGGTTGGAAATTACCAGTCTTAGGGAAGTTATATACCGTCCTGAAGCTCGAACCAAGGTGCTCATTCTGCATGCTAATGTTGGGGCCAGTGGTGAGAGGGGCTGGCCCCGTGCTAAACGACGGCAAGTCTCAATGTGGGGTTTATTACCAGTGGACTATTACTGTTACAGACCGAAAATAATACATGAATGCACATTATATTTCATCATCATATAGCAATTACAACTAAATACGTGACGGGCTGAAAATTTTGGGTGATGCAAATTCCAAATGATTTCGAAGATAAAAATTAAATAGTAAAATGAACATATGAAGAAAATGTAAAAAGTAAAATAAGTGAAATTATGAAACAGACTCCACTCCACTAGCCATTTTATTCCTTTTCAGAGGCCAATGGCTATGGACTGACAGCTCAGCTGCCGTGTCAAATGCATCTGGGAGTCAGTCGAATCAGTCAATGTGACAGAAGATTTAAGTATACCTTAGTTTTACCAGACCACGGAGGAGCTGATTAACAGCTTTCCTAGAGAGAGAGGGCTGGCCCGAAGGATTAGACTTATTTTACGTGGCTAAGAACCAATTGGTTACTTAGCAACGGGACCTACAGCTTATTGTGGAATCCGAACCACATTATAGCGAGAAATTAATTTCTATCACTAGAAATAAATTCCTAGAGTGTGAAGCTAAGGTTGGGATAAAAAGTGTCTGACAAGGTTTCCTTCCCCTTATCCCATACATATCCAATACATATCAGATGTTTATCTCATACATATCACAAACAGGAAGGAAACAAGTCAACAACTGTAAGTGGAGAAAGAATCTTTGGCAAATTCAGGATAATCGTATCAAGCACTAGCCAGGACTTCTTCCAATAAATCGGTGACTTTCATTTAACTTGCTTGTGATACGTATGTGATAAGTTTCTAATACATGTTCATGACATGTTTTACTCCGAAATATAACGAATACTACACTTCTCCATAATACAGTATGGATTTCAGTATCTGCAAAAGTCTTTAATCATAAAAATAAAAGGGGTCAGAGAAGTGCTGACAATAGCGGTTAGAAATATCTACAGTATAAACAGAAAAAAAATTATGGTAATTTCGGGGACCAAAACAGGTTCTCACCTTTCTTAATTTTATTCTAATTTTGTATTCCATCTTTGGTACTCTGGCGTATCGTGTAAACGTAAATTAAAGGTTGGAAAGTGTTTGTCAGTCATTCTGTAACTAAGAAGTGGACGCCACAAATACCCTGCATTTACTTCCACAGCAAGACTAACATTCGCCTGTTCCTCTTCAACATACGTTTATGACAGAATATTTCTTCTTTTCTTCTAAAGACAGGCGAATCCTTTCTGAGCCTTTACGCAACGTCAGAACCTTATTGTCACAGAGCCTTAGTACCACGAAATTGAACTTCAAGGTCCTGTCGAAGGAGAGGTGGGTTGGGTGCCAGAACCTGTTGTTGAGAATAAGGTTTTGGCTAACGTTTATGGATCCAATACGTGAATTTCGTCTCTCCCTCCCCTCCCCACTCTCTCTCTCTCTCTCTCTCTCTCTCTCTCTCTCTCTCTCTCTCTCTCTCTCTCTCTCTCTTTCAGTCTTTCATAACACGTGATATGGTTTTAGTTCAAGTTAGTAGGTGACACGAGACCAAAGCATTGTGAGAAGTACAGAGATAATGAGTTATAATGGGTTTATAACAAAGGCCTTGGAAGAAGCTCTCCCTTAACAGTCTCCTCTCTCTCTCTCTCTCTCTCTCTCTCTCTCTCTCTCTCTCTCTCTCTCTCTCTCTCTCTCTCTCTTACCCGATATAAACCCGATGTTGAGATTAATTCGTTTCCTCCTAAATCATTTCTTCTTTCCCGCTTTGTTTGGCTCCTGGTTCGCTAATCGCTTCATCTCAGCAGTTTGGGCCGCGAACAAGTCTGCGGGCTCTGTCAGCTGTCAGTTCGTACTGGTAGGTGTTTACTTCTGCTGTTCAACTCCACTGACTTTCCACTGAACTTCAAGAGAATGAATTTGCATAATACTCCTTTGAATGTCACAGTTATATTTGTGAATGAAGATTGGAACACATCGTGATCTATCAGCCAGGTTCAATAAAGGTGTCCTGACAAACACGTTTACAAATTAAGGTTGACTAATCTTCTTTACAAAATTAAAGGCCCTTTTCATAAGAAGGTGCGCTTGTTATTACCTGCTTGAAAAAAAGGATGTACAGCTACTGTATATTCCTGACATAAACAGAACTAATTAATTCGTATTTATCTGATTTACTTGTTTTGTGGTGAAAGGATTTCTTCCACAACCAATAAAGATTCATTTCTACTCATGTACAGTTTTGTTTACAGTGTGTCAACCTCTCAAAAACCTGAAATTCCTAAATAATTAAGGTTCCAAGGACTAGCTTTCCATCTTTGGCTTTCCATCTTTGGATGAGAGCGGGGATCCTGGAAGATCTATCAGAATTCAGAGTGTATGGACTCAGTTTTTAAATATGAAGGTAAACTTATGCTTATGTAAGAACAAGTTTCATTTACACACACATACACACACACACATACACACACACACACTCACGCACACACACACACACTCAAATGCATTATCAATATCAATCAAAGACGGCTTCTCTGACATCGATGGGACCCATTGCCGCTGAACATATACACTATCAAGTTCCATGTTAATTTTGATTATGGTATTTGGTGACAACGTTGCACTGAAATTTAATAGGATTCAACTCCATTGATAGTAAATATTGGAATGAAATGAGATCTTAGATACTGTTGGGTATCAGGTTGCCTTATGGGTATCCTACGAGTGTGTAGTTCCGTAAAGCTGCTTTTCATGGTGAAAAGGGGTATATATACGGGTAATTACTGCTGAGTGGGACATCTGTGGGGGTACAGCGCTTCTGGCCAAATATTTTGATCTCTTTGGGTTGAAAATCTTTCTGAAAAACTGAGTTTCTGGGGCGATCCAGTAACACCTGAGCTTCCGTTATTGAATTAGCTACCACAAAGGACAATGCCTTTTAAGTACTATAAAGATATTATCCATTATTCTACTGCGAACATTCGACAATACTGATAAGGAAATCTTTTATCGAAACACACACAAATACACACAACACACACACACAAACCCGTAACAAAAGCCAGACGGGAGAGGTCTAGGAAAGAAGTAACGTGGGCTCTAATCAGAGCAGTGGGATTATTAGACCCACCTCATTTATGACGGGGAATTTCTGACAAGACTTGAGGGCTGTAGCTCTTTATAACACAAGGTATAAGTGGGGAAAAGAAAGAGAGAGAGAGAGAGAGAGAGAGAGAGAGAGAGAGAGAGAGAGAGAGAGAGAGAGAGAGAGGCCCTTTAGTTTTTAATGGCGGAGTAATGAATACTCACGTCTGTTGTTTTTTATCCCTCATATCTCCCTCTCCCTCTCTTTCCCTCGACCCCTAACAGCGACCCACAATTGTTACATATATCAGGAAATTCTTACACAGCGTAATTTTATGTGATGGTTTGTTCTAATAAGAGTTTATATATATATATATTATATATATATATATATATATATATATATATATATATATATATATATATATATATATAATGATGCCGATGACCTGCTGCCATCTCTCCGCCACCCGCCCTGCCCCCACCTCACTCCATAATTGTGGCGTTCACTATAGAAAGGATCTATCTCGAAATTTGGGTCATTTTTTTTTATCAGGGTTCTCGATGGAGCAAGTATTGAACTTTCTTCCAACAAAATTTCAGACAGAAATTCAATCTGCAAGTTGGTCGAAAATCCCCAGTAAGTAGCATTGGTATAAAACCTTCTCGCCAAATTGAAATAATCCTTCGTATACAGAATTTGGACTCGGCCGAATAACCATATACTAAGGATCTATTTCAAGTTAGCCTTTCTATAGTGCAGTGGCCTTGCGAACGCGCCTGCATACTAGGGATCTATCTGCCACGCAGCCAATCAGCGAAAAGCATTCACGCTCGCTCTCAGCCAAGCAGCCAATCAGCGAAGAGCATTCACGCTCGCTCTCAGACAAGCCTGCAATAATAAGGTAAATGACACTTTTATTATATTGTTTTTTAATATTTTTATATTATGCAAAAATGTGTATTGTCTTCTATTATTATTGAAAATCTTTATTATTATAAAAAATTGTCTTTGATCATGATCATTTTCATTAATTTTTTGGTTATGATACGAAACACTCGGTTCCAGGGGAGGGGAACCCTTAAGGGGGATGGGTGGGGGGGGAGCATCTTTATTGCGGGGTAACTGTCCAAGCTTTGTTATAATGCCCAAAGGGCTTCTTGAAGATGTTTTAAGTGCAAGATACGAAAAAGTGGGGTCCCGGGGGGTGGGGGGGAGCCCCCCTAAGGGGGGTGGGGGAGGCCCCCTTAAGGGGGGTGTGGGGAGGTTGGGAACGCACCCTTGCTTGGGGGGTTACTGTCCAAGCTTTATTACATAGCTATTAGGCTTTTGGGAACCGTTTTTGGGCCTTTTAAATCCTTTAAATCATATTGGCAAAGCAGTACATGTGGAAAAGCCCCCTAAAGGGGGGTCAGGGGGGATTTGATTTCCAAAATAATGTTTGTGATTGAAAGTAGAGACGTCAAGGATTAATGTGCAACAAAAATTTTTAAAATATCTTGAAAACTAACAGAGTTGTGAATGTTTGAATGTTGTCAATTTTCAATCGCGTTTTTCTCAATAAAATGATTTTTTAAAAACGCGAGATAGATCCTTTCTATAGTGAACGCCTCAATTATAAGATGACTGCGTAAAGGTGAAATTACTTCTCGCTGGCGCAGTCACATAAACAAGAAAACGACAAAAGTGAGATTCTGTTGTGGTGGAAAAAACCTGAATAGAAGCGAAAGCAGTTTTCGCAGACGCTTCCTCCTCCCTTTCTCCTTTGACGTTTTCCCTGTCCCTTCCTTCCCTCAAACACTTTTACATGTGTCGCATCGCGAAAGTAAATGTCTCGGAAAAGCCATTGTCTGAGCGTGTCGTTGTGAGAAGTCGACAGACAGGTTGACAACATGACTCGGCTGCTGCGTCCTCTGAGTGGCGCCGAGTGAATGACACCTTGATAACATTAAGCAGTTGCCATGTCGCGCCCGAAAAGACAACTCGGGGCAATACGCGACCTTACGTGGGGCAGTGTTCCAGGATAGACTCGAATCATAACTAGTGGCATTTGCGAGATTCCAGAATAGCCTGGAATCATGACTAATGACTTTATAGATTCCAGGATAGACTCTAACCATGGCTAACGACATTTGCCAGATTCCAGGATAGGCTGAAATCATGCTTAATGACATTTGCGAGATTCCTGAGATAGGCTGGAATCAGGACTAACGACTTTAGCGAGATTCCTGGATAGACTGAAATCATGAGCAAAGACTTTAGCAAGATTCCAAAATAGACTGGAATCATGATTAATGACCTTAGCGAGATTCCAGGGTATAATAAAATTATAACTGATGGCTTTAGCGAGATTTCTATAATACCTGAGGTATTCATGTATCAGTCCATGGATGATTTAAAACTGTTTATATATAGTTCCTGCTCCTGCACTAGAATGAACCAGAAAAACAAGAGGTAGGAAGGAACTTCATAAGGAAGGCACTGAACATACAAACTGGAGCTTATGCGAATGTTAAACGCCGCACGTAACGAGCGTAAATGAAATAAATATTTGCTTTGCAAATACATGTCTGAAAACTTAAGTAGAAATTAAGTGGTTTTAAAACTGACACTCAACATTCCCTAACTACCAGTTCAAGAGGAAATTTTCTTTCATTCGAGATGTTGCAATACTTAGGGCAAATGTTGCACTTACAAACGCCCTGATAATACGCATTCAACTCTTGTTCACTTATACCGTGCGTGTAAACGTGTACATATACATATGTTATATATGTATATATACACATATATATATATATATATATATATATATATATATATATATATATATATATAGTATATATATATATATATATATATATATATATATATATATATATATATATATATATATATATATATATATATACTGTGTATACACACACACACACACACACACACACACACACACACACATATATATATATATATATATATATATATATATATATATATATATATATATATATTATACATACTCCTCTCTCTCTCTCTCTGTATATATATATATATATATATATATATATAAACCTGTACATATAGTTTACACGCAAACACACAGTGTAAGTATGTACATATATTTGTGTATGTATATAAATAGATATATATTTATGTATGTATGTATGTATGTATGTATGTATGTATGTATGTATGTATGTATGTATGTATAAAACAGGTCAAACGTTACATGGCTTTATCTTTCGCAAATGTTTGGTGAAGTCGCCTGTTTACATTTAAATTCTAGGCACCCGTTGTCAATTATTCACTTTATTAATGAAAAGTCGTCATTATTGAAATCCGTGATGAAATTAAAATATGTTCCATTAAATTTTCTCTCAGAAAAAAGATAAATTAGAAAATGAATCGCTATATAAGCACACACGCACACACATACACACACACAAACACATGAAAACAAGCTGAGTGATTGAGGCATATCGTGTCGACCTTCCGGGAACTTTCACAAGATTGGCTTCGGCGTCTCCAGAGAATCCCCGGGGCTTGCTTACGGATCCTCATCTTCTAGCGGAGCTTTATTTATTTACATACAATCACACATACATATAGTTATAAAAAGAGATGAAGAATTATTCCAAATCATTGCCATCTGCTGGAAGTCCCTCACATTCCCGGGAATCCCAAGAATTCCCGAAGACTGCAGCAGCTCAGTGGAGACGAAAATGTCTCCAGAATCCAGATGCGTCACTTGTGTCCGATTACAGTTGATTCGTATGGATCGGACTCTGCTTCTTTGCGAACACAGATGATGAATTTCCAGAGAACGAGAAACAAGGTCACCGCAGACGTAGGAGATACGAGAAGGAAGATCTTCGAGCTGGAACTCTCTTGCCATTGGATGCCTCGACGTGGGGAAGCAGTGATACCGATTTCACATATTCCTCAGTGGCAACCTCTGGCGTGGCCTAAAATCCCGTAAGTGCAATGCCTACCACGTAATATGCGAAATTGGTTTTCCCACCTTCTGAGGATTGTAGTGTGGCAGGAGCTTAGGCATCGAGGAACACCTTCAGCAATGGCGTGTTTCCTACAGTCAGCAGCGAAATAAGTGGTTTCGGGACTCTGCAAAGGAATCATCTGCTTTCTGCAAAAAAGCAGAGACGCCATAGGCTCTTGGCTAGCTAACAGAGCAGAGAATGGGGAAGGGCCCATCCCTGGTAAAACTAAACCCTCATTTCAGTGACGCT
>JANJGK010000014.1:3117004-3122004 GCA_039081455.1 Macrobrachium rosenbergii
TTCTAGAAGAGATATGAGAAGTAGAAGAACCTAAATTTGGAAGCCATGTCAAAGTCTTCTTAGTCCTATCCTGAACCCTAACCGCTGTAGCATTAAGTTCGGTTAGCCAACCCTGTAATGGATCAGACAGATTCCGTCCAATATTCATCTCACCCCCCCCACAAATCTTAAGCAACTGAACTTTATTCTGGGATCTTCAAGCTCAAACCTTGCCGAGCCTATATAGAGCAGCAGCCCGGACCATTCAGATGCAACGAACGAGATACCGACTGTAACCCCTACCGATAATTAGGAGTAGACTTGTAAACGGTGAAACTGACCGTCTGCTGAAAATATATGGGTCGCTTACTTAACTAACACCACTAATTGCTTATTAGATTTTGGGTCTAGATCCAGTATATGAGATACCAGATGAAACTAATATATAATATATCCTTGGACTCTCCTGATTGTAGAATGACCAGTGACAGACATACTAGAGGGTGGGTTCCCCCTGACAGACACACTGAAAAGGGGGCGTTAATTGGATCTAGATCCAACATTGGAGATGCCAAGTAAAATCTGCTCTACAATAGCACTGCACATCCTAGAGTGCTGTGATGGTAATGACAGACATTTTAGTGGGTGGTTACCCCCTGACAGACATAACCAACGATTGGAGGTGAGAGATGGGACACCTTGAAATTATTCAATATGTATCATAGGAGATATTAATATTTAAAGTATTCAACAAAAAAATGGTAATTTTCTGCAATTCGTGAGCCAGATAAAGTTTAAAAGGCAAAAATATTTCATATGATTTATTATTCACATAGGCTATACTAGGTTTAGTGACTTCGAACATATTTCGGATGTATGTCTCCACCAGGCAAGAAAACTCACAAGATATAGTCACTGTTAACCAAATATGCCTTACATTCAAGTACTAACTATAGCCCCATTACAACAATCACTTATATTTGATTCTCAAAAACAAAAATCACAAATAAAATTATTTGTATGTTATGTACATATATACAAGTACAGTTCCACTGCATTGTCAGAGGTTTGCTTTGGAAGAATCATGCATCCATAATATTTATTGGAATTACTTTTGAAAAAGAAAGGAAAAAAAAAAACAAACTTGTACGATATGTACATACTTACAAATACTGTTGTACTGTCAGAAATTTGACTTTTGGAAGAATCATATATCGGTAACATTTAATGAAAATATTCTTGAAAAAGAAAAAGGAAAAAAACTAACATATGGACTTTAAGCATAATATCGATACAAGTGTTCCTATACACGTTTACTTCAGATTTAACATACATGAAGGTATTATAGTTTCTTATGCCTTACCCACTAATTTAATTAATAGCACAAATACATTTCCTTAACACTTACTGACTAATTCTATTTGAAAATAAATACAAATCACTCATGAAAACAATCTGTCCATATTTACATGTAAGTGTATAATCTCATATTTTAACCATAGTAAGAATTTATAAAACACTTGAATATAAAACAGGAAGAATAAAAAGTATATAATTATTCATAACAGTATATATACCAAATAAATGCCTGCATTTCAAGACTGTTTCTCTCACTTCCACATAGAAATGGGAATAATAAACAGTATTTACTCATAACAATATATACCAACTTATATTACGGATTAACATTTGGAAAATAAGAAATCCCTAACATTTAATAAAGATCCCTTTTAGAAAGTGTAAAACAAATGTATAATACAAATAAATATGTGCGCAATATCATTAAAGGTATACAACCAGTATGTCCATATACCGGGTGTTTCGAAATTAGAGGGCACCCCCTCAAAAGAACAAATGAAGTTCTCTGCTATAGCCTATCTCCAAGTACATTATTTTAAGTTTTTATTAAGCTATTTTTCATTTTACGTTTCTTGTATTTTCAGACTGAGTGACGGAGTTAGATACAGCCATGGTTAACGACTCGGAGGAAATCAGATGGATTGACTGAATCCGGGCTATAACCTTCAGAGAGACCAGGGATGCTGGCACATCCTTCATTTCACGTTCCTGGATAGCTAAATACATTAAAAGAGATGAATCCTTTGTTAAAAGAAACTGGAACAAAAATCCATATGACTGTCATCACGAAAAGAGTGAGAATCTTGGAAGGCCTGAAGTCCTTTCTCAGGAGTCAAAAGACATCATAGCTGAGGCAGTGGGTAGACCAAGAAAGTCTTTACGTAAATTGGCGCTTGAACTAGAAACAAAAAGGGGAAAGAAGAGAAGTTATAGTGCTGTATATTGTGAGTTGAAAAAATCTGGTATCAAGCCATTTCATGTTATCAGCAAGCCCAACATCACTCAGCAACAGAGAGAGGACTGTGCATGGTTTTGTGGTTCATTTCTTAAAGATTGGGATGATGCTGACTTTCTCCATGTTGCCGCATCAGGTAAATTCTTCATTTACACAGTCAGGAAGCCAAATCATAAAAATGACATCATTTGGGATGCAAAGTTGGATGATATCAGCGATGATGTGCGCTATCGCCAAGTTATGAAATTTTCTGAATGTTTGGGAATATTTCTCTGTTTCACAGCCAAACGGTTAATGTGGATCATCCAAGAAAAAGGACAGTCAAGGAATGGCAAATACTTCAGAGAAACTGCGCTTACTGGTGGAGTATTTTCTTTCCTCAAAGATCCTGAAAATGTGTTATCTGTTGAAGAAGTCATATTTTTGCATGATAAGGCACCATGTTTCAAGGCTCTTCAGACATAGGAGCTGCTTCGAAACAGCGGTATCGATTTCTTCTCGTCAAGTGAATTTCCAGGTAGCTCCCCTGACCTTAATGTGTGTGAAAACATTGGTGGTATCTTAAAGGATCGTGTTGAAGCGCGCACAGTGAACTATAATGGAATACCAAGCCTCGACGACCTGCGAAGAGAGGTGACTGAAGTGCTCAGGGAATGGAGTTTGAGTCTCAGCTTTTTTGCGATTTGCTGAAATCATACCCCTCGAGAATGCAGGCTGTGGTACAGGCAGATGGAGGCCACACAAAATATTAAATACTCAGAGAGAAACTTATATAAATATCTGTTCTGAATTACTTTTGTTTTTGTCCATATCAATTTTAATTTATGCTCTAGAGCGGGGGGCCCTCTAATTTTGAAGCAGCCTATATATATATATATATATATATATATATATATATATATATATATATATATATATATATATATATATATACATACATACATACATACATACATACATACATATATATAAATATATATATATATATATATATATATACAATATATATATATATATATATATATATATATATATATATATATATATATATATATATATATATATATATATATATATATATATATATATATATATATATATATATATATATATATATATATATATATATATATATAAATATATATATATATATATATATATATATATATATATATATATATATATATATATATATATATATATATATATATATATATATATATATATATATATATATATATATATATATATATATATATATATATATATATATATATATATATATATATATATATATATATATATATATATATATACATATATATATATACATATATATATATATATATATATATATATATATATATATATATATATATATATATATATATATATATATATATATTTCAGAAAATATGGCCGCTTTAACATTGTCAGGTACAGAGATGTGATGGAAGAATTTTGGTTGTGAGAGGTACTGTCGCGAACCCGTCACTTGCAGAATCGTTGTATTCAGCAAATAGTTGATCATCTCAGCAGTTAATGTGATGAACACGCGATATTGGCCGAGTCAGATGACCGAGTTGGTATGTGCGTACATGAGTTCGTATGTTACAGAATCTTGATTTTGTGTCTAATTCTGCCCAAAAATTAGTCCGATCGTTCATTAGCGGAGCTAGAGCGAGATCGTGAAGACATTATCTTTGAGTGTGGCAAGCTCTTAGAACTGGCAGAATAAGGTACAGTTCAGACTCTTGATTTTTTCTGTGAATTGTGGACTTATGGTCTTTTACCATATTTCAAGACATTTTTGAACTTGTGTGCAAAGTTCAATATACTTTTTTTTTGCCATTTCAATATTTTATTTTATTGTGTTCTGTTTAACCATGCATTTTTTATTATGTTTATACTTGCATATTTTTTGGGGAAATCGTTATTATTTTGTATTGAATTTTTTCGACAGATGTCATGGTTGTGGTGGTTGTGGTGATGACTTTGTGGGCAATGATATGATGTAGTAATGATGGTGTGATTATAGAGACATACAATGCATACCTTGCAAAGTAAAATATCTCTGTGAGGATTGACTTTTTGAGACTTGACTTAATAATACTTAAGTTAGAGTATGTGAGAAGATTTTGACTTTACAGGCCATTAGCCATGATTAGACTTTTGAGTTAGAGTTGGATTATTTTTTTGCTTGACAATTTCATTTATGATGCATTTTAATCTTTGCTTTGTTTATTCATTACTTGTTGGGTTGCTTTAAATAATAAATCTATTTTTGTAGGAAAGATTGAGTTTTCCTTATACCAACCATTTCATTTCTTTAATGTGGAATGCGAGAACGAAAGAGATCTTTGTGACATTAGCGAGAGAGAGAGAGAGAGAGAGAGAGAGAGAGAGAGAGAGTGAGAGAGAGAGAGAGAGAGAGAGAGAGAGGGGAAAGCCGCGAGAGAGAGAGAGAGAGAGAGAGAGAGAGAGAGAGAGAGAGAGAGAGAGAGAGAGAGAGAGAGAGAGAGAGAGAGAACAGGGCCGAACCCCCCCATCGCCTTCTGAAGACAGACCAATCGGCATGCTATGTGATGTTCCTACACGGAATATTTTGTCTGTTTCCAAATGGTGTTACATATATATATATATATATATATATATATATATATATATATATATATATATATATACATATATATATATATATATATAT
>JANJGK010000014.1:3124504-3282004 GCA_039081455.1 Macrobrachium rosenbergii
TGCCTTTTTACCAGTGTCATCTCAATATCTGTTCCAGGTAAAAAGAAGGATAGATCGAAATGTTGATAACTTTGCTCTGATATCTAGGTCAACTACGACCGGCCATGCGGTGACGACTCTACTCTCAATAAACAAAGGGCAAATTAGGTTGGGGGGAGGCGTGCTGTGCAGCCACTTCTCATAAATTATAATATATATATATATATATATATATATATATATATATATATATATATATATATATATATATGTATATATATATATATATATATATATATATATATCTATATCTATATATATATATATATAATATATATATATATATATATATATATATATATATATATATATATATATATATATATATATATATATATATATATATATATATATATATATATATATATATATATATATGTATGTATATATATATGTATATATATATATATATATATATATATATATATATATATATATATATATATATATATATATATATATATATATATATATATATATACATATACTATATATATATATATATATATATATATATATATATATATATATATATATATATATATATATATATATATATATATATATATATATATAAATATATTAATGATCCTATCCCCATGTCAAATATATATATATATATATATATATATATATATATATATATATATATATATATATATTTATATATATATATATATATATATATATATATATATATATATATATATATATATATATATATATATATGATCCTATCCCCAGGTCAAATAGGGTCATATCCTATTGCTGTACCTATTGTAAGAACAGCATCAATCATCTTACTTTCCTAAGATTCTCTGGTAGCGGTGGCCCATTCTGGGTCATCAAATTCCTTCTCCCTCGTCGACTCCTCTAGTGGAATCTATTCTTAAACAAAGGCCTAATGGAATTAAACACTGAGGTACAAAACTAGACTTTATTTGGAAATTTGATGAAAGTAATTCAGCAAAAGCTACGATCATGAAATGGAGTGAATTCCACCCCCTATAAATGGAAATCATTATTAGAGGAAATTCTTATTGACAAACATTCAGATTAATGATTCTAGACCAACCAATACTGGTGACTAACACCCTGGTCACCAAACAAAGTAAAAAGGTCATAATTATTCTAGACCAAAATAAATGTCATAGAATATGTTAAAATAAACACCACTTCCCCAATTTTTGCCCTCACAGGATGAGCCCGGAATTCCTGTTACAGAAACATATCATATATTAGAACCTGAAATGGTGTTAATTGACATCAATATTCAAAACAGAAAAATGCACAATGGGGAACAAAACAGGAAAATGCATAATGGAGACACAGAGGAATTTCACTGCAGCACAACTGGGTATTTCCACATAATGTCTGGAAAAGATATAAGTGTTCATGATTTATGGTACTTTCTTCTATAGCATCAAATAATAGATTTTCCAGTGGCAGTCCTTCAACACTGCACCACTAACAAATCAGACCCAGTTACAAAATGAAGTCCCCCGTGAGTGTCTGTTCCTCTGATAATATACCATTAGAGCATGCAACACACATACGCACTCACTTAATTACTTCTTCCTGGAAATGTGACTACCCCGGTTCAATGTTTGAAGATCGCAGTGTCTCCACATACTTAAATAATGGTCAAGAGAGCACAAATGCATGCGTCAGCTACCGCTGTATCTAACAGTGTAAACTCCAACGTCGACACAAATGCTCCTGGGGCAGATGTGGTTCTGCCAGGCCAGCACATAGTTTGTCACCGACTTAATAGGAGCTCGGTCCACCTACCTCTAGGTGCCCCCGCCCAGGTACGATAAATGTCCAACCGTAAGTTCAGTAAGGGACAGCTCCAAAACCAAAGCAAACCATATGCACTAGATACGAAAATTATTTGTCTCGTATGCACGATTGTTATTCCAATACACAGTTCATTGTAGAATGAATCACTTCACATCTTGCATTCTTGATGGTCTAAATATTCTGGATGGCTTGCAACTGTGCAAGCCCATGCTGCTCTTCACATTTTGAAATCCTGGCGATCTAATTGTGCTGAATGGCTTGTGACTGCACAAGCCCAAGTTGAATGCTGCACCCACAAATCCTTTGTGCAAAACAGATGTCTCCCAGCAATGGCGGCGATTTGTAGACGTCCTGCCCGATATATCTCCAAAAAACCCTGGATCCTCTCATGAAGGCGCAGGCGTAGAAACCTGCAGGTGTAACATAGACAGCCCCTATATCTAACTTACATCAGTTGAGGCTCACAGAAGTCATTCATAAGGTGCTGCTGCAAGGAAGTGGTGTAAAACGTAAGTCAGTCATGTCGACAGTCAACCCAAAAGGTACCTAGTCTCCTCACTATTCCATACTATTACTGAACTATTAAAGCCACTAGGGAAAGGCCGTATGATAAAGCTATGAAAAAATTCCAAGTTACTAACTGGAACTTCCACAATCAACCCCCTATCAGGTACACTAACTTTAAAATACTACCCATACAAATTCTTCCCAGTTAAAATTACCCGAGAACCATACCAATATACTGAATTTATGTAAGGCAATTCTAAACATCCGAGAGGTAAAATATCTCGTATGGTCATCAAAGTTTTACCCTGGTTAGGAAATACTGTCGATACCTGCTCAATTCTCAGCAAAATAGCAATTAACATACTGGCAATCTCCCCTATGATCATAACAACTACAATTACCAATGCGCAGCCCTCTTACTCCTTCTAGAAGAGAACTGAAAAATCTAAACTTGGGAGTTATATTAAAAAGTCTTCCTAATCCTATCCTAAACCTGACTGATTTGCCCAAACCCGTAACAGATCAGACAGATTCCATCTGATATACAAAATACCGCCCCCCGCGTCCTCCCCCCCCAAAAAAAAATATCCTGAGCAACAGAACTTTATTCTGAAACTCTATACTCAAAGATATTGCATCAGATGACAAGAACACATCATAATATTCTTACATAATAACACACGGGCCTAACCTCACTACAAAATTAGCCCATGCCACGACTCCCAAAGTCATGTGAATACGAGATTTCAGCATAGAAACAAAAGAAAGAATCTATATGATACCAGACCTAGAAACGGAAAAAAAACTGAACTCAGACAACTGAAGTTTGTATAACTGTAGGGACCAACGTCCTTCCCAGTTAAAAACTACAAGTCACACCCATTTAAAATACATAAAAAAGAGAGAGAGAGAGAGGAAAGAAAGAGAAAGAAAAAATTATCATACCCACGTACAACACAGGAATTAACCCATAAGATTCCCATTAAGCTGTCTTTTTATTTTAGATATATGTGTCAAACGAGACATGCCAGTGTTCTCATCTAGAACAACAAATCTATTACCATTCTTTACTTTTACAACACGAAAAGGATCTTCAAATTTAGGACCTAGCCTATAGTTCAACTGATTCTTCACATTTATTTTCACAAAAACCCTATCTCCTACAGCAACTTTAACTCTATCCAGCTTTTGCTGGCTTCTATCTACCATATTCCGTGTTTTCATTTCAAGATTCCTAGCAAGACGTGCACATCTCTCTTTCACTGTCCACATGAGGGCCCTCACCGTCTCATCCCCCAATGGAATAGGCAACAAACTGAACACACCCTGCACTGGGTAACTAAACAGTGCTTAACTGGGAGACATTCCAGTGGTATCACTAACTATGTAATTAATGCTATGCTGCACCTGTGGAATATATCAATCCCATTTAACATCATTTCCACCTACGGTCATCCGAAGAGCTTCAATGACCTTCCTATTTGCCCGTTCACACAGCCCATTAGCTTCTGGTCAATAAGGAATAATAGTGACTTTCTGAATGCCCATTACATCCACAAGACACTCTAACGTCTTGTTCACAAATTTCCTCCCATTATCTGTAGTCAGAACCTCAGAAACCCCATAACGACAAATATACCCATTAAAGAATGTGACTGCCACCTCTGCGAATCTAGCTAACTCGTCAACAATCACCAACAGAAGCCTATGGCCATAACTAGATTCACAGAAATTGCTCAAGAGTTCCATATGGACCCTTGAGAATGGCCTACTCGGATACCACCTAGCCCTTTTTGGGAAAGATCCGGCTTATTAAAAAGATCCAACAATGGCTTATGATCCGTCAGAACCTCTACTTGATTGCCCATGAGCAAAATTTTGAAATGTGCTAAATTAGACACTACGGCAAAAGCCTCTTTGTCCACCACTGACCATAACCGTTCATTACTACCCCGTGTCTTAAACTTCCTACTGTAAAATGCAATTGGATGGAGTCTTCCGTCAAACTTCTGTGTAAGGCATGCCCCTATGCCATCATAATTAGTGTCTTTTACCAATGTAAAAGGACGTTCCAAATCAGGCAACTTCAACTAAGGCATCCTTAATCTTCTGAAAACCTACTTGCTATTCATCTCCCCATACAAAACTGCACATCATCCCTCAGGACATCGGTCAACGGAGATGATAGAATAGAAAAGGTCTCCACAAACCTATGGAAAAATCCAGCCATGCCTAAGAATGACTGAATCTGTTTCTTATTCTTCGGAGTAGCACAATCCACAATTCCCCTAACTTTATCATCATTCATTTTAACACCCTCTTCAGAAATGACATGACCTAAATATACTATCTGCCTCTTTAGAAAATTACACTTAGCTAACTTTATCTTCAAACCTGCTAACCTAAGCCTACTAAAAACCTCCCTAAGAACCTCTAAATGTTCCTCTACCGAATCTGTGGCAACTAGGATATCATACATACATAGAAAGGCTTTCTCCCTTAACAAGCCATGCAAAACTGTATTCATTAGCCTAGTAAATGTCATCGGACTGCCTGATAAACCAAACGGCATCTGAGTGAATTCATAATGCTCCTTCGGCAAAGAGAAAGCTGTGTACTATCGACTTTCCTCGCTAAGTGGTACTGCCAAATACCCTTGCATCAGATCAGTTGAAGAATAAATATTCTTGCCCCCCAATCTCAGCAAATAAGTCTGGCAAACATGCCTCAGGGTAGTGATCAGGAAGGGTTTCCTCACTCAACTTCCTAAAGTCCACTCAGACTGAGACTTAACCATCCTTCTTAGGCACTGCCAACAACGGGAAATTAAAAGGCGAGGAACTGGGCCTAACAATGGGTTCTTCCTCCCACTTATTTACCTCTTGC
Source organism: Macrobrachium rosenbergii (assembly GCA_039081455.1). NCBI lineage: Eukaryota > Metazoa > Arthropoda > Malacostraca > Decapoda > Palaemonidae > Macrobrachium > Macrobrachium rosenbergii. The sequence goes on from JANJGK010000014.1 coordinate 3,129,740, forward strand.
TCTACCTGTTCTCTAATCTTAAAAGGAATCCTATATGAAGGAACAAAAATAGGCTGAGTCTTGTCCTCCAACTGAACCTTGTGTTCCAACACATTTGTTAAGACTAACTTATCCCTTTAATTGCAACTATGTTCGCAAACTCGGCCAGAACATCTTCCACATCCCAAGCATACTCTTTATAATCAGCATTGGCTAAATGATCCCTAAAAACCTGCCTCCTAGCCTGTAAATCTGCTTCTGAAAACTACAAAAATCCCTGACGATAGCCACTGAATTATCTTCATCGACCAAGTCAACAAAATCAATTGTATAAGTACCCTTCTGATAATTGCGAACTGAATCATTACAGTTTAGCAATTCCACCCAAGTATCCCCTGAACTCGATACCTTGTTTATTGAACTCGTACACACTACTGTACACACGTTCAGCATCCATCTACAGATTCTCACATACACCCAATCCATCATCATCCACCACTACACTCACATCCGTCCCCTCATACGGCACAGACGCACCAGGTATTCCCACAGTTATACCACATACCCCTGCATGAACTGAGATTTTTTGTCTCCGACATCCTGGATGGCCCAGTAACAAAGTATTCGCCAAAGCAGCCCCTGGTATAACCAAAAAAAGTTCCATCACCAAGAGATAAATCTACTTCTACGTATCCCAAAACCTGTAACCTATTTGCTTGAACATCACATATTGTCTCTTTAGCAGGCCTCAAAGCTCAATCGGAAAACATCAGTCGGAACAACTCATAATTCATCAAATTAACAGAGGTATCTATATCTGTAAAAACCCTTACATTTATCCCATGCACAGACCCTTTTACCACTGGCTTTGACGCTGAAGGTTCCCCCAGAAGTCCTATATTCCAAGAAACACCCATTCAGTTCAGTTTTCCCTTGCAACTGATCGGTCTTTAGACAATGTCTGCCGATCACAAGATCCCCGAGAAAAATCCACTTGAGGACCTTTCTTACCTGAGCTACCAAAATTCTGAAATGCAGGCCTAACACTATACTGTCTCCGAGACGGACAGAACCACCAAGGATTACCATAACTCTTACAACTGCCACAAAATTTAACAAGGCAAAATCTCTAAATGTTGCCCAGCACATTACAATTAAAACAACGAACCCATGGGGTCCGAGAACTCAACCCCACCATCGACCTTTGGCTATTCCGAATTTCATCAAAACCCTTTCAAACTGCAGACTGAATCTACGCACCCTACACAACCATAGGCTGACCTGAGGAATCTCTGATCACAATTTCCACTCCTCATGTTTGCAGGTTTCTTCTTCGTAATCCAATCCGTTAACTTATTCTTGGCTGCTCAGAAATGCAAATTTCCCAAGTCCCACGAAAGGACACCCCTTAGAGGAAAAACACAAGAAAAAACAGTTTTTCCCGAAAGAATTTCCATATGGTAAGAAACCCAAATTGTTAATTCCCTTTACTCTAACAATTAATCCCCCAAAACCAAAAGAAAGTACTAACTAAACCCACAATTAAATCCAAAATTAACTAAACCCCAAATAAATTCAAAATTAATGAAACCCAAAATTAAGTTCAAAATTAACTAAACCCACAATTAAACCCAAAATTCCCGCAAAATAGGTCAAGATGAACTTTGCGCCTTCAAGGGCAAAAAGAAAAAAAAAAACCCTCAGTCTCCCCTTAAGTAAAGAGAATGGGAGTCTACCCTCACATACGTTTTCAGGGATTTACGTGGGATCCACCAGTAGGCTTCTTAAGGTGCGCATTGATTCACAGGGGGGGGGGGGGGGTTAGTTTCCGCACAGGTAGCAGAATCTCGAACCCAGAGCACTCCAATATCAGGAACCATTCAAAACAAAGTAAAACCTACATTGAGAACAAAGGTTTTAGTGCCATTGATCATACTGTGAACCCTGAAGATTTAACAATCCTAGAGTCGTTGTTTATAAAACAACTCGTACCATCCTTAAATAATCATACATGTGCTAGTCAATTGTATTTGGCTTAACTTCTTACTGTGGTGGTTTCTTTCCATTTAGTTCCTTACTGTCTCACCTAAATGTTGGTTGTTTTCATTTTTATTTATTTCATTCTTACTCTGTTATATTTTAAATGTATTCTAAGACTGTACTTATATATATTTTTTGATCTTTTCTTATGCACAGCCCTGAGGATGTAATTCTGTAGATAATTACGAAATGCTGGCTATAAAATAAAGAGGACAGCCTAGTGATGTGTGGTTTTCGTCCGTCCTCTGAATATGTTTCCTGGAGTGTTTCCCTGTTCTCTGTATCATTATATATATATATATATATATATATATATATATATATATATATATATATATATATATATATATATATATATATATATATATATCAATGGGGAGGCGGACATAAAGACTTGTTAAAAGGGGCCAATTTATTCCCGGTGTTTCGTAATGTCTTCATTACATTTTCGAGGGCTGTTTAATTTAACGTAAATTAATTTGTTTTGAATAAGCCACTTTGGCAGTAATTATTCTTTTGGAACGTAATGACCATGTTTCCTCCTCCCCGACATTTCTGACTTGTTGTATAGTTTTAATTACAATGAGCTTGTTTTATTTTCACGTTTGGTTTTGGCTTCTCATCCGGAGCTGTATTCGGCGCTGTCTCACGAGGACTGAGGGAGTTGTTTTTCTGGACCTTTGACATTGTGTAGGCCTGCCTTATTCTTGATTGATTTTGAATTATCTCTGGATTACGATACCTGCTTTTCATCAGTTGCTGCTGCTTTGGGAGATTGATTTATTCTTCAGTCTACGCCCTTGGTCCAGTAACACTGCCAAGGGGACCTCTCTGCCAACTGGTAAGGTGTGATTGCCTGTCGGACGGCCGTGTCCGTTGATCGTCTTGCGACGTTAAAGTGATTCTATCTTCTGTCTACGCCCTTGGTTCAGTAATACTGCCTAGGGGACCTCTCTTAAGTTTGGTAAGGTCTCGAGAATATATATTATGCCCCTCGACCCGTGATTTGGAGGCTGCGTTTGCCTCTTCTACTGTTTACAGCTCACTTAAGGGAAGCAGTTTTTTTTTTTATAAACATTTAGTCTGTAATAAGTTAGGATATTCTGACTTTTCGACATTCTATTACTTTCAGGGCCCTCTCATTAAAGTGTAATTGTTTAGTCTGTCTTTATTTGGTGTAAGTGTGTTTGTTATTCGATGTTTTCAGTGTGTGGTTGATTTTTTGTGTTTATTTAATGTATTTTGTAAGAGGCTCAGTGGTCATTTCTTTCTAAAAGTTTGTATTAAATATTAAGGTTTTATTTTCGGTTTTACTTTATCCTCCTTGATTCCATCTCTGTATACTCTGTTGCGGCCATTCCACCTATTGTGGACTTGGTCGTCTGTGACTTTATTTGTGTTTTTAAGAGACTTGTGTATGTTTGATGGGCGTGGGCCCATAACATTTGGCGACCTTTTGCCAGGATTTGTCGGATCCTGTAGTCACTAAAGTGTATAGAGTGGATTCTTGGGGGTGTTTGCAGCATAGTAATACCTTCTCTCCTATATTTTTGTGTTGATCGGTGTTTATAATTTTTTTTTTCTTGACCGTGGTAGGATATTTGTGTGGTTATTGGTGTTCAGTGTATTGGTTTGTTTTTGGGTATATTTTGTGAGATACATTTATATATTTACTTGGGTGTAATTAATTTACTATGGCTGATTTGAATATCCCGGAGCTCTTGAGTGGAGAGGGGTGGCAGGACAGGTTGGCAGAATTGAATAAGCCTGATTTAGAGAGTGTAGCAGAATTTGTTGAAATTGAAAATCCTGGGTCTGTTAGGAAGGGCTTGTTACTTCTTAATGTTTATGAAAAGGTTAAGGTGATGAAGGCAGAAGGTAAACTAGAGACTAGGCAGGTGGAGGAAGCGGTATCAGTAGAAATTTTAGATAGGCAGATTCAGTTGAAAAGAATGGAAATAGATCTCCAAAGGTTGAAGGCTGAGGAGAGAGAGAGAGAGAGAGACAGCACGAACTTGCTATGCAAGCATTGAGTAATAGGGGTTCTTCTTCTTCCCAACATAATGTGTCTGCAATGCCTTGTATTAATCTAACTGAAGCTCTAAAATTAGTCCCAAATTTTCAGGAAGTTAACGTGGCAGAGTTTTTTGTTTCTTTTGAGAGAATAGCCTCAAGGTTGGAGTGGCCAAAAGAGTATTGGACCACTCTTATTCAGAGTAAATTGTTAGGTAAGGCCCAGAAAGTTTACGTTACCTTGGACGAAGATCTGTCCTCAGATTATGATTCTGTAAAAGCCATAGTTTTGAAGGCTTACGAGTTGGTACCGGAAGCTTACCGACAACGCTTCCGTAATTTACAGAAGGAAAGTGGGCAGACTTTTGTAGAGTTCGCCAGGGCTAAAGAGCAATTTGCTGGCGACTGGTTAAAGTCTAAGGAGGTGACTGACTTTGAGAAATTAAAAGAATTAATTTTGGTTGAGGAGTTTAAAAGGTCCGTGCCTAATGAGGTGAAGGTGCATCTCGAAGAATTAAAATTAGAAACGTTGCAGGAGGTGGCTATTGCAAGTGATGAGGACCTCCTCTCTCATAAAAATGTGATAGGGGAAGTACCCAGAAATGAGAAATCTGGTTGGGTGAGAGTTAACAGGAGTAGTAATCAGAACAGGTATAATAGGCCTAATGTTAATTATGGTTCTCGTACTACTCCTGTTAACAGCTATAATAGGCAGACTACAGATAACCCGGAGAAGTTGAGAACTTTGACTTGTTTCTTCTGTCATAAGAAGGGACACGTCAAGAGCATGTGTTATGCATTTAAAAGGTCACAAAGGACCGAAAGACGTCCGGTAATGGCCATTCGTAGGAATGAGAACGAGTCAGTGGCTGAGAACTCTAATAATCAGTGACTATGCAATAAGTCACTGGCTCCTTTTCAGAAAGTTTTGTCTGATGGTTTTGTTCGCTCTGGGAATTCGACTGAGCAAAGAAAGGTTAAAATTTTGCGTGACACTGGGGCTGCTCAGTCTTTAATTCTCAGAGAATCCTTACCTATTGATTGGGAATGTTCAAATAAAGAATATGTTTTGTTAAGTGGTTTTCCAGATACGGTCAGGTCTTACCCGGTTGAGAGTTTTTATTTATCATGCCCGTCTGTAACGACCCGAGTGGGTCGTTATGCAGGTTCTTTAATATACTCAGGACGGGGCTGTCATGACTGACGGCAGATGCAACAAACAAAGGAGGGAAAAACAACAAAAAACAATAAAATGAGCTTAAAATTAATTTATTTACAATATTTACAAGCGAGTCAGGTCTGGTAAAAAGATAAACCATAAATACAAAAAATAAGCCAAAAGGCAGCACTAAACAAAAGCAAGTTAAATAAACAAAAAGTAGCATTAAACAAAAAAAAGGCAAAAATAAACAACAGCAGGCAGAAAAAAAAAACAAACATACGTCCTCCATCGGGGCACCAAGACAGCCCTCAGCTGTACAACAGGGACAAAAACCCACAAACCAGAAAACCCCGATGGAGACGTCAGGACAGCCTCACGCTGTCATCAAAGATGAGCAGCTCGTGGTCACACGACTACTCATGGTCACACTCCACCTCTACGACGTGCTCCACTTCGTAGGCGTGCTCCAATTTGCTGCTCAAAAACTCGACCAACGTCGACTCCAAAAACTGCCTGCTGCTGCTGCCACTGCCGCTACCTTTGCTGCCCAACCAGACCCGACTGGCGAAAGAAAAACGGCAGCTCACCGACGAGAACATCAAAACAAAAAAAACTTGAAGGTAAGGAGGCAGCAATCCACAAAAGGGAACGAGCGGGGAACCAGCAGTTCCCGCAAAACCATCACTTAACGTGACACCTCCCCACCTAAAAGAAAAAAAAAAAGATTATTTTTTTTTTTTACACTCATGATCCCCTCCAATGCCGCAACAACCCCGCCAGCCAAAACAGAGCCATCCTGTCACGGTCGCCATTGTAACGACCCGAGTGGGTCGTTATGCAGGTTCTTTAATATACTCAGGACGGGGCTGTCATGACTGACGGCAGATGCAACAAACAAAGGAGGGAAAAACAACAAAAAACAATAAAATGAGCTTAAAATTAATTTATTTACAATATTTACAAGCGAGTCAGGTCTGGTAAAAAGATAAACCATAAATACAAAAAATAAGCCAAAAGGCAGCACTAAACAAAAGCAAGTTAAATAAACAAAAAGTAGCATTAAACAAAAAAAAAGGCAAAAATAAACAACAGCAGGCAGAAAAAAAAAACAAACATACGTCCTCCATCGGGGCACCAAGACAGCCCTCAGCTGTACAACAGGGACAAAAACCCACAAACCAGAAAACCCCGATGGAGACGTCAGGACAGCCTCACGCTGTCATCAAAGATGAGCAGCTCGTGGTCACACGACTACTCATGGTCACACTCCACCTCTACGACGTGCTCCACTTCGTAGGCGTGCTCCAATTTGCTGCTCAAAAACTCGACCAACGTCGACTCCAAAAACTGCCTGCTGCTGCTGCCACTGCCGCTACCTTCGCTGCCCAACCAGACCCGACTGGCGAAAGAAAAACGGCAGCTCACCGACGAGAACATCAAAACAAAAAAAACTTGAAGGTAAGGAGGCAGCAATCCACAAAAGGGAACGAGCGGGGAACCAGCAGTTCCCGCAAAACCATCACTTAACGTGACACCGTCTTTTTCAGGTTATTTAAAACTGGCCATTATTGATAAATTTCCTATTAAAGATGTGGATTTGGTGTTAGGGAATGATGTCGCCCTAATAAATAAAACTTTCCCTATTGTATTAAATTCCGGTAATGAAATATCTATAGTCACTCGATCGAAGGCTAGTAGTGTTGACTCGGCCGAGTCGGTAGTTGATATTGATTTGAGTAGTTTAGATCGTAGTGATAGCTTAGTTATAGATAGTGGTGTGTTGGATAATAAACTTAATTGGACTACTAAGGAACTTATTACAGCTCAGAAAGCAGATTTTAAAGACCTGCCAGTTGAGTCTGGCGAAATTACGGATTTGACTGTCCCTCGATTTAAGATAGTTAATAATATTTTGTATAGAATAAGTAGACCTTTTGATGCCATTAACACAGGTTGTGAAATTGTTAAACAGGTTGTGGTTCCTTTTGTTTATCGAAAGGAGTTAATGACATTGGCTCATGAAAATGGTTTGGCTGGTCATTTTGGTGTTTTTAAAACCACTCGTAAATTGTGTGAAAATTATTTTTGGCCTAAGATGAAAGATGATGTTAAAAAATTTGTAAATAGTTGTGATGCATGTCAAAAGGTCGGGAAGCCTAATCAGCCAATTCCAAAAGCACCATTACATCCTATTCCTGTTGCTTCTGAACCGTTCAGAGAGGTAATTATTGATGTGGTTGGTCCTCTGCCGAAAACTCGTAGTGGTAATCAGTATATTCTAACAATTATGGATAGGATGTCTCGATATCCTGAGGCAATACCACTACGAAATATAAAAACTGTTAAAATTGTTGAAGTATTAATTGAATTTTTCACCAGGTTCGGAATGCCCAAAGTAATTCAGTCCGATTCTGGGTCTAATTTTCTGAGTAAATTATTTAGGGAGAAGATGGCTGAATTAAAAATTAAACATGTGACTTCTTCTCCATACCACCCTGAAAGTCAAGGTGTTTTGGAACGATTTCATCAAACCATGAAGTCTATGATAAAAAAATATTGTTTGGTTAATGGTTCTGAATGGGATAAGGAACTACCTTATTTATTATTTGCATTTCGGTCAGTGCCGAGTCAGTCTTTAGGATTTTCACCTTTCAGCCTTATTTTTGGTCATTGTGTGCGTGGTCCATTGGATGTGGTTCGTGAATCTTGGGAGGGGGACGCCCCTGATATGAATTTATTAGATTATGTTAGTAATTTGGGTGATAAATTAACGAAGGCTTGGAAGTTTGCTGGTGAAAATTTATTGTGTAGCCAAAAGAAAATGAAATACTTTTTTGACCGAAAGACTAAGGAGCGTAATTTTGTAGTGGGTGATAATGTTTTGGTATTGCTTCCTATTCCAGGAAACCCTTTAAAAGCTTCATTTTCAGGACCGTGGAAAATTTTAAAGAAAGTAAGTGATGTTAATTATTTAGTTGAAACTCCTGAAAGGAGGAGACCCTACCAGTTGTGTCACATAAATATGTTAAAAGCTTATAAAGGTCATGACAAAGTTATTCCCGTGGCATTAGTTGGTGATACTACAAAGTGTAATGATATTAATTCCTTTTCTTTTCCAGACGTGAGTAATTTTGATGATGATTGTTTTGATGGTGCCGAATGGCCTAATGATAATAAACATTCTTTAGAAAATTTTTCAGAAATGGTTTCACATTTGAATTTAGTAGAACAGGGATCTTTGAAAAAGTTAGTTTTTAGTTATAAGGATTTATTTTCGGATGTTCCAGGACAGACCACTGTCCTTGAACATGATGTGGATGTGGGTAACGCAACTCCGGTAAAACAATCCCCTTACAGGTTAAATCCATTTAAAAATGATATTGTGGATAAAAAGGTTGATTATATGTTACGACACGGGCTGATCGAACCCAGCAACAGTCCATGGTCTTCACCTGTTGTTTTGGTAAAGAAACAGGATGGTCAATACAGGCTTTGTTTTGATTACCGTAAAGTCAACGAGGTCACAAAGCCTGATAGTTATCCTTTACCCAGGACAGAGGACTGTATTGACAGGATAGGGAATTCAAAATATATAACTAAATTTGATTTGTTAAAAGGGTATTGGCAAGTTCCGCTGTCCAAACGGGCACGGGATTTGTCAGCGTTTGTAACGCAGCGAGGACTCTACCAATGTAAAGTAATGCCTTTTGGGATGAAGAATGCCGCTGCAACCTTTCAAAGGTTAATGAATACTTTGGTCCAAGGTTTAGAGGGGTGTGTTGTTTATATTGATGATATTGTAATTTATAGTGATGACTGGGACACCCATCTTAAACGTATTAAGGCCTTATTTCAGGTACTTAGGAAAGCTGGTTTGGTTATAAACCTCAAAAAGAGTGAGTTTGCCAAAGCAAAGGTTGTATATTTTGGGTCACGAAGTAGGATTTGGGAAAGTGGCTCCAAAACAGGCAAACGTAGACTCTATTAGACATATTGAAATACCGAAGTGTCACAGGGATGTCAGAAAGTTCCTTGGTCTAGTAGGGTATTACCGTAGATTTGTTAAGAATTTTTCTGATATTGCTGAGCCCCTGACTAATTTATTATGTAAGATTGTGACTTTTGTATGGACTAATGATGCCCAAAATGCCTTTGAAAATTTAAAGCAGGTCCTAATGAATTTCCCTATTTTGAAAGCTCCTGATTTTGACGTTCCTTTTTCGCTTGCTACTGATGCGAGTGATGTTGGGGTTGGAGCAGTTTTGTTGCAGGAAGATGCTCATGGAGTATCTCATCCTGTTGCCTATTTCTCCAAAAAGTTATCCCCGGCACAACGGAAATACTCGATTGTAGAGAAAGAGACGTTGGGATTAATTTTAGCTGTAAATCATTTTCAGGTGTATTTATCCTCTACAGGGACTCCGATTAAAATATTAACGGATCATAATCCGTTGGTTTTCTTGAACAGGTTTAGGAATAAAAATCAACGGTTGATGCTTTGGAGCCTCCTGCTCCAGGAATGGAATTTTAGCTTTTCACACATTCCAGGCAAAAGTAATGTTGTCGCTGATGCGCTGTCACACATCAGTGACTGATCGATAGGTTGATTTGAGAAAAACCTTTTTGTTCTTTGTAAAGTTGTTTTGTATATACTTATATTAATTGATTTGATTAATCCTATAAATTTATTGAATGTACAGGTTTCCAGGTGTGTTGTAATAATGTTGTGTCAGGTGTTTTTGTTTATGAAATAATTTAGGATTAAGTACTTAAGATTAAGATGTTAAATGTCGTGATTTGCAGGTTTTTCTTCGGTGTCGTCTTTGATTAAGAGTGGTTAAGGGTACTTTTGACTTCTGTTTACTTTAGTATGTGTTATTGGTGGAGGCTAATTTTAAGGTGTTACCATTGTCTTGTGTATGTCCAGGTTTATTTTAAGGTGTTACCATTATCTTGCATATGTCCATTAATGATGTGTGTATTTAAGGCCCAAACCCGTTTAGTGTGAGGACGCTCTCTGAAGTGTAGAGGCACTAAAACTGAGTGAAGTGTAGTGAAAAGACGCTCTTTGAAACTCAGTGAGTTGCAGAAAAAAATAGTGTTGAGTAAGGACGCTCTCTTGAATGAAAAGAGGCATTATTGGAAGGTGTTGTGAAGGGCCACAATATTCAGTGTGGCGTAAAATCATTGATATGTGAACAGTGTGTTACGTTTTTTCTTATTTTGGTGATTGATGGTTAGTTTTTATAAATCATTAATCATATACTGTTATGTCCCTGTACTTTATTTATGCCAATGGTCAGCATTAATTCTTTCTTTGCATAGCTTGGATAGGTCACGGGTCTGTAGCACAAACCAGCCGTTTTTTAGGCGCTACAGGCTGGTGTATGAGTGGTGACCTAGACTAAGTTAAGGTTAATCTATTAAGGTTTTGGTCCTTATTTTTGTTTAACTGATATTTGTGTTTTCAGACTAATTTAGCCAGGTCACGGGCTCACGGGTCTGTAGCACGGCCGTTTTTTAGGCGCTACAGGCTGGTGTATGAGTGGTGACCTTGGTTGAGGTAACACTAGCCCCATTGTGGTCGATTTATATTTTTGGTTGTCGGTTATCTGGGTTTAGTCTAATAATAGGTTAGTCTTGTTAATATTGTTGCTCTGCTAACCTGTGCCCACCGCTCCACTTGTGAGTTCACGGGGATATTACCATATTTCTTCATATGTTGATACTGATGTTATTTTTGGCGTGGTCACTATAAATTATTTACTTGTATTAGTTTTAAGTCATAATATTAAGGTTAAGATTTGATATCTATTGACTGTATTGAAAGTGGTACAAAATTTTTTGCCACTATCTCTAATCTATTTTTGGCCGGCAATGTGATATAGTATTTTCAATCACTTTTTGAGTTTTGTCATTGGACTTGAATTTTTTCTTATTGTCCCTGTTTTATTTCATATAGATTGAATTGCTATGTTTGTTTTTGATATTAGCATTTTTATATATTTCTTTGAATTTTGAGTTAAGTTCAATACTTTGTAGAAAAATTTTCTTGTGGAAAAATTTTTTTTGTTGGGTGAGGTGTCAGTATGTGTTTAATTTAACGTAAATTAATTTGTTTTGAATAAGCCACTTTGGCAGTAATTATTCTTTTGGAACGTAATGACCCTGTTTCCTCCTCCCCGACATTTCTGACTTGTTGTATAGTTTTAATTACAATGAGCTTGTTTTATTTTCACGTTTGGTTTTGGCTTCTCATCCGGAGCTGTATTCGGCGCTGTCTCACGAGGACTGAGGGAGTTGTTTTTCTGGACCTTTGACATTGTGTAGGCCTGCCTTATTCTTGATTGATTTTGAATTATCTCTGGATTACGATACCTGCCTTTCATCAGTTGCTGCTGCTTTGGGAGATTGATTTATTCTTCAGTCTACGCCCTTGGTCCAGTAACACTGCCAAGGGGACCTCTCTGCCAACTGGTAAGGTGTGATTACCTGTCGGACGTTAAAGTGATTCTATCTTCTGTCTATGCCCTTGGTTCAGTAATACTGCCTAGGGGACCTCTCTTACGTTTGGTAAGGTCTCGAGAATATATATTATGCCCCTCGACCCGTGATTTGGAGGCTGCGTTTGCCTCTTCTACTGTTTACAGCTCACTTAAGGGAAGCAGTTTTTTTTTTTTTATAAACATTTAGTCTGTAATAAGTTAGGATATTCTGACTTTTCGACATTCTATTACTTTCAGGGCCCTCTCATTAAAGTGTAATTGTTTAGTCTGTCTTTATTTGGTGTAAGTGTGTTTGTTATTCGATGTTTTCAGTGTGTGGTTGATTTTTTGTGTTTATTTAATGTATTTTGTAAGAGGCTCAGTGGTCATTTCTTTCTAAAAGTTTGTATTAAATATTAAGGTTTTATTTTCGGTTTTACTTTATCCTCCTTGATTCCATCTCTGTACACTCTGTTGCGGCCAGTCCACCTATTGTGGACTTGGTCGTCTGTGACTTTATTTGTGTTTTTAAGAGACTTGTGTATGTTTGATGGGCGTGGGCCCATAACAATATATATATATATATATATATATATATATATATATATATATATATATATATATATATATATATATATATATATATATATATATATATATATCAATGGGGAGGCGGACATAAAGACTTGTTAAAAGGGGGCAATTTATTGCCGGTGTTTCGTAATGTCTTCATCACATTTTCGAGGGCTGTACAAAATAAATTACATAAATTACAAAAAGGCTATAAATTTAAATTTAAAACATTAAATTACACAATGGATTACAAATTAAAAAAATAAAAACAATAGAAGGGACAATTAAAAAGGACAACATAAAAAACAAAACCAAACCTCTCTAAAAATATATATAATACAATATAGAAAGTAAGCAGATCTGGACCAACCTATTCAGTGGCAATGTTAAAACTAAACAGAAAACGAAAGACTAAGAGGTACAGTGTGCCGGCAGAGGTTTGGCTGTTTAGCAAGGGGACGAGTTGTTTAATCATTAATGATTACAAAATGGCCAATTTTTCTGTTTTAGGGCGAGCTTCTAGCAGCCATGAATTGGCCATATTGGATTCATTAATGATTAAACGACGCGTCCCCTTGTTAAACAGCCAAACCTCTGCCGGCACAATGTACCTCTCTTAATCTTTCGTTTTCTGTCCAGTTTTAACATTGCCACTGAATAGGTTGGTCCACATCTTCTTACTTTTTATATTGTATATATATATATTTTTTAGAGAGATTTTTTTATGTTGTCCATTTTAATTGTCCCTTCTATTTTTTTTTATTTGTAATCAATTGTGCAATTTAATTTTTTTAATTTTTAAAATTTAAATTTATAGCCTTTTTGTAATTTATGTTATTTATTTTGTACAGCCCTCGAAAATGTAATGAAGACATTACAAAACGTCGGGAATAAATTGACCCTTTTTAACAAGTCTTTATGTCTGCCTCCCCATTGATGTACAGTATATCTGGCTGTGGCCGCCACTGTCTGGATATATATATATATATATATATATATATATATATATATATATATATATATATATATATATATATATATATATATATATATATATATATATATATATATTACTAAAAGGACCTCATTCAAACTGGATGGTATTTAATGGAGTTTTTATTCAAAAAGTTACAAGCTTTCTTGGACAAACAGTCCACATTATCAAGTATCCGTACAATGAGCAAACGCATAGTCCGGCTGTATTTATATCCGTGTGCTGGGTACTTTTAATCCTATAATCGCCTAGCTCTTCCTGTGTGACCTCCACCCTCTCTTGACCTTGGTCTTTCTCTGATCCCTGGTTCCAGATGTCCGTTTTCCGTGCGAGTGGGCACATATCAAAGCAAGGAAAAACTATTTTGGGGAGAGGGAAAGGATTGAAAAGGAACATTTGGTAGGAAAGAAAATAATTACAGTTCCGGACAACAACTCTATTGCACCCATCAACAGGAAGCTAAATAATTTCAAATTGATAGGCAGCTACAAAAACACCATTAGGAATAAAATAGTTAGAAACAAAAAGTCGGTAGAGGGGGAAGAGATTAGAGGGGGGGTTTATATGGCAGCGTGTCTAGACTGTGAAGAAGGGTACTATGGCGAAACTGGCAAATCATGTAAAGAGCGAAGCAAACAACATATGCAGAACATAAGGCATTATAATCAGACGTCGGCAGTTGCCAAACACTGTTGGGAAAATGATCACAGAATAGACTGGGAAAATATGAGTTTTCTGTACAGGAACACCAACAAAACATCTAGACTGGTTGTAGAGAACGCCTTCATAACTTGCGCCAACAACACGATGGCAGGGAACACCGGAAACGGCTTTGAAGACAGCATATCTAGAAAAATCATATACTCCACAGTAGCAAGGAAACGAAGAAAAAACGCAAGAGAACGCACGGAAAACGGACATCTGGAACCAGGGATCAGAGAAAGACCAAGGTCAAGAGAGGGTGGAGGTCACACAGGAAGAGCTAGGCGATTATAGGATTAAAAGTACCCAGCACACGGATATAAATACAGCCGGACTATGCGTTTGCTCATTGTACGGATACTTGATAATGTGGACTGTTTGTCCAAGAAAGCTTGTAACTTTTTGAATAAAAACTCCATTAAATACCATCCAGTTTGAATGAGGTCCTTTTAGTAATTCTACTAATGCACAGAACAATTGTGTATGTGATAAAGTTAATATATATATATATATATATATATATATATATATATATATATATATATATATATATATATATATATATTACACGAAAAAACAATTTAAAGGGGATGCAGAAAAATTTTTCTGAGTACTTCAGAGATTTCATGGGCAGTGCAGCATGGATCAGCTAGTAAATGTGTTATATATATATATATATATATATATATATATATATATATATATATATATATATATATATATATATATATATATGTGTGTGTGTGTGTGTGTGTGTGTGTGTGTGTGTGTGTGTATAGATATATATATTTTTTACGAATTTCGCTGGGTTTATGTGATTTTTACAGGCCGGCAACAGAAACTTTATTTAATTGGCCTTGGAGTTATGACTTATGTAAAGGGAAATCGTAAAAAATAAACAAAGAACAAGGGATGATTTTAGGAGCTGAAGGCTCTACTTAATAAGGAAATGTTACATAAACACTTGGGATAAATTAAGGAATTATATTTACAAAAGAAATCATTAGAAGGGAAATTGGGTAATTGAATGATTAAAGGGCTTGCAACGCCTGAAGATCCTCCTACTGGAGTCTTGACTAAGGGCAAGGCACAGTCCAAGATGAGCCCACTGCGAATAGGTCCATCTGTAAGAGAGATTTACACATTACACGCCAGTAAAGGAAAATATAACACAGAATATGACTCGAGTCTGCACTGAGGGTGCCAAGGACTCAAGGAATAACTGAACACTTTACACTGGAACAAGAAACACTGCAAAAGGCACTGAACAAATGACACAAGGATGAGGAACAATACTGGCACTCGGGAACACTTCAAAAGGGCAAACGGTTGTGACTGAAATGTCTTTACTCGCACTTTACATTAGGGGAAGCGGGTCTCTGGCAAAGGATGACTAGGGACAATCACACACTTGACATCGTACTCAGGTTCCTGGGTAGGTCCTTTCGAGGATGACAGTAGAAATGGGTTCACGTCAGGAGTCTGGAGTGGACATCTGGGTGGAAGGGTGGAGGATGACTCTCAGCGTCTTGTATCACTCGCCCGCGTGTATGGCTAACTGCAAACTGCTAACTGCTAACGGCCCAACGGCATTGTGACTGACTGTCCAACAACTACTCCAGATGTCTCCTGTCCTTCTCTTTTTAAGGCCTCAGCTGAGTGTCCTGACCGAGTGCAAAGATTGGTGACCGTGTGCAAAAGATGTGTCATTTGCCCAGGTTTTCAGCCATCTGGTTGCCTCTTCCCAGGTATCCTGCGAAAGGAAAGACAATTCAGCAGCTTAATCTGCCTTTAGGATGTTGTTTTAAGCAGCTTAGTTGGACTAAGCTGCTTAAGGGAATGGCACTCAGCCTCTCATCTTTTCCCCTTTCGACTGTGCTATCTCAATGTCTGTTTCAGGTAAGGAAAGGGACAGATCAAACTGTTGATAACTTTAATTGTTTTGATATCTAGGTCCACTAGGACCGGCCATGCAGCGACGATTACACTCTCAATAACTAAGGGCAAATTAAGGGTCATCTGTGCAGCGACTTCTTGTATTATAATGATATATATATGTGTGTGTATGCATATATATATATATATATATATATATATATATATATATATATATATATATATATATATATACACACACATATATGCATATATACATACACACACACACACACACACATATATATATATATATATATATATATATATATATATATATATATATATATATATATATATATATATATATATATATATATGTATGTATATAAACAGGTCATATAACTGGAAGCTTCATAGTAGCTATCAAGGGGGCATCCAGGAAAAGGCAGCGTGTATATAAAAACAACAATTTATTTTGCTGACGGTTTTGCGCAGTATCTCATTGCATCTTCAGATCTGTAATTTACAATAAAATATAACTTGAAATCTTATGAAGATCACAAAAAATAAAATAACAATTTAAAAATCACTATAAAGACGGACATGACCTACCTAACTGAGTCAAAAGAGAAACCAAAACATCTAAAAAAGAAAGGGTAAGTAAAAGTTGAGATACAGACCAAATTGTAAACAAACAACTTGTCTGTGTACGATTGGAGAAGTTAAAAACAGATTTGGTCTTGTTATTAAAAGAGGGTATCAAAACACCCAGACGAAGTAGCTTCCTATTGTGTCTGCACTCAATGTTCTGCAAAAAAAAAAAAAAAAATAATAATAATAATAAAAATTAAGGATTTATTAAAAAGATGAGTCCTAATGAGTTATATTTTATTGTTAATTACAGCCTTGAAGATGCAATGAGATATTGCGAAACGCCGTCGGCAAAATAAACTTGTTTGTATATACGTCATACCTTTTCCTGGAATCCCCCTTGACAGCTACTATGAAGCTTCCAGCTATATCCTGTTTACCTCCCTGGGACACTCTCAAGGCACAGACACAATGGATATTGGGGGCTTCTTTTTCGTCGTCTTATTTCTGCTACGACTCAAATTCCGAAAAGTGGACAGCTTCCATGGTCTCATTAAGACGAGATATGCCGTCAATTGGAAAGATCCTCCATCAAACTTGAGAAAACTAAATTGGATCTTCGATTTCTTCATTATTGTGAACCTAGTAGAATTATTCCCAAATTCATACGTTTTAAATTATATAAATCTTCCTTGTATAGTTCAGAGTTTTAGATTACTTGAAATGGAGATTAATTTTAAATATAACACTAAGAAACTCAATGTGCTAGTTGCTACCTATAAATCTACTATATATAATGCTCTATCATTTATTGATCAGATTATTTTTACTCATCTTTTTTAATAAATCCTTACTTTCTTTTGTACAGAACATTGAGTGCAGACACAATAGGAAGTTACTTCGTTTGGGTGTTTTGATACCCTATTTTAATAACAAGATCAAATCTGTTTTTAACTTCTCCAATCGTGTGTTGTCAAAGAAAGAAGAGTTCCTTTTATCTTTGGGTCTAGACTTCTGGTTGCCATGTTATTTACCTAGTTACCCAAAAATTTTTCTCCCACTTGAGATGCTTTTCCAGAGAATTACAAAACTCCTTCTCAACGCTAACATAGAATAGTTAAGGTCCCAAATTTCAGCTCTAGCACACTAAACATTTAATGATCTCAGAACAAAATGGACCCCGTTCTTCAGAAAGAAAGACTTACAGATACTCAGACAATTAGCGAAAGACGATAGTATAATCATCACTCGTCCTGATAAAGGTAAGGGCACTGTTATTTTAGATAGACAGGAGTATGTTAATAAGATGAATGCCATTTTGGATGACTCGACCAAATTTCAGAAGGTTGGCATTTCTAATTTACAAGATATTATCAAGACTGAAGATAAAATAAATAGATTTTTTAGACAACTTGAACAGAAGGTTATTATTGATGATACCACATTCCAAAAACTATTTGTCATAGGATCTTCGTATGGAATCATGTATGGACTTCCAAAAATCCACAAAGAAGGTGTTTCACTTAGACCCATCCTTTCCTCCATTAACACTCCTGCTTATAAGTTGGCCAAATTCTTCGTACCTCTACTTGACCCTCTTACCAAGAACGAATTTACTATGAAGAACTCTTATGAGTTAAAAAACGAAATTTTAAGACAGTATTCGGACCTGTGCATGGCCAGTTTTGATGTCGAGTCTTTTTGTTCACTAATGTACCTGCGGAGGAGACTATTAATATTATTTTGAACAAACTCTTTCCCAATGATGATTCTGTTTTTAACAATTTTAGCAGACCTCTTTTTAAACAGATGTTAGACATTGCTGTGCGGGACACAGCCTTCATTTTTAACGATGGTTCTTTTCGGCAAGTAGAAGGGATGGCAATGGGGAGCCCACTTGGCCCCACATTTGCCATTATTTTTATGAACTCCCGGAGGAGTCCTTTTTAGACCAGTGTCTTTCCACTTATCAACCTTTATTTTATAGACCTTACGTTGATGACACGTTTGCCCTTTTTAAATCTGATTTTAATCCTGATTTTTTTTTTTAATTTCATTAATACCCAACATCCAAATATTAATTTCACTGTAGAAAAAGAAGCTGAAAACACTACCCTATTTAGATGTACAAGTTTTCAGAGATGTTGTTGGGTTTCATACCAGTATTTTCAGGAAAAGTACTTTTACAGGTCTAGGATTTAACTTTTACAGTTCTTGTTATTTTGATTTTAAATTAAATTCCATATCTATCCACTCTCCTTCCAGGGGTTTTTCTTTGACATCCTCATGGGGCGCCTTTCACAAAGAAATTAGTTTCCTTTTACAATTTTTCAAAAACAATAGTTTTCCAGTAAAGTATTTTTATAGATCCCTCAAGAAATTTCTTTAGTATAAATTACAGTTCTGCATTGGTATATAATGTCCCGAAATTGGTTTTTTATGCAAAATTTGCTTTCATTTACACAAATAAATTTCGATACAAGTTAATTAACCTATTAAACAGAGAATTACTTGCAGTTAATTTCAAACTTATTCCAAAAAACCCTCTAACAATAGGTTCTTTTTTCAGATATAGGGACAGATTGACTCCGCTTTTGTCATCCAACGTTGTATACAAATACACGTCCCAAGTGTGAATGGGGAACTTACGTTGGATGCACAAAGCGGTTGCTACAGGTCCAAATCCGCTGTCACCAGGGAGTCAGTTTCAGAACTGGCTGGCTGCAGGCTGTCCAGACCCGAAGCCTCCAACATACGAAATCACACGTTGCACTGCAAAACCAACATCAATTTTCCAGATTTTAAAATCATATCTTCCACGCAAGACGAGGGAGAACTTGTCTCTTTGTAGTACATCATGATTAAAACTACCAATGCTTCGTTAAACAGCCAGACAGCCTCCACACAGCTATTCATACCATAACAAGTTGTTTGTTTACATTTTGGTCTATACCTCAACTTTTACTTACCCTCCTTCTTTTTTAGATGTTATAGTTTCTCTTTTAACTCAGTTTAGGTAGGTCACGTCCGTCTTTACATTGATTTTTAAATTACTTTATATTTTGTGATTTTTATAAGATTTTAAGTTATATTTTATTGTAAATTACAGCCTTGAAGATACAATGAGATATTGCGAAACGCCGTCGGTGAAATAAACTTTTGTTTTCATATACGTGCTGACTTTTCCTGAATGCCCCATTTATATATATATATATATATATATATATATATACATATATATATATATATATATATATATATATATATATATATATATATATATATATACATATACACACACACACACATATATATATATATATATATATATATATATATATATATATATATATATATATATATATATATATGATAAAGATTGGTACGTTATAGGTCAATAGATTTTTTTTCCTGCTTTCGCAAATAGTAAATATTTTTCATTTATCACATGCTAAACAACTGGGGTCGCTGATTTATATACCATCAAACTGAGTAGTAAGAAAAATGTGAGAGATTCCGGTTTTCCGGACACAGCAGTGAAGTTCAAACCTTTGCTGTACTTACAGCCGATTAACTGACGAGAAGTCAACTGCACACATGAACCGCCGTCTTAGTGCTTTTGAAGCACTGACCAGCGTTTATCTGGGGAATTGCCAAAGAAGGGATTATCGCAAAATATGATGTTGAAATAATGAAGGAATGTGGAAATCAAAGTTAACAAAAGGATTCGTTCTCATTAATGTCATCATAAGAATATTAGCCACGCGCTTTCGCGAGGATAATTCTTGAGTCGAAATCTTATCCCAGATGTAAGATCTCTAAGAAACTATTATCTGGATCTAAGCTTTCATTAAATAATATCTGTGCAATTCTGTAATTTTGTTGATCAAGAGGGCACACAGCTTGCACTACTTGCCAACAAGTGGGCTTCTGGAAGATGTTGAATGGTGCCTGTTGTCAGTTTTCCTGTCAGGAGGACCCCAACAGTGTGCGAGATGCAATACTAGTCTTTAGAATGAGGTATCAACGATTGCTGGATAAAAAGTAATCAGCCAAATTCAGGGTTAGTACAAAACTATAGACCTGTCATTCAAAATAAGAATAAGCGACTCAGACATCCCTGTGCTTAAAGTTATCATTTACTTCTGTTTTCTGGAAATCTGCGTTGGTCGCAAGATCTATTTTATTTTCTGTCAAAAGACGGGAAAACAATGATTGAGTAATTAAACAATGGACGTAAGTAAATTGCTCGAAACCAGGTCCTCGAAAACCAGTTAATCGTATTCAGTGGCTCAGAATTATGTATCTCGATGGATCAGTTGATCGAATGCCATTAGTTCGACAATTAATTAGCAAAAGTCTGTTGTTCAGCATCTAAAGCTCAGACCAGAAAGTCGATTGGTTGGCTATTAAACGCTGTTAAAAAACTAACTCCTGCACTTCTTGTTTTGCTTTTGTTTATTAGTCGTTTGAAATACAGATTTTCAAGATTATATAATTATTGAGAAAGGCAAGAAGAAAATGTGTTTAGAAGTGTAAATAGTGCAAAAGTCGTCATGTTAATGAATCATATTTAAGCAAATTGGCGATCATAATCTTGCGCAAGACGCAGTAGCTATTGAAGTTGTAAAATATGGCAGAAGGTTCGAGACTATGCAGAGTTGTCGCATTCCAGCAAAATATTTTAATTCGTGTGGTTCTATGGCAATCGGCAGTGCTACAGCAGTGAAGCTACCTTCAGTGAATAATATGGACAGAACTTTACGCAATATTCTTGCAAAGTTTGAATTCTGTCAGCATTGCTATTCAGGCTACTAGCTGTTAATGTTGTTGAGTCATTTGAATTGTCATTGACAACGAAGTTTTCCTAAGTGACAAGGATTAGTCGACCGGTTTGAGGACGTGTAGACAGGACGCAATAAGGGCGCAATCACCTCCTTCCAACTGTTCCGGGGTCATCGACTGACCGACGGAAACAATGTTATTGGCGGCTCGATTGTTTTTGAGCATTGCTTTGTGCTGTCTATCCCACCCCTTGGAAATTCATAAATGGATTTAAAAGAGAACAAGGTTTAAAGAAGTCAAGTACTGATATACGCAAAATATTTGCAAAGCATGCAATATCTATCAATATTGTAATTTATGTATGTTATGTTGCTCAGATGATGCATTATGGCCTAATAAAGAAAGGAATTCTTTTTAAATGAATGATTTTCTCTTCATAACTTTTCAGTGATAATACTCGGATTCAGTTTATATACTGTTACTGATTTGATGTTGATGTTTCTGTAGCACTGTATATCAACTGGAGCAACTGAATTCGAGGAACACGCTTTCAAGAACTGATTCCGAGCAGTTGACCCGATATTTGCTTTCAATAAAGTAAACAGTGATGACGCTAAAACAGAAATATGATCAACTGTAATGAAAATCAATCATTATTCTGAATCTTCATACACAATATAGCGACTCTTATCTTGTATATGCATAAATCGTCTAAGAAAATCAAAATAATTCCTTATAAATCGGAATGTATTAAGCCAGAAGTTTAAGCAAATGGTGACAATAATTTCAACACGGGAAAGAGGAAATCGTTGAAGGAATGGAATTTCTCGTTTACCCGAGCTTTCTTTCCCTGTTACATTTTTAGATGTGTGATGGATTTGCCATCTTAAGAAATGTCAGGGTTAACATCTCGGCATAGTCCACATAGTGTATTTTCTAATAAGATATTTCAGTTCTTCTATGCATGATAAAAAATATCTAACCGTATGAACGGTTTCGTTCTTTGTTTCGTCAGATCGAGCAAAGGAAAGTTTGACTGAGAGTGTCGCAGATTTTTCCCCATGACTGGGAGGGTTCTATGTCCCCGATGGTATGGGACTAGGATGATCAGGCAATATCGCTGTACTTTCTGAATCTCTATTATGCCCTTGTCACTCGCCATTTCCTCAGCCAACACGAAAAACCATCACTTGCTGGATGTTCCTGATGCTCACTGATACAGACCATCCGGTTGGAAGGACCAAATGTCACGAATCTTTCCCCACGACTAATAGGGTTCTAAGTCCCGGATGGTATGGGACTGGGATGATCAGGCCTGAAGGGCAATATCAGCAAACCTCTAAGCGAGGGTCCATCAAAATCAGGTAGGGTTCTATGATTTTATTACAAAATTAGACTATTTAAATTTAACATACATTAAACTAATGCGCAGCCTTAAGGATCATGCGGTTGGGTACAAGACACGTAACTCTGAGAAAGAAAAGTTGCACAAAACCCATTAAACTCATGAAATCGGCTTCCAAAAGTTACAGTTTTACATAAACCTTATTTCTGAATCATCAGACTACACTTTGACCGAATATCAACTATATTAAGCCTTGGGTGGTAAAAATACAAAAGGATTAGATTAGCAAACTATATGAACCGACTCTTGGCTACAAACGAACAACTTGGCTGGGAAGTGACGACATGGAATGAGCCCAGCTTACCTCTATACTGTGCCCCCAAGAAAGACGCACATTGTTCTTGTGCATGTCTCATCACCATTTCAGTTCCCGTTCAAAATTTCTACATTGGTTATTTTATCAAAAACTGTATTTGAATCATTTAAAAGATATTCAATATAGTGCTAATACAGGCAACTCGCAGGACACAAATATCGCTCGAACATGTTTATAGAAAAATGAGAACCATGAACTCTGCCACCTACTTACCACTTCCTCTCGCTTATCCTGAACATTGTGAAGGATTGTCAAGAAAAAACATCTAATTTTTTTCACGACATACTCCACACCAGAGATTCTGGCTGAACAGGACAGCAGTACAAAGGTTACAGAGGTGAGTCTCGAAAGTCGGAGGTTTGCCACAGCCTCCACTCAATTGCAGCACTACAATTGAAAGGCAGCTCATGATAAACTTACACCAACCAAACACAAGAGTAATCACTCTCACAAAACTTACTGACACCCAATTCGTGTCGTACAAAGGAGTTTACATAACATTACATACAATACAAACACTTGTGCACTGCGTTTCAGCAGCACAAAGCAACAACACCAATAATACCCATTTCCTATCACTTCAGATCCTCTCTAACTTCACTACAACCTCTCCAAAGTCTTATCTTGGGTTTTACATTACACTATGTATCATCATTCTTAACCCATTCCTGCATTCTAAGTCTTTGGGCTATTGCTGCCCTTTTATCGGTCTCGCTCACTCACTTGTATCAGTGTCCAATTGTTCTGCACGTTCATTTAACTGTCCCATCTCTGTCTGTGCGAGTTCACCATTCTCACAAGAATCTACACTTTCTCCTATGTCAACTCCCACACTCTGTGCGGTGTCCTCTTTCTCATTCACTTGATCAATGTGTTCATTATCTTTGCCATTTTCTTCATCCTCTGTATTTTTGCACGCACTCATTTCAAGGGAAATGATGTGTTCAACTGGTCGCAAGGTTTTTTCCCCTTTGTAGAGTACACTAACAGAGCGTATGACATCATCATCACCTGGATAGATGACAAAAATTCTTACCAATGGCCAGTAACTCCATTTTCTATGGTCAAGTCTCACTAACACAATGTCTCCAACACTCAGCGAAGATTTAGCTCCCACACGGAAGTCATGCCTCTCCTGCAATGAACTCAAATACTCTGTCTGCCACCAATGTCGAAACTTTTGCAGGGTGTTGTGAGGCATAAATGCTGATGACGCACCCGCTTCCTTGTCAACGTGCAATATATATTTTCATGTAGCACAAGTGACATCAGTCGGATCATAGATAAGAAGGCACAAGAACTTCGTCTTCCTGGCTATTGCTGGTATACATAAAAGGCCTATTGTTCACTACTGCTTCTGCCTCCTTGACTACATATGGACCTGTTCCTCGTTGAAGATTTTGCACCTGAAAGATACCTCAGGGGTGTGTTTCACAACTCTGATTAGGAGCTCAAAGAATCCTCCCTTCCATGGAGATCACAGAGTCTGGAAATGCCACTGTATCCTATGTCCACACAGGAACTGTCAAGTTTTGTCTTCAGTGAAGATGTCCTATAGAAATGTGCTGGCGGCACAGAAAGTCTGGTGATTGTCACTGTAGATACTACAGGGTGTCCCATGCGTCACAACGAGTCTCCTGAACTTCAAGATGAAGGTGGCAGCATTGAGGGTCGAACAGTAATCTAAGTAGATGGCTCGGCTGCTCATGCGAGTTACCAACAGTACGTAGCCTATTCCTCCTTCTACCTGGATAGGACACCAAATGGACGTGACATCTGTGTTCATGCAATGGGGAGTGGCAGGGGATGTGGGCAGTGTAGAGGGGGCTTGATGGCTTTAGTACAAACTACACATCTGCCTACTACCTTTTTCGCCAGACATCTCAATCCCTCACACCAACATTCCTGGCGAAAAATTCACACCACAATGCATGTTTAGGGTATGCAAGTGTCTCAGGTATGATTGTACTAATTTCCCTTTTGCGGGTAACAAGATTAGATGATCTCTATTTCCTACAGCATTCTTTAATCTATTTCTTGAGTATATTATGCCTTCAATCAAAACTAACCCTAACTGGTTAACAAAACTAATGATATCATTGTCTCCTTTAGATCCCTTTTCCAAATAGCTATAAACTGAAGGTAAATAATGTCTTTGTTCCAAATGAACAAGTTCAAAAATGGATTAGCATTACTTTTTAAAAATTTCAATACATTTTTCATAATACCCATCAAAATGCTAAATTCAACAATACTCTCCATTATAGGCTAGATGTCTGTGGGTTGTATCATGGCGACTTCTTCCTGTGGTTCATGGGGGGCGGCAACAACTTGCTTATTAGCCTGGCTTAGCGAGGCTTCATCTAGTATCTGTGGAGGATCGGCAGGACCTTCAACATGAAGAAACTGGGGTCCTCGGTGCCACAACTGGCTGGCTGTCAACTCTCTCATATTAGTCCTTCAGGACAGAAGATCTGCTGGATTACTTTTGGTGGGCACATGTTTCAGAATCATTCCACAATCCTGTAAAATAGAATTAGCTTCTCCTACCCTATTTGCAATAAATATGTTCCTATTCTCCTCTTTGCTATTTGCCCAGGCTATAGCAACCTTACTGTCAGTCCAAATTACAACTGTACTGACTTTTAACAAATTCTTCAAACATTTACCTTACCTAATTCCTAATAACAGGGCTAATAACTCTAATTTAGGTATGGTCATTTGTAGTTGTTTCTTAGGGGTTATTCTCATTTTGCTAGTCAACAGGTTAATTTCTCCCTTACTTCCCCTGACATAGGCTACTGCCCCATATGCCTTACTTGAGGCACCAGTAAAGACATGAATTTCTGAGTCGCCTATCAAAACTCCTCTCTTAAATTTTAACTTATGCACATTGACAAATTCTTATAAGATTTTCATAGCCTCCGCCTGTTTTTCTGTGTCCAGAACATCATCCCATCCTATACGTTCTTCCCATAGTTTCCGTAAAAACAACTTTCCTTTAACGTATGTTGGACTGACCAACCTTAAAAGATCAAAGTTTGATACTAACAAGGAAAGGACCCTACATTTCGTGGGAAACCAGTCACTAGGCAATTCTCTCACCCCTTTGAAGTGTTTCAAGCACATCTGATCACTACTCCCATCCCATAACATTCCTAACACAGAAATCTCAGTGGGCTCTTCAACTCCTACCCATTGATCAAAGGCTAGGCTACTACCCACCTACCCTCTCAGTGGCAGGTTAGCTTCATCCAAAAGCTGTTTAACAGTGTTGAAGGAGATAAGGACTGGTTGTGATTCCAAATACCATGACCCTGAAGGCAAAGGTAGCTACTCGTGACAGCGCCTTGTACCACAGGAATCGAGCATACTTTGTGTCCTGTGGATCAAGGAGGACTCAATGGAATTCTTTAGATATGTCAGCGGTTAGTACCTAGGGATTTACTCTAAACTTTAGCAAAAAGTCGTATAACAGCTCAACTAAATGAGAACCTGGATACAAGCAATCATTCAAGGAGATTCCTCCCTTTGACTTGGAGGTGGCATTAAACACAATCCTAAGGGGCAGTGGGGGTGGGGGGCGCCTAGTAGAGGTCTCTTTCTTAATGCCAAAATGAGGCATGTAGTAGCCTTCTATTCTCGAGTTGGGGACTTCCTCTATGAACCCAGCTTCTAGATAAGTCTGAAGGACTTGCTCATAAGCAGTTCGGTAACTAGGATCTCGATCAAATCTCATTTCTAAAGCATTTAATTGAGCAATGGCATACGATAATTGACACTTGGACATTGTTAATCATGAAAGGGGAGACTTACTTGATAACCCTGATCAGTTCATACCACACTGTCCTTTATTTTTTGGATGGTTACGTTCTGAGATGGAAACTTGCTCTTTGGGACTGATACCAATCATATCAAGTTGCCATCATTCATTGACATCATGGGTCATTTCTACTGTTCAGCAGACACGCAAGGCTTTCATGGCAGTCGTGTCAACTCCCATAAGTGCCCACTGAGGGACCTCCCCATAAGGGGATACCCCTTGATGAATCATGAAAAGACTGACCCCATCATACTTGTCCATACTAATGATGAAGTGATTAAAATAGTCAGCAACGCTCAGCACATTCACATTTTTCAAAACGCCAGTACAAACTTCCTTGTCCGCCATCTTGTACCCTTTCTTTGCAAATGATGTTTTACGTTAACTAAACCCATGTTGTAGATAGGCGTGTTCACATTATCATGCACTATCAATTTTGTCCTTAGTACCCTGTTTCCCATCTGAATTTTACATGAAACCAAATCATATTCGCCATTAATAACATTAGATCCAAATGGTGCATTACTAAGGGAGACTTTCTTTATTACTGGCAACTTTAATTTCTGGGCTAGCTGACTTGAAACAAAACTGCATTGGCTCCCACTGTCTAAAAAAAACTCTGGTGAGAGCCTGTCAGCCCTGGGCACACAAGATGGCTGACGTGGTCAGTAACAGTGTCGATGGTAGGCCCGAGTCAGATGCATTTACTGACTTCGCATTCACACAGGGTTTTTCATCACTCTTTTTCTTCTTACTTACTCTACTTACGTTAGAACCCTGGCGATTTCTATTTCTACATTGGCCCTTTACTGGCTTAGATGGGACATAATTTGATTACTGACTTGGAACATTTATGTTGTTGAACTGCCTGGTAGGTGCATTTGACTGAGACTTGAAAGCATTATTCCTACAAATCAAATTATGATGTCTACCATTACACAATTTGCAATTCTGTCTGTTACATTGAATGCTACTTTGGCCTTTGCCTTAACATTTAAACCACCTATGGAAATATATTAATTGTCACCTTCGGTCTTCAACGGTGGTGTGACTGGTACAATCGCTGGCCGAATGCTCACCTTGGCAAAACAGACAAGTTCTAGTATGAGGGGTTTGCAATGCAACTGTTTTAGGCCTTATGGACTTGTCCTCTCCCTTTTGCAACGCATCATCCTCCAAACCCTTAATGAGGAAATCAAGTGCCTCAGACAACTCATCTAAAGTGTAATCACACTTTCTTAAGTAATCCATAACTTTACGATATACATCGCCTTGAGAGAGCTTCTGATTAATCAAACTCATGACCATTCCCTGCCGCACATCTATTGTACTCAAGGATTCAATTTGCTCTAAGAACACCGTCAATTTGATTTGGAAATTTTTCAAATCCACATGGCTGAATTTTGGAACAAAGGTATTGCTGCTGGTTACCATAGTAATGTTCCAGCAACCCTAATGCAACGTCATAGTTAGCAACCATTACACTTAAAGCCTTGACTACTCTAAGCAGTTCTTTCTCGCAGGCACCAAACAAATACGTAAATTTAGTTATGTCATCTAAAGCACTATTTCAGTTAACATGAACCTCAAACAATTTTTTAAAGGTAGCATATTCACTAATCTCACCATTAAACACGGGTAAAAGAAGTTCTTCCAACTTTGGAAATCTAGTCCATTGCTGCGATACCCTAGCAAGGAATTAAATCCCGGTAAGAAGAAGGGCAATTATATTATTCACTCCATTGAGCACTTGACGAATTGACAATTTGAAGCTTGATTCCAACTTTACTGTACTAGTCAAATAGAAGTTTCTCAACAGCTGCTCATTGGCTTTAAGGCGATCAATCAAGTTTTGTACACAATCGCAGTGCGTGTCTCCAATAGTTCACGATGGGCCTCAGCCACTACATTGGTCAGTAGAGCAACCAATGAACTGGCCAGCAAGTTATTGCAACAGCCATGTCGCTTCAAGTCACATCAAAATTCCGAGTTACGAAAAACAATGATAGCTGTACTCTCTGAACCTCTATTATGCCCTTGTCACTCGCCATTTCCTCAGCCAGTACGAAAAACCATCACTTGCTGGATGTTCCTGATGCTCGCTGATACAGACTATCCGGTTTGAAGGACCAAATGTCGCGAATTTTTCCCCACGACTGGGAGGGTTCTAAGTCCCGGATGGTATGGGACTAGGATGATCAGGTCTGAAGGGCAATATCAGCAAACCTGTAAGCGAGGGTCCATCAAAATCAGTTAGGTTTTTAGGATTTTATTACAAAATAAGACTATTTAGATTTAGCATACATTAAACTAAAGCGCAACCTTAAGGACCATGTGGTCGGGTACAAGACACACAACTCCGGGAAAGAAAAGTTACACAAAACCCATTAAACTTATGACATCGGCTTCTGAAAGTCACAGTTTTACATAAACCTTATTCCTGAATCATCAGACTACACTTTGACTGAATATCAAGTATATTAAGCCTCGGATGGGAAAAATACAAAGGGATTAGATTAGCAAACTATATGAACCGACTCTTGACTGGTTAAGTGACGACATAGAATGAGCGTAGTTTACCTCTATAATGTGCCCCTGAGAAAGACGCATATTGTCTTGCATGTCTCGTCGTCACTTCGGTTCCCGTTCAAAATTTCTACATTGGTTATTTTATCAAAGAATGTATTTGAATCATTTAAAAGATATTCAAGATAGTGCTAATACAGGCAATTCGCCTGACACAAATAACACTCGAACATATTTACAGAAAAATGAGAACCACGAACTCTGCTGCCTACCACTTCATCTCTATTATCCTGAACGTTGTGAAGGATTGTTGAGAAAAAGAGATCTAATTTTTATTTTTACAAAAGAGCGAGTAAGAAAATCTCGCAGGCTGACCAGAGATATTAAATAGTAATTACTACAAGAAACAAGTTTCTTCGTCGCAATCGAGTTTTCTGTATAGCTTATAATCAAGGCCACAGAAAATAGATCTACCTTTCGGTGGTATCGGTGCAATACTGAATGACCTGCGGCCCATAAAACTTTCAGCCACGGCCCGGTAGTGGCATGTCCTGTAGCGTTGCCAGACGCACTATCATGGCTAACTTTAACCTTAAATAAAATAAAAACTTCTGAGGCTAGAGAGCTGTAGTTTGGTATGTTTGATGATTGGCAAGTGGATAATCAACAGACCAATTTGTAGTCCTCTGGCGTCAGTAGTTTTTAAGATCTGAGGGCGAACAGACAAAGCCATCTCAATAGTTTTCTTTTCAAGAAAACTTAAAGGAAGATAACCCTTGTCTGCTCGCTGTGCTGTAAAGAGACAATTTTCTAGATGTCAGACGTCCAATAAAACAAATATGTCATTAAGTTTATGCCATGCACTTGTAGCAGCAGCACTGAAGGGGACGGGTTATTGTCCTGTAATCTCAGTTGGCGCAGGAGAGATTCTCAGATGAGGGTGCGTCATGTGAAACATTTCCACGCAGAATGAGAAGAGTAATCATCTTCATAAATGGCGTTTTCTCTCTTTCCCTCTCCTTCGAAAATGATCCTTTTATCCTTCCTAAATTCCGTTCCCTATCTCTCCTCTCCATCTGACCATTATTCTTTCCTTCCTCTCCTCTTTCATGTCTATTATTCCTTGTGTGCCTTCCCTCGCATTCCATAATGTTCGGAGAGGTTTCAGCGCCATTTTTTTCCTCTCTGTCTCTCTTCTGTCACCGTATCTCCAGTTCTGTTGTAACTCTCCCCTCTTTGGTGTCGTCTTTTTGTTCCATCACATATTTCTATAAACGCTGTTCCCCGTTGCCATCATATTAATGTTGACAGAGAACTTCAGAAAGATCTACAAATAATCCATATCCTCAATAATCACATTCATTCAAAATCGAATTATTCAATTATTTTCTGAAAGTATGTACCGATGTGATTTTGAGAATTCCCTGAACGGCTTTTCACAGTTTTCTATGTCTTTGAGCATATCAGATGATGCATTTCTGTACAACAGCTTTTGACGTTTTATTCAGTATTATTCATTAAGCTGATTAGATAACTTATCCTGCAATACTGCCATTGTTGTCATGATCTCATCAAGTTGAAAAACAGTTTTCTTTGTCATCAACTGCATAACGTTATAAACCTATATAAGTAATGACAACTTTAAATATTTAACACACACAACCACAAAACTTATGCAGAACACATTGACGCTGCATGAGAGAGAGAGAGAGAGAGAGAGAGAGAGAGAGAGAGAGAGAGAGAGAGAGAGAGAGAGAGAGAGAGAGAGAGAGCACAGATTTATATTGTCTGCATTCATTATTATGCGTTGTTATTAACAGTTTCTCTTTCAGGTCTTTTATACTCGTAAATGGAGATAATTGTAAGTCCTGAACAAAAGACATGATACAGTCCAGTTCCCAGTGGGATTTGGGAGTTGAAGAGTCTCGTTGTAATGAAGATCTTTCATGGTAACTCTGGTTCTATGGACATCCTGAGTAGGAATAAGCCGGATACCATTTGAGCGCTTTTGAGAACATTTTTTATCCCCCCCCCCCAAACGCGCACACACAAAAATAAACACTGGCAACTAGGCGACATAGTCGACTGCCATAAATATCCAATTGACTTCCTTTTCATTAGTGCTTGAAAGTTAATCTTGGCATTTGTGTTTATGTGTTCAGGACCATGCATACGATTGGCCGTAATTATAATAGAAACACACATGTCTGAATTTAGTTAAAAATATTACTAGTAAATATGATACCGTATTCATCAATTGATTCCATGTTTTTCATTGTACCTAAAACTGGTCAGACTTGAAAATCACTTGCAAATTTTATAAATGCTTTAACAGAACCAACACAAACACATAGTCCCACTAATAACACCAAACAACTGAGTCTTTCAGACACTCTGAAGTTTGAGCCTTATTCATACATATTAATTTTCTTTCATTATGAACAACTGAGTCTTCCTGAAATTTGTCTTACTCAGACATAAATTTTTATTCATTACGAACAATTGAGTCTTTTCAGACATCATGAAATTTGTCCTATTCAGACATATTAATTTTTGTTCATTACAAACAATTAAGTCTTTTCAAACACCCTGAAATTTGTCTTTTTCAGACATATTAACTTTCGTTCATTTCAAACAATTGAGCCTTTCAGACACCCTGAAGTTGAGTCTTATTCAGACATATTAATTTTCGTTCATTACTAACAACTGAGTCTTTTCAAACACCCTGAAATCTAAGTCTTTTCAGACAACTGAGTCTTTTCAGACAACTTGAGTCTATTCAGACACCCTGAATCTGTTCATTTTGAACAATATTGAGTCTCTTCAGGCATACTGAACTTGTTCACCTGAACAGCCCTGAGCCTTTTGAGACATTAATTTTCTAAAGGGTCAAGCCCATATGAGCGTTATCTTAAGATGTTTACTTCATCCAGAGCCCAGCAAAATGAGGACTTCAAGTTCTACATATCCACTGGAAAGGACATGGAACTTCCAGGACAAGCCCTGAGGGATTGGGTCCAAGAGAGAGAGAGTAGACGATGCCAAGGCGGAAAGAGAGGCTGAACGAATAGCCCGGGAGAAACAAGAAGAGGCAGAAAGGCAGGAGAAGGAGAAAGAAAGACAGGATGAGGAGAAAGAAAGAATAGCCCGGGAGAAACGAGAAGAGGCAGAAAGGAAAGAAAGGGAGAAAGAAAGAGCTCATCAGTTTGCAATGGCAGCTCAAGGGGTGCACAGCACAAAAATGCCCTCTCCACATTCAACCCTCAGAAGTGTAGGCTCCCTTATAAGAAAATGGGACGAAGCCGAGCCAAAAGCCTGGCTCAACCATATTGTAAAGGTTCTGATAACCTATCAACCCTCTACTGAAGAAGTGTCTCTGATC
The DNA here is from genome assembly GCA_039081455.1 of Macrobrachium rosenbergii. Taxonomy (NCBI): domain Eukaryota; kingdom Metazoa; phylum Arthropoda; class Malacostraca; order Decapoda; family Palaemonidae; genus Macrobrachium; species Macrobrachium rosenbergii. The sequence continues at coordinate 3,162,394 of JANJGK010000014.1, forward strand.
CTGGGAAGGCACCTTGAAGGGAAGGGTGCCATTGCATTCAATGCTCTCCCACCTGAGGATCAAGGAAATCTCACCCTTGTCCGCCAAGCCATCATAAAGGCTTTTGAGATAACTCCCGACCGTTGGAGGAAAAGGTGGAGAAATATGCCCAAAAAGTCAGGCCAAACCTGGTCTGAGTGGATTTTTAAAAATACTCAACCCTAAAAACAATGGCTAGAATCTCTCAAAGCCACGAGTGCAGAGGAAATCCTTGAACTCTTCCAGCTCGAGGACTTTTTACATTATGCCCTGCCAGCCCTTGCCACCCATCTATGTGACAAGGTACCTAAGACAGTGGTCGAATACTGTCACTGGGCTGACATTTGGGATGCGCATCATCCCCATCTTAGTTCCCATGGACGAAAATTATATCCCTCCTCGCCTACCTCTACCAACTCCCAGCAACCTCCCATGAACGGGCACTACCATAAGAAACCCGTGTGTGGGTATTGTAAGAGAACAGGGCACCCCATTGAACCGTGCCACTTGAAGGCTGAGAATCAGCCAGAAGATCCCTCTACGTCCTCAAACGGGACAGCACCCTAACATAGACCATGGGCCAGCAGCCGAAACCCTCCCCCGCCCCCCCCCCACCCCCCAGGGATTTTTGCAGACCATGTTTTTTCTATACTTATAGAGTCCATAGATTCAGATTCCGGTTGTCTGCACTTTGGATTTTGGTGGTTTTGGCTGCTACATCCAAAATTTGGAAATCATTTAAAAAATCTAATTTCAAGTCATTCAAAAAGCGTTAGCTTAACTAAGTGGGCAAGGAATAGGTAATGTAATTTGATGTCATTTCTCATCAAAAGACAAATTAGATTAAATCATAGGATTTTGGCCCAAAGAATCAAAGAAAAACAAGATAAGAGATTAAATTAATAAATCTTTGGTTTTTATTAGAAAAGAGAGGATTCGAAATATTAATGGGTTTTAAGAAATTTTGTGGTACAGGTACAATAAATTAAAGTATTCCTCTTGGTAATAATGCTTAAGAAATAAAAGTGCATTTGACATCTAAAATAGATAATGAATTAAATGCAACAGCAAATAAATATGTTTGTTAAGACATCTGATTTAGGAAAGTTTGGTTTTATAGCCCTTGAATACACACGCTAACCTGAAAATGATTGAGTTGTTAATTACATACGGAAATTAGTATTATCTTTTATGCACAGCGTTAATGTGCGGCCTTTTATATAGCAGAAAAACATCTAAATGAAAACAAGCTACTTACATAAGCTAAAAAATGAATACATTTTTGGCTAAAGCAATGTTGGAAAATATTCTTCCTTGTAATAAAGCAAATTTGTACAGAAGTACAATCGATAGTGTAGGATTACTTGAATAAAATCTAATATATTCCTCGGCAACTTGGATTAGAAAGAATTATGCTTTATAGTACAGTAATAGCACTCCGGTATTCCATAAAGATAAGTAAATATACACAGATTATTGGTTTATATTAGTGAAACAATTTTAACCATAGTAGTTACCGAGAATGATTAATTAAATGCAATACAAGGACCTACAATTAATACTGCATATTTAATCATCTTATTCATACATCTAATCAGTGATATTGTTAATTTCATCTGATTTGGCAAATTCATATGGCTTCTTCTCTCCCTCCTCTACACGATCCCCTAGAACATACATAGTCTAAGCTTCCTTCAATGACACACCACCCATGCCCGTCTGGAGAAGGTATATCTGGTTTAGCTTGATCTGCTCTATTCCATATGAACGCTTGATAGCTTGCCCTCTTTATGTGTTCTCTAAGTGACATGCAGCATGGAGGTAGCAAACTCATATCTATCCCCTCACAATCTGAAAGAATAGCTGATCTGGGGCTGTATCTTTGAAGAAAATTATTATAACGTAGTTTGTCAATAGATGACTGAATTGATGACTGATTGTACAGTAAACATGTAAACTTTTCTAGCTGGATATAAGCGTCTTCATCCACAGAAAGACTAGATCCAAGAGATTTGAAAGTGGAGATAAACTCAGGGTTTTCTGTGATAATTTCCATGGCAGTAACTTGCCCCTCCGAACAAATGCGCTCACACTATCACATCCAGAAAAAGCATGAAAGGAAGGCAAGACTTCACATATCTCCTGAATAGTTTCATCTATAACTTTTTGTACTTCTATGAGGCGTCTTTTGTCTCCTACTCCTGTATCGAACAATATAGTTTGTTTTATGGTTTGTGCAAATTTCAGCAACAAGATGAACACGTCTGTATCTAGTGATCTGATAACAATGGTGAAATCTTCGGATATTTGAGAAGCCATATGATGAAGATGCAAAATAATTCTGCAGTCAGCCTCCTCTTGGGATGATTTCAGGCCCTTAACCTCATATGTGTCTGTTCGAGATCCATCAGTACTTGTGATAACGGTGCAGTTTTGACCACTCACAAAGTAAATAACTCTGTTTTTTAACTCGATTGGATATCTACCTTGCTTCCATTCTCCCAATAAGAAATGTATTAATTGCTCTTTGTTCTTTGTGTCTGTTATAAAACTTTTCCAGTTTCGGGGAATTTTTGTTAAACTACCCTTAAGCAATAATGTGGTTGATGCTCCTCTTCGCCTCCTCTCTGGATTTTTAATTGAAAGCAGTAAGTATGTGTCAGTAACAAAATCCCACCCGGCTGACTTTAGGTAGCTGGTCAAACACTTTCCCAGCTAGTTCACCAGATGTTGTAGGCAATGCTACTTGTGCCTGTAATACTGCGTTTCCGTCAATGATGCAATTCATGTATTCAGTTTCTGGTCTTCTTGCAAAGACTTGTTCTGTTTCTAGAGTATGAAGGAGTTTTGCTTTGTTGCTTTTTACGAGCAGTTGCTAAGGACCAAGGTACCGGTCCAAGTAGATGACTCAAAATTTTTTCCATGTTCAAATTGAGTCTTGTAGCCAATACTGCATTTTATCCTAGTACATTCCTTGCTGCTTTTATTTGCTTTACTTGCTTTGTTGTTGTTGTAATTGTTACTGACTTAGCAATGGAAGCAAAAGTTTTGAGATTTTGCTTTTTATTTGGACCATTAAAGCTTTCAGTCTTATTAATCAGCCTCTCCTGAATGAATTCATCAAAGGATTTTTTACCATACGTCTCATCCTCTAAGAGATCTTCTTCAACATCTTTTGGAGCAGGTGAACCAGATGAAAGACAATACAATAAGGATTTGTCTTCTACATTAAAAGGATTTATGAAATTTTCAATTGCATCTGTGACTTTCCTTACTAGTCCTTTGTTAATTTCCTTTGGTAGAAATATGAAACTCCAGAAACTGCGTGCTGTGCTTTATTCCTATTCCTTTAGAATTTCGATATACACTGACTAACTTATTTACAGTTTTACAGTTATAGTAAACAAAAGATAAATACCATATGAGTAATGTTACAATAGATTGGATATTTACAGTAGAGTAGTTAAGTTGTTTTCAGATAACAGTATGTACACAAACAACTAAACAAGTAGTTAACATAAACATCCCCCTTTCTTTGGGTTTTGACAAAAATAAGAAACTAAACAAACTGATACAACATAAAATAAGGAACAAGTAGGATACATTGTAAACATTAAAATATAAAAACAATAAATTATTCGCCCTTCATCTTTTCTTGCAGACGAGCTGATCTTCTTGGCAATTTAGGCATGTCGCCAATAGGTTGATAGCTTGTTTGTTCATCATTAACGTTGGTTTCCCTCAATTTACTAGTTTCTTCCATTTCTGGTATTGCCGATGAATCCTGTGTAGTTGGACGGATATGAATTCTATTTCTTCTATAAGTTCCTCCTCCCTTTCCTTCAATTATATAGGATCGGTTTCCTTGTGCATGGCTAATGAGCCCTTTTTCCCAACCCTTCTTGTCTGGATTTTGATAATATACAGGTTGCCCCTCGTTTAATGGTGTCATATCTCTTGCAGTTTTATCATAATATTTCTTTATGGATTCTCTCCGGGTTTCCCTTTTTTGAGAAACTGGATTGTCATTGTTCATAATTTCAGGAATTATCGACCGTAATTTACGTCCAAACATCATCTGAGCTGGACTCAAGTTAGAGTCTTGACGTGGTGTATTTCTCAGCTCTAGTAACGCCAAATATTGATCTTTTCCATCTGCATGCGTCTTCTTCCTTTACATGCTTCACAGACTTTTCCCCATGCTGGGCATTTTGATTTTTCAAATTCATGCTTATACCCACAAAATCGACACTTCACGGCATACCTGTCCATATTTTTTGAGTCCGTAAAATCCTTATTAAAGGAACTATCTGTAGTTTTGGTTTTCCAATTGTTCACCTTATTAACATTCTCAGAACCAACTTCGCACATCTCTTTAGCACAATTAACGGTTGCTTCATAAGCCAAACATATCTCGACAGCTTTTTCTAAATTTAAGTTTCTTTCTCGAAGTAACAGCTCCTGTAGTTTCCCTGTCACTGAAAACACAATTTTATCCCTTATCATTCGCTCTTTTTCTTGAAAGTTACATTTATCGGCCTGAACCTTGAGTTCTATCAAAAATGAATTAAATGGCTGTTTGTATGTAATTTTCCAAAACCTGAAGGACTGTAACACTTCACTGGTACGAGGACAACAGTACTCTTCTAATCTCCTAATTATATCATCAGGATTGTCTTTCTGCCCCTCTGTTTCAAAATTAAACTGGTCAAATATTTCTACCATTTGTAGTACTGCGCAATGGAGTATAATTGCAACCTTCATTTTCTTGGGTTTAGAACTAGCTCCGCTTGCTGTCATGTAGATGTCCACTTGTCTCCTCCATTTTTTGAAAGTATCAGCAAGATTATCATCCAAGGGGTCTAGTGGTGAAGGCAAACGAAACACAGATTCAGCCATTTTCTTCAGGAAAACACGTTTTGTAACAATAGTCTTTTTTTTCTGGATTCTTTAAATAACTGCTGCCACCATGTTGATTTCCTTTGGTAGAAATATGAAACTCCAGAAACTGCGTGCTGTGCTTTATTCCTATTCCTTTAAAATTTCGATATACACTGACTAACTTATTTACAGTTTTACAGTTATAGTAAACAAAAGATAAATACCATATGAGTAATGTTACAATAGATTGGATATTTACAGTAGAGTAGTTAAGTTGTTTTCAGATAACAGTATGTACACAAACAACTAAACAAGTAGTTAACATAAACATCCTTCACTGTCCATAATTTCAGACATTTTGAGATCATTGTGGGAGGATGAAACATTGGTATCCATTTCAACCATCTGCATCGTAGCTTGAACATACCCAGCTCTTGCATGGAGCGTCAAACACCATCGCGTGTATGCAGCACAATTCCTGCTGAATCCTATTATGCCTCCACTTGATTTTGCATGGCGATTTATAGTTTGCTCTGTTGTGATGTCCACTACATTTCTACTACACATAACATCTGACCTACTCACACTCATGCCATGGTGCAGCAGTTCCTTGGCTCCTGGGTGAGATTTATCCAGATTGAGCATTGAAATCATGTGTACCTAGCATAGTTTGGATGGTCATAACAAAAGAACATCGGACATAACTGTTCTAAGCAAGATATGTGTAAATCAAAGTTGCTCTCTTTAGTTGCCCTCTGGAAGCGCAAAACAAGAAGAACCTTGCCAATGTAATCAATCCAAAACTTAGCTGTTTTCCCATGTTCTCCTCTTCTGAGTTCTTTAAAAATATTGTATTGCTGAATCATTGCAGTGCAATCTTCATTGGCCAATGCTTCGTCCAGCAATTCTCTTCTTAGGGAATGTGCAAGACATTCCATTATATCCCGAGCTTTTCCTTTTCAGAGGGTTGTTACATTAGATTCAAAACTTTGTAAAAGAAGGCCCTCTAAAGCCTCCAGCATAGTCTTGTGAACACGCATAGCCCTGTTATAGTGTTTTCCTGAAATCACTTTGTTGATAGAACCACTGACACATATTCCTGACTCAATTAAAATCTCTTCAAAACCACATGCACGCATGCATTTCCCAAGCACTCCAAGAAAAGCACATGCTGTATGGAAAACTCCTAACCTAACAATAACATCTCCAAATGCATTCGGATCCTGCCACACAATTGCATATGCTTTTTTAGCAACTGCTAAGTCAAATGTTACAAATGTATATTGATGATCGACCTCCCTGGAAGCTAATTGGGACAATTTAAGTATGTGCTGCACAGTGGCACTTTCTGTGACTGGCGCATTAATTGGAAGCATATACTGTACTCTTGATTGAGCTTCTCCATATTCTTTCACTCTCTCGGTTAAAGATTTCCAACCTGCCCAATAAGGAGCCGTTTGAAATGATTCCTTTGCCATGGCTCTACTGAGCAACCACAAAGAGTCAGATAACTTAGCAACATCATTCACATCTTTATTGGGCGAGTTAAGCAAAGGCTGTGCAAATACTGGTTCAGCTTTTGGCTTCAATAAGCACGGTTCTATTTCCTTAGGTATATAGCTGATCGGTCTTTTCTTAGTCCGAGGATTACTGCTTTTCTCTACGACTTCAGACATGTTGTCGCTTTCACTAAATGATAATTCTTGGATTACAATCCCATGCTCGGTGTGAGTTGTTCCAGCTCCAGTTGATGTTTCTTCTGTTAAGTCAAAATTGTCCCAACACAAATGAGCCACTCTGTTATCTTTCACCTGAATGACTCTTGGAAGAATTCTTTCTGTCTCTGTGATACTATCACACACTGCAGTCTCCAGTTCAAGCAAGCAAGAGTATGATGCACATTGACCAAAACAATGCAATATTGTTACAATTTCTGCACTGCCTCTAAGATGTTGCAATGTCATGCCTAAGAGTAGATGCTTTTGCATCAACCATTTTCCTTTTGTTGCAGTCTTACATAAATCTTGAGAGATAGAACGTACTGTATCTCAGTGGTCTCAGCTGCTTTGGAACCACCTATAATCAAACTTAAAAATTCTTGTAAAAGTTTGGGTACTTTAACATTTTCTCCAAGCAAAGATTCTTTTGTTGGTGGCCAAGGCATTTCTGGAGTTCCTCTTTGGCCATCCAAAATGGCTCTTCTTAAAATGAGAGCAGCCTCCTCAATTCTCTTTGACTCAGAAGCAGCCACTTCAAATGCAACTTCTATAGCCTGACCTTGATGAACATTGGATGAATATACTAGTCCACACTTATAGTTTGGCTGCCAAAACTGTAACTTGTCACTAATTTTTTTTTAACAGTTTTTCTTTTAGCTTATAAGTTTTGTACTGAGGATTGTAGAATTCTGGAAACTGCTCTTGCAAGAAGAGTAGGTACTTTTCTTTTAGCATTGACAGCCTTTCAACATTTGCTCCTTTTATGACAGCATTATGAGCTTCTTGTTCTTGTTTTACTGTAGGGTTTTCCATTGCTTTATAATGACGTTCTTGTAATCTAGTGTAATGTTGTCTACAAGTAGGATGATAACGTGTTTCTCTTGCCTGAAGGTCATAATCGGTAATCTGGCCCAGAATCTTGATGTCCTTCAGTCTTTCTGCTGCTGCTTTGATTGTATCTTCAGCTGTTTGCGTTCGGCATTTGATGGGAATTTCGATACGCCTTCTCCTTCTTCCTGTACCTGTTGCACATTAAATAAACAGTCGAAGGAAAAAGTGGTGTTGGGGCTTGTACTTTTTTCATTGTCCATCCACTTGAGTTTCATCAGCTGTACACTTTCTCTTGAAGATTCTGGAAACAATAGCAAAGTTCTTATAACACCAATTGCGAGTTCCATGTAAATGCTTAAGAAATGTTGTCACACATTGTTTCAGGTCTTTCATTCGGTTTGTCACTTTTTTGTCTAATAAATTTTTTTTCCATGGATCATATCAAAACTGTGGTCTTATTAAAGGTCTCACGTTTTTTTCTGCATTATTACTTTCATAGTGAATTATATACATGTTAGTTGCGATACTGTTGATGACCTTGATTTTTCCTTTTTAGTTAATTTCAGCTTTAATGGCTTTTCATCTGAAGGAGTGGTAGTGGCCATTATGAGTTCTTATACCTAAAACTAAATAAAACCCTCATTAATTATAACTTAATAAAGATACAAGACTTTATTGCATTAAAAATAACAAAGATTCTTGGCATGAATATAAAGTGCAAAATCATTAAGAATATATGTTCATCAATATTCTCTGCTGCATATACTGTGCTCATATAGAATATTCTCTGCAATCGTCAATTTTAGTATTACCAAGTACTTTGATAAGTATTGATGATATGGCTTTAGAACTATAAAAAAATGATTTCCTTGGCCCAAGAAAACCTACGAAAATATATATCACGAAGATATAAGAAGAAAAAATTATTAGTTACGGCCAGAATCACCAACAGCCGAAGTGCAGACAATCAGATTCTGATTCTATGATCTCTAAAGAATAAAAAAAAAGGGGATGCAAAAATCCCCTGGGGGGGGGGGGTCTATGGCGGGCCCACGGTCTAACAAGCCACGCCTGGGTTGTGAACGAAGGGTTAAGGGCCTGCTCTCTCTGATGGGACAGTGCCAGGTAAAGACTATAGCTGGACTTATTACCCCACTTGCAAAATCTATGGGCACTCTGCCCAATGGGCAAAATGCCCTAGTAATAATAAGTCAAGTACTCCTGCTCTTGGCGTGGCAGTCACTGACCCAACATCCTCAGGTCCTCTAGCCCAGGGTCCCGTATATGTGGTACCTCCCTGAGGTAGATGCTCCTCTAGCCAGGTCAAGGCATTTGATGAATCTGGCACACAAATGTCCCTCATAAGGGAAGACAAAGTTCCCCATGGAGCTACCATTAACAGACTTAAACTTGTCATGATTGAAGGTATCAATCACTTTAAGATGATACTTCCTACTGTCATGATGAGGATCATGAGACCTTATAGATCTGAAATCTGCGACCTCGCAGTAGCTAGATATATTCCTGGAGGTTATGGCCTCCTCCTGGGGAAAAATTTCCAGGCCAGTCCTGTGCCAGATCCTACCTCAGTGCCAGTGCTAAGGCACCAAATAGGTCTCCCTCTATGAGATCCCAAACTTGAGTCACAATCCCTGCCAGTGTCACTTGGGCGCACCGAGCAGTGCCAAGTTCCGTCTGTCCTGAATGGCGAGCAAATTTCCAATACAATACCAATGCCTGAGTCTGCCTTGGTTCCAGTGCCAGAGCATGCCCCCGGTCTCCATTCCAGAGATCCCAGTCCAGGTCCCCTATCTTCTCCTGGCTCGGCTCTGCTACCAGTGCCAGTAAGAGAAACGGATCCTTCTGACCACAGCAGAAGCTCACCCAAAGGTGTGGCCTCGCAACCCATGCCTGAGCTGGTCATTCTTACCTGCGCACCTCTCACACCCCCCACGACCTCTTCCTCTCTGTCTCAGTCCACCGCAGACACAACAGTGAGTAAGGATTCTGCCAAGTCTCAATTGGCCAATGAACTCAAGAAACTGTGGTGGATCATGGTAGAGCTTGTAAAGAAGGCTCCTGCATCAGCCGTCAAAGAAGCTGACACAGATGGCACTCAAATACCCTCCTCCGGCTTGGTTTCCACCGATTCCCCAGCCAAGACACACTGTCCCCTAAGGGAGGTCCACGGAGGAAATACCACGGGCGTGGATAATTCCAGGTAGCTTAAAGAGAGCCACTGAGCTCCTCTGGCACCCATACTAAACTGGCACAGTTCCATCCCTTTTCCCTACAGAGACTTTGGCACCCCTATCCAGAAGAGGATGTCAGGGTTCTTCACCTATCTATTTTCCTTATAACTCTGTATTCTATTCGTTTCCTTTAACATTTTCATTTCCTTACTTTTGATTATAACTCACATTTATTTTATGCCTTACCAAGGCCCACATTTTACTTGAATTCCCTCTGCCAGTTCGGAGTGCCATTGACAGATATTCCAATTTTATAAGTCCTATGGCTTCCCTTTCATGTCTATCACAGCATGATACATTTGAAATATGATATGCCATTGCCATTTGGTATTACTATATGAGTGCCAACTTGGCACAGTGCTATTATCGTAGATGTTGGCAAATGATCCTGCTGGAGGAGTCATGCCCTCTGGCCACCCTTGCAGCCTTCTTGGGCCAAAGAATGAACCTAGCCATTTTCCATAGGCTAAGGAATGTAATTTCGGCATATTTAATCATCATCTTTTATTAAAAATCATTGATTATCTCGAATCTGTCATCTATCCTCTTTGTTTATTTTGTAATAAATCTCGAGCCTCAGACTCGCAATTTTGTGTTTATAGTGCCCGAACGGCAATGGACCGTTGCTCAAGTATCGTGAAACACCTAACTAAGCCCATGTTTACCTTATTGTAATGCCTCTTCAAGGCAGACTAACTGCATGTATGGAAAATTCATAACTGGTTATTATTAACAGTGCGTGAAGTATCTCTAGAATTAACCTAGTATTAATTCATTGTTTTAACTATAACATTACGTTGTGAAAATATTCTGATTAACATTCACCATACACTGCTTTAACATAATGGGAATTTAATGACAGAATATGTCATTCTAGCAGCAAATATTTATTCTGTGTTAACATAAATGTCACAGTGATGTTGTCCGTCTGATTTATTTTCTATTTCCAATGTGCGATCACCTTGAGTAATTTGTGTTGGAGCATCAAGTGTCAATGTAGTCATACATTTAGTGTTGAACTGAGTTATTTGGCACCATCTGTGCATTCCCTCAGTTCAATTTGAGCATCTTATTAGTCTTGCAAGTAACCGTCTTGCATATCTTGCAGATCAGCTCAGGCTGTGGAACCACTCGACTCTATCCCATGTGCAGTGGCCTTATGTCACCCCTTAATCTACCCCTCTGCGATGTTCCTGTTATGAAGACATCACCGGAGTCGAATATTTCTTCTGTGTAGGATTCATTCATTTAGCAGGCCCTTATTATTACCTGCCCAGTAATTCGTCATTCTTCTGATCTGTGTTTATCATGTAAATATAATTAAGAGAACCCTTGAGTTTACGTAATCTTCCCTCACATGAAGAAGGCCCTAAGCCACAGTATTTCTCTTGATTTATTTCTCTACTGTTTTGCCTTGATTAGCCTATTCAGTCTGATGTTTTAATGAATTACAGTAGATTTCCTTATGATGTGAAGAAGACCCAGCGTTTGTCCGTTGCCGCCCGGAATCCCTTATAAAAAGTATATTCGTAGCAGTATATATATATATATATATATATATATATATATATGTGTGTATATATATATATATATATATATATATATATATATATATATATATATATATATATATATATATATATATATATATATATATATATATATATATTGTAAAGATTAGCACCAAAATAAGCTACAAAAGCACCCTCCTTTCTGCTTTGCTTGGCTGATAGATAGGCCTCTGTCTATTTGAACCTGTGAGAAGTAGTGAAATCTGGTTCGGGTTAGTTTCAAGCAGTAAATTCAGGGTTCTAAGGCACGCTCAGGAGATAATCTTAGCCTAGGGCAGTAACTGGCTGGCACCCTTTCTTTTGGTACAGAAGTGGTGACCCGGTCAGGCCATGCCCCCCCCCCCCCCCCCCTACACCCGTCCAGAAGTAATAACAGGCCACAGCGCCAGAAGCTCGCTCTCACACACAGTCCAGTCGCTAATGTAGGAAGTCATGAGTTCAGATGCCCCGCCCCTTTCTTTCCCTCGTCGCCACGTGGAAGTAGCTGCCCTTTGCTTTGTACTCCAACCATGTGACCAGTATCCATTGCAAGTGGGGAAGTGCAAATCCCAGAGCGAGCGGAAACTCAACTGCAGCCCTCCATCATCACAAGGGCGCCTTCCTTTCCGCACCCGATCTACGACCCGAAAGTAGTTCCTTGGTGAGGGAGGCCTTTGTCTACATACACACGTGAACCTGGCAGAAGACGCGGAGAAGGACTTGGACGACGCTGGATGCAGACGTCAGCCTTACACCCCTACTATGTGGTAAAGTACCTAGAAAGAGTTGCTTAGTCACGTTATGTTCGTCCTTGTGCATTTATTAAACTTCTGGGCCTAGTACTTGGTATTCCCTGAGCTTCTTGTTTCAATTTTTTTTATAGTGGAGCGCATGTCAAAGGAAAACGAGAGAGAGGATCGCCGAAATTTAGCTTTTGAAAGCCTTTGCACGCGGCTTACATGCCATTCAAGTAGGTTATTTAGGTGCTAACCCATTAAAGGAATAGTGCGCGTATTCCTCCAGAGAAAAGCTGTGATTTTGAAATCGAATCCTTAAGTAGGCGCGAGAAATCGACTGCAAACATGTGTTAGAAAGTCAGACTAGCATCGCTGACTCATTTTTACTCTCTCTCTCTCGTTTAGAAATAGGGCGAAATCGTATATTATGCTAGGCTAACGCGAAGGACTGCTAGAGGTCAATGACCGTTGTTTTGTTCCCTCCGTTCAGGGAAGTACTGGGTTTGTTTACAAACATTAACTTCATTCATCCATTCGTTGCAAACGGCTAGCCCAGTGGCCTATCAGATAAACAGACTGGGAGGCAAACGGCCTTGACCGACATTTGTAGCCCAGTTAGGAAATGTGCGAAAATTTGTTTGTGTGATTTTACTTTGCTCTCCCTCGGCTCGCTCCACAAGATTGTTTGCATTATTGCGGGGCCTGACATTATATGTTCTGTATTGTTCTGTTTGTTTTTGTGTTTTGTGTTTTGCTTTTACTACGGCTGTGTGTGTTGCCTATCTGTTATGAATTTGGGATTACCACCCACCTAATTGCCATTGAGAATAAAACTCCTCCCATATTAAGTGAAACTAACGCTCTCGCAAATCAGACCTTGTCTGTGCGGGAATTCTAGGGAGCCTATATATTCCACTATAGTCCCCAAATAAGCCCGTTTTGTCGGTAACTTGGGAGACCAATCACTCGCTCATTATAGTCCCCAAATAAGCCCGCTTCGTCGGTAATTCGGGAGACCCATATATTCCAATCTAGTCCCCAAATAAGCCCGCTTCGTCAGTAATTCGGGAGACCCATATATTCCAAACTAGTCCCCAAATAAGCCCGCTTTGTCGGTACTTCGGGAGACCCATATATTCCACTCTAGTCCTCAAATAAGCCTGTTTTGTCGGTAACTTGGAAGACCAATCATTCGCTCATTATAGTCCCCAAATAAGCCTGCTTCGTCGGTAATTCGGGAGACCCATATATTCCAATCTAGTCCCCAAATAAGCCCACTTCGTCGGTAATTCGGGAGACCCATATATTCCAATCTAGTCCGCAAGTAAGCCCGCTTCGTCGGTACCTTGGGAGACCAATCATTTGCTCATTATTGTCCCCAAATCAACCCGCTTCGTCGGTAAGTTGGGAGACCGGAGAATTCCCATTCCTAATTCCCCGCTGTAGCCTGCTGTGCCAGGGTGGGAGATCATTCATACGTCCTTTGGGGAAAATTCCAAATTCCCACAGCTCTGGAAAATTAATTCCGTGTGTTACTTGCGTCCTCTACCACCTGCAAAATGTTGACAAGATCTCAGCAGAGCGAGGATTTCAAGTTCTTCATGTCCTCCGGGAAGGAACTCTGCCTTTCCGGGAGAGAACTAAGAGACTGGGTACAGGAGAAGATGGACGCAATACAGGCAGAGAGACAGGCTCAAGAGAAACGAGAAGAAGCAGAGACAGGCTCAGGAGAGACAAGAAGAAGCAGAGAGACAGGCTCAGGAGAAACGAGAAGAAGCAGAGAGACAGTCTCAGGAGAGACAAGAAGCAGAGAGACAGGCTCAGGAGAGACGAGAAGAAGCAGAGAGACAGGAATGAGAAGCAGAGAGACGGGAATGAGAAGCAGAGAGACAGGCTCAAGAGAAACGAGAAGAAGCGGAAAGGGAAGAAAGGGACAAGCAGCGTGCCCATGAACTCGTGCTGCTGCAACGGCGTGGCCCTTCGCCTCCACCTGCCACCCAGGGGATGAGTGCCTTCAGCCAGGCTCTCGCCTGCATGCCAAAATGGACGGAGGCTGAGCCCGAGGTGTGGCTCAACAGCGCCGAGACAGTCTTAAAGGCCTGCCCCCTGAGTGCAGCCGAACTCTCCCTGGTGTTGGGCAAGTTCCTTGGAGGGAAGACCCTTATTGCCTACAAAGCTCTCCCGCCGGAGGAGCAAGAAAATTGGGATGTTGTCCTCCAGACTATCACCAAGGCGTACAAAATAACCCCTGAATGCTGGAGGAGGCGCTGGCGAGGGCAAGTTAAGGAAGCAAATCAGACCTGGGCAGACTGGGCCTACCAGTCTGAGCGCGCCTATGCTAAATGGTTCGAGTCCGTGGGGGTTACAACCCTCAACGAGGCAATGGAACAGATGAAAATAGAGCACTTCCTACTCTACGCCCCTCCAGCCATCGCCACGCACGTCGCCGAGAAGGAGCCTACGACATAGGTGGAATGCTGTCGCATCGCCGACTCCTGGGATACTCATCACCCCCAGGAGAGCTCCCAGCAGCGCAAAATTACTCCACCCGCCTGCCTTTCGGGTGCCCCCAACCGAAGAATGGGCAATCACAGAAACCCGTTGTGTGCGGGTTCTGTAAAAAGATCAGGCATTCCAAAGAACAATGCCGAAGTAAACGAAGAGAGCCTCTTTCTCCTGGACAACCCATTAATAAGTTGCCTGCGCCCTCTGCAGGGGAAGTGCGAAGAGATTTCAGCCAAACCTTTTGCACGGCGTGCAAAGTTTATGGCCACTCTCCCTCATGGGCAAAATGCCCTAGAAATAATAAGTCCGGTAATCCTGCCGTCGCCCTGGCAGTTACGAATCCCGAGTCCTTAGGCCCTCCAGCCAAGGGTCCCATATATGTGGCACCTCCTCGAGGTAGATACTCAGCACGCCAGGTCAAGGCATTTGACAACTCTGGAGCGCAAATTTCCCTCATAAGGAAAGACAAAGTTCCCTATGGAGCTATCATAAACCGACACAAACTCGTCACAATTGAGGGCATCAACAAATTCAAAACGATCCTCCCTACAGTCCAACTGAGGGTCACCCGACCCCACAGAGCCAGGACCCATCGTCTCGCTGCAGTGAAACACATTCCAGAAGGCTATGACGTCCTCCTGGGCCAGGACTTTAGGTCCCCCTCCAAACCACCACAATTCTGGGGTCCAAATTCCCCAACTAATCCTCCAAATCTGAGTCCGGTGGCCGGCACGGCATCAGTGCCAGTGCCGAGGCCTCAGCCAGATCTCCCTTCAGGAGAATCTCGGCTATTAACTCCTCTGCCAGTGCCACTTGGGTGCACTGAGCAGTGCCAATCTCCGTCCGTCCAGACAGACGAGACCACTACCACATCGCTACCAGCGCCAGTGCCAATGTCAATGCCAGAGCATGCCCCTGATCCCCCTCCAAGGGATCCAACTCCAAACCCCCTCCTCTTCGCCCGGCCTGGTGACGCTGCCAGTGTCGGTAACAAGAGAGACGGGTTCTCCTGATCACAGCAGAGGCTCAACCAAAGGCACGGATTCGCAACCCGGGCCTGAGCTGGTCACCACTGCATGCGATTCAACGCCGCTCCCTCCGTCCGTACCCTCTCTCTCGCCGCCCACCGCAGATACCTTCGCTGGGCTGATGAACTCTGCGAACTGCGCCGATTAATGTCCGAGCTGGCGAACAAAATTCCTGTGTCAGTTGCCGCAGCAGCTGACCCAGATGGCACCCCTTGCCGCCCTTCGGCCTCGGGCCCTCCGATTCCCTGGTCAAGGATTACGGTCCAAGGAAGAGAGGCTTGCGGCGGAATTACCACGGGTGTGGGCGATTGCAGGTAGTCCACAACGAGCTCCTGAGCTCTTCTGGCACCTGTGCAAACTTGACATAGGGCCACCTCTTCATCTTTCGAACGTCTTGGCACCTTTCATCCAGAAGAGGATGTCAAGGCCTTCCGCTATTTTCTTCCTTTCCTTTAGAACTTCTATCCCTCATCCTTCTCTGTCGATCTTTCCTTTACACTTTTCCTTAATTACCACCGCAAGAGGCGGTTAAAATATGGAATATCATCCCCTTTAAAAATGCATTCATCATTTTACTTTGAAGCAGTAATAGAGACAGAGTGGGAAGTGGCACGCCCTTACGCCCGTACCTTGGCACAAGGCAGACGTGTCAGCTCTTCCCGAAGGGGTCGTGCCCTTGGGTTTCCTTTCCCAGTCCTTGGGCTGAGAGTTAGTTCTGACTGTCGTCTATTGGCGACGGATGTTAAATTAATACATAAACAATAAATACCTCACTCTGTTATCCTTTGTTTTTCTGCGTATATCATTTACTCTTTCATTTAATTTTTTGTTTCTCAATTTGTTAACGAATCTTGAGTCACAAGACTCCTGCCCTTGTGAGTTTTAACGTTACCTTTTTATACCAGCGGCGTGTCCTGCCCTTCAGTAAGAGGTCACGTCCTTCATTTGTCATTCTGTTTAGTTTTCTTTTATTTTATTTATTGAGTTATTTTTTTTGTGGAGAAATCTATCCCTGTCCAGTCCCCTTTCATTTATGTATTTTCCCCATTCATGCTTCCAGCGAGTATCTATTTATAGTGTACACCCGTGTTGTAGGCTGTTGAAGTAAAAATTTAGCGTTGTTTAAGTTTAGCGAATTAAAACCCGCGAATAATCTCTTTGCCACGCTCGCTCAGCAAGCTGTCAAACTCCTGTCACCTAATTTAGAGCTCGCTGGAGATATTAGCTACTCATCGAGTTTGTAAACAATTATTGTCCACCGACTGGAAAGAGGAATTGAATTTTGTTATTACAATTTCTAGTAAAGAGGATATCATTTAAAACCAAAGGTGTATTGTCATTTATACCGCCTCTTCAAGGCACAACTAATCGCATGCAAGTATTTCCAGCATAGCAGTAAGCAGTTGGTTGATTTACATTTGTTTTCATATTACATCCTGCCTTTTACTTTTTTTTTTTTTTTTTTATTTTGTGACTGAAGTGTTCTTTGTTTATTTTGTTGAGTGCCTTATTACCCTCAGTAAAGTAAAGTGAGTAAAGCGTGTGTAGAATCAGCACTTATGAAGTATTTCCGCAATAATTAATTTCTTATTGTATGTTATAAATTGCACTCTGCACCTAGAGTAAACCTTCAGTTTGTCATTGATCAGTATTGCAGCAGAGTTTTGTAAATAAAGTAAAATAGTTGTAGCAAAGCAGAAGATAGAGTAAAGTCGAACGTTTTCTTCGCTTATTTTTGCTGTTATTGACATTCGCACCAGATTAAAGGTACGAATGTCATCTTGCAAGGGGAGTTGTAAAGATTAGCGCCAAAATAAGCTACAAAAACGCCCTCCTTTCTGCTTTGCTTGGCAGATAGATAGGCCTCTGTCTATTTGAACCTGTGAGAAGTAGTGAAATCTGGTTCGGGTTAGTTTCAAGCAGTGAAATCAAGGTTCTAAGGCACGCTCAGGAGATAATCTTAGCCGAGGGCAGTAACTGGCTGGTGCCCTTTCTTTTGGTACAGAAGTGGTGACCCGGTCAGGCCATGCCCCCCCCCCCCACACCCTTCCAGAAGTAATAAAAGGCCACGGTGCCAGAAGCTCGCTCTCACGCACAGTCCAGTCACTAATGTAGGAGGTCACGAGTTCAGACGTCCCCCCCCACCTCCCGCCGCTTTTTTCCCTCGTCGCCACGTGGAAGTAGCTGCCCTTTGCTTTGTACTCCAACCACGTGGCCAGTATCCATTGTAAGTGGGGAAGTGCAGATCCCAGAGCGAGCGGAAACTCAACTGCAGCCCTCCATCATCACAAGGGCGTCTTCCTTCCCACACCCGATCTACGACCCAAAAGTAGTTCCTTGGTGAGGGAGGCCTTTGTCTACACACACACACACGTGAACCCTGGCAGAAGACGTAGAGAAGGACTTGGATGACGCTGGATGCAGACGTCAGTCTTACGCCCCTACTATGTGGTAAAGTACCTAGAAAGAGTTGCTTAGTCACGTTATGTTCGCCCTTGAGCATTTATTAAACTTCTGGCCCTATAACTTGGTATTCCCTGAGCTTCTTGGTTCAATCCTGGCCCACGTGTTCACTGCCTTCTTGCTCTAAGTCACTAGTCAAGCCTCGAGGATGTCCTTGGTGCCCTCAGCGCACTCTCGAGTAAAGCATTCCCCAAATTCCAGCCTTAGATTGTAACCTGGGTCCTCATATCGTTTCAGAAGGACGATCGTAGCAGAATTCTCCTTGGTCCATGTTCCTGGCATTCCCAAGCTTTTCCTCCCCTCCCACTCCACCCTCAGGAGGACTTCTGCAGCAGCAATTTAACGTGTTTTAATTCAATTTCCCTTTTGATCTTGTCTGTCATGTAAATATAACTATTTTTGTATCCACGTGTTTCACGCACTTCCCTTTGAGAAAGAGCCCTCAGCTCCTGTATAACTCCTTTTATTGTTTTGGTTTTATATGTTCCTGGTTATCTTTCAAGGCCATTGTAGAGTAGAGTACTGAATGTGGAGACTTAAGAATTACCTGCACCAGGAAACATAAAAATATGTATGTGTATATATATATATATATATATATATATATATATATATATACTGTATATATATATATATATATATATATATATATATATATATATATATATATATATATATATATATATATATATATATATATATATATATATATATATATATATATATATATATATATATATATATATATATATATATATATATATATATATATAATCATGAAGCTACAAATGTCGCTTAATATCAAATTCACGCTACCTCGTTAGTATCCTGATAGGGAGTTATCACCGAAGGGGAATTTATAAGTGATAAATAGATTGGTACTGCTGGGTTGTGATCCACGACACAGAACATATCCAGCAACTCCAGTCGACGTTCTGCCACTGCCAGTCCATTTATCACTTATAAATTCGCCTTCGGTGATAATTCCCTATCGGGATACTCCCGAGGTAGCGTGAATTTGATATTAAGCGACATTTTTAGCTTCATGATTGTATCTAAATCACAGTGTGATAAAAAACAAAATTTCGTATATGTATATATATCTATATCTATCTATCTATCTATATATATATATATATATATATATATATATATATATATATATATATATATATATATTTTATATACATATAAATATATCCAATACAGCACGAAGAAATACGTGCTTGAGAATGTCACTAAGTCCACATTGGAAGGTGAGTGAAAACTGGGACTTTGAACAAGTACTTTCGTAGTTTATTCTACATTTTCTAGTTCATGCTGAATACAAAAGAAGTTGACAGTGGTGTATATACAAAAACAGAAGGTGGGGGCGGGCTTACAGTTGGTTAATCTGGGCAGCATGTTCTTTAAACAAAAAAGACAGGGACAAACGATCAAGGGATAATCCAGGGTGGAGATTTACATTCCTGGTGGAAGTAGCTTCAATGAAGGCAGTCTCTAGCAGATTTCTTTTTCGATGGTCGTTGACCTTGTAGATGACAGTTGACTTATCCCAGTTCATCCCATGACCTGTCTTAAGCCAGTGATCCACAATGCCATTATTTGATAAGCCTCTTGAAATGCCATATTTGTGTTGGGAGTTTCTTACTTTTAGTCCTTTTGATGTTTGACCAATATAAATCTTATTACATTCTTTAAAAGGAATACTGTATACAATATTGTTTGAATTAGGTGGACAATTCTTAATTAGTTTATTTCTCACAATATTATTATATTTAAATACTAAATTAATATCAATAGTTTTTAAAATGGCCACTGCAGGAATGAGATTAGGATGAAATGGTAAACAGAGAATATTCTTAAGTTTGTTGTTAACACTCGCTGGATTGTAATATGACTTTTTTGCTTTATTTTCACAAAGTTCTAAAAAAAATATGGAGGGTAACATAATGAATCTCCTATTTTATCAATAATTTTAAACTCCTCTTCCAAAACTTCAGGACTACAAATTCTAAGAGCTCTAAGACACACACTGGAAAATGTTGACATCTTAAGTTGTTTAGCATGGTTAGCGTAAAAATGAATATATGACAAATTATTCGTGGGTTTCCTATATACTTAAAAAAAATTGGTGTCCTATTTTATCAATAATTTTAAACTCCTCTTCCAAAACTTCAGGACTGCAAATTCTAAGAGCTCTAAGACACATACTGGAAAATGTTGACACCTTAATTTGTTTATCATAGTTAGAGTAAAAATGAATATATGACAAATTATTCGTGGGTTTCCTATATACTTAAAAAAAATTGGTGTTATTTCTAATAACTAAGACATCCAGAAATGATATACAATTTTTTTCTTCATATTCTATTATGAATTTTATGGATGGTACAAGATTATTAATTGTTTGCAAGAAATCTGGAATATTTACATTTTCTTTAACAATACGAAAACAATCGTCTACATATCTAACCCAAAACACCTTAGAGTAGAGATTCCTTGGAATAAGTCTACTAAAAAAATTCTATGTAAATATTAGACAAAAGTGGCAAAAGAGAGTTCCCTATAGCCATACCAAATATTTGTTCATAAAAATTACCATTGAAAGTGAATTTACAATTTTTTATACAAGGGGATATTAAATTATTAATAACATTGGTGGGTAACTCTAGATTATACAAGTCCAAATGTTGTGATAAATATTGAATTAAGTCATCAATAGGAACTTTAGTAAATAAAGATGTCACATCAAAACTGTCAGTACTGGATAATTCAATGTGGGAAAGTCTAGTACAGAAGTCAACAGAGTTTTGTAAATGGGAATTTGAAATAGTACCCAGAATAGGTGATAGTAATTTAACAAGATATTTAGAAAGTTTATAAATAATAGAACTGGTTGAGCTGATAATGGGGCGAATGGGAAAATCTCTTTTATGGTTTTTGATTAATCCGTACATGTATGGTAGGGATGGGCCAATCGTTGACACTTTCTCTTTTATTGAACCGAATTCCTTTAGTATAGTTTTTATTTTAGAATAGAAACTTTTTATGACACCAGCTAATGGGTCTTTCCGTAGTTTTTTGTAAGTAATAGAATCAGATAATAAGTTTTCCATTTTTTCAGCATAGCTAATTTTATCCATTATTACAAAACAATTAGATTCGTCGGCTTTAGTATTGTGTAAACTTTTTATCTTTCTTCGTTGCGTGAACGGCATTTATAAACCTTCCCGGGAAATTCACTATTTTATTAGGTATTTGAAGTAAGCCGAAGAAAATACCTTTAACTAAATTCATTGAAGGTAATACCATTGTGTTTTTCTTTTCCAGTTTGGATATTTCTGAGATAATGTTTGTGCATGATATGTCATCACTAATAGAATATGATAAGCTATAGTCTAAAGCACATTTAAGGTTCTGGTCCAGTTCTTTGTTCGAGAGGATTATTACACAATCGTCTTTATGTTTGTTATTCCAATCACTTATCTCGATGAGACTTTTTATTTTTTTTTTATCCAGGTGGAGAACTAATTTGTTTAGCTTGAATCTGAGGTTATTATAAATTTTGTTCAGTAGCACTGTTGTCCAATCCGGGGGAATCCTGTTCATGAAATAAATCTATCGGTTCCCAATTTCTTGAAAATGTTGAATTCGAGCCTTTTTGTCTTTTTATATGTTTCTTGAGGGAGACTACACACAACTCATTGAAAGGTGATTCACTGTCCACTCGTAATCGTCTAGGTAGTAATGACTTTGGGATCACTTGTTCTTGTAAACATTTTTGAAGGTATTTACGTCTAAGGAATTTACGTTGGAAGTTGAAAAAAACATCTGCCAGAGAAGGGAACAGGAGTAGAAAGTTTCTCGTGGCGTCCTTATCCAATACAGCACGAAGGAACGCATGCTTGAGAATATCACTAAGTCGACGTCAGAAGGTAAGTGAAAACCGGGAATTGGTTCAAGTACTTTCGTAGTTTATTCTACATTTTCAAGTTCACACTGAATACAAAAGAAGTTGACAGATTTTTATATACAAAAACAGAAGGTGGGGGCGGGCTTACAGTTTGTTAATCTGGGCAGCATGTTTTTTAAATAAAAAAGACAGGGACAAAGGATCAAGGGATAATCCAGGGTGGAGATTAACATTCCTGGTGGAAGTAGCTTCGATGAAGACAGTCTCTAGCAGATTTCTTTTTTGATGGTCGTCCTAATCTAATGATCCACAATGAAACTGAGAACCGATAGATTTAATTTCATGAACAGGATTCCCCCGGATTGGACAGCAGTGCTACTGAACAAAATTTATAATACCTTAGATTCAAGCTAAACAAATTAGTTCTCCACCTGGATAAAAAAAAAAAAAAAAGTCTCATCGAGATAAGTGGTTGGAATAACAATCATAGAGACGATTGTATAATAAACCTCTCGAACTAAGAACTGGACCAGAACCTTAAATGTGCTTTAGACTATGGCTTGTCATATTCTATTAGTGATGACATATCGCGCACAAACAGAAATATCCAAACTGGAAAAGAAAAATACAATGGTATCACGTTCAATGAATTTAGTTAAAGCTCTTTTCTTCGGCTTACTTCAGATACCTAATAAAATAGTGAATTTTCCGATAGGGTTTATAAATGCCGTTCATGGAACGAAGAAAGATAAAAGTTTACACATTACTAAAGCCGACGAATCTAATTGTTTTGTAATAATGGATAAAATTAGCTATGCTGAAAAAATGGAAAACTTATTATCTGATTCTAGTACTTACAAAAAACTACGGAAATTCCTACTAGCTGATATCATAAAAAGTTTCTATTCTAAAATAAAAACTATACTAAAGGAATTCGGTTCAATAAAAAAGAAAGTGTCAACGATTGGCCCATCTCTACCATACATGTACGGATTAATCAAAAACCATAAAAGAGATTTTCCTATTCGCCCCATTATCAGCTCAACCAGTTCTATTATTTATAAACTTTCTAAATATCTTGTTAAATTACTATCACCTATTCTGGGTACTATTTTAAATTCCCATTTACAAAACTCTGTTGATTTCTGTACTAGACTTTCCCATATCCAGTACTGACAGTTTTGATGTGACATCTTTATTTACTAAAGTTCCTATTGATGACTTACTTCAATATTTATCACAACATTTGGACTTGTATAATCTAGAGTTACCTACCAATGTTATTATTAATTTAATATCCCCTTGTATAAAAAATTGTAAATTCACTTTCAACGGTAATTTTTATGAACAAA
The DNA here is from genome assembly GCA_039081455.1 of Macrobrachium rosenbergii. NCBI lineage: Eukaryota > Metazoa > Arthropoda > Malacostraca > Decapoda > Palaemonidae > Macrobrachium > Macrobrachium rosenbergii. The sequence continues at coordinate 3,185,645 of JANJGK010000014.1, forward strand.
TATTTGGTATGGCTATAGGGAACCCTCTTTTACCACTTTTATCTAATATTTACATGGTATTCTTTGAGTCTAGACTTATTCCAAGGAATCTCTTCTCTAAGGTGTTTTGGGTTAGATATGTAGACGATTGTTTTTGTATTGTTAAAGAAAATGTAAATATTCCAGATTTCTTGCAAACAATTAATAATCTTGTACCATCCATGAAATTCACAATAGAATAGGAAGAAAAGAATTGTATACCATTTCTGGATGTCTTAGTTATTAGAAATAACACCAATTTTTTTTAAGTATATAGGAAACCCACAAATAATTTGTCATATATTCATTTTTACGCTAACCATGCTAAACAACTTAAGATGTCAACATTTTCCAGTATGTGTCTTAGAGCTCTTAGAATTTGTAGTCCTGAAGTTTTGGAAGAGGAGTTTAAAATTATTGATAATATAGGAGATTCATTATGTTATCATCCATATTTTTTAGAACTTTGTAAAAATAAAGCAAAAAAGTCATATTATAATCCAACGAGTGTTAACAACGAACTTAAGAATATTCTATGTTTACCATTTCATCCTAATTTCATTCTTGCAGTGGTCATTTTAAAAACTATTGATATTAACTTTGTATTTAAATATAATACTATTTTGAGAAATAAACTAACTAAGAATTGTCCACCCAGTTCAATCAATATTGTATTCAATATTCCTTGTAAAGAATGTAATAAGATTTATATTGGTCAAACATCAAAAGGACTAAAAATAAGAAGCTCCCAACACAAATATGGCATTTCAAGAGGCTTATCAAATAATGGCATTGTGGACCATTGGCTTAAGACAGGTCATGGGATGAACTGGGATAAGTCAACTGTCATCTACAAGGTCAACGACCATCGAAAAAGAAATCTGCTAGAGACTGTCTTCATCGAAGCTACTTTCACCAGGAATGTTAATCTCCACCCTGGATTATCCCTTGATCGTTTGTCCCTGTCTTTTTTGCTTATAGAACATGCTGCCCAGATTAACCAACTGTAAGCCAGCCCCCACCTCCTGTTTTTGTATATAAACCTCTGTCAACTTCTTTTATATTCAGTGTGAACTAGAAAATATAGAATAAACTAAGAAAACACTTGTTCAAAGTCCCGGTTTTCACCAAGGCCATCTAGAGGAGAAGGCCAGGTCAATTGGGGGGTGAAAGAGGTGTGACGAGAACTTGGTAGTGCTAAGCTAGTGCTGGTTTACGCTTTGAATGAAGAGGTCGTGCTCTATTTCTTTCCAGTTTTCTCCTGTTATTAAGGAAAATTATACTGTATATGGATCCATAATACTCACCTGGAACTGAGCAATAATGTTTGATTCTGTTCACTTACTCAAATGCATCAGAAATAGCCTAACTGGATAAATCAAAGAGATGTAGAAAAAACTATGAGGTATGCTGAATTTTCATCAGATGGAGTTTATTATGAAAATCACAAAACTCAATTGGCTCCTTTCAAAACTTTGCAAAAACTGTACACCTATGAAGCAGAATATTTACTGAAACATTCATATAAGCTATCAGTAAAGGCACTCTCTCCATCAGTTTTGGAAAGGCAAAATGTAAAGTTAGCTATGCAGATTTTCAATGAATACGTTGTGGAAGCATTTTTGAGTATGGGCAAGAAACATTTCTCAACATGCTATTCTGCTGTTGCAGACTACATAAAGATTATTCACACATGGTGGACAATAATGAATGTGCAGGCACCCAAGAAGGGTGACAGAACAAAAAATATTTATTTTATTCCACTAACTACTTCCACTGATGATAAAAAAAGGAAATTCCTTAACAACTTTGGAAATTGGTTAGAAGCATGGGAAAAAATGGAGTCTATAGGTGGAAAACTCACACGTGAAACTTTCACAGCTCTAAAGCACACCACTCATGCCATTACAGAAATAGCTAGTTATTGCACATCAGAGCTAAACATGAGGTTTATACTTACTGCCAAATTTCAAACTGATAAATTAGAATCTAGATTTGGTCAGTATAGGCAACTGTCTGGTGGTAATTACAACATTTCTATTAGACAGATATTCGAGTGTGAAAAAAAGATTCGAATCATGTCAGTGTTGGAGAGGAATTTGACAATTAATGACAAGAAAATTATACTAAGGGATTTTCAGACTAATTGGGAAGGACTGGAAAATATATTATCACATTCAGATGAGGTCGATAGGTTCAGCATGACTGTATCAAAGGAAGATTTTGAAAAATGCAGGAATATCTTGCCAGTAATAGTTTGTGTAGCAGGCTATTGTTATTATGCAGTTTTCAAAAAAATGAACTGTGATTGTTGCAAGGGTATGCTAACTTGCAACACTGAAAATGATGTGCATCAAAACTACAAGTATATTGATGGTATCAGCAGAGGCTTCCTGATGCAACCAAATCCTGTAGTCACAAATATTGTTCAGTTACATAGTGATTGACAAAATAGTCCAGAATGAGTCTTTTCACAAAATTGCTAATCAGAGAGTTGTGGGGAATGTCTTGACTTACAACAAATTAGCTGATGATGAAGCACTACTTTCAATGGATTCATGTGATGCTGGTCAAAATAGAGAAAATGATAACATGGACAGCAACTAATGTCCTTCTAAAAACTACTGTTCAAAACAAAACAATATCCTCTCTGAAAATAAGCTTATGAGCCAAGGAAAAAGAGAAAATTGCAAACATTGACAGTCAAAAAATAAAATCCAAATAATGTCAAATGCTTAAGGTAAAGAAAATACACAGTAAGATCAGATGTGTGTGGGTAATTGTGTAAAGAATTGCATGTTACTTCGTTTAAAATTGCTAGAAATTTGTATTATTTTTGTTAATGGGCTTTCTTTTATAATAAAATCATGTTTGAATGATTCTGGTTATTCACTATGCCCAAACTAAACCACAGTTAGTTTAGCTGTTTAAGAAAGATGATTACCATAAGCAGCAAGGTGGCAAAAGAATGATTTTGTAGTAGCAATAATGATTTTAAAAAATCAACTTCAAGAGGAGGGTAAACTAAAAAAAAAAAAAAAAAAAAAAACAGTTGCAACGCACTAATTAAGCCATGGAAAAGAAACAGAGAGAGAGAGAGGGTGTAGATGGTCAGTTGTCCTGTTAGCCTGAGGGCTTCGACCAAGTAGACCTACTCCGCTGACGTCAACCCCCCACTGACCTGGCCTTCTACTCTAGATGGCCTTGTTTTCACTTACCTTCCGACGTGGACTTAGTGACATTCTCAAGCACGTATTCCTTCGTGCTGTACTGGAATATATATATATTATATATATATATATATATATATATATATATATATATATATATATATATATATATATATATATATATATATGTATATATATATATATATATATATATATATATATATATATATATATATATATATATATATATATATATATATATATATATATATGATTATTATCACTTTTGTACGTGATTCATTTATCACACATTACCACAGGTAATGTGTGATAAATGAATCACGTACAAAAGTGATAATAATCATCAATGGATACCACGCGCTCCTTCCGATCTTTCTGTGTTCTTTTCCCCATCTTGGAATATGCCGTCAGTTAATTTGCTGACGCCCTCACTCAAGCTCATACCAACAAGGAACACCTGCGGTTTTTACGTGAATGTCGGGATGAACAAGTGATACCAAGATCGTTCATAACCAATTCCTTGCTGAAATTAGAAGACCAACCCTTCGGTGAAATGCAACGTGCCATATTGGAACAACATATCAACATCAAAACATTGGAAACCAAAAAGAATTTTGAAGATCTCACGAGAAAAAGACGACATTTTGAAGCCTCAATACCACCAGATTGGAGAGATTCCCTACGTGAATATTGTCATGTGAAGATGAGGAATCAAGTGTATCGGAAACTGAAAAGTAAACACGATAATAAAATGAAACTGTTGATTGACAGAAGCCCTTGGACCAACAACGCCAATCATGAATGTGTCGTCAACTTATCAAACAAACAGCTGGTTAGAAATGTAACTAGTGCCTTAGGCTACGGTTTAAACTTTGCTTTATCTCCTGGCGGAAGGAACAGTGTGGAAATAACTAAAGGACTGTGTAATTTGGAAAAATATAGTGATTTAACGAATGAAGAAGTGAACATGGTTAAGGGAGTGATTTATGGAAGTATGAAAAAATCAGACACCACAAACGTCCCCAAAAGATTCATGGTTGCTATTAATGAACTGAAAAAAGATAAAAATATACACATGACAAAAGCAGATAAATCAGGCGCCCTTGTAATTTTAAATAAAAGTGAATATATAGAAAAAATGCAAAATCTTTTAGGTGATGATAACACATATAAAGAATTAAATAAGAACCCGATAGACAGTGTGAATAGTGGTTTCAATAAGAAAGTGAAAAACCTGTTAAAAGGTAACGAAAGCCTCATAAAGAAGTTGTGTGTGACCTCTCCATCGCTACCATACATGTATGGTACAATAAAAACTCACAAAGCAAACTTTCCTGCCAGGTCAATTATCAGTTCAGTTGGTTCCGCATCATACAAGCTAGCGAAGTACTTACTAGATATTCTCAACCCATTAGTAGGTACCATCTCAAATGCAAATATCAAGAATAATGTGGACCTGATAAATAAACTAAATAGTGTAGAGATTAATAGTGAATCCAGGTGCCAATAGATGATCTGATGGCATTTTTATCTGAATTGTTAGAGAACACACAGCTGGATATCCCATTTTCTAAAAGTACTTTAATTGAACTGATTAAATTATGTGTAAAAGATTGTAAATTTGAATTTAATGGTAAATTTTACTCACAAAATTTTGGTATGGCAATGGGAAACCCTCTATCCCCAGTGTTAAGTAACTTATATATGGAATTTTTTGAAAAGAAGATGTTAAACAACATAATCCCACGTAATGTAACATGGTTTAGGTATGTTGACGACATAATTTGTGTATGGCCAGGGAACCAAGATGTAAAAAACTTTTTTGCCAAGTTAAATCAATTAGTACCATCAATTAAATTCACGATGGAAATGGAAAATGATGGGTGCTTACCGTTTTGGATGTCCTCATACGAAGAAGTAGTGGTGGGTTTAAATATAGTGTGTATAGAAAACCCACTAATATTTCTTCCTATGTGCATTTCTATTCTGGACAAAGCAATAAGGTTAAAAAGTCAGTGTTTTCATCTATGTTTTTAAGAGCATTACGGGTATGTAGCCCTGAATATATTGATGATGAAATAGATAAGATTAGGAATGCAGGCAAAAAATTGAAATATCCTGATAGTGTATTAAACAGTGCATTTGAAGCGGCAAAAAAGACTATGTATCAAAACCAGAAAGAACCTTACAACACAAAAAATTTGCTTGTTTTGCCTTATAATAATAATATGAAAGATATCCCTCATCTTCTTAAGAATTTTGGTGTTAATGTCGCATTTAAGAACAATACAACAATGAAAAATGTACTTATCAAGAACTCCCCAGACAATACTAAAGGGTGTGTATATAAAATTCCGTGAGTCTTGTGACAACTTTTATATTGGCCAAACCGGGAAAGCACTGGAAAAAAGAATTGAACAACATAAGAAATGTGTGAGATATGCACAAGGGAACAGTGGTATATTTGTACATGTTAGTGAGAACAATCATGCTATCAACTGGGAAGGGGCAAAAAGGATTGTATATTCTAATAATGCACTGGAAAGGAACATCATTGAATCTAGCTTTATAAAAGAAAGTTACAACCATAATATGAATATCAGTCAAGGGATGTATAAACTTGATCCTTTGATATCAAAAGAAATTTGTAAATTGTTTAAACTTTAAGGTAGGCAGTAGAGATGTATGAAAATAGGATTATCATATTTGTAAACACAGTAAGAGGGTAGTAATGTTAATGAGTTTCCAAACTCCGCCCCCATGACACCTGTCAGGTGTGGATCTGAGGTGGGGTATGGTCTGTTTATCAGCAATGTCCCCTGAGAGTCTATTGTGATTTTTAGCCAAATGAGTTTTAAAGGCCACTCCTACCTCGACACCGGCCTGAGTGGGGATATGGAGTCTCTAACGGTTGTGTATGTTCGTCAGTACTGTTCTTGTAGTATATATATTTGTGACTTCTCACACTCTGTATCAGTCCTTCGTCAATGGCTTGGAAATAAAGTCGAAACCGGTCAGGACCTACACCCCTTTTCTTATTTTTCACCTGTGGTAATGTGTGATATATATATATATATATATATATATATATATATATATATATATATATATATATATATATATATATATATATATATATATATATATATATATATATATATATATATATATATATATGTGTGTGTGTGTGTGTGTGTGTGTGTGTGTGTGTGTGTGTATATATATATATATATATATATATATATATATATATATATATATATATATATATTATGTGTGTGTATAGTGGGCGTGTATGTACGTGTGTATACCCAGTCTTACATCATGTTATGTGGGATTTGGAACACGACCCAAAAGTCAAAATGCTCATAGACTAATCCTTGAATGAAATGGCGTAACACATGGTATGAGGTATTTGTCGTGCACAACCTATGCACTTGTCTGTAAACTGCTTACAATATTCAAAACAAAATAATTACAGAAATACTTAAGTACGTGATCGTTGTTATAAATAATCGCTATTCAGCTCTCGTGCAGGTGTTTTATCATGGAGCTGGCAAATAGCTGTTATCTGGAAGTTCAGCTTTTATTGTTTGAAAACCAAGCAATTACCACTCTCATGGGATAGAAACAATTTCATCTTGGAGACGAGAAGTTTCCGTTTGAATGAGTTCGTAGGTGATTCAGCATGTTCTGATCATCGACATAAGTATGGTCTGATCGGGTACAATGAACTCAGTACCTCGAGGAGTGATTAACAGGGCGTGACAATCACTGACCCATATGGCATTGTGTGTACCGGAATCTTCCGAAATGAGGTAATAGAATCTTCCCCTCTTGCGTCATGACAGGCGTGCGTGCGTGTGTTCGTCAATGCATGCCATCTTGCAAAGGAAATGTGTGAAAATTGCTCATTCTGACTCAAACTTTGCCTTGAAGTATTTTGTGGTGTGTGTGTGTGTGTGTGTGGGTGCAACCTTACACTAAGAAGCCTTGATGGTCACGCACAGAGAAGATGACTTTTCTCCTTGTTGAAAGTGAGTTGATGATCTAAGTTTATTACAGTTGGTGTCAAGTTTCTATTTATCTTGGTTTTCATATGATCTTTCTGTTATGCATTGACTTTCTGTTTTATTATTTGTTTGACGTGTATTTTTTTTGATGCACTATGTACTGGGGTTTAATAGAGATACTTTCATTTCTTTCCCAGGGATACCTTTTTGGATCAATGATGGAATCTGAAATAATAGTGTTCAGGGGTAATGAACATTCGGAATGGTAAATTTTACGATTATGATAATGACAGAAATTGTGACTTGACTGATATATATTTGTGGTAGTAATATGATTTTGGTCTTGCCAATTAGGTTAGTCCCTGCCATGCTTTTTTTGAGAGCCCGTTTTTTTTAATTCATTTTTCAGAACTGGTTTTGAGAGTCAAATTATATGACTCGCTCTTTTTAATTAATTAGTGGTTTGTTGGATTTTAGAATAAACTCTACTTTTCTAGTATCATTGAGTTTAATTCAGTGGCCTTAGCCAATTATGAGATATGTTATAGAGAGAGAGAGAGAGAGAGAGAGAGAGAGAGAGAGAGAGAGAGAGAGAGAGAGAGAGAGAGAGATGGTTCGATTTCAGATGACTGCCAGCTGCCACTGCCGCTTTGTTGATAGATAAGTCTCAATAGATTCCTTTTAGGTAAATATGTGTTCCAGAAAGCGTAACAGTTGGTGGCTTAACAGTAATAAGTAGCTTTTGAAGAGACTGCGTAGGGCTCTTATGGGTGATTAGGAAATGTTATTTTGGTGGGGCGCTGTTGGTATGCGGTCGCTGAGGAGATGAATTTCGAATTAGGTAAGTGTTTTAATCTTGGGCAGTGGCTGATAGCATCGTAGGGTCACAGTTTTCTTATACTCTGTGGGTTTATAGATGCACTGTGTCACGGGTTGTAGTGAAACTCGATGGCATAAGTAAGACTCGCAGGTGTGTGTATATACACAATGGTCTGTTCATATTTTGTTCGGCGCGAGTATATTTCCTCTTGTGTTGAAACGCGAGTGCGAGGGGGATAGTAATATGAGCGGGCGTATTTTTAGTGGGAAGATTTTGTGCTGTGGTTGGAGACTCAGCAGCGAAGCATCATAGCTCGAGTAATTCCTCGCATTTTTTCTATGATTCCTGTGAGGCCTTTCTCTTCTCTGTTTAATTTTCTTATGAATCTTTTTTTTTCTCCTATTTTGTATGCCTGTTAAATTGTTTTGTTTTTGTGGTTGCAACATATTTCACTTTCGTTTTATTACATGCGTACGTGTTTTATTTTGGTTACATACATGTGTGTATGTAAAGGGGGTTTTGTAACTGGGTCTAGAATTGTGGGGGTGCTTCGCTTGCAATTTTGGCCTGGTAACCGAAGCTTAGAGACATAGCTTTGCTTGCGATTCTGGACTAGAGACGGGCTTCGCCTCGTGTATTTGTGCATTCAGCTTTTTTTTTTGGGGGGGGGGGGGGGGGCCTTACAAGAGAGGTGGTGAACTGGACGGTGGACTTTGTGTATTGGGGGTCTTCCTCTCCTTTCCTTTCTCATCCTTTTGATCTTGAAGAGGATCTAGTGTTTTTTTTTTTTTTGCCCCTGGGAATGACTTGTGTCTATCCTTGAACTACATTTTGTGATCAGCTGTTAATTGAGCAGCTATAAAGGGGTGGTTTACTCCCTTAGAGTTTTCGGATTTTGTTGGATATTTGAGATATCTTTATTTAATTTATTTGGTTTCCCCCTCTTTGTGTGGTTTCTCTTTAGGTTAATTTAGAGAACATTATATCGGACCTTAGTATCATATGCTTCTGCGATCAGACCGGGTTTACTGACCGATGAAGGAAACTGCAAGACGTAGGAAAGATATGCCTTCGAGAGGGGGCAAAATTTTATCAGACCTGGGTTGATAGTTCATATTTAGGTGTAGTTAAGAAGGGAAAGGTTGGTAATATGGCAGGTGGTGATGAGAATAAAACCTTGATTCATAAAGTGATATCAGTCGTGTTACGGCTCTTTTGCTGAGACCATAACTTCCAGGCTCAATACAGAAAAGACATGGGCTCTGGAGTAGACGTTTTCAGACACAGACAGAAATATCAACCAGGCAACAATGAAAAAACGAAAGAAAAACTTAACAATATTTATTACACAAAGAACTGAAATTGAACACAACAAATTTTCCTTAAGGAAATTACTTCCAACAAAAGTACAAACAATTTTTAGCACTTAATAAATGACTACTGTTCACGTAATACTCCTAAAGCTAAATACTAATTCCCTAACATAGACTATTACGTAGGTGATCAAAATTTATATTGAAAAGAAAAGCCGGCTATTAATCATCAACCTCTACATAAAATTATACTAAAGGAAGAAGGAAGGAGAAGATCATAAAACAAGAAATAAAACCTTAAATCTCCTACCTAACTTTATAAAGCTAAACACAAAGATAGTTATAATAAGTTGGGAAAGCAATGCCTCCAAACAAACTTACAAAAGACAAACAAACGCAACGGATATGAACACTTAAAAAAAAAAAAACAATACAAAATAATATAAATTACACCTGAAATAGTTGTAATAACATTTCAGAGCTGTCACGCCCCGAAGAAAGCAGTTACGACGCACGAGGAAAACACAGAGCTGTATCTAAGCTCTCACTCCGAAGATGAGGGGCCAATCAAAAGGTGTCCTGCTGTAATCCTCATGAAAACACGCACTAGTGTTGTAGCAATTGTCCACAAAATATCCAGGACAAACAATAAACGGCACATTACCTGGTGATATCCACCCTACTGGCCACCTCACGGGTTTGCGAAACCCACAGTGCAGCTGCTGGAGACAAATGTGTAGATCCAGGAGACTCCCTGAGCCATGTCAGGAAGCGGAACAAAATAGCGAAGATCCACTAATCAGAGGACACCTCTGATATACCAAGGCTATGTTGGTCCTTGGAGAAATCCAAACAGAAGCCGAAGGAGTGCAAGTTTTGACACTCAAGAATACGGTCACAACGTCTCCAACCAAGCAGTCTGCAGCAATATTGTGGGACGCTCCACTAACCCGAACTCCCCAAGATTCACACCCCTCCTCTGACGACACTTTGGGTCCACGTCACACGCCCAAAAATAAAAATATAAAGAGCATCAAAAATAGCACTATCACATAAACACCTGGCGGGGAGGAGGAGAAACAGCACTTCCAAAAACAGCTGAAGGCTAAAAACAAACCCTTCACAAAAAACTTAAATTTAACCTTAAAGCTAAACTTAATTTAAGGAAACTAGTAACTTAATTTAAACTTTATTAATATAAAATGAAAGCAATTTCCTTAAGAGCAAAATATCAAGAAAAAAAACTACGTTAAACCTGATAAGTCGCTTTGGGAATTCAACCATTGGTGAATGGGACTCTCCCCCAACTGGTAGAGATTTTTATTGAGGGGGTGGATAATTACCTGAACGTTAAGAAAATTACAAATGGCGCGGGGCAATTTAACGAATCAAGGGGATTCTTGGCTCTTGACAAAGGGGATATTGGTTAACGTTGTGGTAGCCATTTGTTTAGCAGGTGCAAGACATGGAAGGACCTCAAAGAGTTTCTTAGGACAACTTATGGGGCTGTGGAAACAGGAAATGTAGTTTGTGATGTAAAGGCATTCTTTAATATCATGAAGGGCCAGGACTCAATGGTTGGTTTTAGCTCTAGGTTGTATGTTCAAGCTATGAATCTAGTTAAGAAGTTGAGAGGGTCTGCATGGGCGAAAGGTAACAATATCTCTTTGGACGGCTTTGGGAGATGTTACATTTTGCGTGGCTCTTACATGTCGTCCCAGATGCTATAGTGGATAGTTTTGATAAGAATATAGAGCACACGCCTGATGAGGTGCTTATTTTTTCTCAGGTTCGTAAGCACATGTCAAAATGCCCGACAACAGATAGTTCTTTTTTCAATGGAATGCCGAAAGCTTCTGTGGGTGTTTCAAAGAACCTGCCGCAGGGGAATTCAGGCTTTGCTTCTGGTGGTTTGTGTGGGAAAGTAGAGGATGATAGAAAACCCACTTTAGTTTCCAGTCGTCTTGGTTCCAAAATAGGGGGTGATAGGAATTTTATGGATCAGAAACCACAGCTTCATTGTTTTAATGGTAATAGGTTAGGGCATACAAAGAGATTTTGTTGAGTTAAATACTGTGGTGGGTGTAAGAGTTCAGAGCATTCCTGGCGGTCTTGTCTGTCTCTTGAATGGAGTAATGCTAGGACGGTAACTCAGAATTTTGGTGGTGCCAAGAAGAAAGCTCCCCAGAGGGGTTATGCAGGGGTGTCTAGGGACTGGCAAAATTTTTGGAAGGCTGATCAGTCAAAAGGAAAAGGATGAATTGTTCTGGTCATGCAGTGCTTTTGGAAGATGCTCCAGAGCCAAAGCCTGTGGTGAAAGGGACCGTGTCTAGTTCTGAGGTTTTTATTTTATAGATATGGGTGCCTTAGTCAGTTTACTGGACTGATTTTTATCAGTCGATGTTTCCCCAGTATCAGTCAAGGCCTTTGAAAGAGAAGGCATGTGATGTTCAGGCTCAGAAGTTGAATGTTTTAGGCTCAGTGAGAATTTGCTTCTAGCTGGGTAATCAGTTAATTAGGGAACTAGTTTTGGTGATAAGGGTGATTGCATTGGGGGATAGGATTTTACTGGATCATCCTGCTTGCAGGAGGAATAAAATCTCCATACACCTGGAGGTAGGAGGTATAACAGTTGGGGTACCTGGTGTTTTTGTTCCGTATGTGGGTACTGATGAAATGGAAAGGAATACTTTTATGGGCGATAGTGATACTAATATGGGGGATACTGATACTATTACGGGTGATGTTCATGATAATATGGGTGATGTTCATGGTAATATGGAATCGGCGGTAAATAACCAGTTTTAGGGTGACACTGAGCCTATTGGCCAAAGAAATAGTATATATAAGGGTGATATTGAGCCTAATAGCCAGAGGAAGAGCATATATGAGGGTGTCTTGTTGGAAGATGTTAAGTTAGAACCAGGTATGGCTGGTCAGGTGAAAGGTATAAAGGGGAATAATCAGGTGTGTGTGATGGAGGGTAGCGAGAAGCTCAAAGGTGTGGTGAGTACAGTTTCAGCAAATAAGGTGTCAAATAATGGTGTTACTTGGGTAGAATTGTTAAACTGTAATGATTCAATTAGGAGATATGAGAGGAATACTTATATTGTGAATTTGGAAGACTGGGGTGATGATACTGGTTCAGTGGGTCTTGTAGGTGAGCAAAATAAGTTTTCTGAGGCAAAAATGAAAGTTAGGAAAAGATTTTTAGGGAGCATTTAGGTGCAGCTGATTATAAAGAATATACAGAGAGGTTAGGTGATTTTTGGCTGACTTCGCAGACATAGTCACCATTAAAGGTGATAAGTTGGGGTTAACTAATATATTAGAACACAAGGTGCATTTATAGGAGGGGACCAAACCAATTTGTCCCATCATATAGGATACCCTTTAAGATTAGGGAATAGGTGGAGTAAGAGGTTAATAAGTGGTAAGAGATAGGTATAATTAGGTCTAGTTCCTTGCCTTTCAATTTCCTGTTGTTGGCAGGGGCTATGAAGGATGGCTCAAGCCACATATATGTGGATTTTAGGAAATTAAATTAGAAGACCATTCCTGATAGGTATCCAGTGGTGTGTCTGCCAGATTTATTTGTGGAGACTGGGGGTAAGAATGTTTATTGTTTGACTGATCTTATGCAGGGGTTTTTGCAAGTGCCTCTTAGCGAGGAGAGTCGCGGGTTTACCGCCTTCTCTCTGCTGAAAGGGTATTTTGAGTTCACACGAATGCCTTTTGGTTTGTCAGGTAGTCCTATGATGTTCACAAGGCTAATTAATACTGTCTTCCACGGGTTGTTAGGGAAGAAAGTCTTCGTCTGCATGGATGATAACTTGATTGCTACAGACTCCATAGAGGAACATTTAGGGAGGTTCTTAGGAGGTTTAGGTTAGCAGGTTTGAAGATTAAACTAGCCAAATGTGATTTCTTAAAAAAAAAGTATTGCATATTTAGGCCGTCATCTCTAAGAAAGGAGTTTGGGTTAATGATGACAAAGTTAGGGCCATCATAGATTTTCCTGTCCCAAAGACAAAAAAGCAGGTCTGGTCATTTATGGGTATGGCTGGGTTTTTAGGAGGTTCGTCAAAGGTTTTTCCACGTTGTCAGCTCCCTTGACAGATGTTTTAAGGGATGATGTACAATTTTCATGGTGTGAGTTGCAGCAGATAGCCTTTTAGAAAGTCAAAGATGCTTTAGGGAGTCCTCCGGTTTTAAAGTTCCCGGATTTTACGCTTCCTTTCACGTTTGCGACTGATGCCAGTCAGGATGGTATGGGTGCTTGCTTATTGAAGAAATTTGAGGGTAAATTGCACAAAATTGTTTTCTATAGCAGTAGTTCAAGACACGGGGGAGTAATGAAAGGTTGAAGTCAACAACTGACAAGAGGGCTTTTGCCTTGGTGTCTAGTTTGGTTCATTTTAAGATGTTGTTAATGGGGAATAATTTGGAAGTTTTTACAGATCATAAGCCATTGTTGGATCTTTTTAATAAGTAGGATCTTTCCCCTAGGAGGGCTAGGTGGTTTTTGACATTTAGGGACTTTGACACACAGTTGGAGTATATTGAGGGCAAACATAATGTGGTAGCAGATGCTCTTAGTAGGAATTTTGTTGACATGGAAGGTCGCTGTGTGTGTGTGTGTGTGTGCTGTAGTTGGTGAATGTATAGATTGGGATATGAGCCTAGTAGAGTTTAAACAAGATGAGGATGAAGTTTTAGCAGATGCAAAAGCGTTTTTAAGAGGTGAATTAGTTAGGAAGGGTTATAAGTTGCCTTTTGTGATTCAGGGGTTAGAGAGTAATTTGTTAATTAGGAAAATTAGATTAAGTTGAGGAGTAGTGAAGATAAAGAGGATACAGGACAGATAGTTGTCCCAAAAAGCCTAGTCCCTATTGTTCATTGTAAGTTTGGTAGTGCACATTTAGGGGCCGAGAAGATGTATCGGAACGTACAGGGTTAATTCTTTCGGAGAAACAAGCTCTGATCAGTGGAGAATTTTTGTGAAGGGATGTTCAATTTGTAATGCATGCAAGCTGCGAGGGTTACTTCTTGTAAGCTGGGTTCTTTTCCTATCCCTAGTAGGCCTTTTCAGAGGGTACATATGGATATGCTTGGGAATTTTTGTGAGTCGGGATACAGTTATAGGTATCTGTTGGTTATTGTTGATGAGATTACTAGGTTTGTAGAGAATTTAAAGCATAAGATGGCAGAAGAGGTTGCTATTGCATTTTTCATTTGGTATATTTGCCGTCACGGGGTTCCTGAGGTGCTTATTACAGATAATGGGAGAGAATTTGTGAATAAGTCTTTAGAGCGTCTTCCGGAAGTTATGGGGATACAGAAAATAACTATTATTCTGTACAGAGTAGAAGTTAATGGGTTATGTGAACAGGCCAATAGGAAAGTAATTGAGGCTCTTAGAGTCACTGTAGGTGGGCATAGCATAGACACAATGGTTAGTTTTGTGTGAAAGCATTTGATTTGTTGTCTATACCTTCTCGTTATGATAATACAATTAAGTCGTTAGTAGCCGTGGCTAAAGAGCGTCAAGTGCGTCTTAGTAGTAATGTCGAGGTGAAGACGCAAGAAATGGTTGGATAAGCAATGCAAAATTTGACGGCATGAAAGTCACGGTAGGGGACAATGTGTTTTTGAAAATAAATGCCAGGAATCAATTAAATTACAAATTTGGACCTAAGTTCGAAGGCCCATTTCGAGTGGTTGAAGTAAAGAAAGGGGATAGACTTATCTTCCTTGATGGAAAAACTGGGTTGTCTAGATTAACACATACATCGAAGGCAAGAGGACAACCTAATTGTAGATGGAGTCTGGTTTGCTTGTTTTTTTGTTTTGTTTTTTCCTTCTCTTTTTCCACAGTTTTATGGTAAATTGAGTTGGGCAGCTGTCTGTATTTTTTTCCCTCTGCGCAAATGCAGCGATTTAGCGTAATTTTATCTTTTTCATTTTTTTTAATGAGGAAGGATATAACGCAGGCTTCGTGTGTTTTGAAGTGTGGGGAAGTGTGTCCGTAGAGTTTTGGGGGTAATTTTTGAGGTTTTAGGTAAGGTTTGTAATGTACTGTGATTGCCCATTGGAGGTTTGGTTATGACTTGCAGGGGATTTTTTTTTTTATAATATGCACTACAATTTTGCAAGTTAAAATGGTGATTAATTGTTCCGGTGTGGTATGAGATTGTATCTCACGAATATTGTATTCAGTCTATTTTGCTTTTGAAGGTGTTAGGTCGGTTTTGTGAGTTTAGTTGTTTTTTAGGTGGTGATTTGTTTAGAAGTTGTGTAATACATTCAGTTTTCTAGCACGTACATTTTTGTGTTAGTGGTGTTAGATGGACTAATTTCATTTTGTAGCTGCTGGATTCAGAGACGATGGTTTGTTAAGTCCATGAGAGGTATATTTTTCAATGACATGATGTTACTGTAGTTCTCATTGACCCACGACATTACTGACAAACATATAAATGCACCGTTTCCTCTTGGAAAGCCATTAGATTTGTCCTCAACAAGCCACAATGGATCCAAACTGTTGTGGAGGGCGTATGCATATGCCTTCGCCTTTTGAGATAATCCCCAGGCATTTGGATGGTAATGGGCATGGTTCCTACAGCTGCCGTTGTTCGCAAAGGGGTGTTCAGTTTTTTGCTGAAGATCCTTATGCTGAAAGTAACACAGGCCTGTGCAGTTGCAGGCCATTCAGGAGGTTACGTCATCAGAAGTTACATAATATGTGAAGAAATGCGTTCTAGGCCGAACTAGTGATGTCAATGATTTATTTCATAATACTTACAGGTGTGAGGGTGGCTGTTGTTGTTTTTTACAGTTTAAATATGATGGTCCTTTGCTGCCAAGGACATGCAGCCTTCATATTGGTGTATATTTTTATGATTTATGAGATGACCCCAAGTGAATTTATATTATGTTTAATTATGTATGGGCGTGGGCGACCATCATTGTTGTTATAAATTATTGCTATTCAGCTCTCATGCAGGTGTTTTATCATGGAGCTGGCAAATAGCTGTTATCTGGAGGTTCAGCTTTTACTGTTTGAAAACCAAGCAAATACCGCTCTCGTGGGATCGGAAACAGTTTCAGCTTGCAGATGAGAAGATTTCGTTCTAATGAGTTCATGGGTGATTCAGCATGTTCTGATTGTTGACGTAAGTATGGTCTGATCGGGTACAATGAGCCCATTGTGACTGGAAGTCGATATGGCATATGAGAGGGCGTGACGATCATTGACCCATATGGCGTTGTGGGTACCAGATTCTTCTGGAATGACATAATTAAATCTTCTCCTCATGCGTCATGACGGGTGTGTGTGCTTGTGAAAATTGCTCATTCTGACTTAAACTTTGTCTTGAAGAGTTTGTGGTGTGTGTAGGTGCAGCCTTGCAATAAGAAGCCATGGCGGTCACGCACGGAGAAAACAATTTTTCTCCTTGTTGAAAGTGAGTTGAAGATCTAAGTTTACTACAGCTGGTGTCACATTTCTATTTATCTTGTGTCGCATATGATCTTTCTGTTATTCATTGACTTTCTATTTTGTTATTTGTTTCACATGTATTCTTCTGATGCGCTGTGTACTGGGGTGAAATAAAGATACTTTCATCTCCTTCCCGGGGATGCCTTTTTGGATCGATGATGGAATTTGGAATAAGAGTGTTCAGGGGTAATGAACATTCGGAATGGTGTATTTTACGATTATGATGATGGCAGATTTTGTGACTAGACAGATATATATTTGTGGTACTAATATGATTTTGGTGTTGCCAATAAGTGTAGTCGCCGCCATGTTTTTTCTTAGATAATTTTTTTTTTATTCATTTTCAGACTTGATTTTGAGGATCATATTTTATAACTCGCTCTTTTTAATTAATTAGTGTTTTTTGGGGGATTTAGAATAAATTCTATTTTTTTTCTAGTACCACTGAGTTTAATTCAGTGGCCTTAGTCAATTAGGAGAGAGAGAGAGAGAGAGAGAGAGAGAGAGAGAGAGAGAGAGAGAGAGAGAGAGAGAGAGAGAGAGAGAGAGAGAGATGAGTGATGGTTCGATTTCAGATGACAGCAAGTTGCTAGCTGCCACTTTGTGGTAGGTAAGTCTCAACAGATTCCTTTTAGATGAATAAGAAAGGTAAGTATGCTTTCCAGAAAGCATAACATATATATTTATGTGTGTGTGAGTGTATATATATTTACAACACGCACACACACACACACAAATATATATATATATATATATATATATATATATATATATATATATATATATGTGTGTGTGTGTGTGTATACATACATGCATATATATATTTACATACATACATACATACGTATATACATATATATGTATGCATGTTATATATATATATATATATATATATATATATATATATATATATATATATATATATATATATATATATATATATATATATACAGTCATGATGCTGCCTTATAGTATGTATATCCTCCTATAATTCTAATATATTTACTCTTTTATTTATCATGTGTTATGTGTAACGATAGTGATTATTGAAGTGTCGTATTTAGTTTGGCATCAGATCTCAAAGGAACTAATGATTTAGATAACTTAATAGCGTAATTTAGAATTGATAATACAATTTTAATAGTAACGTAGTATGAGCAACACGTGTGTGTGTGTGTGTTCACTGAGGACTTGTTTCATTTCAATTGTCATCAGTTGAGATAAGAGAGAAAGCTTTGTTTTGGATAATGTGATGACAGGTTAGAATAACAAATGCTGATCAGTTCTAGAAATCCACTCGAGTTTTTCATCTTGTTTTATAAAACACGTCAACCATAATTAGCTGATCGCTGTATGTTTCGGTCGTGTAGAGGTTTCTGTTAAAAGTTTGTCCCATACATGAATAAGACAAGTGATTTCGCATTATTACATGCATTATTCGAGTCACGTAAGCCACTTTGAGAGAATGGATACATGTCCTGATCAATTATGTCATGTTTTGTAAGACTGATTCAAAACATTTTGCTGGGAGTGACGTCACCTTCCTTCTAGAAATTTTTCTTTTGTACCTCGTAACCAAAATGCTTTAATGACGTTGTATAATTGTTTCATGTGTTACTGAAATTCTGAAATGTTTCATTCTGAATCCTGAGACCTATCAGTTTGGTTCCCTCTCTCCCTCTCATTCTTATAAGGAGATTACTTTTAAAGTAGTATATTTGTGGTCACGTATTAACGTTAACTTTTGAGATCTGAATTTAGTAAAATTATTTAATTTGTAATGGCACCTAGTAAAAAAGTGTGTTTTCTGAAATTAGCGCAGCTGCAAAGGGATTTCACAGAGGTTTTCACGAGTTTGTGTAAAGTAACGTGAATTTTACTTATTAATACCGTGGTATAATAAGTTAGGGAAGTTTTGCCTTAGTGAAATCATTATTGATAAATCTTATGTGTATTTTTATTTGTTTTTTCTGTTTGCAGTCTCTTCATATTTTCACATTTTTTTTTATGTTTGTGATGTAACATTTATTTATGTAGCATTTTAAATATTTTTTGGTAATTAGCATTGCATACTTGATTTAATTTTTCATTTATTAAGATTTTCTTTTCAAATCTTGGATAATTCTTGATAGGTAAAATTTTTCTTGATTAATTTAAATTCCTGATAAATTAAAGTTTTTGTGAATTAGTTTTGTTTCATAATTTAATTCAAGAATTAATTAAGTTTCGTGCTATTTTCAAGTAATAGTAAGTTTTTTAGATTGTGAGTTCTAATTATAGATTTTGAATTTAAAAATAAATTTTTATATTTAATATTTTTAGAAAAACAGTGTTGCATTTATTGACCACCACTGAATAGATTAATTATGTGTGCATAAGGTAAAGTGATAAACATATTTTGTTCTTCCAATTTTGCTAAAGTGAGTTAAAACCAGGGAAACAGTTAAAGTTATTCGATGGAGTGATGCCCTTTCACTCTAGAATATTTCCTGTTTAATTGTTGATACCTCACACATATTCTGATAAACTTAGTTTGATTTTTCAAGTGATTAATAGGTTTTTTAAGGGATCACTGTTACCTTTATAGTACTCAGTTGTAATTCTTGTTATGAGAGTTCAGGTATCTGGCTGAAGTGAGGTATATTTTTAAATTTTGAGATTAGTTGTGTGATAACCAGGTACTTGGTACTCATTGTGACAATATATTATTTGGTGCCCAGACTCGGGAACAAAACAAAATATCACTCTGGTTTATGGTTTATATTGGTGGTATAATTAAGGCACAAATCAAATGTATTGCAACCCAAGCATTGGTGGACTCTGGTAAAACAGATGAATAGTTAGGAGAGGCACAAGAGTTGTTGAATGCAGCTGAGGCAGAATTTATAAATAAGCATGAGCAAAAGAAAGAGAAAAATGATGCAGAAGCAGAGCTTAGACGCATAGAAGCAGAAGAAAATTTGATTAAGCTGGAGATGCAGGCTGAAAGAAAGAAAATTCAGCCTGAAAGAGAAAGAGAAGATAGATAGAAAAGAGAAAGAGAAGAAAGAGAAGAAGAAAAAGCAGCAGAAGAAGAAAGAGAAAGAGCAAAAGAGGAAAGAAAAAGAGCAAGACATGAAAGGGAGATGGAGTTAATAAAAGCTCGATCCACAGTACCTGTAACACAGTCTAACACTACCCAAGGTAATTCAGACCCTGTATTTGATGTAGTAAGAGTGCAGAAGTTAATTCCAAAGTTTATAGAAGAAGCTCCAGATGAGTTTTTTGATCACTTTGAAAAAGTGGCCTCAGGTATGAGATGGCCAGAGGATAAATGGTCAGTCTTGATACAGAGTGTTCTCATTGGTAAAGGAAGAAGTGCCTATTTAGCCTAAACAGCTGATCAGTGTAAAGAGCACAAGATACTCCAACACAATGTGCTACAAGTTTACCAGATGACCCCTGAATATTATAATGAAAGATTCAGATCTTTCAGAAAGGATAACAAGATAACTTTCTTGGATTATGCCTAAAAAGTAAGATGTTTTAAACGATGGTTGGAGGCTGCTAAAGTTAAATTAATGGACGAACTTGAGGGGAATTATCACCGAAGGGGAATTTATAAGTGATAAATGGACTGGTACTGCCGAGTCTTGAACCCACAACACAGATACTTATCCAGCGACTCCAGTCGACGTTCTACCCACTGAGCTATCAAGAGAGGTATAAGTCAATGCCGAGTCTGGTGTACTTTATTTACCCATTGAGAGCAGGGAAATTGCACTTAGCTTCAGCATTAACCCACCTCCACCATGATAGTTCTTTGGTACGTTTGGAACACACAGCTCTTTTTATACCCATTGGGGATATTCCCGAGGTAGCTTGAATTTGATATTAAGCAACATTTGTAGATTCATGATTGTATATAAATCATGGTGTGATAAAAATTTCATAAAAAGAGCTGCGTGTTCCAGACGTATCAAAGAACTATCACAGTGGAGGTGGGTTAATGTCGAATCTAAGTACAATTTCCCCGCTTTCGATGGGTAAATAAAGTACACCAGACTCGGCATTGACTTATACCTCTCTTGATAGCTCAGTGGGTAGAACGTCGACTGGAGTTGCTGGATAAGTATCTGTGTTGTGGGTTCGAGACTCGGCAGTACCAGTCCATTTATCACTTATAAATTCCCCCTCAGTGATAATTCCCCATCGGGGATATTCCTGAGGTAGCGTGAATTTGATATTAAGCGACATTTGTAGCTTCATGATTGTATGTAAATCATGGTGTGATAAAAAATTTCATAAAAAGAGCTGCGTGTTCCAAACGTACCAAAGAACTGTCATGGTGGAGGTGTGTTAATGCCAAAGCTAAGTACAATTTCCCCGCTTTTGACTGGTAAATAAAGTACACCAGACTTGGCATTGACTTATATCTCTCTTGATAGCTCAAGAGAGTATCTGTGTCATGGGTTCGAGACTCGGCAGTACCAGTCCATTTATCACTTATATATTCCCCTTCGGTGATAATTCCCCATCGGGGATATTCCCGAGGCAGCGTGAATTTGATATTAAGCGACATTTGTAGCTTCGTGATTGTATATAAATCACGGTGTGATAAAGAATTTTATATATATATATATATATATATATATATATATATATATATATATATATATATATATATATATATATATATATATATATATATATATATATATATATGACACAGACTCACACATGTGTTTTCCATGGAGGAACAGTAACCTAGCCCTAGCATGTGTCTCAAGCTGAAAACAGTCATGTCCCATTCAAGTCATTTGTAGGAAAATTCTTTATTAGTGTATATTATGTAATTCTGCGCTATATGTAATGCAAAGCCTATTTTTCAAATTTGGTGTGTATTTATACAAACGTTCAGTGCATCATAGGCCTCCGTTTTCTACGTTTGTGTTCCACTTCCTTAATTCAGCTAACTACCAAATATCAAGAATTGTTTTGGATAATATTCACATTTAATTTGCGTACCTACGAAAAGAGACCCAGAATTACTGAATGGCACATATATCCTCAAAAAGGCAACCAAAGTAATATAACACTGGTATCAAGAGCTGACTGCGTTTTACGTCCCCATTAAGTTTTGCATACAGTAATTTTTAACAATTCCGCGATTTAGGTCGAATCCAATCTTAGAAATGTTGGTAATTATACGTTTCTTTTGATATCTGGCCTGATAAATTTATTGCAATTTGCATTAAAATGTATTAAAAACGCAAATTTTCTGCATGAAAAACTTTGCACCAGGAGCACACTCAAGACGCTGACAACTGTACAATTTAATTTTGGACTTATTGTTAATACAAGGTCTATAGATTAAAGAGGTCTTCTGAACCCCGACCCAAAATAAGACCTCTTCTGTGCAGGTACAGACCGTGACTTAGGCTTGACCATTCCCGCCCCGGCATACTAAAGGTCCATCACCCCTTGACCGGCCACCGGCCAGTTGTTTACAAGCAAACATAGTGTACACTTCCGATTTGCTGATTAAAGTTTATATTGCAAAACACCTAGTAATTGTGCAGTTAAAGAAAGGTATGTATTCACTGAAATGGCTACATGGGAAAATGAAAAGCTAAATGGTTGGATGGTAAGGTCAAGTGGGAAAAAGAAGGGAAACCGGGAAAAAGAGAAAACAGCGATCTATCTAAAGTGTCATGAGGCTTATGCATCAGCAACTGCTGCTGTCAAAGATAATTGAAGAAATTCTTTTCAGCCAAACACGTAGCATGTCTTGTCACTGGAAGTAATATAAATACTGGGAAGATGATGATAATTAGCAAAGGTTTAACGTCAGACAATGTGACTTCAAAAGCTTATATGTTTTTAAGAAAAGAGTGGAAATTTCCTATTCCATCTTTATCAGCTGTATATGACTGGTCAAGTATGATAGCTTTACAGCCTGGTATTCAGGAATCAGTCATCAACTCCGAAAATCAAATTAGAGTCAATGGCTGAACACGAGCGTCTGCGTATCCATTTCCTTTGACGAGTGCAGTGTTGCACAACTGTGGAGTTACGATAAAGGCACAGACACTGTATGATTCTAAATCCAAAGTACAGTGTGCGATGGTCAGAGGATTTACCACAACCTAGAGACAAATTATCTGTTATAATTTCGACACTGACGTGGAAAAAATCTCCTTTTTGAATTGATTATAGAGACTGAGAAATCTGGATAACCTGTAGTAGCCATGGTTAATGATTTAGGATGAACAAATATCAGTTTACGGAAATCCTTAGGCACTGACATAGATAACTTTGCATTTGTTAACTCAGTAGATGGTGATAGAGAGATACATGTGTTTGCCATTGCACCAGACCTAATGAAATTTATAAATAAGGAATCATTTCCTTGACCATGGGTTATTAATATTGTTGGAAGAGAGGTTTGTTCGTTGTGGTCCAGTCAGACAGTTGATTATGAGGAACGAAAGTGATCTACGGACAGCACTTGAAGTTCCTCAAAAGCACATCAATGTTAGTAATATGTGCAACGCATGACTGCCAAACTAGCGACGCAGTTACCGCCCGAAACAACATATAATGTCTTAGTACTTCGGTAACAAAGGTCTGCTTCAAGATAAGGATAGGGAAACTACAAGCCAGTTTATATGCCTTGTGGATACCTTGTTCGATTGATTTAATTCTCGAGTGCCTCATGATGGGAAATCAAGAAATGCACATGGGTTGAATCTGGATTCACAAAATAAAACGATGCAAGATAAGATTTGGATAACTAAGGAAATGAAAGTTATTAAAAGCAAAAGTCTCTACCCCTTCCAAAAAGGCTGAATTATATCATGAAACTGCTGAGAATGGCCAGAGATGAATTTAATACATCATATATTCTCACTTATAGGCTAAATCAAGATGGTATTTAACACTCTTTTGGCTGCACAAGACGGATGGGCGCATGCAATTAACACCCATCACCTGTTGCATCATTTTATTTTGGTTAGATTTTGTACATTCTTTAGAATTCGCGTTTTGAACAGGAATATCAGTTCCTCAAGAAGAGTGCAGAATGAAATGAAAAAGCTAGCAACGTGGTTAATAACATAAATGAAATATATATCGTCATTATCACTAATTATTTTATGAATGTTAACTGTCTAATGCGTGACAGTTTTAGCTATTTACTGTGTAGAATATTTGTTTGGTTGTTTTAATGTAATTAGATTATGTATTTATAATCTGACTTATTTTCCTAAAAGAACAAAATATGAGTCTTTGAAAAGATGGAGAAAGACAGCAGAAAGAATGGTTTCTTTATTTTCTTATGGAAGCTCTACAGCTAACTCAGCCACTGCATGGTCCACGTGACGTCACCGCTCTGAAACCCCCACCCCCCAACTTCCTGACCATCCAGCTACCTGCCACTCAGGCGGCCTGAGAAGACCTCCTCATATCTATAGACCTTGTGTTGAATACATTTTGTCATAGTCTCCCTACTTGATAACGTTATTTACAAACAACATATATTTGAGGGAGAAATTTAGGTTTTTAAATAAGCTTTCTTCGTGATCACTGCCCATTTATAAGTTAATTTTCGCCACTTTAAAAAATTACAGTACAAGTCGCAAGAGTGGTAGCATAAAAAGGAAGTGTATACACCATAGAACCATATATATATATATATATATATATATATATATATATATATATATATATATATATATAATAATGATATGTATGTTTTCTGTAAAATTAATATGTTTTTGTGCTTTTGATATGTTCTCTCTTGTATTTGTCATGTGTTGTGTAGTAGTATTGTTTATTGAGTACCAAGTGTGATTTTAGAGATAAGATAAGTTCTTTAAGAGGTTCTTGTATACCCAATTGGTGAGTAGCTCTTGTGTGCACAGCTGAATTTTGTTCAGGTGTCTATCTGGACAAGTGTACCACAGGAAATCCCTGTCAATCATACAGATAAGAGGACCGGCCTATATAGCTCTTTGGAGCCAGGGAAAAAAATTATCTTCTTTATTTTCCCTTCTCCAGAGGAAGAAACTTTGTTTATCCTGTTTTCTCCCAGAGTGACCCATTTCCAAAAATGCCTAACTGGCAACACAGGTTTACTCTTATAGTACATTTTTGGGAAGCTGATCAGTTAAGACAGAAACTTTGTAGAGTTAGGTTGGTCTCTCTCTCTCTCTCTCTCTCTCTCTCTCTCTCTCTCTCTCTCTCTCTCTCTCTCTTCCTTCAGAAGAGAGTAAAATTTTGTGGTCACACTCCAGACATATAATTCAAGTTATGAGTTTAGTGAAACTGTATGCTCTTGTTTTTTGCATTATTGTGTATTCTTGATTTTGCATTTTTTGTGTGTTCTTGCGTTTGCAATTTCATAGTGTTACTCAAACTTTTGTTTTGGTGGTTTAACATTTATTTACTTGAGATTTTACATGTTTTGATACTTTAACATTGCATGCAAGGTTTAATTTACATTTGTTAAAATTTCGTTTTCAAATCTTGAGTAAATGTTAATAATTTGAATTTCGCTCAGTTAACGTAATTTCTTGGTAAATTAAAGTTTTGTGAATTAATCTTGTTTAAGAATCAATTAAATCTTATATTGTTTTCAAGTAATGGCAAATTTTTTCAGACTGTGAATTCTAATTATAACTTTTGAAGTTAGAAATAAAATTTTGTATTTAAAGCTTTAAAACCCACGTTTCATTTTTGACCACTAGTGAATAGGGTTATTTGTGCATGCACAAGGTAAATGATAGTCAAGTTTTGTTCCCCTCTCCTAAATGGAAGTGAATGAAGACCAGGGAAACAATTATAGTTGTTTGATGGAGTAATGCCCTTTTTTATCTAGTATATCTCAATACCCCACACATAACTTGATGAACTTAATTTGATTTTTCAAGGGATAAACAAGTTTTAAGGGATCACTGTTACCTTCAGAGTGTTCAGTCATAATTTTATTGTTATGAGGGTTCAGGTATCTAGCTGAAGTTAGGCAAATTTTTGGATTTTGTGACTAGTTGTGTGATAACCAGGTACTTGGTCACTTCATGACAACATTATTTGGTTCCCAGACCCAGGAGAACAAAAAATATCACTCTGATTTATGGTGTATATTGGTGGTGTTAGGGATATATTTTGATAGGAGAGTGACCACATAGTTATTTTGAATTGTATTGTAAAATATTTAGGTGAGTAAATTAGAGAGAAGTTCAGGAGTTTTTAGCCGCTCCATCCATCAGAAAATTATCTGAATCTAACCTAAGGCACAGTGGATTGCTTTAGCAGTCGCTTGTAGGGGTAATGTGACTAGTGGTATGGTTGAGGCACAAATCAAATGTATTGCAATTCAAGCACTGATAGAATCTGGTAAAGAAGATAGAAAGTTAAATGAGGCATATGAATTGTTGAATGCAGCTGAGATAGATTTTACATATAAGCAATGGCAAGAGAATGAGGACGGTGATGCAGAGTCAGAGCTTAGAAGTTTAGAATCAGAAGAAAATTTGATTAAGCTGCAGATGCAGGCTGAAAGAGAAAAAGAAGACAGAGAAAGAGCAAAGGAAGAAAGAGAGAGAGCAAAACATGAAAAGGAGTTGGAGTTAATCAGAGTTCGATCCACATTACCTGTAACCCCATGTAACTATATCCAAGGTAATTCAGACCCTGTGTTTGATGTAGTAAGAGTGCAGAAGTTAATTCCAAAGTTCACAGAAGAAGTCCAGATGAGTTTTTTGAGCACTTTGAAAAAGTGGCTACAGGTATAGGATGGCCAGAGGATAAATGGTCAGTCTTGTTACAGAGTGTTCTCATTGGTAAAGGAAGAAGTGCCTATTTAGCCTTATCAGCTGATCAGTGTAAAGAGTACGGTGTACTGAAACAATGTGTTACAAGTTTACCAGCTGACCCCTGAATATTACAATGAAAGTTTCAGATCTTTGAGAAATGATAACAAGATAACTTTCTTGGATTATGCCTATAAAATAAGATGATGTTCCAGACAATGGTTGGAGGCCGCTAAAGTTAAAACTATGGAAGAACTTGAGGAGTTAGTAGTCCTATAGCAATATCTGAGAGGAATTCCTGAATACATAAGAACTTATTTAAGAGAGAGAGAGGTTAAGAAACTTGACAAAGCTGGTTCGCTGAGTGAAGATTATAATATCATCAGTAGCAGAAGGAATTATAATGTCAAGTACCAGAACCAACAACTCACAGGTTATAGGTCTCAATCGAATTTTACGAACATTGATGTAAGAAACCCTTCTCGTGGCTATGCCAGTACAAAGCCAGGATATACCCCTCAGCAATTGAATGGTAAACCCTCAACTTCCTGTTTCTCAAGACAGATACAGAAGGCTAATGTTGTCTGCTACAAGTGTGGAAGAGTAGGGGACTACAGTCGAGATTGTTATCAGACACAACAGCAGACCAAGCCAGTTGCACAAGTGGTAAAAGGTAATCAGGTGAAGCAAGTGTTCCCCGCACTAAACACTGAGACTAGACAAGCAGAGTGTTTAGCAACCAGTGGAAATGTAACCTCAAGCAGTGCGTGGCTGAGCCGTGTGGAGGCTTTTAAGCCATATATCTATGAAGGTATGCTGACAATCCCCTCCTTGAGTGTGCAGGTACCAGTCGAGATATTATGTGACACAGAGAGTAACCATAGTGTGGTAGTTCGTGGTGCTCCCCCACAGTTGCAGAAGAACCTCACCGGAGATTCAGTTATTTTGAAGGTTATAGGAGGAAAGGAAGTAACTCCTATATGTCGCTTGCATCTCTCCTGTGAATTGGTGACTAGAAGTATTGATTTTGCTGTAAAGGACTCACTAGCTGATGAAGGTGTACATGTTTTACTGGGTAATGAAGTTGATGGTGACCCTTCGTTCCTTGTCCTATAGTGACAGACAAACCGTTGAGGATTATTCCTATGGTAGAGATAGAGAAGAAAAACCCCCACCTGTTTCTAAGATGTGTAACTACCAGGAGTATGAAGAAAACTACGTTTGCAAGTGAAGAAACTGAGGAATTACCTGTACCAGATCCTTCTGGTGCAGAGCTTAGAAGAACTATTCCAGGAAAGTGAAGGTTTCCCTAGTGTTAGTAATGAAGAAAGTATCCAAGAAGAAGAGGATCCAGTTGTTATTGAAGAGACTCAGCGTAGTCAAAGTATTTTTGAAGATAGTAGTGAAACTACAGGATCAGAGTTAGCAGATATTGAGAGTTCAACCCTTGAAGTTGGCCAAGTGACTAGAGAGAAGCTAATGGAACTACTGAAGAAGGATACAGCGTTGGCTGATTTGTTCTTCAGAGTTGTTGATCAAGAAGAGATGCAACAAACTCCTACCTGTTATTATCTAAATGAAGGATTTCTAATGAGGAAGCATCGACCTGCAGATGTTCCAGGAAATGCTGAATGAGGGAAAATTATCAAATTTTGATTCCATATCAGTTGAGGAAGCAAGTGGTAGCAGTAGCACATGAGTCTGGACATATGGGGATCAGAAAGACTGTTGAAAAGATTATGAAATATTTTTTCAGGCCTGGACTTCACAAGGATGTTAGCAAATTTTGCAGAGAGTGTCACAAATGCCAGATAACTGGAAAACTGAATGAAACTATTCAGAAAGCTCCCCTACAACCCATAGAAGTTAGAGGGGAACCCTTTAGCAAGGTGATTATAGATGTGGTTTGACAGCTTCCAGAAATGAAGAAAGGAAATGAATATTTGTTTACATTTATGTGACCAGTAACAAGGTATCCTGAGGCGATTCCTATAAGAAGTATAAGTGCAAAGGCAATTGCATAAAAGTTGGTAGAGTTTTTCTCCAAGTTTGGAATACCAGAAATTGTGCAAAGTGGTAGAGGAACGAACTTTACTTCAAAATTATTCCAGGATGTGATGAACTTGTTAGGAGTGAAACAACAGTTATCAACTGCTTACCATCCGGAGACTCAAGGAGCATTGGAAAGGTTCCACCAGACTTTGAAAAGTATGTTAACAAAGTACTGTAATGAATTAGGAAGAGAATGGGATACTGGTTTACCTTTGATGTTATTTGAAGTTAGGAATGCTTACCAAGAAAGTATGGGATGTTCACCAAATGAAATGATTTTTGATCGAGACATGAGAGGTTCATTGAAGATTCTTGCAGAGAATTGGGAAGAAAATCAAGAGGCAGTCCAAGGAGAATATGTGAAGAACTTTAGGAAAAGGTTAAGAGAAATTAGAAAAATCTCTTTTGAAAACTTGAAAATAAATCAAGAGAAAATGAAAAAGAAATATGATGCTAAGACTAAGCTAAGAAATTTTAGTGTTGGACAGCAAGTTCTAGTATTCTTACCAGTGAAAATATTTCCCCTTCCAAATAAGTTTCACGGTCCTTATAGGATAACAGAGAAGTTGAGTGATTGAACTTATGTGACAGAAACACCAGGAAGAAGGAAACGACAGAAGAAGATACATGTGAACCTTTGGAAACTTTACTTCTCAGAGACTAGAGCTGAAACAGTACCTATAACCCAAACAACTTCATCTACAGAGGACGATGATGGCTATGAACTGGGAGCTGGAAGCAAGATGAGCAATTCTTCAATATTGGAAAATTTGGAGAACAAACTAAAACATCTGAGTGTTGAACAAAGCAATGAATTAAGTGAAATGATTAAAAGTTTCCCTGAAATTTTTGCAGATGTACCTAAGTGTACTGACCTGACAAAGCATGAGATAAAGATCAGAGAATATGGAAAACCTTTTAAACAAAGAACTTACCGTGCATCACCTTTTCATCGAGATGTTTTGAAAAAAAGAAGCTGAATATTTATTGCAGAATGGATTAGCAGAACCCAGTTTAAGTCATTACAGTTCTCCTTGTGCGTTAGTGAAGAAACCATGTGGCTCATTTAGGATGTGTACTGATTATAGGAAACTGAATTCCATCAGTGTGGCCGACAATTATCCCTTGCCTCTGATTGATCAATTGCTTGATAATATTGGGCAAGCCAAGTTTGTTTCCAAAATAGACTTGTTAAAAGAATATTATCAAATTCCCTTAGGTGAGGATGCTAAGTTGCTGTCAACTTTCATTATTCCTTTTGGATTGTATCAATGTGTAACCATACTGCGTAGAAATAGAGAACATTTTTGGACAGAACAATGTAATTGTAGATTATTTATCCCATTCCGAATCGTTGGATTCAAACCCAAGATAATTAATCTTCTGGGAGGAGGAATATAATGATATGTCTTATGATATGTATCTTTTCTGTAAAATTAATATGTTTTTTTTTAAATTTTGATATGTTCTCTCTTGTATTTGTTACGTGTTGTGTAGTAGTATTGTTAATTGAACTACCAAGATTCAGATCTTAAGAGGTTAGTTGACTGGGTGATTTTAGAGACAAAATAAGTTCTTTGAGAGGTTCTTTTATACCTAGTTGGTGAGTAGCTCTTGTGTGCACAACTGAATGTTTGTTCAATTATCAAGTGGGTGACCACAGGAAATCCTTTATGCGAGAGAGACCCTAAACCACTTAAGTTGTCAGCTAAAGGGAGATGAGATGACAAGTTTGATAACAGGGGCTAGTTTAAAAGTTTGTTGTTTGCACAAGTGTTAAGACAGGAAATCTTCTATTAACTAAAGAGATGTGGGGTGACAGGTTCAGATAAGCTGCCTGATCCAGAAGGCTTCTCTATTTGGACAAGTGTGCCACAGGAAATCTATGTCAATCATACAGAAAAGAGAACAGGCCTATATAGCTTTTTGGAGCCAGGGACAAAATTATTTTATTTATTTTCCCTTCTCCAGAGGAAGAAACTCTGTTTATTCCTGTTTTCTCCCAGAGTGACCCATTTCCAAAAATGCCTAACTGGCAACACAGGTTTACTCTTATAGTAGAATTTTGGGAAGCTGATCAGTTAAGACAGAAACTTGGTAGAGTTAGGCTGCTCTCTCTCTCTCCCTCTCTCTCTCTCTCTCTCTCTCTCTCTCTCTCTCTCTCTCTCTCTCTCTCTCTCTCTCTCTCTCTCTCGCTCTCTCTCTTCCTTCAGAAGAGAATAAAATTTTGTGGTCACATTCCAGGCATATAATTTAAGAAATGAGTTTAGTGAAACTTAGTGTAATGGCACCATATAAAAATAGTGTTTAGAGCTGCAGCAAGGGATTTACTAAAGTGTTCAGAAGCTTGTATGAGGTAAAGTGGTTTTACTTATTTTGACTTAGTGAAATTACTGTTGATAAATTTTTGTGCATTTTTGTATGTTCTTGTTTTTTTGCATTTTTGTGTATTTTTGATTTTGCATTTTTTTGTGTGTTCTTGTGTTTGCAATTTCATAGTGTTACTCAAACTATTGTGTTGATGGTTTAAAATTTATTTACTTAACATTTTACATGTTTTGATACTTTAACATTGCATACATGGTTTGATTTACATTTGTTAAGATTTCGTTTTCAAATCTTGAGTAAATCTTAATACTTTGAATTCTGCTTAGTTAACATAATTTCTTGATAAATTAAAGTTTTGTGAATTAATCTTGTTTAACCCTCTAATGCCGAGCCTCTATTTACGAAAGCGTCTCCTGTATGCCTGCGGAGTTCGGGAGTGAGCGCCGAAGCGGAAACATTTTTTTTGTTAAAAATCACAGCACGCTTAGTTTTTAATATTAAGAGTTCATTTTTGGCTCCTTTTTTTCATTGCCTGAAGTTTAGTATGCAACCATCAGAAATGAAAAAAAATATCGTTATAACATATAAATATTGGAATATATGACAGCGCAAAAAAAAAAAATTCATATATAATTGTATACAAATCGCGCTGTAAGCAAAACGGTTAAAGCTAATGAGTTACTTTTATTTTCGTTGTATTTTACGCTAAATTGCGATGATTTTGGTATATAACAGATTGTAAAACGATCAAAGCAACACAGAGAAAATATTATCACAAAATGATGCATGAATTCGTAACACGCGGACGTACAAAAATGTTTTTTTTTTTTAAATTCACCATAAATCGAAATATCGTGCTAGAGACTTCCGGTTTGTTTCAATATGAAGGAAATTAATTTAATATTACTAAACTGTAAGTGTTTTAGCTTACAATTGCATTTTTTGACCATTTTAGACGAGTTAAATTTGACCGAAGGTCGATTTTTTTTCTATTTATCGTGATTTATATAAAAATATTTCAAAACTGATAAAAGCTACAACTATGAATTATTTTTTGTTGTATTCTAAATGAAATTGCGCACATTTGATGTATAACACTTCATGTAACAAATAATATAAAACGGCGAAAAAATTACGACAAGGTGACTCAAGAAATGCTAGGATTTTCAGTGGAGTTTGCGCGCGCGAAGGGAAGGAAACATTTTTTTAAAAAATTTACCATAAATCTAAATATTGTGCTAGAGACTTTACGTTTGTTGCAAAATGAAAGTAAAGGATTGATTGTTACTAGGATGTAAGAATTTTTGGCTTACAATTGCGTTTTTTTACCATTTCGGTCGAGTCAAAGTTGACCGAAGGTTAAAATTTTGTCAGTTATTGTGATTTATATGAAAATATTTCAAAACTGATAAAAGCTACAACTATGAATTATTATTTTTGTATTCTAAATGAAATTGCGCACATTTTGATGTATAACACTTTATGTAAAGAATAATATAAAACGGCGAAAAAATTACGACAAGGTGACTCAAGAAATGCTGACATTTTAAGCGGAGTTCGCGCGTGCGGAGGGAAGGAAAAAGTTTTATTCAAAAATTCACCATAAATCGAAATATTGTGCTAGAGACTTTCTGCTTAATGGAAATGAAGGTAAAGGATTGATTGTTACTAGAATGTAAGAACTTTGGCTTACAATTGCGTTTTTTGACCATTTCGGTCGAGTCAAAGTTGACCGAAGGTTAAAATTTTGTCAGTTATCGTGATTTATATGAGAATATTTCAGAACTGATAAAAGCTAAAACCATTATTTATTTTTTATTTTATTCTACATAAAATTTCGCACATTTTGATGTATAATACTTTATGTAAAGAATAATATAAAAAGGCGAAATAATTACGACAAGGTGACTCAAGAAATGCTAGAATTTTCAGCGGAGTTCGCGCGCGCGGAGGGAAGGAAAAAGTTTTATTAAAAAATTCTCCATAAATCTAAATATTGTGCTAGAGACTTTCCGTTTGTTGCAAAATGAAGGTAAAGGATGGAATGCTACTATAATGTAAGAACTTTGGCTTACAATTGCGTTTTTCGACCATTTTGGTCGAGTCAAAGTTGACCGAAGGTTAAAAAATTTGTCAGTTATCGTGATTTATATGAAAATATTTCAAAACTTATAAAAGCCATAACCATGATTTATTTTTTGTTGTATTCTACATAAAAATTCGCACATTTGGATGTATAAAAATTTATGTAACGAATAATATAAAACGGCGCGAAAATTACGACAAGGTGACTCAAGAAATGCTGACATTTTCAGCGGATTTTCCGCGCGCGGAAGGAAGGAAAAAGTTTTATTAAAAAATTCGCCATAAATCTAAATATTGTGCTAGAGACTTTCAGTTTGTTGCAAAATGAATATAAAGGATTGAATATTACTAGAATGTAAGAACTTTGGCTTACAATTGCGTTTTTCGACCATTTCGGTCGAGTCGAAGTTGACCGAAGGTTAAAATTTTCAGTTATCGTGATTTATATGAAAATATTTCAAAATGTATAAGAGCTACAACCATGATTTATTTTTTGTTGTATTTTACATGAAATTTCGCACATTTTGATGTATAACACTTTATGTAAAAATAATATAAAACGGCGCGAAAATTACGACATTTTCAGCGGATTTCCCGCGTGCTGAGTGAAGGAAAAAGTTTTATTCAAAAATTCGCCATAAATCGAAATAATGTGCTAGAGACTTTCCGTTTGTTGAAAAATGAAGTAAAAGGATTGAATGTTACTAGAAAGTAATAACTTTAGCTTAAAATTGCTTTTTTCGACCATTTCGGTCGAGTCAAAGTTGACCGAAGGTTAAAATTTTGTCAGTTATCGTGATTTATATGAGAATATTTCAAAACTGATAAAGGCTACAACCATGTTTTATTTTTTGTTGAATTTTACATGAAATTGCGCACATTTTGATGTATAAAACTTTATGTAACGAATAATATAAAACGGCGCTAAAATTACGACAAGGTGACTCAAGAAATGCTGACATTTTCAGCGGATTTCCCGCGCGCGGAGGGAAGGAAAAAGTTTTTTTTTTTTTTAAATTCACCATAAATCGAAATATTGTGCTAGAGACTTTCCGTTTGTTGCAAAATAAAGGTAAATGACTGAATATCACTAGAATGTTAGATTTTTTGCTTACCCAAAAAGACCCAAACATATATATATATATATATATATATATATATATATATATATATATATATATATATATATATATATATATATTATATATATATATATATATATATATATATATATATATATATATATATATATATATATATATATATATATATATATATATATATATATATATATATATATATATATATATATATATATGTATAATATTATATTGTTTTTTACTTTGGTACGAATACATAACTAAAAGGAATGCAGGTGAAAAACTTCTTTTTGCATAAAACGAAATAATATACAAAGCACCAATAAATACAGATATATAAAAACTTGTAATAAATGTAAAACTAAATATAAAATCAATGCAGAATACTCACTCGTAATCCTGACTCTTCGTTCTGTTCTTGTTTTCTCCCTCCTCCATTGAAGAGTCTTGCAATTTTTTTCCTCTCGACATGCTGAAAGGAAAACCGAGAGTAAAAAAGATTTTAAAGGTGTAACAGGAGGAAAACCTCGTAGTTGCAATATGACTCAACTGTTAAGATAGTATGGGAAGTAGGATGGAAGAAAGAGAATATTGATGGAGGTACAGTAAAAGTAATGAAAGGGGTTGCAGCTAGGGGCCGAAGGGACACTGCAAAGAACCTTAAATAAAGCGTTTGACGTGCATTGATGGTAAGAGCTGTAAGTTGTTGAAATAATTAAGAAGTGTGGTATGGCTCTCTTGACCTGTGTCAACTAACCATGGTGGGTGAAGAGGTTGGCTCCACGGAGTAATTCCGTACTAATTTTAGGAAGCTATATATTATGAAATACAAAAGCAAAAAAAAAAAACTTTTTTGTTGAAGTTTTGATATTCCAACGAAAAGTAACTTTGCATTTTACATAAATACAAGTTCTTTACACTTTGGAAGATTATTTTTCTTGGGAATCCAGGTCACTATACTCGGTTTTTTCCCATCTGTCCACTCGCCTGTGGTGCTCACGCATGGTAACACTGCGTCCCGGGCTTTAAATAGTTACGCTATGTGTAAGTTTTAGGTAAATAAAAGGATATCTGGGTGTACATTTGCAACTGAAAAGTGTTTTAATAATTTACTGTATGCGAATTACACCGTTAATATTCGAAATAGGATATTGTTATTGTTGAATGTAATAATAATTTCACTACATAAAATTAATACATTATTGTTGCCGTAGTGAACAGCGAGAGAAGCAATTTTTCCGTCACTGCGTCTGGCTGTTCCATTCGCCACCCCAAAAAGGCAGCTTACATTCATCAATAATAACAATATCCTATTTCGAATATCAATGGTGTAATTCGCATACAGTAAATTATTAAAACACTTTTCAGTTGCAAATGTACGCCCAGATATCCTTTTATTTACCTAAAACTTACATATAGCGTAACTATTTAAAGCCCTGGACGCAGTGTTACCATGAGCGAGCACCACAGGTGGGTGGACAGATGGAAAAAAAGCGAGTATATATACTCATCATAATCAAATCTGGGGATGTGAAAATATTATGCAACGAAAATTTTCACCTACCGAATATGATGAAAATTAATATCAACAACAGCAATAATAATGATTATTATTATCAGTAGTAGTATCATCATCATTATCACCATCATTATATATTGCTAATAATGGTAATTTCCTAACACTAATCCACACCTTGAATGAAATTATTCTTTTCATATCCTTTTAAATGATTTTTTAACCCAGGAGGATAATGCTTTCTAAGTGTATACACAAATGCTTATATAGACATGTTACATTCACACTCACAACATGAGAAATGACTGGTTTTTGAAACCTGTTACTTTAATAGTAAGCTTATATCTGTACATTCAATGGCCGAAAACATGTTGTTGATTTAGTCCTGAAGTACATGAGTCTGAGCCTTTTTCCGGTCCATAAGAAAAATCGTGACGAAAAGCAAAACATTTTCCCCTTTTGCAATATCTGGAACTGGGGTGAACACGAATCCTGAGGCCTCATCTCTGGTATGAATGAAATGCCTTTACAGAGAGGAATTCTGCATTCCAGAGTTACTCTTTCTACAGGGAAACGGCAGTTAACAGAAGGAATTATTGTTTCTTGTTTTGCTGAAATGCTGCCATGATTTTGTAACATTAGAACATTGTTTGCAAGACATCAGCACGAAAATAAATGAAATAGGCTGGAGAGAAAGTGTAGTAATATCCAAATGACTAGGTAAACACAGGGCACGTCTTTACTATAAATATTATTAGAAATATTTATTATCACTATACCGTTATCTTCCTTTCTTGAAAGGATGTGGAGTATTGTAGTGTATCAAATAGCCATGCTTGGTATCTTGATTAAAGCCATTTTACACTCATACTTCTGCGCATGCGCGTGAATGTCGGAAAAAGATTTTTGGTGATTAATTTGTAAAAGAGAAAAGATCTTTTCTGTGGTTTGTGTTTGTCAAAAAGGGTCCTGGGAAAGCGCCAATCACCAAAGAAGAAGTAACTGATCTGCAGATGAAGTCTCGTCGTAGTAGCGTTGGATTAATTCGGCTCGAATAAGGCGAGCCCAGCTCTTTGTGAAACCGTGGTCGGAGGATGGTTTCTTGTATTGGAATTTATGGAATCTTTTAACGTAGTTGCGTGCATAAGTCATGGGCCACAGCGAAAAAAATATGTTCTAAACATCTCTGCATTATGTGGATTAATGTGAACACAATAAAAATACACACACACACAACACACACACACACACACATATATATATATATTATATATATATATATATATATATATATATATATATATATATATATATATATATATATATATATATATATATATATATATATATATATATATATATATATATATATATATACTGCAGAAAATTATTCCATAACGCCTTCATATATTCCTTTTTCGATGTATAAAATTTAACTGATAATTATTTATGTATATTTATTTATATATATTTACGTAGGCTATCTGCAAGGTAAAGGTAATAAAAACAACTTCGATTTCCTATGCATTCTTTTCAACAAGTACTATTTTTTTATTATTCATATTTCATCTGTTCCTGTCAGTTGTTCCGTAATTATATTCATTGTTTTCCCATTATTTAATTTTTATTTCATCCAAGTGTCATTAATGCTCAGCTATTCAGTTTTGTCTCATTTGCATATCATTCGAGAAGGGATTATATGCGTGTATGCTTCTTCTAACGCTTCTACATATTGAGATCTCTTCGCATTGTTTGTTATTTTACTACGCTTTCCAGAGCAAATTCCCACGACAGACTTTCATATGGAAGAAAATTATGGTCAATCTCTCTCTCTCTCTCTCTCTCTCTCTCTCTCTCTCTCTCTCTCTCTCTCTCTCTCTCTCTCTCTCTCTCTCTCTCTCTCTCTCTCTCAAAACATTATTATGAAAATGGAGTTGTTTCACCCACTGGATTTGAGAGGGGAAAAGAAGTGAACGTTGCTCCGTATCATTAAAAATAATCCGACTTGAATGTAAGATTCCTTGTGATTCAAGGATAATGTGAGAAAAGCGAACAATTCAGGAAGATGACCCTCCTTTAAGACTGTATTGTTGAGTTTTATAGCCGCATATTTTTTATGGAACCTCCTCTATATGCTGTATAATGTGTTTCTCTTGGGCAGGTGTGGAGGGACGGGGGAGTGATTTTCTAAAAGACCGAGTATATTTAAAGTTTGTACACACCAAGCGTTGCGTAAAGGAAACGTCTTTAAATCTTCGGTGGGAAAGAAGCAATTGATAATATGGTCACGATCACGATGAAGGCTCCCCAGGGGCTAAAGAATGGAAGGGTGGAACGCGGATGAAGGAACAAAGAAAGAGATGATGTCCAAGTATGACAAAAAAATGGAACGTTCATGAAAAATAGCGAAGAGGGGGTTAGTAATCAGTAAAAAGGATATAACTGCGGGCCCTTACTAAGTCTGGATTTTTCAGTAAGTTGTGTTATGTTATAGTTTTTCTTATGTCGCACGACTTCTGATGGGCTCCAATCTCCCAAGTGTCGAAGGATAGGAAGGTGGTGGCTGCTGGGCCTTAATTTGGGATTGGGAAAGGGGTCGTTCATGCTGCTTGTCCCATTCAGTCATTCATTCATCATTACAAATACCAAAGCCAGTGTACCATTATGTAAGATAGAAGATGAGGAAAGTCAGAAATCCAGCCTTCACTAGTCGCTCATTAGGCAAGTAGAATGGACTGGCTACCCTTCTGATTTGAAAACTAACCAGAGATAGGAAGTTGCTCTTACCTGTGCGACAGCAGCTGAGGTATCCCACTGGGAGGGTCCTCACATATGATCATGTCCTTTTGATTAGATAACACGTTTCCTCTGGATGGTTGTGGAGAGGAAGAGACATTCTTGCATGACACTAAAACTGGGTAACCCTGGATGTCCATTGCTATAAGCATCTAAACCTTCCAGTTTGGAATAGGTCCCACTTCCGAGTGACATGAGAGGAGCTTCACAAGATGTGCTGATGTTCTGATACAGGAATGACAACATTCAACTACGAGGTACTGGACTTTTCGGAATGGATAATTAAAAGAATGAATGGATGGGTTATGGGTCATATGGCCCGGCGTTGAAGCCGGAAAGGCCATTCAGTACCATCAAACCATGAAGATATGAATGAATGATTAATAACCAACAATTATTGAAAACTTACACAGACAAGCACATACACATGAATCAGTGTTATTAACATCATTCAGACAAATTCTTGAAAAAAAAATTGATAACTTCAAAGTGAATAATTCAAATGTCTTTTAAAACACTAATATCTTTTTTTAAAAAAGGCCATAAAGTGCTTAGGTACAGCTTCTTCAGCCGAAATCTCGACATGAGATTTCAGGCGAAAGCGTCTTTCTCTTGCTGCTTATATATATATATATATATATATATATATATATATATATATATATATATATATATATATATATATAAATATATATATATATATATATATATATATATATATATATATATATATATATGTATATATACGTATGTATATATATTTATATATATATATATATATATATATATATATATATATATATATATATATATATATATATATATATATATATATATATATATATATATATATATATATATATATATATATATATATATATATATATATATATATATATATATATATATATATATATATAATATATATATTATATATATATATATATATATATATTATGTATTTCCCTGGATTTCACAGGCTGGCAACGGAACTTTATTGATTTGGCCTTGGAAATCTGACTTTACGTTAAGGGAAATCATAAAAAGAAAAGAAAAAGGGGATGATTCACAAGCGCTTAAGGCTCTGCTTCATGAGGAATGTTACGTAAACACTTTGGTTAAATTAAGTAATTATATTTACAAGAAAAGAATCAAAGGAAAATGGTTAAGCGAATTATTAGGAGTCTTGCAAAGCCTGAAGATCTTCCTACTGGAGTCTTGAATGGTAGCAAGGCAAAGTCCAAGATGAGTCCACAGCAAATTGTTCCCTCTGCAAGAGAGAGTTAAACATTACACGCCAGTAAGGAAAATATAACACATACAATGACTCAAGGCTGCTCTGATGGTGCCAAGGACTCGAAGAATGAATGAGCACTTTACACTGGAGCACAAAACACTGGAAATGGCACTGGATAAAATGGCACAAAGGATAAAAAGTAATACCGGCACTCAATAAACACTTCTAAATGGCAAACTGTCGTGACTGAAAGGTCCTTTACTCATACTTTACCTTAGGGGAAGTGGGTCTCTGGCGAAGAATGACGAGGGGCAATCACACGTGGGCATTGTACACTAATCACATGGACGGTCCGATTGAGGGTGACCGTAGAACTGGATTTAAGTCCAGAGTCTGGTGTGGAGAAGGGGGTGGGGGAGGAGGGGGGCCTCTCAGCAACTCATAGCATCCCCCCGCGCGTGTACAGCTAACTGCCAAGATCTTTCTGTCCAAGCTCCTTTTAAGGCAACCGCCAAGGGTAGGGTCCCCAGTGTCAGGCCCATGTGGTGACCGGGCTGAAGATGTGTCATTTTCCAGGTGTTCCAATCATCTGCTTGTATCTCCCCAGGTATCCTGTGGAAAGACAATTCAGCCAGCTCAATCTGCCTTTAGAATGGTTTTTTTGAGCAGGTTAGTTGGGCTAATCTGCTTAAGGGAGTGACACTTAGCCTCTTATCCTTGGGCCTTTCGACCATGCCATCTAAATGTCTGTCCCAGGTAAAGGAAGGGGACCGATTGGAATGCTGATAATTTTTGTGTTGGTATCTAGGTCAACTGGGGTTGGCTACACAGCGACGATTCTACTCTCGATAAACTAAGGGTAAAGCAAGGGTCAGCTACATGGCGCGACTTGTTGTTAGTTGTAATATATATATATATATATATATATATATATATATATATATATATATATATATATATATATATATATATATATATATATATATATATATATATCATCATCATCCAGGTGCCATATCGCCAAGGACGTCGGCAATCGTGGCTCACCACTCCTCTCTATTTCCGGCTCTCTGCAGCAACTGAGCTGCAGACATTCTTCCTCCGGTCATGCTTACCAATCCGTCCATATATTTTTGTCTAGGTCTTCCTCTCAGCCTCCTTCCATTGATTTTACCCGTGAGAGAGAGATGTTCTAGTTCTTGTCTTCTCACTATGTGACCCACAAACCGCATTTGTCTACCTCTCACTGAAGCCAAATGTTCTCTCTTAACGCCAACTCTCTCTAATACCTCCTCATTAGTTTTCCTTTCTGTCCATGATATTTTCAGCATCCTTCTCCAAAACCACATTTCTGCAGCCTGTAACCTCTCCTCATCTGCCTTCCTCAAGGTCCAAGTTTCACAGCCATACAACAATACAGACCAAACAAAACATTTCACAAACCTTCTCCTTAGATTCATAGATATTTTCGAGTTGGTGACTAATTTCTTGATCTTATCAAATGCATCTTATGCCATGGATATTCTCTTCCTGGTCTCTTTTTCGCATTTTCCATCACTTGTGACAGTGCATCCTAAATAATTAAAACTATCGGTTTGTTTAACTGTTTCAGCATTTATTCTTATATATATATATATATATATATATATATATATATATATATATATATATATATATATATATATATATATATATATATATATATATATATCTGTTCTTGGAGTGATTTCATCTTTGGAGATAACCATAACGTCTGTTTTCTTAATATTTATTGACTGACCTCTTTCTCTGCTTGACTGGTTTAAGGTACTGATTAAAGCTTGAAGTTTATCATGAGAGTCTGCAACAAGTGCTGTATCATCTGCATATCTGATATTATTAATATTGACTCCTCCAGCCTTAATTCCTTCCATATCTCTCAGATCTCTCATTATCATTTCACTATATAAATTGAAGAGATCAGGTGATAACACACAACCCTGTCTTACACCTCTCTTGATGTGCCGAGTCTCTGATTCATCATTTTCTACTTTCACTGATACCTCTTGATTCCAATATAAATTCCTTATCAATCTTAGATCTTTCCCATCGATATTTATCTGTTCCAACATCCTTATAAGGTCTACATGTCTAACCCGATCAAAAGCCTTTTCATAGTCAACAAAACAAACATATAGATCCTTTTTCAATTCTATTGCTCTCTCCATCAACATTCTCAAAATAAAAATTGCATTTCTTGTCCCTTTATCTCTCATAAAACCACATTGTTCATTGCCAATCTCTGGGAGTATCTTATTTCTTATTCTATTTGAAACGATCCTTAATATTATTTTTGTAATCTGACTCATGATACTGATAGTCCGGTGTTTATTGCACTCAAGTGTTTCTGGTATTTTTGGCATTGTGATAAATGTTGATTTGTACATCTGTGTTGCAGGCTCTCCATCTTCATATATTCCTTCCACTATTTCCATTAATATATCAGTGATGTATTCTCCCAGAGCTACCAACATCTCTGCTGCTATTCCATCATCACCTGTTGCTTTATCGCTTTTCATTTGTTTTAAAGATGCCTCTATCTCTGATCTGATTATACTTGGTCCCTCTCCGTTGTCATTGAAGTCTAGGTGTTCTATTCTATCATCATCAAACAGTTCTCCAATATATTCCGTCCATCTTTCCAATATTTCTTTTAACTCCATTACTATGGTTCCATCCGCTTTTTTGATACCAGTGCTGATACTTCTCTTCTTTTTAAAAGTAATTTCTTTCACCTTATCATACTTTCTCCATTCATCCCTTTTATCCAAATCTTCTACCTCTTCACAAATCTCATCCATCCATTTCTCCTTTGCCTTTGTGCATTCCCTCTTAATAGTTCTATCCAGAGCTCTATATCTATCTTCATTTTTACCCTTTTCTTGCCTTCTTTCATCCATCATTATCAAGATATCTTCTGTCATCCATTCTCTCCGAGCTCTCCTTTTTGTTGTTGGTATTATTTCATTACCTTCTCTTATTGCATTTTCCATATTTTGCCACTTTTGCTGAGGATGTTGGAGCACTGGGCCTTCCTCCCTAAGCTGGTCATATCTATTTCTTACAATTATTTTATATTGGTTCTTCATTTCCTTTGTTTTCAATCATTTCAGTTTGCCTCTTTGATTTAGGGTGTACTCTTCCTCTGATTTTTCAACTTCACCATCACTGTTGCTACAACTGGTACATGGTCACTATTACAATCGGCTCCTGTGTAGGTTTTCACTTGCTTGACAGAGTTCCTAAATCTTTTATAGATGGTTAGAAAGTCTATTTGGTTTCTAACTGTCACCAGGGCTTTTCCATGTCCAGAGATGTCTTGGGTGGTGCTTAAACCAGGTGTTTGATATAATCTGTTCTCTCTCTAAGCACCAGTCTACAAATCTGTTTCCTCTCTCATTTCTTCTACCTAATCCAAAAGGCCCAACAATGTCCCGCTGTTCTTCCTTGTCCCACCTTCGCATTGAGGTCACCAGTAACCATAATTACGTCATGCTCTTTGCACTGCTCTCTTGCCTGATTTAACTCTAGATAAAATTGATCAACATCCTCTTCATCATGTTCAGATGTAGGTGCATATACTTGTATTATGCATATATTGAATGGTGTGGCTTTTATACGCACCAATATAACCCTGTCAGATACAGCCCAATAGCCTATCAAACATGGTTTTACAGATTTGTCTAACATCACACCAACACTTCTCAGCACTCTGGCCTCCCGAGTATATGAAAGTTCCTCCTGTTGAAGTTGGAGAACATCCCACTCTTGGCCATCTAACCTCACTAAGCCCTAATACTTGTAGCTTCATTCTTTCCATTTCTTTCTCTACATTCATTTTCTTTCTAGCCTGATATAATGTTCTAACATTCCAAGTAGCTCTCCTTATTTTTCTTGTTTTCTGTTGTCCTTGGGCTGTTATTACTTTTCTTTCTTTTCTTTTGGGTCAGTAGCTTGATGAAGGTCAAATGTCACCTGCACCACATGAAGTTTGACCGGGTGAGACAACCACATCATCCATTCTGACATAGTTCCCACTAACGCCATTCATCTGCAGTCTTCTTTGTGACGTAGCCATGATTATTCTTGGAGGTTATAGATGGTAAGGTCTCCAGTTCTCTTCCATGCTATGGTTATAAGCCATAGACCTAGCCTTTACCTAAAAGGTTGACCATACAAGGCAGTAGGGGTTTTAAATTGGGAGTTTTCCTTCTCCTTAGCCTTTAACTAAAAAAGTTTATCCACAAGGCAGTGGAGCTGTACACTAGCAAGGGAGGCTTACA
The DNA here is from genome assembly GCA_039081455.1 of Macrobrachium rosenbergii. Classification (NCBI taxonomy): domain Eukaryota; kingdom Metazoa; phylum Arthropoda; class Malacostraca; order Decapoda; family Palaemonidae; genus Macrobrachium; species Macrobrachium rosenbergii. Next base: position 3,229,731 of record JANJGK010000014.1, read on the forward strand.
GGTACTACACCTTGCCCAAGGGTGACCTGGAGGTAGTTGCAATTCAAAGTAACCTCATTATGTCCTTTAGCAAAAGCTTTCCAACCAGATACAGGAGCAATATATATATATATATATATATATATATATATATATATATATATATATATATATATATATATATATATATACATACATATATATGTACATACACACACACACACACACACACACACACACACACACACACACATATATATATATATATATATATATATATATATATATATATATATATATATATATATACTGTTACATATGGGGCTTGGCTGATGAGTTCATTACTTGATTAACATAATTAATAAGGCCCTGAATGTCAAGGACACACATAACCTGTCAATGGAAGCTACAAAGACAGATGTTTAATAATGAAATAAGGTCGCCAGTCGAGGAGAAAGCCTCGACACAAGAATATACAGTTAGTTAGAAAATTTACTTGAATAATCGCCAACTTCGGATGCAGTCAATTTTCCTTCGCTTCAGTGAGGGTTTTAACACAACTGATTATCGTACGCAGTACGGGTGAAGGCTATTTCCCTACTGAACAATGGGATCGAGACACAAGGCTGCATAAATGCTGTACATGACTTGTTTAACCTTCCCTAATTCCTAGTTACTTCACGGGAATAGTGGAATGTCGCTAAGCAATATAAATTATTCTTAATCTAGACTTCACAAAAGAAACTTGGATACTTGGTGTATCTAGATGGTGGTGAAGAAGGAAACAAAGGAACATGGAAATACAGAAAAAGATACTAGTAAATCGACGAAGCTTTGCACAAGAATCAGACTTACCGTGGACGACAAGTTGTTTGAGCATACAACGGGCGATCAGAAGTCTTGATAATAGCAGTCTTCCCAATTCACTAATAAATAAAGACGGAGAGACAAAAGGATGAGGAATCGGAAGAACAGACGTGCTTTCCTGATGGGTGATTCTCTCTCTCTCCGCGACCTCTCTGAGTCACACACACAGGGCAGCGTCTTTTTATGCCCTCGGGGTTTGAAATTTTGTCAAAACATTCGCCGAACATAGTACAGGGTAAAGTAGCTTAAGACCGCCTTCAATAGAGGTGGATTGTGGAAACCTTTCAATGGGTTTTCGTTCCTAATGCTACCTAGTCTTGCTATGTACGGACGTTAAATATTGAATTGCTTAGCGCTCCCCTGCTCAGACAAAGACGTTCCCTGTCGTTGTTCGTGTATTTTTTCCTACAATAAACTGCATAGAGGGTGGACAGCAGAATATTTATAAAAGCTCCCCCCCTTAAGAGGGCCTTCACTCCCTTTCGGGCATGAAGGTCTGTACTAAGCAAGCTGTTCGCCTCTATTGGGTTACTCTTCTCCCCTGAGCAGATTTGTCCTGTGTAGCCTACCTAGCTACGGATCTACCTAACCCTAGATAGGATATGAGCTTCGATCATTACTTTACATATCTCTAACTGCACTGTAAGGTGCTTACGGTTATTACATGCTACCGCCTATCATCGTGATGTTTTAGACCTGGCCTACTGGTACATTCTATTGTATTCCCTATTCTAACCTGACCATAGCACCAACATAAGAGATAATGTTCTAACTAAATTACAAAGTCTTTTGTGTTCAATGCAATTAGTAATTACTAGTTAATACATGAGGTTTGCCTCATATGATAAATGTTTGCCTCACTGAAGTCTTAGGCCATGTGTGTCATGAGCATAGTGGCTCTTTTCACAATAGTTAAGATTGTCTGATTTTAGTTACACTACTTACGTGATTGCTGTGGCTCGATGGCAAGTGGAAGGGACAAGGTTACTAGTCTGATGTGCTGTACTTAATTTGGTCTAGGCTATGTATGAGGAAAAAGATCACACTGGCTACCTTCTCTGGGTAAGGGGCCAGGATCACTCTAAGATGGTACGGCACTGTGCCGAGAGGGCACTAGTGCCAGGATGAGCTCATGGCTTGGCAACTACTGGGCTCTCTTCTGCCCCTTCTTCTTCTTCTTCGGGTTCCTCCAAGGCCTATCAGTATCAGACCTAGGAGGTGATGAGGGCACAGACTCTGGGGAAAGGCCAGAAGGGCTAGCGGGCGTGAAGTCAGGGGTAACTTCAGAAGCTACAGGAGGGCTCCCCACTCTGGCTGCTGCGACAACCGGAGCGATAGCGATCTCGACCTCTGCGTCTGAGGAGGCCAGTTCCTGGTCTCCCAAAGACGGTGTAACAGTTTGATCCTCCAGGGGTTCATCCTCTGGGGTCAGATTTGATGAAAAAGAAGTGCTGGGTGCCGGAGGCTCTCTGGTAGCGATGATCAATGGTGTGGGGAATCCTGAATCTCCCGGAGGAGGATCCGCCTCATGATTTAGACCAGGCACAGGGTCCTTTTCAATTGATGGCTCAACATCCGTGCTGGATGAAGCATGGCACTGCTCAGTGCTCGCAAGTGGCACTGGCAGCAGTTGAGGGTCAGGCATGCCTGACAAGGGGTCCGGAGGTACAATACCTCGAGGAAGACTTGAATTTGGCTGCAGCAGAGATTCCTGCCCCAGGCTGGAGATTGTGGCCTCTCAGAGAGTCTTATTCAGGGGCGTCCACTGAGCATTGCTTACTTGGGCAGCCCTTCCAATTTGTGGAGTGGCCTGTCCACTTGCACGTCCTGCAGCGGTACTGCTCCTCCTGAATGTCTCTTCGGGGAGAGGGAGGACCTCTTTGTGGGCCAGCCCTTCGCGACTGGAGAGGGTTAGGCCGAGAATGGTTCAGTGTGTGCCCCTTCCACTGACCACTTTGGTGGGCAGAAGGTGGAGTTTCATCTTTATCCGGTTCTCCTACAGTCGGGACCTCTGTGGGGGAGGTAGCGTAGCTGCGAAGTGGCGTTGGTAAAGGGCTTCCCCAGAGAAGGTCCCGACCCAGCAGGAAGTCCACTCCAGGCCGAATTCCACCCACCACACCAAGGCGGTGGGGTAGCATGCCCCGAGGTGTCATGACCTGGAGCTTGACCTTGGGAAAGGTAATGGTATGGCCCTCTATCCACTTCATCTCCCACCGGGTTTTCTTATCAACCATGGCACCGGCTGGCACTTGGGCCCTGGCGATCAGGCTAATGTCTGCCGCAGTGTCTACTGTGATCGGCAGGGTCACAGGCAGGCTAGTGCTCTGAAGTGGGCCACCGAGATGAACTGGGTCTCCAGTCTCTCGAGGTAAAGGATCTTGTGCGGCCTGGCCGCAGAGAATGAGGTGCTAATGAGGTTGATGAACTTGTTGGTGGGGACATGATGTGGACAGGCCGGAGATCCAGCATTGTAGTGGCTAGCAGCACCACAGGATTTGCACGGGCCTCTTGTAGGGGCTCGGTGGCCTGCAGTGACTGTTGGTAGAGAGGGTTGAGTGGATGAAGCAGGAGAGGAGTTCTGGCTGGTAGTAGTAGGCTGCTTGTTAGTGACTAGTTTGTATCGGCACTCAGCTTCAGTGTGCCCCACCTTCTTACAGTGGGTGCACGTAGGCTTGCTTGGCAGTCCATTCTTCAGGTGAGTTGAGTTGGAGAGGGAGGCAGGCAGAACGATGAGTTTCTGAGAGGTGCTGTGAGACTGGTTAAAGGTTTCCCACGAATCGGCCATGTGTCAAGGCTTCCATAAGTGTGGTGGGCTGCTTATCATTGAGATATACAGCAAGGGGCCCAGGCACACATTGGTAAAGGTCTTCCAGCATGGTGCAATTGAAGAGGTCCTCAAACGTTGTGCAAGACAAGGAGTCGAACCAGCGGGTACCAGACTATGTCTTGTGACAGGTCCATTCAGTCCAGGACCAGCCAACTTCCTTGACAAGGCCTCGGAACCACTGTCTCCATTTCTCTGGGGTTATTTTGTAGGCCTTCGTGATGACTCTACGAACTTCAACCATGTTGCCTCTCTGGCTCTTCTCCAGTGAGCGAAGCACTGCTTTAGCTTTTCCCTCCATATGCTTGGCTAGTACTAAGGACCCCTCTGTCTCTGTGGTGCTGTAGTTATCAAAGAGTGCCTCGATTTCCTCCAGCCATGCTTCTAGCTCGTCCTCAGTCCACTTGGGGACGAGGGAATTGATGCTCGAGATTGGAGCATTTGGTGCAGCAGGTGCGGGGCTGGATACCTCCTCTGGTCGACTTCATAATTCTGCCGTTTGAGTCTTTCTTCCTTCTCTCGCTTGGCCAAGTCGTCCATTTGCTCCTTGACCCATGTGGCAAGTTCCAATCCGGTGAGACCTGCTGCCGTCCCCAGTTCCAGGAAGGCTTTATAATTCTCTGCTGTCATGGTTCTGGTGGGGAAGGGCATTTACCTGGGTCGACTGGGCATACTTGGGCAGCGAGGAAGTGTCCCTTCAGTGCTGTGGCACCCTTTCAAAAGGTGGCACTGTTGTTGGGTGTGCCGTGTAAAGGTCACACTGGTGGCACTCAGTATCCTTAAGTACTTGTGCAGGTTAGGAACCAGAAGGACTTTTCTTCTGTGTTCCCTTTCATCTGGTTTTATTTTTTTTTTCTAGTTTGCTTGGTTGGTGGCACTATGGTGCCAGTGCATTCCTAGGAACCCCTTACTTGAGTCCAACTAGGCTATATGTAAGGAAATGCACTCTAACCCAGCAGAGTGTAACAAATGAATGAGAGAGAAAGGGAAGGTAAAAGAGAGAGAGAGAGAGAAGTAAGCTATTCAGTTGATGACAGTGCTACAAATTATTGGCACTGTGGAAGAAAAGGTGAATTTGTGGTTGCTTTTTAAGGCCCTCGTGAGTGTCTGGTCCCAGTACCCGCAGTGCTACAACCCCCTTCTATTGCAGAGGGGGAGAGGCTTAGGTCTGCTTAGGTCTGAGTAAAAGGCCTCACTCGTGACCGACAGCTTATCACTCTAATTAATCTTAACTTGTCCTCATCTAATTGTGGGACAAAAGTGTTTCTTTTATTTGGCTTTAATTTAATTAATTGTCCCGGTGTCGGCCCTTCTTTCCTTGAAGAGGGTCACGTACACTCGGTTAGGCTATGTTGAAGCTTGCTTGGATATATGAGAGAGAGAGAGAGAGAGAGAGAGAGAGAGAGAGAGAGAGAGAGAGAGAGAGAGAGAGAGAGAGAGAGAGATTCAGTTAGCCAATTTGTGCTGCCTGAGAAAATTTTAAGTAAAATTTTATAAGTGCACACTGGCAGGGTTCTTAATTGCATATGTCGTCTTGCAATGAGGGGATTGTTTGTAACAATCGTAAGCAGAGTTGAACGTCTACAATGAGTTTAGAGTAAAATTGTAAGTTCTTTTCCTTATATGATTTTCTTTACGTCGGGTATTTGTATAGGAACTTGTTCTCTGTATTAATTCTGACTAAGACCTATCATTCCCTGACTAAATTATATCTTGTTTTTATCTATGGTATGGAACCCTGTCCTAGTCTCTTATCTACCGAAGTCTGTCTGGCTAAGATTTTGTGAGGGGGGTTACTACGCCAATGAAGTAGTCCCCAAAAGTGGCAAGGAGGCAGAGGCTACAGCCCCATCACACAAACAATACAACAAAGGGGCTGTAAGATGGTGGACATGGGGAGCGGTCATCCAAACATTAACAACAAAGGTCCACTCGGCTCCCAAGATGTCAGACGAAATCCCATTAGCACAAAATTCAAAACAAACTGCCCTGATTTTGAACCGCTCTTTTCTCAAATCAATTACACAAAGCGCTCGAATTCCTCTCACAACGAACTAAGCAAAATGCAGGCATCCAGATTTACTCTAAATATACCAACGCTGCAAAGGATTTTACGTTAAGGATGGAAAACGAAATTACCATACAATGCTTGCTTCTTTTGTTATCGTCTTTCTCGCGCGGAATTAACCATCCACTTAAGGAGTGGGCCCTGGCAAGACAATGCAATGGATTTGCGCGGTCCGGACGGGACGAAGTTTACATTACTGAGAAAAGAAAAATTTATTTTATGGTAAAATTAACTATTGCCGTTCATTTGCTATTTCAGTGACACGGTGTTTTGATATGATTCCCGCTATATGAACACACTTAATTCAATACTTCGCAAATTCTGTCTCTGCCCTCGAGAGATATGTGAGGCATGCTTTCTCCACTCATTATTGTGCACGAATAACTCGTCTAGAGGAAAATAGCAAAATATTAACAATTACATAGTAACTCGGCCTATGACCTTTGCTGGAATGTAAATTAGAATTATGCTGCTCTCAATGCACACTTTCCGACCTACACTAATTTTAAATTATAACTGGTATTCTAACTATTCTTATTATTATTATTATTATTATGCCTTGTGCTGTCTCCTTGTTTGGAAGAGTAAACTTAAATTAAATATCTGACTTTTCTCTTTGGAATTAATTGTAATTAATGTTCTTTTCCTCCAGATCCTTTCTCTAAATTACTTAGATCCTATGCGAGATCGCCAATGTTTCGTAAGGGGGCTTGGCTGATGAGTTTATTACTCGATTAATGTAATTAATAAGGCCCTGAATGCCAAGGACACACGTAACCTGTCAATTGAAGCTACAAATTAACCTCAAAGGCAGATGTTTAATAATGAAATAAGGTCGCCAGTCGAGGAGAAAGCCTCGACACAAGAATATACAGTTAGCTAGAAAATTTACTTGAATAATCGCCCAACTTCGGATGCAGTCAATTTCCCTTTGCTTCAGTGAGGGTTTTAACACAACGGATTATCATACACAGCATGGGTGAAGGATATTTCTCTACCGAACAATGGGATCGAGACACAAGGCTGCATAAATGCTGTAAATGACTTGTTTAACCTTCCCTAATTCCTAGTTACTTCATGGGAATAATGGAATGTCACTAAGCAATATAAATTATTCTTAATCTAGACTTCATAAAAGAAACTTGGGTACTTGGTGTATCTAGATGGTGGTGGAGAAGGAAACAAAGGAACATGGAAATACAGAAAAAGATACTAGTAAATCGACGAAGTTTTGCACAATAATCAGACTTACCATGGACGACAAGTCATTTGCGCATACAACGGACGATCGGAAGTCTTGATAATAGCCATCTTTCCAATTCACTAATAAATAAAGATGGAGAGACAAAAGGACGCGGAGTCGGAAGAACAGACGTGCTTTCCTGATGGGTGATTCTCTCACTCTCCGCGACCTCTCTGGGTCACACACACAGGGCAGCATCTTTTTATGCCTTCGGGGTCTGAAATTTTGTCAAAACATTCGCTGAACACAGTACAGGGTAAAGTAGCTTAAGACCGCCTTCAATAGAGGTGAATTGTGGAAATCTTTCAATGGGTTTAGGTTCCTAATGCTACCTAGTCTTGCTATGTATGGATGTTAAATTTTGAATTGCTTAGCGCTCCCCTGCTCGGACAAAGACGTTCCCTGTCGTTGTTCATGAATTTTTTCCTACAATAAACTGCATAGAGGGCGAACAGCAGAATATATATATATATATATATATATATATATATATATATATATATATATATATATATATATATATATATATATATATATATATATATATATATGTGTGTGTGTGTGTGTGTGTGTGTGTGTGTATGTATGTATATATATATATATATATATATATATATATATATATATATATATATATATATATATATATATATATATATATATATATATATATATATATATATATATATATATATATATATATATATATATATATATATATATATATATATATATATATATATATATATATATATATATATATAAGGAGCAGTGCACCAAGATGTGCTCAAGCAACAGTAGCCTTTCACAATGCGCACACAATCCAAAATATGGTTATTTGTCAGGTGTGCATGACCGGTCCTCAATCAAGTTCAGACAGCTGTAACCATTTAGTTAATAGAAAGATTTGGAGGCCATGGCCTAATTGGTTAATCTCATCACACATGTTTTTTTATAATATTTACTATTTTCAGGTAGGCGGGACACCAACCTTTCTTTCATTTCCATAAAATGTGGGCTGCAATTGGCCTTTTCATATCAGACTGGGGACAGATTTTAATCCATGATAATAATTTAAAGTGATTTAAAGTGGTTTATTTCACTTCCCTTTCCGCTGCTGTTCCACTGTTTTATTACCACTAATGTCCGCATGTATGCTAACTCAGCAGATATGAGCAGTTTTATGCTGGCAAGAAATGTGAAAGCGCAAATCTTCAGCTCTTTGGACTATAGTGCTGAGACTATTACAAACTTCCAGAGACTAATACACTGCTAGAGGTACAATATATAACAAAGTATTTTCATTTAATATCTAAAACGATTTCCAAAGCTTTAAATAATAATGTCAACTCTGTGGTAAATACAGACATAGTCAGTTAGCTTAGCTACATATGATCCATCCTTATGAGCTACAGAACTTTCAGCACTATTTTCTAACTTTGAACCACCCACATAAAGGTGCAGGTAATTTTTCTGAACAACACCATGCTCAAGGAATTTTGATTTGATCTCTACCATTTGAGTGTTATTTGTGAAGGATTTGGGTCACATGGAGCTTTCAGGCACGATTTTAATATTTTGTGGTAGATGCTTTAGCGTCTCATATAAATTGCATCTTTCCCGGGAGCAGTAGCCTCAGTTCAAGACAGAGCATCTCTAAATTCTTAAAGGGATAACTTTAAATTATGTAATTCTTTGCTAGCAAAGGTAAGATCAAAGGCAATCTGAGACTCACAAATTCTTTGAAACACAGCAGAATAATTTTTTGAGCTGGAGGAGCTTGAAAAATGTTGACCTACTTTCTTACTTTCTGGCAGTTCAGAACGATCACTAATCCTGTATCTGTGGGGAAAGAAGGGGAGAAACTTGCCTCTAATCTTTCTAATTTTTCTATAAACAGCGTTGATTAAGTTCTTAGAACTTGGTGTGTTAAAGTAGTAGGCTACAACCACGATTCTCTCAGATAAAAAAAAAAAAATATTGTAGCTGTTGATGTATACCAGAGCACTGGTATACATCATTCTGCTGTGAGATGAGCCATTATTATTTTTGTTTTATAGTAACCTTTCTGAAAACATTATATGTTTTGTTCCACTATGGAACTGCAGATCTCTGAGGTTTCCCCTTAGTTTTTGGCGCAGCCTCACGAATGCTCTTCCAGGCTGCTTCAACAGAAAAATCGTAGGCTTCATGTGAGTGCTGAAAGATACAAATTATCTATCCAAGACAACACACTGACTAAATTTGCTCCCATTCTTTATAGATGGAATGATGAGGAGTCATCATTCCATTTATAAAGAAATTCAGTAGGGATAAACTGAAAATGTTTTAAGCTGAAGAAGAAAATTTTTGAGGAAGTGTATGGACTAGTATGAGGATTCCGATTTCCCAACCCTCAAGTACTTACTCACACTGTCTCCCATGTTCACCGATGGTTCCTAACTTGATCTGAAATACAATGTGTTTATTAAGAAGTAAACATACTGTTGTTGTTATGTGGAAATCATTTATCATTGATAAATGTAAAGGAATCATTACTCTAATACATTCTATTCTCCTTTTACCTCTGGGGTTCTATTTGTTTGTGCAGAATTAAATAGTTTTATATTCCCCTGTGGTAAGGTTCTTGGCCCGGGGTTCTGCTCTTAGTCTCCTGTGAATTTCTGTTCCTCTCGCTACCCTCTTTCTGGTCATTAATAGTTGAAATGTACTGCTTAGCATTTCCTTTCCCCCACGCACTAGTTAAATTTCCGCCTTATGTATGCCAAGGAGCCATGGCAGTAAGTTATGCATATTTTCTTGACTGAGGGAGTTTTATTCTCTTATTTTATCTTTACGAGTCGAGGTCATTGTCAAGATACCCCACTGGCCTTAACGAACCAAATGATAGTAAAATGAAGAAGAAATAGAGGATTTGAGCTATATATGTGAGGGAAACAAGAAACAATCCCTTCCAGAATGGACAAATATTAGAAATGTAAAACTGCAGCAGAGCGAGAGCTTCCAAACTTGGTATTAGAAGAAAGATGACATATCACCGAATCGGATGAAACGACTAATTTTGGTTCCCATTATGTACAGTCTATTGTCTTGATGGATGTTACTAGAGACAAAAACCACTGGTTCACCTTGCCAAAGTGAGACATGCTGAAAAGAAGTCTTGTCATTAATTTGGCTGATTAAATCTAATCTTTTCAAGTTACTAAAAGAAACAAAAGATGAATCATCTTAAAAATGATAGCAACATTCCAGACAGGCTGAATTAGGCATCTATGTGTATATAATTAGAAATGGAAAACTTAAAATAAGCAGATTTAGCCATTGGAAATGTCTGATTTTCATAAGACATGTTAGATGTAATTTAGTCGTCCAATACTTTTGAAAACAGCTGGATATGATTACATGTGCACCAAAGAGAAAGAGAAGGGAAATGTATTGTAGGCGATGAGTTATGAAAATGAGTGTCTCTTTTCTTTAGGATTTGAAAACTTAATGAACTCTTGGCTCCCATTCAAGTAAGCTCCTAAGACTGAATATCCAGATGTATGCAGAGAACTGCTGTCTGAGGGTGAAGGAAGAGAAAGCGTCAGAGAACCATAAAGATGAGAAGAGGAAAACGAAGGATATCATTGACAACAGGAAAAACAAAGTCTGTTAGAAACCAGAACCTCTGAAACGCATCGTAGCCGGAATTGAAAAATGTTGCGTCAGCAATGGATAAAAACTGAATTGTAAGGGAATCTCATACACAAGGAATCCTGACCACAAGGAGCAAAAAAATAAAAACCAGATTCACTTTTAAATCACAGTATGCAATCAAATCCGTTGAACAAAAGGAAGAGTATCGTATCTAAAACTGTCTGTTGGCTTCCCCAGTATAGGCTAACGTCCAGGACTTAATGTTACGAGTACTACTGCTAAATTCTTCCGTAGAACGAAGAAATTGGGAGGGCTTGAAAGTCCAGCAGGCGAAAAGCTTTCACCTCATAAATTGATCACGTCTGGAAATCCGCATATTATAGTGATATAAGACAACTCTAATGCAGAGGGGAAACTCAAAATAGTAGTTATTTCATCAAAAGAAAAGAGTTTACAAGCATGTATGTTACAGTGATCAGGTGTGAAAAATATAATTATGATAGAGGTCTTATTAAAACCATGAGTTTTCATTGCATGGATTGCAAGAAAACACTTTAACAAGTCGTATAAAGAGGAGATTGAGCAATCCTTTAGGTTATCTACTTAAATTATAAAGTTAACAAAAATCCAGATGGATTATGTTCGATATAGCAACTCCCAGTGAAGGCCTATCGATCAAATTCCTTAACATATGTAATTCTAATAGCCACAATGCCCTCTTAACTTCTCGTATTCTTCGCGCTTTTTTGGACATGCTTGTAACTACGAAGCCGTGACATCCAAACACAAGAAATTGAAGAGACTTGTGATTTGCCGACGAGAGTCGGCACGCACGAACGCTGGTCACAGCGCCATGTTTAGTCTGTTAGGGGCGTGGGGTAGTTCATGGAGCCAAGACTAAGTCACCGTATGAGTCCGCTAATGGCTCCGGGAACCACTCCGGGGTCACCACTTTAAGGTGCTAAATATTAACTGTTCCATGATCTCAGAAAAGTATTTCCAGGAATGAAAATCCTTGAGGAAAAGCAGAATGGAGTGCCAGCGACATGAATGGTTTTTCTATGACTGTAGTCTGCCCAGTGCTGCTCTGATGAGATTCGAAAGGCGCTGCTGGTTCCCACGCCGAGAATCTAAGGAGAACGCTTTAATGTATGTATGTATGTATGTATGTATGTATGTATGTATGTATGTATGTATGTATGTATGTATGTATGTATGTAATGTATGTATATCTAAAGAGAACGCTATCTGTATATATGTATGTATGTATGTATGTCTAAAGAGAACGCTGTATGTATGTATATATGTATGTATGTATAGATTTATTTATCTGTTTGCATTATTTACTTACTGCCTAAATAATAAATAGCAACGAATCATCATTTTCGTCAAGTAGAAAGAAATTATGAAACGAGGAAAAGTATTTCATGAGCAGCATTTATAATACCAGAATATTCAGACCACCATCAAGAAGGGAACAGCATTTATTTATCTCTAAAGTTTTGAGAACTAATGTTACAGAACAACAATGCAGCAGAATATACACTAAATAAGGTGTGTATTAGAATTCCTTAAAGGAATTTTTGCAAAAGAGGCCATTAAAATGCTAATGATGAGCTTGAAGATAGAAAGAAAACGTCACGATATACTATAAAATAGAAACTTGAAATGGAAAGTTACGTCAAATAGCCTCGTGGTTATATTACTCCAGTTAATTAATCGAAACTCCATTAAGGGTTGAAGACCAGGTTTATACTTGTGGATACGGCAAATCATCCAAAACGTCAATTTATAACTCATAATCCTGTTATATTAACCGTGCTCAAAGTGTGCTTAGCATTTATCATTCTTCGTATTCACTCTTCGTATTCATAACGGCATGCTTCTTCCAATACAATATCAATAGTGACATTAAAATTTGCTGCTAGATGGAGAACATGACCTCAGTCGGACTTTGTTGGTGGAGATAAGAATTATATTTAGTTACTAAACCAACGATCCGAACTCACAAGCTTGAAATATTATCAAGGTTAGAACAATTACCTGTTGTTACAAAAACAAAAAAAGATAGACCCGAGTCCGAAACAGATCCATTAAAAGAAAAAATTTATCCAGTTTCCCTAGGACAGAAAAACAGAGAAGAGTGGTCTCAGTCTTTTCGTTGGAGGAGATAAATTTGCTCGCGTAAATGTTGGGGAGAGAGAGAGAGAGAGAGAGAGAGAGAGAGAGAGAGAGAGAGAGAGAGAGAGAGAGAGAGAGAGAAAAAAAAAGTTTTTATGAACAATATATTTATCTGCCCTGAAAGTGATGTGCGCCAAGAAAGTTCATGGAAAACCATTTCCATCGCAGGACTAGGGCTTTTTTTCTACCTCTACGTGGCGCATATAGCAGTGTTTTAATCCCCCTTGAAATGCTTACAGGATGCTATTGCTGTAGACCTACGACTTCACTTCACTCATCTCCTGCCTTTCCCTTCTCAGTGTAGAAATCGATGTGAGTAGGGTCTTGAGATCGAGCCTCCAAAGGCCCGCCTCGAGACGCTCACTTCATCGATCGATCTGCCGAATCTACGCTCATGGGCTTGTCGCTGCTCTTTTTGCTGCTGCTGCTGCTGCTGCTGCTGCTGCTGTTGGTGTCTTCTGACACAAGCAAAACTAAAACGGATTGATTATGCACCATACGACGGGAAATCCATAATTTTGTCGCTTGGATGAAAGCAGACCTGGTTTTAAACACAAATAGGATAACGGCTCTACTGCCCCAGCGCTAACAGGATATTTTTGTAACAAATCCAATCATAACTATACGCATGATAAATTTGACGCTATCATAAACCTCCTGGTTGGGATAGGGGTAGAGGAGTATCCAACTGAGCTGCTAAAGGGGATAAACTATTGAAGAGGAAGGAAAGCACTTTATTAAGAACCGAAGGAGGTTCAAGAGTGAGGATCAGGTTATTTCGAAGGTACCGAAACGATAAGGTATGGAAATCTGGAAATGCAGATAGACTTACTGGAAATTCTATTCTAATAAACTCAATTTAAGATGCTCAAAACAACTTTTCTTTCTTTTTGTAGGATTAAACTATCCAGAATAATTCGGGAGGTGATCTAAATAAGATATTACAAGATTAAAGTTATATGATTCTCGAAGTATTCTTACAAATGCGAGAGTAACATTTAATGAGTGAAGAGGACCCGTCTTCATTGTTAATCAAAACTCAAAGGTACTCGCAACTTATAATGAATTTTCGGGAAAACTGAAGTGTGTATTAATTAAACAGTGAGTGTATTGAAAGCCAACGCGTATACGTAATTTTTGGTTGAATGCATTAGGAAGTGATAAAGAAGAGTTTCGTTAACCTTTCAGTTAGCAGAGATTACGTATTCACTAAGTAAAGGATGATTCTAATACCTTTTTTCCCACTACGACTTAGTATTACAGACCCGTGAATAATTACTGATGCCCGGACTCTAAGAAGCAAATTATCCAATATTTATGTACTTATTATTTCCTTTTTCCTCATCTGTCCTGTGATACTCATAAAATCATATTTGCGAAATTATACGTCTGTGTTTCTATTTATTTCTTTAATACTTCTCATATTTATTTCTTTAATACTTCTCGACCCTACTTTATATTTTCTTTAACATAAGTGAAATTCTGCAAGACCCATGTGTAATGGGTCTGTCATCATTTGCTTGGTCCTATTCAGGGTACATAAATCATATACACATACGTTATTGCTCTTAAATATTCACAAGCAAATATCTTTTTGAGCTATAAAAAACAAAAAGTCAGAAAGCCTCGGGGCACATGATGGTAGTTTTGGAAAGGTAGTCACTCACTTTTATGTTAGAGTCTTCAATAGATTCACATTTACCTCTTTTATCAGTAATGACTAGAAATCATTCTCTACAACTAAACTCATGTGCTATAAAGAGAGAAAGAAATGAAAACTAAAGTATAATTCAAATTAAGCAAACATTAATTATATTAATGGTACGCGGAACTTCAAGTACATTTTATTCCTAGATATGCTGATAAAAAAGGCAATGTGGCACTAGACAGTCACAGATAGGAAAGAGAACAAATCCATGTGATGAGGAGGCAATACACGAGAGCCCGTGAAATGCAGAGTAGTCTTGTTGAAAGCACAGGAGAAAACCAAGAAATGAACATCAATAAAGACAATATATCTCAGATCATGAATAGACAAATATTAGTGATGCAGTGTCAATTTTTTTTTTCAGCGTAGAGATATGTCAAAATTAGACTTCTAGTTTCTTTGCAACTTCCTAATGGACGTAATTAAACGACCCCACTGTCAGCCTCCTGGCCACAGAGTATACCGGAGAATCTGTTCTCGATGTGCTTTCGAAATATTCTGTGTTCGTGAATCAAGACAGATCGGAATTGCTGAAAAAGCTAGCTGAGTTCTATGTTATCATCACATGCTTCAGTATATTAACCACACAGGACGTCCGCCCAGGAAATTTTCCTACGTGAAACTCTCCCACCAAGTCAACCAGAATCTCATAACGTTCTTCTGACGCCATGACATTATTGGAAGTTTTGATTAAGTATAAAAAAGTAGAAAGTCAACGCTGGTCGGCCATCCCCATACATTCGGTCTCCCCATGGCTGTACGCATTTTTGAACTCTAATACATAAGTGAGTATGTTAATTTTTGCGTAGCAACGAAGGTAAAGAAAACCGGGCAGCCGTTAAGGGACTTTAGATGAGACACCATATTTATGTCATTACAGTAATCAGATGAGTGGTATGTTTTTACACTGAAACACTTATTATTTCCGGTATTAGTATGTTTTCACGAGAAGTATAATACAGCATGGCAGAGCTGTAAAATTTTCAAGGGAATCAAATGTCTAAAAGCTAAAAGCAACGGTCTGCAAAACAGTCACTTTCAGTCCAAGAGGCCACTAGTAGTTTCTTACATATCCTCCCTAGTTTCTGCGGCTAAACATAGGTATGTTCTTGTTTTGTTTTAATTTGACAGAAATATAAAAGTGCTTAATTTACGAAACTGTTGAACAGGTGCCACAGCAGAATAATAGGGGGAATAGGCCGCTGTTTTAAAAATACTCAAATGAAAATTTAAGCTCAAGAGCAGCTCTCTCCATCACACATAACTGTTTAAGATCAAACTCTATTTATATAGTCCAGCAATGCAGTATAGATAATGTGGCTTCGACTAAAGACTTCATATCCCAGTATCAGAAATGGGCTATAGGTATGTGGAGTCTCCCTGAAAGTTTCAGGGAGCTAGCCTTCTTACTACTTTATTTATGGCATAAAAGAAAAGCTCACTTTCAGTTTGGAAATCACAACAAAATCGGTGGTACTAGCAAGAGTTCCATAATGTTTAAGTTTGGACCGTTAGGGGTGGCACATTTCTAACAAAATTTGAACACTCTTGATACTAAGTTACCACATCATTAAGCAATGCATCTGAGAAGATCCCGGCTTTTCTTTGTGTCAGTGACAAAATTTAGTAAAAAAATCATTGGTTCTCAACTTACTACAGTGATAAGCTCAGCTGGAATTCTGTCATGTCACAGGATATTAGACTTCTTTTCTTACTAATGAAAGTTTCATCATGAAAAGAAAGGGATTGAAACCTTGTATGTAATGAAGGTTGGAAGAGCTGGGGCCATGGGATTTTTGGTATGAAGTCGAGGTTCCCAGCAATATCTCAGATTTATGTAGGTCAACTCTGTATCCCTCCCTGGTGGTCATACTATGGCTCTCAAAGAAAATTAATGTGGTATTTATTAAAGCAATGTGCTTAATCAAACATCCGTAACAAATTGGCGATGAATACATGCCTTTGAAATATCGCATCAGATTCTAAACTCCAGATTCTGACGGTCCTGATCCCCACTTCCAGGGCCTTATTATTTCTTGGGCTTATTAGGAATCCGGTTTCGCTGGTTATTCAGCTGTAACGACGTCGATAAATGTTGATTTACAAACAAGGTAGCTGAGGTGTAATGACTACCTCGAGTTTGCGGAATAGTAAAGCTGAAACCATTGGAAACATCGGCTCTCAGAGCATTCACTGTGTTGAAAACCAAGACCTGTCCGGTGTTTTTAATCCTTGAACTTACATTATACTTGGAAACGCCAGGCTTCGAATTTTTTGTCGAGTTATTTTCCTTGAGCTGACGGCATGGCGTGGTGCACTAATGAGTCATGAATCGTGTAGGTAATGTTTTATACCAAATCTGACGATTCAAGTTTTTATGCTATGAGAATAGTCCACTGGGAGGTCAAAATAATCTATTATAGAAAAAGAAAGCTTGGCTCAAGATGAGTGGTATATATTTATACTGAGATCAAATGACATCTGACACAAAGGTTTCTAATCGTAGCGGGGATAAGTACTTAAACACATACTAAAATTGAACGAAATGACCATATCTTCCTTAACATCTTTCTCAGCCTATAGAAAATCTGCGTTTACTGGTCTTAGCATTCATTACATAAGGGCTTGCTTTCAAAAATACAACAAACACCATTTTAACGTGGCTTCACAGACCATACAATCTAACATCCTGTTACCTTACTTTCCACCAGGAAATAGAATTCTTAGAAACGCCTTTTATCAAAAATGGTTTTAATGATACACTCTTCTGTGAACCTATTAGACGGTTTCTTCATAACAAATATAACCCTAAAGAGAGGATATTAAGCCCTATGAAACAAATAATATATTTCAGGCTCCCTTTCATATCGAACAAAATAAACCCATTATTGGACAAAGAGATTATCGAGGTCTTCAGAACTTTCCTGCCGTATTGCAACTGGAACAACACAAGGAACACTTATTGTTCCCGGCATCAGTATGTTTTCACAAGCAGTAGAGATAATGTAAGGCAAAATAAAATGCACTTCCATTGGTTGTCATTAGCAATTCATTTGGCCCCTTCTCGGCTTCCACTAAAATCTATATAAACAAACATAATTGAAGAGACTGTCAGTGTAATTTCTTTACTAACTTGGCCATAAATCTTGTTTTACTAAATGTGAATGACTGATCAGATACTGATCTATAACCAATGAATAGCATCAATCAGGGTATAATGAAGGATCTGGTATCTTTTCAGTACATCCTCAACTTTTACAGTCGCATTGGTGCCAAAGGAAACTTTAAAGTCATTGCGGACGTTGCGTGAACGTTTGGCTGGTTTTAACTGAAAATTTATATTGATTTATTCTGACATACAAATCCTTACTTGTCTGGTCCAAATAGAATCAATAAAAGTCCATACATGTGGTTTCATAAACAACGTTACCCCTCTGGTGAAGACAATTCCTTATAAGCAATTTTTTTATGGTAACATCGTATGAAAAAATTACGTTTTACATTTGATATTTTCAGTATCGATTTGTTGCCTCAAAGCTAATGAAAGAAGGCAAACAAGGGGTGTTTGTGCACCTAAGTGAAAAATCACATTAAAATTATTGATCACTGAGTTGCTGGCAAGTAGTGATGCACTAAAAAGTTAAGTATACCTTAGTTTTACCAGACCACTGAGCTGATTAACAGCTCTCTTAGGGCTGGTCCGAAGGATTAGACTTATTTTACGTGGCTAAGAACCAACTGGTTACTTAGCAACGGCACCTACAGCTTATTGTGGAATCCGAACCACATTATAGCGAGAAATGAATTTCCATCACCAGAAATAAATTCCTCTAACTCTTCATCAGCCGGCCGGAGACTCGAACTCGGGCCTACCGAGTGCTAGGCCACAGCTCTACCGACTCGCCCAACGAAGTGATGCAGTAATGAGTTATGAGTCGCGTGGGATGTTTTTTTTCAAATATCTGATGCTCTAAGTTTTTATACTGTGAAGATAGTCCACTGGGGAGGTCGAAATAATCTTATGGGAAAATAAGCTTGGTTTAAGAGGACTGATATAGATTTACATTGAAAATGGAATAACAACTGGAACACTAACCCTGGTATCAGTTTGTTTACACAAGAAGTATAGAAAATATAAAGTTAATAAAAATATCCTTGTACCTGCCTTAAAACAACTAACAAAGGAAATTCATCTTAATGTAACCTATGTAAATCCGTTCTTTAGCCTATTCTGCGCAGGATATTCAAAGGAGATTGGAGATAGACACTAAAGATTCTTAGATATCCATAACGCCATTTGCCTCGCCTTGTTTTATCCAGATAATCAAGTTAATCCTAGACAAGTGTTCATCACCTGATGATTTAATCCATATGTAATGCACTTTTAAATGCATTAAAATGGTTGTACTGGTAAGCTTACAGTAGCTGTTGTTGGTAAACGTGAGTCCTTTTTTTGTAACCTTTTTTCTGTTAAATGTAGTTCGGTTGAAATTGCCTCGGAGTAATAGGCGATAGCTCTCGCGCTCTGTTGTCTACTTTCGTCGTGGCCAAACGCTCTGTTTGTATGTTTTCATATCCCGTTTCTATTTCCGTGATAGAAATTATACATAGTGAAAGCCGCATACTTTATCCTTGCTTTGTACACAACCATCTTCTCCAAAGAATACTGTTCAAGAATTCATCTAAAGTTCCCAAGGAGGTGTCTAGATGAGCAATTATTCCCTAAATCATTACTGCCATTCCACTTCAGAACGTTCGGCGAAGAATCTTTCACGAATCCATAACCCTCCTATCGAAAAAAACTTGTAGAAATCACGAAGAAATAAAAAAAATTCTCCAAAGAACTATTCCGGCCCAGTTGTGCTTTTCACCGTTCAGTGCTGACTGGAAGGCTTCATTATTGGAAGAAAATATACTGCGATCTAGGAAGGAAGACGAAATTAAATAGAAAACCGGAAAAACCCAGTGAGGGTAAAGAGCGACTTGGAGAAAAAGACAAGTAAAATTGTCAGCGGAAAGTAACATTTAACATTCGCTAATTTATCTCTGCTTTGCCTAGAGCGTCTTCTCGCTTTTACTTTGAAAAATTGAATGACCTTCAAATCGGCTTTTCATATTGTTAAAGTACTTGCGTACTCATCACAAAAATTTACAAGATTAATTTACCTAAACGATTTAGGAATGCGTTGACTGACCTGAGAAGTGATAAAAGGCCGATAACTCAAATACCTTAGTAATAATGGATAAGGTAACCAATGTCTCAAAAATGGAAGATTTATTAAGAGAGAGCAGTACTTAAAATAATAAACTGAAGAAGAACCCACTTGATCAAGTAATTAAATCATTCACTAGTAGTTCGAAAAGAATTACTCAGTTACACTAACCCTCCATCCTCTCCATTTTTATTCGGCTTGGTTACAACGCATTAAGAAAATATTCCGTTGAGATCTATAATTACCTCTGCAGGATGCATAAACTCTCAGAAAATGTTACAAATTGCTGTCGCCATTGTTAGGAACTATGGCAGGCGCCCATTTGACTAATTTAATAGAAAAAATAACAGTATCTCGATCGACCCTGACTCCCGATGAGTGAGTTTTAATGTTTGTTCCTTGCTGACAATAGTGAGTATGGAATCCGTATGAAAAATATACAGTTATATATTTGTGGTCGTAAGATCGTTTGTAATGGAAATTTCTATAAAAAAAAGGGGTCGGTATGGACACTGGTAAACCTCTGTCACTAGTTCTCTCAAATTATTGTACAGCATTAAAAAAAAATATTCTTAAGATTATTCCAATATATGTACCAATGATTTCTGTGTGTAGATACTTTGGCTATTATACCTAAGGATGTAGATGTAAATGACCGCTTGGAAAATATTAATGAACAAATTCTTTCTGTCAAACTCACGTTCGAAATAGAAAAAAGTGTTGTTTGCCCTTTTTGGACATTGTTCTCCAATGAGAATATTTTCAGTAAAAATCTAATATATATAAATAGAAAAACAACAAATAATTTGGCTTATATACATTATTTTTCAGGAGTTAATTTGAATATGAAAATCTCAGTCTAGTCTTCAGAATTCCGCCAGCTTACATTTATCAATTGTGAATTCCTGAATAGCGAACTGCAGAACATTAGAAAAATAGGTAGATTTTCCTGTTATCCAACTCATATTTTGGATACTTGCTACAATAAAGTTGTGAAGACACTCTATAACGAAAGTGACAGGAAGATGAAATTACCTAAGAACATACACTGTTTACCTTATTTCATCAGATTTGAGTCAACAAAATCAACACGGGAAATATTCACTATAAATGTATTCTTTTCATGAAATAACATTACAAAAAGCCATGGTTACAAGAAGTTGTCTTCGACATAGTAGCTACATTTTTTTGTAAAATCCCGTGTGGGGACTGTGCTTCATTTTATTCTGGCCAGACAAGTAAGGAATTAAAGGTCAGAGTAAATCAATATAAGTATGCAATTGGAACTGTCCAAAAGAATAATATTCTTTTTGTGTACCTAAGTGATTTTTACTTTGGACTGATTGTTCCTAGTAAAACATGATTAAAAGCAGTAAACGTAATATGTCCAGAAACTTCCATGAATCTGCATTAATATAACTAACAAAGGAATACAATTTTAATTTAAGCCCAGGGACATAAACTTAGTACCTTATTCTGCAAAAGATGTTCGAAGGAGATTTGAAAGAGAAACCAAACATTTTCTGAAACCTAGGTTCATATTAGCCCATTGCCCATCCTTGCTCTCTTTAA
The DNA here is from genome assembly GCA_039081455.1 of Macrobrachium rosenbergii. Taxonomy (NCBI): domain Eukaryota; kingdom Metazoa; phylum Arthropoda; class Malacostraca; order Decapoda; family Palaemonidae; genus Macrobrachium; species Macrobrachium rosenbergii. Next base: position 3,251,025 of record JANJGK010000014.1, read on the forward strand.
GTAACTGAGTCAATCTTCGACAGCTGTTCCGCAGCTGAGGATGCAGTCCAAATTTAATGAACTCTGCAAGCATTAAAATAGTTATATATCCCGCTAAGTTTAGCTGTTGTCTTCAAACCAGTCTTTTTTGTAAAACTTTTTGGAAACTTTTGTAAACTTAATAAGTAATTTGCTTAAAAAGTCTCAAAGTAAAAGGCGAAAGATCTCGCACTCTTCTGTTAAACTTTCCTTGCGTCTAAAAACTCTGTTTATATTTTATATCATGCTATTCCCATTACGAAAGTTTTACGTACTCTCAGAGACACACTTACACAAAAAGACACAGGCACACGCACATATAATATATATATATATATATATATATATATATATATATATATATATATATATATATATATATATATATATATAAATATATATATATATATATATATATATATATATATATATATATATATATATATATATATATATATATATATATATATATATATATATATATATATATATATATACATATATAGTTATATACTGTATATATGGTGAAGAGGATGACGAATACTCCAGAAAGCATCTTTCTCTTTACTGGCCAGCGATCTGGGTTTATCCCATTTCCAAGGCTAAAGTTACATAAAAACAGTATCAATAAAACTCAGTTATGAAAAACTTGTACGGAATAATCAGAAATCACTTAAGAATACTATATAACGTAAATATTTAAAATGACAAAAAACGAATCAAAATATAGATTATTAAAAGCCTTATCAGTTAAAAGACTTTGGAAACTAACAAATAAAATGAGACCAGCTTAAAAAACCAACCTTTCAGCTCAAGTTAAAAACACTGAGTGATCCTTGGACACAAAAAATGGTTGGAGCAAAAGTTTATTAGTAACCAGTTTAAGCGATATGAAGGGCCACAGAGGATATTTGGTAAACTCAGTAACCAAATATCCTCTGTCTCTTCACATCACTTAAACCGGTTACTACTTAATTTTTGCTCCAACTATTTGTGTGCCCAAGAGTCATTCATTGTTTTTACCTTTAGCTGAGAGGTTGGTCTCCTTAGTTGGTCTGATTTTATTTTTTAGTCTTCAGCTTTTTATTTTAACTAATAATAATTTAATGAATTATATAGGTCTTGAATTTTGTATGGTGTAATTCTAAATATTTTAGTGTTCTTATGTGTTCTCTGGTTATGTCGTACAAATTTTATATTACTGAGTTTCATGGTGGCTACTTTGCATGTAATTTTGTTGTTGAAAATGGGACGAATCCCGAAACATTGGCTAGTAAAGAGAAAGATGCTTTTCGGACTATTTATCGTCCTTTTCAGTTTTCACACACATACACACACACACACACACACACACATATATATATATATATATATATATATATATATATATATATGTATATATATATATATATATATATATATATATATATATATATATATATATATATATATATATATATATATATATATATATATATATATATATATATATATATATATATATATATATATATATATATATATATATATATATTGTCACGAAGTGCTCCAAGTACCTGGTTATTACATTTACTAACCATAGAATTCAAAACTTACCTCACTTACAGCCAGATACCTGAACTCTCGTAACAAACAAACAAAAAAATATGACTGAATACTCTAAAGGCAACGGTGATCCCTTAAAAAAGTTTATCAACAATGTGAGGTATCAATATTTTAAACAAGAAATATACTAAAGTAAAAGGGCATCACTCTTAAGCATTGAATGACTGTAACTTTTCCTCCGCGATTTGAGTCACTTCAACAAAAACTGAAGGAACAAAACTTTATCTCTGTAGTTTATTCACAAAGTTATTTCTACCACTGGTGGTCAATAAATGAAACACTATTTATGAACTTTAAATGCAAAAGTTTATTCTTAATTCAAAATTAATAAATCAAGATTCACACTTTTTACTTTGAAGAAAAAGTACTGTTACTTTGAAACAAACTTAATTAAGTCTTGAATCAAAGTTATGAAACAAAATTAAATCACCAAAGCAAAAGTTAAACCATTAAGAAATACTAAGATGTGAAAGAAAACTAAGTAAATAATTTGAAAACACAATAAGAATATACAAACACACAAAACTGGAAACTGTAAAATCAAAACTCTTATTATACCACGGCATAAATTGTAATAAAAACCGCCACTATACCTTTCACAGCTTTCACAAGGTTTCACCAGCTGCAGGTGCTTTTCACTAAACACACTTTTCTGATAGGCTGTTATAATGTCTATACAGATTTCACTATCAACTAATAGTGACCAATATAAAAACAATTTGCATTACTTTAAAATTACAAACACTGAATTCTGTGAGAGAGAGAGAGAGAGAGAGAGAGAGAGAGAGAGAGAGAGAGAGAGAGAGAGAGAGAGAACTGGCACAAAAGTTCTCTATAATCAGAATGACAAATTTTTCGGTCTCCAGTCAAAAGCAAGATTCAACAGAAGGTTCTAGACTCCCTGTGACATGTTCACTGGATGACGTAATTATAAAGTCCAAACATTTCTTTACAAGAACTCAAAGGTGAACGCTATGTGATTAGTATCTTTGATGGCGTAATTTCCACATGCTCTCCCTCTCTCTGAGACAAAACACGATTGCGCAATACTCTCCATCCACTCTCGTGATTTTAAGACAGAATGATGCATGTTCAGAAGCTCGCAAGACTATGGGATCATTCAACTTGTGACTCTAACAAGAGAATGCTTGATTGACCAAGCGCCCTTCTCTTGTTTCGTCTGTCTATGTGACCTATCACTTGAATGAAATACAAAAGAGACTCCGCGACCACCCCATCACATGATACAGTCATAATAAAAGTACATGATGTAATCTCTGAATCACACTATTAAGTCACTTGAAAATTCTAAATTACGCTACTATTTCATTTGAAAACCAACAGACACGTATAAGCTAATACTAACAATATTTCTACATAATTATTATTATTACACAGAATACATGATAATTAGAACAGTAAATATAATAACAATCTGGAAAGATATGTCATCAACATATTCTATACATAAGATTTCCACCCACCCCCACCCCCCATCCCCCTCTCCCCGAAGAAGATTGTTTATCCTGGGTTTGAGTCCAACGATTCACAGCAGGATAAATAACCTGCAACTACATTGTTTTTTTCCTGAAATATGTTTCACTTTTACAATACTTGGCTGCAAGCACAATGACCACTTTGTTAATCTTTGATTATGATTTTTCACCTTGTTTATGAAGGTGATTGGATTATGATAAGATAACACAAAAATATCTTAATTTTCAGGTCTGTTCACATACACTTCAAACATTTCCAGTGCTGATATTAATGCTAATGTTTCTTTTTCTATTGTTGAATACATTTTTGATGCTTTTTTCAGTTTTGAAGACATAAAACAAACAGGATGTAAAATAGCACTATCATCTTGAAGTAGAACAGCTCCGATTCCACAGTTGGAGGCATCAACTTGTAATACAAACTTCTTATTGAAGTCTGGTACTTGAAGTACTGGTCTTGATGTTAAAATGGCTTTTACCTTCTCAAATGATGCTTGATATTCTGGAGTCCAAACAAACTTTGTTTTGGGACTAGTCAAATCAGTCAAGGGAGCTACTACAACTGAGAAATTTGGAAGAATCAGCGATAAAATCCAGCCATGCCCAAAAATCTTTGCAGCTGTTTCCAGGTAGTAGGGGTGTTGCCTTACGGATACCTTCTACATTAGCAGTTGCAGAAGCGAGAAGTCATTTTTCCAACTTCAAATTCCAGATACTGAACAGCTGCCTTTCCAAACTCACTCTTTTCCAGGTTGACTGATAGTCCTGTTTCCCGTAGTTTCCTTAAAACTTTTCTTGAAATCATCAGATGCTCTTCCCATGTTGTAGTGTAAATCACTGTGTCATCCAGGTATACACCCACTTCTTCTATGGAATGTTGCAGGTGCATTCATCAAACCAAAAAAGCAAAACAATGTTCTGATACAATCCAAAAGGAGTGATGAAAGCTGACAGTAATTTAGCAAGGGAACATGATAATACCCCTCTAACAAGTCTATCTTGGAAACAAAATTGGCTTGTTCAGTATTATCAAGCAACTGATCTATAAGAGGCAATGGATAAGTGTCAGCCACACTGATGGAATTCAATTTCCTATAATCAGTACACATCCTAAATGAATCATCTGGTTTCTTCACCAACACACATGGAGACTTGTAATGACTTGAACTGGGTTCTGCTTAGCCATGTTTTAACAAACACTCAACTTCTTTCTTCAAAACATCTCTGTGGGAAGGTGATAGGCAGTATGCTCTCTGTTTAGAAGGTTTTTCGTCTTGTCTTATCTTTATCTCATGCTTTATCAGATTGGTACGCCTAGGTACATCTGCAAATTTTTCTGGGAAGCTTATAATTATTTCACTTTATACGAGTACACCACTTTGCTCAATACTCAGATGTTTTAATTTATCCTCCAAATTTCGCAATATGGAAGAATTATTCATCTTGTTTTCAGCCCCCAGTTCGTAGCCATCATTGTCCTCTGTGGATGAAGTTGTCTGTGTTACTGAAACTGTTTCAGTTCTAGTTTCTGAGAAGTAAGGCTTCAAAAGATTTACATGCATCTTCCTCTGTCGTTTCCTTCTTCCTGGTGTTTCAATCACATAAGTTTGATCACTTAACTTTTCTATTATCTTATTAGGACCTTGAAATTTATTGGTAAGAGGAAATCTTTTCACTGGTAAGAACACTAGAACTTGCTGAACTATGCTAAAACTTTTTAGTTTAGTTTTAACATCATATCTTCTTATCATTTTCTCTTGACTTACTTTCAGATTTTCTAAAGAGAATTTTCTAATTTCTCTCAGCCTTTTCCTCAAGTTCATCACATATTCTCCTTGGATTTCCCCTAGATTTTCTTCCCAATTTTCTGAAAGAATCTTCAATGGGCCTCTTACTTCTCGACCAAAAATCATCTCATTAGGTGAACATCCCATGCTTTCTTGATAAGCATTCCTAACTTCAAACAACATTAAGAGTAAACCAGCATCCCATATTCTTCCTGACTCAGGACAGTACTTTGTTAACATGCTTTTCAATGTCTGGTGGAACCTTTCAAGGATCCCTGACTCACTGGATGTTGTTTTACCCCTAACAAGTTCATCACATCCTGGAACAATTTAGGAGTAAAGTTCGTTCTTCTATCACTGCACAATTTCTGGTATTCCTAACTTTGAGAAAAACTCCACCAACTTCTTGGCGATTATCTTAGCACTTATACTTCTAACAAGAATTGCTTCAGGATAATGTGTCACGGGACACATTAAGCTTAACACATATGCATTTCCTTTCTTTGTTTTCGGAGGCGGCCCTACTACGTCTATAATCACCTTGCTGAAGGGTTCTCTAACTTCTATGGGTTATAGATGGGCTCTCTGAATGGTTTCATTCAGTTTTCCAGCTCCCTGAGGTGTGACATTCTCGACAAAACCTGCTTACGTTCTTTGTGAAGTCCAAGCCAGAAAAATACTTCATAATCTTCTCAACAGTCTTCCTGATTCCCATATGTCTAGAATCGTTTGCCACTGCTATCACTTGCTTCCTCAATGGATAGGGAATAAAAATTTGATGATATTCGCACCATTCAGCATTTCCTGGTAAATCTGCAAGTCTATGTTTCCTCGTCGAGAAACCTTCAGATAAAGATGTATCCTTCTTCTGCAGTTGTATTAGCTTCTTTCTAGTCACTTGACCAACTTCAAGGGCTGAACTCTCGACTTCTATTAACTCAGCTACTGCAGTTTCATACTATCTTCAGGAACACTCTGACTACTCTCAGTCTTTTTAAGAACAACAGGTTCTTTTTCTTCTTGGGAAATCTCTTCTTTGTTAGCACTAGAGGAAACTTCACTTTCCTGGAACAGCTCTTCTAAGCTCAAAGATCATTCACTTCCTCCTTCTTGTGTGTATAAATCCTCAGTTTCTTCACTAGCAGGCATAGTTCTCTTCATACTCCTGGTAGTGACACAACTTGGAAACAGGTGGGAGTTATTCTTCTCTAAATCTACTGTCTGTAACTTATAGGACAAGGAACGAAGGGTACACCACCAACTTCATTACCCAACAAAACTTGTACACCTTCAACAGCCAGTGAGTCCTTTACAACAAGATCAATATTCCCTGTCACCAATTCATATGACAGGTGCAAGCGGCATATAGAAGTTACTTCATCTCCTCCCATACCCTTCAAAATAATCGAATCCTGTGAGATTATTTTCCAAATGTGGGTGAGCACCACGAACTACCATGTTACGGTTACTCCCCGTATCACATAATAGCTTGACTGCTACCTGCACACTCCCTCCTTGAATTGGCAGTGTACAGTTACCTCAAAATATTCCTTTACCCCATACCCTTATGTTTTAAGAAAATAGTATGGTAGCACCGCAATGAAAGCCTATTTCTCTTGTAACGACGGACGTGAATGGTCGAGCTATTGGTATGCCAATGCTCATATTTTCTAAACACTACTACAGGTAATATGTTAATGATATACGAATAACAGTTCACATTACAAGTGAAATAAGTTGTTGTTAAATAAATAGAAAAACAGCATAGTAACAGAGTAATAAAAATAGCGATGGTAAAAATCATATTCAGTCCTGATTAATCATACATCGTCAACCACCGTTACATTCAGGTGTGGCAGGCGTTTGCTGAAGTCCAACTTTAGTTCATAGTAGATACTTGGGGTCAATTTCAGAACATAATTATTTGAATGGAAATACGCTTTCGATTTACATAAACCATCAGTTTTATAAAGCAAATTTCGAGACCTATAAATATAATTTCATAAAGACAATTATGATAGCATTATTAAATAATACTATACAGACCTTTTATAACACCTTGATAATGACAACCATGTGATTATATAATAAGTCCGATATCGTTGAGGTTGTGTCTTCGTCAACACTTATAGCAATAAGGTGAGGGTGTGAAACAAGTTACTGAAGTCAAACTAACTGTTTCATACATCTCGTTCAATATTTAAAATTACCCCAGCATGTGACCTAACAAAACTTCAATTAGATATCGTCAATCGTACTTTCACTTTTATGAAAGTAAATTCCATGATGATCATTCGCAGAATAGTAAGTATGAGTTCATGCCAGTGGTAGTTCGAGAATTTATCGGTTGTCAAAGACCCACTTAATTAATTAACAACGGAATTACCCTGAGTACTTCGTAAGATATTTCACTTTTAATACTGAATATTTGTATAGATAAAATAATTAGCAATTTGACCTTGCAACTAGATGAACCATAGATGGGTAGGTACATAGAGATAAAGAGATGGAATGAATTGCTTTAAGTAGTCGTCAGGTTTGTTTATTTTTTTTACCTTTAACTTAAGTTACTAAATTTTCCCCTCAGTTGAGCTAGTCTTTGGTCATAATCATTGGTGAAAAATAAAATGCCCAAGCCTTTTATAATTATATAATTAAGAATTTTCTTTATTAGAATCAGCTGGATTCATCGATGGATTTATATTAAATATCTGAAAACTATGTATTACACATTTGTGATATTCAGTGTTTAATCACAATCATAATTTCATATTAGCGTTTTGTTTTAGTACTCAAGCCATACAGATTGATTGAAGCTATATTTTTTTCCAATTTCTATTCTCATAACGTTCCTTACATTTGTGGTCAAGGCTTAGTGAAATCACTATGGAAATAAATCTTTTTATTTCTATTTATACGATGTTGAATTGTAAAAAAGAAAAGTAAAACAAGATCGTATTTGAAACATTAATATTTTGTCCACCAACCATTATGTGCAATGACATCTTGCAATCTGCTTTGCACTGACGAGGCGTGGTCATAAACAACTTGTGGGTTAAGGCGGAACAGTTCCCAATCGTTGAGAGCATGCTGGAAAAGCCTGGTGGTTACGCTCCTGACCCTGCTCCTAGCTGTTGACGGTTTTCCCCCAGACATTTTCGATCGGGTTCAAGTAGCATGCTTTGCTCGCCCAGGGAGGGAGAACAGGGTCACGCTGTTCATCAAACCATGCTCGGACAATCCTCACAGTATGGATGGAACAGTTATCCTAAAAGAAATAATATAACTGGTTAACCCAATTGTTAGAACAAGGTGGAAGGAGAAAAATTTATATTTTCAATATAAATGACGACACAATCATGCAGTTTACTCCTGCAAAAGGAGTCACAGTAATAATTAATAAAAGGGCTTGAGTAGTAAAAGAGGAGGAGACTTGGGAGTTGTGTGTTTATAAGAATATTTGGTATACTTTTTATGAAGAGGCAAAAGAGACCGTATAACAATTTCGCTGGCTTTTTTTGGCCTCTCTAGATGCACCGGGGAATGTAGATCAATAATGTTGATGTTATATCCTTTTGCAGTTAGAAAACCAATAAATCCAAGACAGAAGTCTTAATTAGTAATTTGAAACTACTTTATAACCAATATCAGCAATGAGTTGATACTATGTCAATTGTCAAGAAAGGGCGTCCATATATGAAATAAGAAAAACAATGCATATACCTGCATGAAAATGATCTGCTCAGAATAGGGAAGAGAATAGCGTGAACGGATGGAACCATCGCTTCCTCCAAAATTTCTAGATACTGTTTAGCGTTGAACCTCCCACTGATCTCGGCCAATTCACCAATGCCATGCAGGTGTATCCAGCCCCAAGCGTTGCAGGTGGTATGGCCGCTTCTGGCCACTTGATAAATATTCTGGTTGTCGTATCTAGTGTTACCACGCCTCCAGCAATGCAGACGACCATGCGTGTTAGAAGCAAAGGTCTTTTCGTCACTGAAAATTACTCTGCCCCAGAAGTCTAACCCCTCTTCCAGCTTCCAAATAACGTTGAGCAAACTCCAACCGTGCCACTTTATGCCGATCCTCCAGCTTTTGTTTCCCTGCTGGAGTCCTATGGAGGATACCGTCTGCGTGGAGCCTATTTATTATCGTTCCTGCCGAAGCATGCAAGTTCAGTGTGCCCCTTATGGCAACTGCATTTGTAAATGGGCTTTGTGTGGCTACTTCTGTAATCGCCATGTCTTCTTCTAGGAGTCGTTTTTCTTGGCCTACCAGCTCTTGGCCTGTCATTGAGGTTTCCATACTCCTCCCATTTTCGACACCAAAGTCGAACTGTTGGCAATGAAATTCCCAATTGTCTTGCAATACGCGTGTACGACGTGCTAGAGTCTCTCATGCCTACAATTCTGCTCCTATTGCTGATTCTTTACTGATTATGATCCATTGTCAACTCCAGTCAGTAAACCGCTACTTGAGAGAATGACATATTGGGCTAACAGTGGTGACGACATCACTTACTGTCCCCCCCCCCCACACACACACTCTCTCTCTCTCTCTCTCTAAGTTATACAACTTTAATCAGGTCCCTGTTGTCATTATCAAGGTATTATAAAAGGTCTATATAGTATTGTTTAATAATACCAAAGAAAATTGCAGAAAATAAACCCAACCATAGTTCAGCCTCTCTCTCTCATCATATCTTAATGGCTGAATTTATCGGTGTGAACCATATCTACCACTGATATAAAGAACATCAGGGTGTTAAGGTGTGTTGTTACTTGGATGACTTGAGTTCAATTACCACCCAGAGAAATTTCCATCTAGGCTACTCTGGTGAGACGTGGCTCGAAAAAAGAAAAAAATGAGTGGTTCACCAGATATATTTGTTCCTTTATACATTGGGTTGTCTATTTTTCACCAAACCTTCCGTATCATAACCTGTCAATGGCTGTCATAATTGTCTTTATAAAATTATATTTATAGGTCTTGAAATTTGCTCTTTATAATCTCATTACTTAATAAATTGATGGGTTATGTAAATCGAAAGCGTTTTTCCATTCAAATAATTATGTTCTGAAATTGACCCCAAGTATCTATTATGAACTAAAGTTGGACTACAGAAAGCGCCTGCCACACCTGAATGTAACGGAGGTTGACGATGTATGATTAATCAGGACTGAATATGATTTTTACCATTGCTATTTTTATTACTGTACTCTGTTACTATACTGTTTTTCTGTTTATTTAACAACGACTTATTTCACTTGTAATGTGAGCTATTATTCGTACATCATTAACATATTACCTGCAGTAGTGTTTAGAAAATATGAGCATTGGCATCCAATAGCTCGACCATTCACGTCCGTTGTTACAAGACAAATAGGCTTTCATTGCGGTGTTACCATACCATTTTCATAAAACATAAGAGGATGGGGTAAAGGAATACTTTGAGGCAACTGTACCTACATAGATATGTGGCTTAAAAGCCCCCAAGCTGCTCAGCCACTCACTCTCAGTCTTTCCTACAGTCTCAATCTTCCCCACACTGCTCTTCTTAGTTTGTTTCACCTGGTTACCTTTGACCTCTTAATCAACTGGTTTGGCCTGTTGTTGTGTCTGAAAACACTCCCGACTATAGTGTCCTGTTCTTCCACATTTAAAGCAGACGACACGAGTCTTCTGTATCTGTCTTGAGAAACTGGATGATGAGAATTTAACATTTGATTGCTGAGGGGTATCACCTTGCATTGTACTGGTATTACTGCTAGGATTTCCTCTGAACTTGTTCCTGTAATTTGGTTGAGACCTAATACCTGTACGTTGTTGGTTCCTTTCATCATTATACTTGACATTATAACTGCGTTTACCACTGATTATATTGTAATCTTCACTCAGTGTAGCAGCTTTGTCAAGTTTCTTAACCATTCCCTCTCTCAAACAGGCACTTATTTGATTAGGAATCCCTCTAAGAAATTGGTCTAGCACTACCAGCTCTTCAAGTTCATCCACAGATTTAACTTTAATAGCTTCCAACCATCTTCACTTTGTAGGCATAATCCAAGAAAATTATCTTTTCATCCTTTCTCAATTATCTGAGTCTTTCATTATAATATTCAGAGGTCATCTGGTAAACTTGAGCACATTGTGTTTTTGTACCTTGTAATCTTTACACTGATCAGCTGATAAGGATAAATAGGCACTTCTCCATTTTCTATGAGTACACTCTGTAATGAGAACGACCATTTATCTTCTGACCATCCCATACCTGAAGCCACTTTTTCAAAGTGATCAAAAAACTCATCCAGAGCTTCCTCTGTAAATTTTAGAATTAACTTCTGTACTCTTACCACATCAAATACGGGCTCTTTATTACCTTGGTTAGGGTTAGACAGTGTCACAGGTAAAGTGGATCTAGCTTTTATTAATTCCATCTCCCGTTCATGTCTTGCTCTTTCTTCTTCTACTGCTTTTTCTTCTTCCCTTTCATTACTGTCTCTTTTCTCTCTGTACTATCTTTCTCTTTCTGCCTGTCTTCTCTCTCTTTCTGCCTGTATTTTCAACGGTGTGATAAAAAATTTCATAATAAGAGCTGCGTGTTCCAAACGTACCAACGAACTATCATGGCGGAGGTGTGTCATTGCCGAGGCTAAGTACAATTTCCCCGCTCACGACGGGAAGAAACAGTAGAGCAGACTCGGTAATGACTTATACCTCTCTTGGTGGCGTAGTGGTAACGTCCACTGGAGTCGCTGAATAGGCCCATGTCAAGGGTTCGTGTCCCGATGGGTTCCAATTCATTTATCACTTATATAAATTCCCTGTCGGTGATAATTCTCCTTCAGAGATATTCCTGAGGTAGCGTGAATTTGATATTAAGCGACATTTGTAGCTTCATGATTGTATATAAATCACGGTGTGATAAAAAATTTCATAATAAGAGCTGCGTGTTCCAAACGTACCAACGAACTATCATGGCGGAGGTGGGTCATTGCCGAGGCTAAGTACAATTTCCCCGCTCACGACGGGAAAAAACAGTAGAGCAGACTCGGTAATGACTTATACCTCTCTTGATGGCGTAGTGGTAATGTCCACTGGAGTCGCTGAATAGGCCCATGTCAAGGGTTCGTGTCCCGATGGGTTCCAATTCATTTATCACTTATATAAATTCCCCTTCGGTGATAATTCTCCTTCGGAGATATTCCTGAGGTAGCGTGAATTTGATATTAAGCGACATTTGTAGCTTCATGATTGTATATAAATCACGGTGTGATAAAAAATTTCATAATAAGAGCTGCGTGTTCCAAACGTACCAACGAACTATCATGGCGGAGGTGGGTCATTGCCGAGGCTAAGTACAATTTCCCCGCTCACGACGGGAAAAAACAGTAGAGCAGACTCGGTAATGACTTATACCTCTCTTGATGGCGTAGTGGTAATGTCCACTGGAGTCGCTGAATAGGCCCATGTCAAGGGTTCGTGTCCCGATGGGTTCCAGTTCATTTATCACTTATATAAATTCCCCTTCGGTGATAATTCTCCTTCGGAGATATTCCTGAGGTAGCGTGAATTTAATATTAAGCGACATTTGAAGCTTCATGATTGTATATATATATATAAATATATATATATATATATATATATATATATATATATATATATATATATATATATATATATATATATATATATATATATATATATATATATATATATATATATATATATATATATATATATATAAAATTCTAATAGCCACAATGCCCTCTTAACTTCTCGAATTCTTCGCGCTTTTTTGGATATGCTTGTAACTACGAAGCTGTAACATCCAAACACAAGAAATTGAAGAGACTTGTGATTTGCCGGTCACGGGAGACGAACCCGGGTCACCTTAACCATAAGGAGATCACGTTGCCGACCTGACCACGAGAAGGATAAAAGTCTATTACCTCTCTTACATACATACATATAGCTGTCGTTTTCAGATATATTTATTAAAGCTGGAATAGACCCATCCTCACCATCGTAGCCAAGTGGGCAATGGTTTTTATTGCTTTTTAGGCTGAAATGTATATGTAGAATCTACTGGTCACTTTTATCAGACACATATGTAATTCTAATAGCCACAATGTCCTTTTAACTTCCCGAATTCTTCGCGCTTTTTTGGATATGCTTGTAACTACGAAGCCGTAACATCCAAACACAAGAAATTGAAGGGACTTGTGATTTGCCGGTCGCGGGAGACGAACCTGGGTCACCTTAACCACAAGGAGGTCAAGTTGCCGACCTGACCACGAGAAGGATAAAAGTCTATTACCTCTCTTACATACATATAGCTGTCGTTTTCAGATATATTTATTAGAGCTGGAATAGACCCATCCTCACCATCGTAGCCAAGTGGGCAATGGTTTTTATTGCTTTTTAGCCTGAAATATATATGTAGAATCTACTGGTCACTTTTACCAGACACATATGTAATTCTAATAGCCACAATGCCCTCTTAACTTCCCGAATTCTTCGTGCTTTTTTGGATATGCTTGTAACTACAAAGCCGTAACATCCAAACACAAGAAATTGAAGAGGACTGAGCCGGTCTTTGACTCTGCTTTCGTCCAGCGTTGTTTACAAGTATACTTGCCCGAGATGTGATCACGGGATATACGTGGGATGCACGAGGAGGCTGTTGAAGGTCCGCATAGATTCCCACAGGGCCATAAGTCACAGAACAGGTAGCAGGTTATCTAATCCTGAGCAATCAAATATACGAAATCATTCAAAATTATGTAACACTTATATTGACAGCAATGATTTTTCCATCTTAGGTCAAGTGCAGAACAACAACGACTTAACCATCCTAGAATCCATAATTATCAAGAAGACTGTACTGTCGTTAAGTACTCAATCGTCCTCAGTGAAATTGTTTATCGCCTAGTTTGGGCAACTGGTTTTCCTCACTCTGTTTTTATTTATTTATGTTAATCTTGCTCTTTCTTTCATATAGGTAGGTTGTTTTAAGATTTTAGTGAACTCCTTTTACTTATTATTGACTTGTCTTGGAATGAGGTGTTTTTTTTAAATATTTTTACTACATAAAGAGCTGTTGCCATTGCATTAATTTGGTACTGATGTTCGTAAATTATATTATATTTTATGGCCTTGAAAATGCTACTTGGAAATAAACTGTAGATGATTAGGATGCCTTTCCCTACTGCCTCCTTCGTGATGTATACTTCGAGCCTCAGCTCCGGCCCTTATGTGTGTGTATATATATATATATATATATATATATATATATATATATATATATATATATATATATATATATATATATATATATATTTATATATATATATATATATATATATATATATATATATATATATATATATATATATATATATATATATATATATATATATGTTATAATAATTTACAAGAAGTCACTGCACAGCGCACCTCCCCCCCCCACACCTAATATACCCTTTGTTTATTGAGAACCGCATGGCCGATCGTATTTGACCTAGAAATCAGAGTACGGTTATCAATATTTCGATCTGTCCTTTTTACCTGGAACAGATATTGAGATGACACGGATAAAAAGGGGAAGGAGAGGAGACTTAATGCCACTCCCTTAAACAGCTTAGCTCAACTAAGCTACTTAAAACAACCTTTCTAAAGATAAATTAAGCTGCCTGGATTGTCTGTATCAGCAAGAAACCTGGGAAGAGGCCACTGATCGCTGACTACCTGGCAAGTGACACATCGTTTGCACACGGCTCCTACCCCTGGCCGCGTGCCTTAAAAGGAAGAGACAGCAGTAGGCTGTATGCAGTTAGTAGTGAGTCTTGTGAGGAGTCATAGGGGACAGCCATACATGTGGGCGGGTGATGCAGTTTGCTGAGAGACCATTCATTCTCCCTGTCCGACTCCAGAATTCCAGTCATCCTCGAGGGCACCGCCATACGTGTGATCGTCCCTCATCATTCTTCACCAGAGACCCGCTTCCCATAAGGTAAAGTGCGAGTGAAGACTTTTCAGTCACGACCGTTTGCCCTTTAGAAAGTTTGGAGTACCAGCATTTCACTTCTGTACTTGTGCCGGTTTATGCAGTGCCATTTCCAATGTCCTGTGTTCGAGTGTTAAGTGGTCATTCATTCCTCTAGTCTTTGGCACCCTCAGCGTAAACTCAAGTCATATTCAGCGTTATATTGTCCCTTTACTGGCGTGTAATGTATAAATCTCTCTTGCAGAGGGACCTATTCGCAGTGGACTCCTCTTGGACTGTGCCTTGCCTTTAGTCAAGACTCCAGTAGAAGGATCTTTAGGCGTTTCAAGCCTTTTATCAATTTACTTATTCATTTTCCCTTCAAATGCTTTCTTTTGTAAATATAATTCTTTAATTTATCTCAAGTGTTTACGTAACATTTCCTTATGTAGAGCCCTCAGCTCCTAAATTCTCCCCTTTTTCTTATTTTTTTTACGATTTCCCTTTGCTCAAGTCAGAACTCCAAGGCCAGTTAAGTAAAGTTTCCGTTGCCACCCTGTAGAAATACCATAAACCCAGGGAAATACGTAAAAATGGCGACCTGGCCTTAGATCTCGTTTAGCAGTTGCATTTTCCCCTCTATCATTGCTTTATTGCATTTGCAACTTGCCAAATCAGCAATTAGCAAAGCTAAGCTGGGTGCGAGACAAACTCCGAACCTGTTACCAAGAGCACAGACCAAGAGCGTTTCATGTAAGTAATGTGTTTATCTTAGCAAAATTTTTTTACAATTGTGACTGTTCCAGGGAATCAGGAATAGGGATGCATGTATTCACTAAGAGAAGAGAACCGCCGTATTAGATTCATTAATGCATACCATTCAGGATAGGTAGTTAGGAAATAACCAGTGGTAACCATTCTTTGCTTTGGGGAATAGTGCGAAATTCCTCTGTGTTAAAATCTTTGCCATATTATTTTGCTTCGAGAAATAGTACGAAATTCCTCTGTGATAAATTTTACTTCGCATTTCAGATTAGCGAATTATTTAGGCGCGAATAAATTCCCACGTGGGAGAAGACGAGATCAGCTTGCATTGCTGAAATACTTCTCTCAGTTTAGTTAAAACTCGAATTAGGTGTTAGGAAAGTGAAATTGGAACTCCGGAACTCCGCTTCTAGGGAAAATTACTATATCATTTTTACTGTTATCCTCTCGTCCCAGATGGTCTATAAATAGATGGGTTCATTCACACAGAATCTAAAAATAACTCCGGCGAGGGTCAGACGACCTTTCACCTCCCCCGCCCCCTGCCTGCGTGTGTACCCTCTTTTTCTCTCAGCAAAATTTTTTTTTAGTTTTATCCCGTTAGTAATTTCTAATTCCTACGCGAAAACCAAATTCCAAGTCCTAAGAGACTATTAAAAATTCTACGTCGTAAGAGGCGAGAATTTCTAATTCCTGCAGGAAACCCAAAATCAAGCCCTTTTGAGACATTGTATTAGTGTATATCACACACATCTAAAACCCTTACGGGACTGATCATTCTAGTTCATTAGAACAACGCATTAATTTCACGCTACAGCCGGCCAAGTCCCGAGCACGACATAAAATCCAGTTATGTCTTCCAAGATGCATATTAAAATTCGTTCACCACAAACAACCATGTGTTACTCAGACATATTAAACTTTAACAAAGTCTCCTCAGACTTATTGATCAACTGTCTTATTCAGACAGATCCATTCTCCTGCAGTCTGAACAATTGAGTGTTTCAGATTCATGCAACTGAGTCTTTTCAGACAACCTGAGTCTTCTCAGACATATTTGATTCGCTAGAGGGTCCAGTCCATATAACCATTATTTCAAGATGGCTAATACCAGAGCCCAGCAAAATGAGGACTTCAAATTCTACATGTCCGCTGGAAAGGACATGGGACTATCAGGGCAAGCTCTGAGAGACTGGGTTCAAGAGCGAGTGGACGGAGCCAAGGCGGAGAGGTAGAAAGAACTGGCAGAGAGAGAGAAAGAAAGAATTGCCCAAGAGAAAAGAGAAGAGTTAGAATGACAAGAGTGAGAAAAGGAGAGAATCACCCAGGAGAAAGAAAGAATTACCCAAGAGAAAAGAGAAGAGTTAAAATGTCAAGAGCGAGAGAAGAAAGAATTTCCCAAGAGGCAGAGAGGGAGAAAGAATGGGAAGAGAGAGAGAGAGAGAGAGAGAGAGAGAGAGAGAGAGAGAGAGAGAGAGAGAGAGAATTCCCCAAGAGAGAAGAGAGGAGAGAGAATGGATTGCCCAAGAGAGAAGAGAGGAGTTGGAACAGGAGGAGCGAGAGCGACAGCGCGCCCATGAGCGATATTAGAACGACAGAACGCCACCCCCTCCACCTGCGGTGGGAAATGAGTGCTCTCAGCCAACCTCACTCGTTCATGCCAAAAGGGACAGAGTCCGAACCTGAAGTATGGCTTGAAAGGGCCGATTGAGTCCTGGAGTGCTGCAACCTCTCCCCCGCGGAACTCTTAATTGTTCTCACTAAATTCCTGGGAGGGAAGGCACTCGTTACCTACCACGCCCTTTCGGCAGAGGATAGGGGAAACTGGGAAGCTGTATGCCAAGCGGTTACGAAGGCGTACGAGATTACCCCCGAGTGGTGGAGAAGACGTTGGAGAGAGCAGCCAAGAGAAGCAGGCCAGACTTGGTCTGATTGGGCGTACCATTCTGAGCGGGCGTTAGCCAAATGGCTCGAGTCCGAAGGATCCACTAGCTCCGCCGAGGTACTGGAAAAATTTAAACTTGAGCATTTCCTGCGCTACCCCGCTCCTGTCCTCGCCACTCGTGTAGTGGAAAAAGCAGCAACAACACTCACTGAGTGTTGCCGGATAGCAGACATGTGGGAGACTCACTACCCTTAGGAAGGATCCATGGGGCGGAAGATAAATCCCCCACCCCTACTCGAAGGATCAAATTCCCACAAGAATGGAAACTCGGGCAAGCCCCCTAACTTGCCATTATTGCAAGAAGACGGGGCATTCCTCTGAGCAGTGCCAAAACAAGAGAAGCAGGCCAGACTTGGTCTGATTGGGCGTACCATTCTGATCGGGTGTTAGCCAAATGGCTCGAGTCCGAAGGAGCCACTAGCTCCGCCAAGGTACTCGAAAAATTTAAACTTGAGCATTTCCTGTGCTACCCCACTCCTGTCCTCGCCACTCGTGTAGTGGAAAAAAGCCCCAACAACACTCACTGAGTGTTGCCGGATAGCAGACATGTGGGAGACTCACTACCCTCAGGAAGGATCCATGGGGCGGAAGATAAATCCCCCACCCCTACTCGAAGGATCAAATTCCCACAAGAATGGAAACTCGGGCAAGCCCCTAACTTGCCATTATTGCAAGAAGACGGGGCATTCCTCTGAGCAGTGCCAAAACAAGAGAAGCAGGCCAGACTTGGTCTGATTGGGCGTACCATTCTGAGCGGGCGTTAGCCAAATGGCTCGAGTCCGAAGGAGCCACTAGCTCCGCCGAGGTACTCGAAAAATTTAAACTTGAGCATTTCCTGCGCTACCCCGCTCCTGTCCTCGCCACTCGTGTAGTGGAAAAAGCCCCAACAACACTCACTGAGTGTTGCCGGATAGCAGACATGTGGGAGACTCACTACCCTCAGGAAGGATCCATGGGGCGGAAGATAAATCCCCCAACCCTACTCGAAGGATCAAATTCCCACAAGAATGGAAACTCGGGCAAGCCCCTAACTTGCCATTATTGCAAGAAGACGGGGCATTCCTCTGAGCAGTGCCAAAACAAGAAAACAGCGCCTCTTTCTCCCGGAAAACCACCCAATAACTCGTCTGCGCCCTCCACAGGGGCAGTTCAGAAAGACTTTAGCCAGACCTTTTGCACGGCGTGCAAGGTTTATGGCCATTCTCCTTCATGGGCGAAATGCCCTAACAATCATAAGTCAAATACTCCCTTCGTCGCCTTGGCCATCACGAATTCCAAGTCCTTGGGCCCTCCTGTTGAAGGCCCAATATATGTGGCCCCTCCCAGAGGGCAGCCACCCCCGTGCGCCGAGTCACGGCATTCGATGACTTGGGCGCGCAAATCTCCCTCATACGAAGGGACAGAGTTCCCTATGGAGCTATCGTCAATAGACGAAAACTCGTCACGATCGAGGGAGTAAATCAATTTAAAATGATACTCCCTACGGTCCAATTGAGAGTCACAAGACCTCATCAATCAAAAATTTGCAACATTGCAGTAGCAAGCCATCTCCCCAGAGGCTATGACGTCATCCTGGGATAGGACTTTCAGTCCCAACAGAAATAATGACAATCCAGGGGTCCACATTCCCCAACTCATTCTTCGGGCGCAAGTAATCCTCCCCCGCTTCTCCCTCAGTCAAGACTGGTGCCCCCTGGGTACCAGGAGGACGTGCCGTCCCTACCAGTGTCACCTGAGTACGATCTACAGTGGCCCCCTCGATCGGTTCCTGGTCCAATTCCAGTGCCCGGCCCTGCCTCAGTGCCAGCGCCAGGGCCCCAATCCGATCTCCCTCCCGGAGATGCCAAATTTCTGCCAGTGCCACTTGCATGCACCGAGCAGTGCCAAGCTCAGTACGTCCTGACCGACGAGAACAAGAAACCTCTGATAGTGCCTGACTCTGCCTTAGTGCCAGCACCAGAGCACAACCCCGATCTCCATTCAAGGGATCCAACTCAGGACCCCCCTCTCTTCTCCCGGCCTGGCACCACTACCAGCGTCAGTAAGAGAGACGGTTCCTCTTGTCAACAGCAGAAGCTCACCTAAAGGTGCGGCCTCACAACCCGTGCTTGGGCTGGTCATTGATACCTGTGAGTCGTCCACGGCCCTGCCGACCGTTACTGCTTTCTTGCTGCCAGCCGCAGATACCCTTGCGAGTCAGGATTCAGCCATATCTCACTTGGCCGATGAACTCCAAGAGCTGCGACGGATCATGGTAGAACTAGCGCCAAAAACTCCTGCGTCAGCTGTCGCAGCAGCTGGTTCAGGTGGCACTCCATACTGCCCTCCGGTCTTGGGCCCTCCGCTTCCCCGGCCGAGGACGACTGTCCAAGTTGGAAAGGTTCGCGGCGGAATTACCCCTGGCGTGGGAATTTCCAGGTAGTTTACTAGGAGCTCTAGAGCTACCCTGGCACCTGTGCCACCATTTCATCTCTCGAAGGTCTTGGCACCTCTAATCCAGAAGTGGATGTCAAGGCCCTCCACTATCTTCTTCCATTCCTCTGGAACTTCTATCCCTTATCTTTCTCTATTAATCTTTTCTTAAATTATCACCACAAGAGGCAATTAAATACGGAATACCATTCCCCTCAAATGTATAAATCATTGAGAATAACAGAGTGGGAAGTGGCATGCCCTTACGCCCTACCTTGGCACAGGGCATGCGTGTCAGTTCTTCCTGAAGGAGTCACGACCTTTGGATTCCCTTTTCCAGCCCTGGGGCTGAGAGATAGTCCGGGCCATAATTTATTGGCGAAGGTAAATAAATTCCCGCATAACACAAGAAATACCTCACTCTATTACCCTTGGCTCTTCTGCCAACATCATTTACTCTTTTAGTTATTTATTTGTCTTTTTCTTATTTATTTGTCTTTCTCTTTTAATGAATTTTAATGCCACCTTCATAAAATCTGAGAGACGTATTCCGCCTTTAGTATGCGGTCACGCTTTCAATCGTAACATCCTGTTCATTCTCCTTTTGTTATTTTTTTCCCCTTCCTTCTAAGAGCTCTGTTTTGTCCCAAACCCCTGGTCTTTTGTCTGCTTATCCTGTCTTAACATTGAGTGAGTATCTATTTATAGCCTGTACTCAAGTTATGGGCAGTGGATGCATAAAATTGGCATGGTTTAAAGTTAGTGAATTAAAACTTGTGAATACTCTCGCTCGCCCACCACTGTCAAAATTCCGTGTAAGGGTCAGCCATCAACTGTCGAGTTGGCGAATTATGCATCGTCATTACGATATCAAGTAAATGGGATGTCATTTACAAAAATAAATGCTGTGTTATCATTTACACCGTCTCTTCAGGGCATATACTAACCGAATGCCTTGTTGATTTAGAATTAAGGAACTTATATGTAAATTCATTCTTAAATTTTGCCTCCTGCCTCAAAATTATCTTATCCTCGTAATCTTAAAGTAATGTATACCGTAAATTTAAATAAATTAATAGGCCATGTTAAAGTAGTTTAATATTAATGTGTTGGAAGTATTTTCCATTTTGCATGGGAATAGAGTAAAGTAAAAGCTTTTCTATTTCTTGTTGGGAGAAGAGTAAAGTAAACCAGCTGTGCCGACTTCTTGGATATCAACATACAAGCCTGAATGAAGGCTCGTATGTTATCTTCCTTGGGGAGCTATTATAATTTACAAGAAGTCGCTGCACAGCGTGTCTCCCCTCGACCTAATTTACCCTTTGTAATTGAGAACCGCATGGCTGATTGCATTTGACCTAGAAATCAGAGCACGGTTATCAACATTTCGATCTGTCCTTTTTACCTGGAACAGATATTGAGATGACATTGATAAAACAGGGCAGGGAGAGGAGACTTAATGCCACTCCCTTAAACAGATTAGCCGAACGAAGGTACTTAAAACAACCTTTCTAAAGGTAAATTAAGCTGCCTGAATTGTTTGTGTCCGCTGGAAACCTGGGAAGAGGTCACCGATCGCTGACCACCTGGCAAGCAACACATCGTTTGCACACGGCTCCTACCCCTGGCCGCTTGCCTTAAAAGGAAGAGACAGCAGTAGGCTGTATGCAGTTAGTAGTGAGCCTTGTGAGGAGTCGTAGGGAACAGCCATATATTGGGGGGGGGGGGTGATGCAGTTTGCTGAGAGACCATTCATTCTCCCTGTCCGACTCCAGACTCCAGTCATCCTCGAGGGCACCGCCATACATGTGATCGTCCCTCATCATTCTTTACCAGAGCCCCTCTTCCCATAAGGTAAAGTGTGAGTGAAGACTTTTCAGTCACGACCGTTTGCCCTTTAGAAAGTTTGGAGTACCAGCATTTCACTTCTGTACTTGTGCCAGTTTATCCAGTGCCATTTCCAATGTCCTGTGTTTGAGTGTAAAGTGGTCATTCATTCCTCGAGTCTTTGGCACCCTCAGTGCAAACTCAAGTCATATTCAGTGTTATATTGTTCCTTTACTGGCGTGTAATGTATAAATCTCTCTTGCAGAGGGACCTATTCACAGTGGACTCATCTTGGACTGTGCCTTGCCTTTAGTCAAGACTCCAGTAGAAGGTTCTTCAGGCAATGCAAGCCCTTTATCAATTTACTTATTCATTTTCCCTTCAAATGCTTTCTTTTGTAAATATAATTCTTTAATTTAGCCCAAGTGTTTACGTAACATTTCCTTATGAAGTAGAGCCCTCAGCTCCTAAATTCTCCCCTTTGTCTTATTTTTTTACGATTTCCCTTTACTCAAGTCAGAACTCCAAGGCCAATTAAGTATAGTTTCCTTTGCCAGCCTGTAGAAATACCATAAACCCAGGGAAATAGGTAAATATGTATATATATATATATATATATATATATATATATATATATATATATATATATATATATATATATATATATTTATATATTATATTTAGCAAGAAGTCGCCAAGAGCTGACCCTTTAGAATGTTGAGAGTGGGATTGTCGCTGCATAGCCGACCCAAGTTGACCTAGATACAACACATAAAGCTTATCAGTATTCTGATCTGTCCCCTCCCTTTACCTGGGACAGACATTTGGATAGCACGGTCAAAAAGGGGCGAGGATAGGAGGTTGAGTGCCACTCCCTAAACCAGCTTAAATGAACTAAGTTGCTTAAAACAACCATTCTATGAGGCAGAGTGATTGTGCTGAATTGTCTTTCCACAGGACACCTGAGGAGCTGCAAGCGGATGGTCAAGACACCTGGAAGATGACATATCTTGGGCACGGTCACCATATGGGCCCGACACCGGGGCCCCTACCCTTGGCAGATGCCTTAAAAAGGAGCCAGGACAGGAAGACCTTTGCACTTAGCCAGACACGCCCTGGAGATCGCTGTAAGATGCTGAGAGGCCCCGCCCCCATGTCGCCGCCTGACCCTCCTGACTTGGATCCAGTTCCTTCATCACCACATGAACGGACATTCCACGTGAACTAGTGTATAGTGCCAGGAGTGCGATCGCCCTTCATCATTCTTCACCAGAGACCCGCTCCCCACGCCCTCACTCCCCACGGTAAAGTACAAGTGAAGGCTTTTCAGTCACGACATTTTGCTCTTAGAAGTGCTTATTGAGTGCCAATGTATCTCTGTGTCCATTTTACCTACTGCTATTTCAACTGTTTTGTGTTCCAGTGTTAAGTATTCATTCATTCCTCGAGACCTTGGTACCCTCACTGCAGTCTCGATCCATCTGTATGTTTTATATTTTCCCTTACTGGTGTGTAATCCTTAAATCTCTCTTGCAGAGGTACCCATTTGCCGTTCAAGTCTCCAGTAGGAAGACCTCCAGGCTTTGTAAGCCTCAATGTTATTTACTTTTCCAATTTTTTTTATCCTTTTATTGTAAATACAATTACTTTAGTTAACCCCAGTGTTTACATAACATTCCCTCACAAAGTAGAACCCTAAGCTCATATGAAACATCCCTTTTTTTTTTTCTTTTTATGATTCCCTGGACTGTAAAGTCAGATTTTCAAGGCCAAGTTAGTAAAATTCCGTTGCTAACCTGTTAAAGTATTCTACAACTCCAGAAGACCAGGGAAAATCATAAACATTTATATATATATATATATATATATATATATATATATATATATATATATATATATATATATATATATATATTAAGAGCTTTTATAGAATAAATGGTATGTAGTTATGGAGCATTGAAATATATGTCATATGATCCTTGACGGAATGTGTGACAGTGTTAAGCATGTTTAAGAAATCTTGGTGCGAGATGAACACTTGTGTCAGTGTATACCTAGCTGTTTGTAAACTTTAGTTCTCCCGATGTGCGAAAGGAATTTGGGTCTTGGAAATCTAGGTACCTCACGTAGGCCTGAGAGTTGACCCTGTTGACCTGTATGGTTTCACAGGATCTCCACGTCATGAGGGAGTGGCGGGAGAATGTTCTAGAATTATGAGAGTATGCGTAAGTCCGCTCGAAAAGGGGTCATTGAGGTATGTTATATTGGGATCTCGAGTACGGATGAGGGATTCGGGCAGTAACTTGAATTGGTGAACGTTCTGCCTGGTGAGGGCGCTAGACTTTTGCCAGTAAAGGTGAGAAGTGATCTTTTCATTTTTAAATGCCCGATTGGACATTGAGTTAATTGTGTACTCTGTTGGTTTCATTGACATTTTATTACTGAATATTTTTTGCCTCTTTATTGTCTTGCATATTTACCACGTATAACCTTTGGGATGTGTTCGGTGATTTTGGTAACTTGAGAATTCTCCTATCTATGGATTTATATATCTTTATGCTTTATTTTAAAGGTGACTTTTTGTTTCAGATGAATTTGTTAGTGGCCACATATTAAGGGAATTTCTGACATATAACTATGACTTCGGTCATGACAGACTTTGACATTATTTTTCGGAGTATGTAATGTTTGGTGTCAAAATCTATTTACATGTCCGAGAGTTTGATTTTTCATTTACTTTCTTTTGCCAGAAGTTAAGGACAGTCTTTGCCATTCTCTTCTTTAGTTTTGCTTTTGTTTTGTCATGTTAAGGTTAGGAATAAAAACTGTATTTTGGTAGAACATGAGTTTCGTCTAGCCTTGGTTTAATGACATGAGAGAGACGGGTAGGAGATGAAAACTGATATTCCTAGATTGACTTCGATGAGCAGGGATGACGGTGTTGACTTTAAGGGTAGATTGTTTCTTGTGATTTTAGATTTAGGATTTGGTTATGGAATAAGTCGGGAGAAGGATAAAACACACACACACACACATGCACGTATATATATATATATATATATATATATATATATATATATATATATATATATATATATATATATATGTATATATGTATATATATATATATATATATATATATATATATATATATATATATATATATATATATATATATATATATATATATATATATATATATATATATAATCATGAAGCTACAAATGTCGCTTAATATCAAATTCACTCTACTTCGGAAATATCTCCGGTGGGGAATTGTTGCCGAAGGGGGATTTATATAAGTGATAAATGAATTGGTATCGTCGGGACACGAACCCTTGACACGAAACCTATTCAGCGACTCCAGTAGACGCTACCCATTGAGCTATCTCGGGACACGAATCCTTGACACGAAACCTATTCAGCGAATCCAGTAGACACTACCTATTGAGCTATCTCTTGATAGCTCAGTGGGTAGCGTCTACTGGAGTCGCTGAATAGGTTTCGTGTCATGGGTTCGTGTCCCGACGATACCAATTCATTTATCACTTATATAAATTCCCCTTCGGCGACAATTCTCCGTCGGAGATATTTCCGAGGTAGCGTGAATTTGATATTAAGCGACACTTGTAGCTTCATGATTGTATATAAATCATGGTGTGATAAAAAATTTCATATATATATATATATATATATATATACAAACACACACACACACACATATATATATATATATATATATATATATATATATATATATATATATATATATATATATATATATATATATATATATATATATATATATATATATATATATATACACACAAACACACACACACACACACACACACATATATATATATATATATATATATATATATATATATATATATATATATATATATATATATATATATATATATATATATATATATATATATATATATATATATATATATATACACACACACACAAACACACACACACACACACATATATATATATATATATATATATATATATATATATATATATATATATATATATATATATCTATTGTCAGTATGTTGTCCTTTTTCCTTAAGTTCAATGCATTAATATAATTTTATTTAGTAATATTAATAGTAAGCCGCTTGGGCAGTATTCCTTAAGGACTTTGTTTATCCTCATCATCAGCCGGTTAATCTGTAACAATCTATTATAGCCTTGTTTTTCTTCTCAAGACACATCACCTTAGCCCATCACACCCCCTTCAGGAGTTTTTGTTTTGTCCCGAAAAATATGGGTGAGAGATCTGTCTTTTGAGCTGTGGATGGAGGTTTCTGTGGTTGCCTGCTTGACTGAATTGTGTGTTCTAGTTGTTTCCTGCTGTCCCCACTGCTTGAATTCCTGAGAGGACTTTTTCAAGCCTAGTGATATATCCTGCGGGTTTTTGCTCCTCCAATATTGGAGTTACGGCATTCCAGCTTACTCCTCTAGTTCAGTTACACTGCCAGAGGGTACTCTCTGTTTGATGGTAAGGGATATTATTGTCTTTCCCTGGAGTGGATTACCGTCTTTTGGCACCACTGCTGTGAATGGCATCGGTTCTTGGAGGACATTATCTATTCAATGTCATATGTTTCTACAACTGTGTAAAGGTGAAAGATAGCTTCTTTGTTATGATGGTAATGAAAAAAAGATGGTGTCTACATTTCCCTTTCGAAAATGTAAATTCGTTTACAGCTTTGGCTACTAATTTTCTTTCCTTGGGCGGTACTATACTGTTTATTGTAATTAGAGACCACATCCATTTGGTCTACAACGGCACCAGAAGTATGCCTTTGTGTATGGGTTACATGCCATAACTCCTCTCTGATATCCTTCTGAAACCCACCTTGTCAATCCTATCAACCGTTTTACATCTCATCTAGTGGTACATAATGTAAATGCTGCTATCATGCATCATCACAACCGTTCTAGATAAGGGTTTGATGGATGATCTAACTCCGATTTGCTGTTCTGTATCTTTCCTGTGTGATAGTTAGACTGACGTAGGCAGATATGTTTAAGTGTTTAAAGTTCTCAATGCATTCACATTTTGGCTTAAGATCTCATTGCACATTTAGTGTATTTGGAGTTGACAGAAGTGAGGTGCTGATTATTCTCATCCCCTATCATAAGTTACATAGGGCATAGTCAATGCTTGACTCAAAAGGTGAAACTAGGGACAGGTTTCATTGGAATTTGTATTCTGTAGATCCTGCTGATTCTTGCATTAACAAAGTCCCTCGCTATGTTTCTACTACTCCTTGATGCATATTTGGCAAGAGTGCACCTGAGAGTTAAAACTGTAGCTATGCAAGCTAGCTTTTAGCGGAGTTCTCCTCTATGAGACCAAGAGGACACCTACGTAGCATAGTCAGCGAGCATAAATCAAAGCACATCTTCGGGAAAAGGCACTTGGTCATGGCATCTGTAAATCTTTCTGCAAACTAAGTGGATATTTTCACCCACCAGGAAGTTCTTAAAAGGACCTTCAACATACAGTACATCATTGCAATGTCACCTTGCGGTTGACTTGGTTGGTCGCTTCTGGAGGTATATTCCAGGCCTCTTATCCCTTTGACACCTTTCTGAATTTATTACCTTACATTTGGGCAAGAGCCCATTCTGGCATCAGACCGGCTTAATTCAAATCAACTTTCCAGGCACCCCAAGGCTTAGTTTGAATTAGGTCAATGAATACAGTCGGAAAAAGGATCAAGAAGTAGCCATTATCACAAATTTGGCCGGGTGAGGATTAAAGAAACTTCTGTTATACAGCTGACTCAGTGAGAATCAAGTTTACTGATATGATTTTTTGAATTTAGTAAAATGTATAATTAAATTAATTAATTAATTATTTATAAAGTAAATAAATGAATCAGTTAATCAAATATTTAATGACTTTTATTTATATGTTTATTTTTGGGCAAAATCTTTGTCACAGATGATCTAAAATTTTTCTTGATTTGTGATTTTCATTTCAACATGAAAGAGTCATCAAACATTATATACTCATGTCTATTTTTCGGATAGTTATGTTGTCGAAAGCATGTAGTGTAATAACTCATGTATATGTCCCCAAGCTCCATTATTAGCCAACTGGAGTGATTTATTCATTGTGTTATTTTTCACACAAGACTCCTGTTTATAGATTTAGTTTATAAGAAACAACTGAGATATTGACTGTTACAAAAATGTATCGTTTTTATTTATGGTCAACAGAAAAGCCATTTCTCATTTTATAAGATACGAATGATGAACACTTTAACTAAATATCATTGCTGTGTACATGCAGTAAATAAAAGATCAAGAAGACGTTTCAAGTCCAGTGCAAGAGTTGCAGGGTGAGCTTGGAATGGTAGCGCCGATTTATTAAACGATGCCGCACCGGGTCAGGAGTCGTCATAAATAAGTGTTCAATTTCTGGTGTCTGGCGGCAAGGAATTTCTCGTTGCAAGAATCAAGGCTGTGCTGGGTTTGCATTTGCATCATTATACGATGGATTTTTCCTTTTAAAGTTAATGATATCGATAAAAATAGATGTTGGTCAAGGCTTTATAAAGGCCATTCCAGTTAAGAAGGAGATCTCATGTATATGAATATGAATACCTTTATCGTAATGCTGCACTTACAGAAGGGTAGGGGGAAGTTTTGTTTATTTATGTAAAATATCGTAATAAAAATGTTATATATAGCGAAAGAACAGATTAATCCTTCATTCTACTCGAACATAGCACTGAAAAGGCAAACGAAGTTTTACTTCCGGTTAGATATGGAAACGAAGTATCGATGACTGGTAGAGGTAAGACGTTTCTGCTCTTGATTCCATTCGGTAAATTTCGTTTCATACTTTCATTTCAGACTTCGGCTATACCTGTATGAATGGCGCTGTCCTCTGGGGTATCAAACAATTAGAAACTGATTTTCATGATTATTATTCTTTTGGTATTGCTTAGCGATGACTGTTGAATTCATTCGAAAGGTTAAGTATCGTCTTTGAAACTGTGGGCATCTCAGAAGAGTCTGTTCTTGAATCATTTACTATTTGCGCAAGACTAGCCTCACGAATCGTTGGGCAACAGAAATCAAAGCTTGTGGCAGCAGTGTTGCTGGACGTTTCTTTCTTCAGTGTTGCATCGTCGCTGTTTAGCCCACAATTCAGTCTGGGAAACGTCTCCCCGATTCTCATCGGCAGCTCTTTTTCTCATATTTTACTTTTCATTTATTCATTTTCTCTCCCGTCTTGGCGCCCCTCCTTTCACAGTAGATTGTTTGATGAACAGGTGACATAGACGCTGGTGTCAATTGTAATGCTCGTAGAACTCAAAGGCAGGTGAGACTGGGCATCGCAGCAATTGAGTGCCTAATGTGTCCAAGAGAAAATAACGTTCTATTCTGGCATGGCTTGTTGGAAGGACGTTGTTCTACCGGGCAAATTTCTTGGTCGCCATATGACTTCTCCTCGAACTTCAATTTCGTAATGGGGTCTTTAATGAATCATGAGCTCAGCAACTGTACAAAAGGCGATAACAGAGGGGACTATACCTGAGCCCTTTTAAATAGCAGAGAATAACAAATGCAACTCAGGGAAATTAGAGCAACACAACTACCCCCTTCACTGTTATTACTAATCGGTATAGAGCTCTGGGGTACTTTCGCCGTTTTAGAAGCATCATTTCCTGAAACAGGACGGATATGATTTTGCCAACATCCACTTGAAAATATGCATATCAAAAGTGTAAAACACTTAATGAGTTGCACGAACAAAAGGTCAAACAGTCTAATTCTTCAAACAGAAAAGTATTGGTTTCGATTAAGTAAAAGTGAAATAGCTTAACGATCTAAATTTACTACCAGGGAGCATATTTTTACCAGCAAAATTCAATATAACTTAAATAAGTAATTAGAACGCAAAATAAGATTATAGAATGGTTATAAACCTACTAAATTCCTAATCGTAAAAACTAATTTCATCGGTTGTAATTAACTTCCAGGCTTGTGATATTACTGAACAGCAGATAAGAAGATCCACATAACATACCAAAAACATTGCAGCCCAAACCATGCTTTAAATATGGAATTCTTCACAAAAACTCCTGGGATATGCCACGTGGTTTTATTATAATTCTAGAAACTGTTAACAAATGAGATGTAAGATGGATACAAAAGCCACAGGCGGACTTTTGAAAAGCCATCTTTGAAGAAAATTAAAGACACAACAGTGGATTGTGATAAAAGCGTTAGCGATGAAAGACTAACTTGCATTACTGGATTGAAAATGAGGAGAAAATATTACAAATGAAGGTAAAATTTGAAATGCACCCGACAAACGAAAGAAATATTGGCGAGTTGAAGACCCGTGGGTAATATGAGGGAAGAACAGAGCTCTATTTGCTCGTCATGACGAGAGAAACAGATAACTGCACGCACTGCCAAATGTACAGGTGTTCTAAGAACATTGAATGAAATGCTGCTATTATCACATCTGTTTAATAGAACTAAAAAAAAAAAGTTGATCAGTAGCTGATGAAGTTGCTTAAAAGATATATAGAAACCCTCTTCATAGATACCTGAACAAAAGGATATCAAGTAGAAGATGACTACATAATAATTATCCTTCAAAGTATTCGAGCACAAATTACATGAAACTGGGGAAACAGGAAAGCTCATGGAACAACTGAGTCTGCTGAACAAATTTTCTATGAAATTTACCTCAAAACTCAATGAGATCTGTTAAAACCGGGGAGGGTAGTGTTACAGCTCAGTAGTGATATTTCTTATTCCCTCAACAGAAAATTTAAGGCACACTCATTACTAACCTCAGTAAGTACAGAAACTAAATCGCTACTTATTATCTTTTCAAGGGTCAATAACAAATTATTATTTTTTTTTGATGCGTACATTTAAACATTTTCCAAGCAATGGGGAAAGGGCCGATGCTACACCATTTGGCTAAGGGACGTGAAATAAAGGGAGGCAAGGGAAGGTGTGGCTCATGGACTTTTGGAATCTATACAAATTAGGTAAACGAGGAAGACTTGATGAATCTAGCACAGTCAAACTTCAGGTTTCTAGTTTTTTTCCTTGGGTTTCCCATAACTATTTAA
>JANJGK010000014.1:3284504-3331290 GCA_039081455.1 Macrobrachium rosenbergii
CATAATTACGTTAACACTGAATGCTCCAACACAAATTACTGAAGGTGATCACACAATGGAAAAATAAATGAAATATTAGACAGAGAAATAACAGGATCGTGACTGGCTAAAAGAACCTTATTCTTGCCCATTACCTTCGTCAAGATGACAGTGTCCTCGTTCGATAGGGGGCTGGCGAAGGAGGAGGGAATTATAATGCCACTACAAAGGTATACTGGTTTGAGCCCCGGGGTCAAACACATGGTTCAGATGGCAGTCAAGGGATGGACGTCTGTCATCGGGTTGTGTCCTGAGCGTTCTCTCTCTCGATTCTCATTGCAGCATCTATAAATAACCGTCAGGAATATGCATGGCGTCTAACTAGGTGGCGCAAAGGTCAATCTTTATCACATTTTCTATAATGACAATGTGGCAGCAGAAAACCCACATGGAGGGTTCAGAATGGTGGGGGGGGAACTTTCTCTTTTTTGGCTCCTCCCTTGCCTTGCTTGATGCAGGGGCATCTGGAATTAGGCCTAAAAGCAGTCACTTTGAACAGAGGGAGGGCTAGGATTAACCATTTTGGGGATTGAAGGAGAGTGTTTGAAGGGGAGAATGGAAATCCACAGTTCTAGTAATTAAGTAATTTTTTATTCCTTTCTTAATTATGTTGCAATTGTAAAAATGGATGAGGTTGCGAGAAAAGAGGTCCCCATCCGTAGCACCTCCCCGACCAAGTTAGCATTCACACCCTAGATTGAGTGAGAATGATTACCAGCGAGCAAACTCACTTAAATACTTTACTTTACTTCTCTTTCATTTCCCGTTGGTGCCGTATAATTTAACTTAACCTTCTGCATAGCAATTAATTTCAAGAGGCAAACAACGTTGTGACATTTACGTTAATGCAGAATAAATATTTACTGCTAAAAATTACATATTTTTATCATTGAATTCCTATTACGTTAAGGCAGCATTAATCAGAATATTTTCACAACGTAATGGTATAGTTAAAACAATGAATTAATACTAGGTTAATTCTAGAGATACTTCATGCACTCTTAATAATAGTCTATTACGAATTTTGCACACATGCAGTTAGTCTGCTTTGAAGAGGCATTACAATAAGGTAAACGTGGTCTTGGTTAGGTGCTTCCACGATACTTGAGCAACAGCTCAGTGCCATTCGGGCACTATAAACACAAGGTGTTAGTCAAAGACTCAAGACCTATTACAGAGATTCACAGAGAGAATAGATGACAGATTCAGAGTAACCAATGATTGTAAAATAAAGATGATGATTAAATATGCCAAAATTTCATTCCCTAGCCTATGGAAGACAACTAGGATCATTTCTTAGCCCAAAAAGGCCGCAAAGGTAGCCAGAGGGCGCGACCTCTCCGTCAGAATCATTTGCGAGCATCTACGATAATGGCACTGTGCCAAGTTGGCACACTTAAAATAATAACTAATGGTGATGGCATATTGTGTTTTAAATGCATCATGCTGCAGTAGGCACGAAAGGGAAGTCGTAGGACTTATACAGTTGGCATATCTGTCAATGGCACTCTGCATGGGCAGAGGGGATTAAAGTAAAATGGGGCCTTGGTAAGGCATAAAATAAATGTGAGTAATAATCAAAAGTAAGAGGAAATGTTATAGGGGAAGAAAAAGGATAGAGTTACAGTATAAGGAAAACAGAATAGTGAAGAACCCTGACATCCTCTTCTGGATAGAGGTGCCAAAGTCTTCATAAGAAAAAGGGATCGCACTGTGCCAGGTTGGCACGGGTACCAGGAGAGCTTGGGAGCCCTCTTTAAGCTACCTGGAATTATCCACGCCCGTGGTATTTCCTCCATGGGCCTCTCTTAATGTGATGGCTTGTCTCGGTCGGGAAATTGGTGGAACCGAGCCCAGGGAGGGTATCTGAGTGCCACCTGTGTCGGCTTCTTTGACTACTGATGCAGGGGCCCCTTTTCCAAGCTCTACCATGATCCGTCGCAGTTCCTTGAGTTCATCGGCCAATTGAGACATGGCAGAATCCTTACTCACTGTTGTGTCTGTGGTGGACTGAGACAGAGAGGAAGTAGTCGTGGGGGGCATGAGAGGCTCGCAGGTAAGAATGACCAGCTCAGGCACAGGTTGTGAGGCCGCACCTTAGGGTGAGCTTCTGCTGCTGTCGAGAGGATACGTCTCTCTTACCGGCATTGGTAGAGGAGCCGAGCCAGGCGAAGAGAGGGGGCCAGGACTGGGATCTCTGGAAGGGAGATCAGGGGCGTGCTCTGACACTGGCACTAAGGCAGGGCCAGGCACTAACAATTGATTTGGAATTTGCTCATCGTTCGGGATGGACAGAGCTTGGATCTGCCCAGTGCACCCAAGTGACACTGGCAGAAATTGCGAATCAGGAGTAGGACCTCCTGGAGGGGGATCTACTTGGGGTCCTGGCACTGGCACTGGGTCAGGGCCAGGCACTGGATGGGATTGGAAATTGATCTTTGTGGAGGGGGCCACTGCACATTGCACTCAGGTGGCACGGGTAGTGGAACGAAATCAGGCGTTTGAGTCTTGCTTGTGCCTAATAAATGATTTGGGGGATTTAGACCCCTGGATTGCTCTAACTTAGATGGGGACTGGAAGTCCTGCTCCAGGAAGAGGTCATAACCTCCAGATCGATGAAGTCTCGTGACCCTCAACTTGATGGTAGGAAGTATCATTTTAAAGTGATTGATACCCTCAAACATGACGAGTTTCCGTCTGTTAACCCTTAAGGGACGGCATAATTTATCAATGTGCAGCACCACAGAACAGGGAAACTCTGAGGTCGGCAAAATAAAACAAAAAAAAATCACATCAATGGAAAGAGAATGACATGTACATTCACGCTGTATAAATAAAAAAATTCTAAAAATTTTCCCTACCTTCCATGAGAAGTTGAAAATGACTATTTACAACCCCTTGTGGGGCCTCATTTACAAGACAATAGTAAATTTTACCAACTTACATATGTTTTTTCTAATAAATAAGTTTTTCTGATTTTGTAAAATTATTATTACTGCTCACACAATATCAAAACAGATAAGAAATAAAAGCAGTAACAAATTTTTTGCACATTTGTTGTAAAATATTCACATAAGTTTACGAGAAGGAAGATTTAGTAACTTTTTTTTACTTCTACATGCTTTTTCTAATATTTCTTTGCAATTTTCTTTGTAAAATTACATTTACAACCGACATACTATCGTAAAAGACAAAAACAAAAAACAACAGCAACCCCTGCGTATATTTACAAGCAGATTTACAAAAGACTCATGTGAGAGAGAGATAGCAGTACCTTCCCCTTGAAGTCACAAGCATTACTGATACTGGCCTAGCTCTCACGTCTGTATAAAAGTTGCCATTAGTGAATTTATAGCATGTAGAAGTATTGGCACCTTTGTTTCGAATCATTATTACCATAACATTGGTTCGTAATTCTGCTTCACACTGGAGTGCAATCCGCCCACCTCCACAAACCTGTTTTACTTCACACTCAAGCCCAATCCGTCCACAAGGGTTAATGGTAGCTCCTCGGGGTACTTTGTCTTCCCTTATGAGGGACATTCTGTGCCAGAATCATCGAATGCCTTGACCTGGGTGGTGAGGGCACCTACCCCGGGGAAGTGCCACATACATGGGACCCTGGGCTGGAGGACCTAAAGATGTGGGATCGGTGACTGCCACGGCAAGGGCGAGAGTACTTGACTTATTATTATTAGGGCATTTTGTCCATTGGGCAGAGTGCCCATAGACTTTGCAAGCAGAGCAATAGGTCTGGCTATAATCTTTACTTGGCACTGTCCCGTAGGAGGGAGCAGGCTTTACCCTTTGTCCATGACCCAGGTGTGGCTCGGGGTGTTGTCCTGTTTGAGGACGCAGAGGGGTTTTCTGGCTGATCCTCAGTCTTCAAGCAGCACTGTTCAGTGGAGTGTCGTCCTATTCTCTTACAGTACCCACACAAGGGTTTCTTTTGGGGATGCCCATTCTTGTGAGGTTGCAGGGAGTTGGTCGAGGCAGGCAAGGAGGGATATAATTTCCGGCCATGGGAACTAAGATGGGGATGATGCGTATCCCATATGTCAGCCTGACAGCAGCATT
This sequence comes from Macrobrachium rosenbergii, assembly GCA_039081455.1. Taxonomy (NCBI): domain Eukaryota; kingdom Metazoa; phylum Arthropoda; class Malacostraca; order Decapoda; family Palaemonidae; genus Macrobrachium; species Macrobrachium rosenbergii. Next base: position 3,288,621 of record JANJGK010000014.1, read on the forward strand.
AGACCACTGTCTTAGGTGCCTTATCGCATAGATGAGTGGTGAGAGCTGGTGGGGCATAAAATAAGAAGTCCTCGAGCTGGAAGAGTTCGAGGGCATCCTCTACACTAGTGGCTTTCAAAGATTCTAGCCATCATTTTAGAACCTGGGTCTTCTTGAAGATCCACTCAGACCAGGTCTGTCCTGATTCCTAGGGCATATTTCGCCACCTTTTCCTCCAACAGTCAGGAGTTATTTCAAAAGCTTTCATTACGGCTTGGCAGACAAGGTCAAGATTTCCTTGATCCTCAGGGGGGGAAGTGTTGAATGCAATGGCACCCTTTCCTTCAAGGTGCCGTCCCAGGATCAGAGAAATTTCTTCAGTAGAGGGCTGATAGGCCGTCAGGACCTTTTCAATATGGTCAAGCCAGGCTTCAGGTTTGGCTTCGTCCCATTTTCTTATGAGGGTTCCTATACTGCTGAGGGTTGAGTGATGAGAGGGTGTTGATGTGTTGCGCCTGTCGTGAGCTGCCATTGCAAGCTGATGAGCTATTTCCTTCTCCCTCTCCTGTCTTTCTTTCTCTTTCTCCTGTCTTTCTGCCTCTTCTCATTTCTCCTGGGCCCTTCTTTCTGCCTCTTCTCGTTTCTCCTGAGCTGTTCCTTCTTTTTCCTTCTCCTGTCTTTCTGCCTCTTCTCGTTTCTCCTGGGCTATTCTTTCTTTCTCCTTCTCCTGTCTTTCTGCCTCTTCTCATTTCTCCTGGGCTATTCTTTCTTTCTCCTTCTCCTGTCTTTCTGTCTCTTCTCGTTTCTCCTGGGCTATTCTTTCTTTCGCCTTCTCCTGTCTTTCTGCCTCTTCTCGTTTCTCCTGGGCTATTTTTTCTTTCTCCCTCTCCTATCTTTCTGCCTCTTCTCGTTTTCCCTGGGTTATTCTTTTTTTCTCCTTCTCCTGCCTTTCTGCCTCTCTTTCCGCCTTGGCACAGTCTACCCTCTCTTTGACCCATTCCCTCAGGGCTTGTCCTGATAGCCCCATGTCCTTTTCAGTGGACATGTAGAATTTGAAGTCCTCATTTTGCTGAGCTCTGGATGTCGTAGACATCTTGGAATAACGCTTATATGGGTGTGACCCGTTAGAAAATCAAATATGTCTGTAAGACTCAGGGTGTCTCGAAAGACTCAGTGAGTCCCGAAGGACTCAGGGTGTCCCGAAGGACTCAAGTTATCTGAAAAGACTCAGGGCTGTTTGAGGGAACAGGTTCAATATGTCTGACGAGACTCAGTATTGTTCGAAATGAACTGATTCAATTGTCTGAAGAGACTAAGTTGTCTGAAAAGACTTACTTTCAGATGTCTGAAGAGACTCAGTTAAAATTAATATGTCTGAATAAGACAAGTTTCAGGTGTCTGAAACACACAATTGTTCAGAATGAACGAAAATTGATATGTCTGAATAAGATAAATGTGTCTGAATAAGACAGATAATCAGTATGTCAGAAAGTATTAGTTAAAGTTTAATATGTCTGAATAAGACAAACCTCAGGGTGTCTGAAAAGACTGTTAACATTAATATGAACTGATTCAATTGTCTGAAGAGACTAAGTTGTCTGAAAAGACTTAGTTGTCTGAAAAAACTTACTTTCAGATGTCTGAAGAGACTCAGTTAAAATTAATATGTCTGAATAAGACAAGTTTCAGGTGTCTGAAACACTCAATTGTTCATAATGAATGAAAATTAGTATGTCTGAATAAGACAAATCTCAGGTTCTCTAAAAAGACTCTCAAGTAAAATTAATATGTCTGAATAAGACAAATTTCAGGATGTCTGAATGCTCAGTTGTTCAGCATGAACGAAAATTAATATGTCTGAATAAGACAAATTTCAGTTAAAATTAATGTCTGAGTAAGACAAACTTCAGGGTGTCTGTTAATATGTCTAAATAGACTTAGTGGTTCTTAATGAACGAGAAATTAGCCCAAGCTAACGTAAGCCTTTATGTATATTTTATTTTGTGGAGAGACGCTGCAGAACTAGTAAAAAGAAAAGGCTTACGGTGTTATACACTTATGGTGTGTAAAGAAATTTTCCTTGCTCTGACAAATAATTTTAAATGTGGTGTAATGAAAACAGTACATCGATCCTATCGAATATTAAAATCTCCAACACACGAGGGTAAAAAAAAAAAAATGCTTAATCTTATAACATGTACGGAGGCAGTGCGGACTGCCGTGCGGATGAGTCAGGGATGTGGTGGGGTGGGGGGGGGGTCTCCCGACCGCGTGTCTGGCCTTCTACCTGGGCCCTTTCCCACACTCGAAGGCTCCCTTAGTAATGAATGAAAGAGGAAATTCTCGCTTATATTCGTCAATAAATAAATTTACAAAAATACTACGGGCTTGCCGAGGAATATCCTACTCAGTTAAAGAATTAAAGGTTTATTACTTTCAAAAAATGTGGTGAGGTGCATGGACGTATGGATAAAAATTAGCAAGTGAAAGAAAAGGGTTTATATATGAGCGCTGTGCATGTGGTTTTATAACAATGGAATTTCTCATGGAACTCAAAAATCAAAGATGGTGGATGGTTAGGGATGGGTCCACGTGGCCTGGAATTGAAGATTCTGTGTCAGGATTACTATTCTCTCGTCTTGAGAGTGGAAATTTAGATTCCTAAATACTTCCTAGCTTTTCCTATAGATCAAGCGAGAGAGAGAGAGAGAGAGAGAGAGAGAGAGAGAGAGAGAGAGAGAGAGAGAGAGAGAGAGAGAGAGAGAGAGAGGATAAATCCAGCGATGTGAAAATAGCTGGAGTCAAAGCCTTGGTGGTCGCCTGCAGTATGCCTATCTGGGAATTTGGGACTCTCAAATTGTCCTTAACATGTGGATGAAGGAATAGGGGCTTTATTCCTTTTATTAACTCTTTGACTGAATTGCTCCTTAGCTTTCTATTTGTAAAACATGCAGCTAACATGCGATAGCACAAAATTCTTGTGGAATTGTTAGTATGCTCTCTCATCTCGTGATCTAATTTGGCATGCACGTGGTCTATCAATTACCTAACACTAATTGCAGTCACTTTTCGCACCTAGCATAAACCTAACAAAAATTTTTTGACATGTACTCATGTGCTTAAAATGGAGGGGTTATGATATCAGGATCGTCTCATATTTTATGCAGACCTGCTAGCAGTTGCTATTTCGCTGATAATTGCAAAACAATTGCATATTGGCAAGGTACGCCAGTTGCTACGAATGTCCGGGGTTACTTGATTCCTGGTGGCAACAGATGAACGCAGGGAGTTCCTTTCATTTATTACACATCTGACTCCATATTAGGACAATTTGTAGACAAAACAAAGGAAATCTATGGCTTAGGGCCTTCTTCATGTGAGGGAAATTATGTAAACTCAAGGGTTCTCTTAACTAATTATATTTACATAACAAACACAGATCAGAAGAATGACGAATTACTTGGCAGGTAAAAATAAGGGCCTGCTAAAATAATGAATCCTACACAGAATACATATTCCACTCCGACGATGTCTTCGTAACAAGAACATCGCAGTGGGGGATAGAAGGGGGACTGCACATGGGTGGAGCTGAGAGATTCCACAGTCGAGGCCTATCTTCAAATATATGCAAGATGGTTACTTGCAATAATAATAAGATGCTCAAAGGGAAACTGAGGAATGCACAGATGGTGCCAAATAACTCAGTTCAACACCAATGCATAATTACGTTAACACTGAGTGCTCCAACACAAATTACTGAAGGTGATTGCATGATGGAAAAATAAATGAAACATTAGACAGAGAAATAACAGGATCGTGACTGGCTAAAAGAACCTTATTCCTGCACATTACCTTTGTCAAGATGACGGTGTCCTTGTTTGATAAGGTGCTGGTGACAGAGGAGGGAATTATAATGCCACTACAAAGGTATACTGGTTCGAGCCCCGGGGTCAAACACATGGTTCAGATGGCAGTCAAGGTAAGAACATCCATCCTTGGGTCGTGTCCTGAGTGTTCTCTCTCTCGATTCTCGTTGCAGCGTCTATAAATAACCTTCGGGGATTATGCATGGCGTCTAACTAGGCGGCACAAAGGTCAATCTTCGTCACGTTTTCTATAATGACAACGTGCCAGCAGAAAACCCACGTGGAGGGCTCAGAATGGGGGGGGGGGGAACTTTCTCTTTTTTGGCTCCTCCCTTGTCTTGCTTGATGCAGGGGTATCTGAAATTAGGCCTAAAAGCAGTCACTTTGAACAGAGAGAGGGCCTTGGCTTAACCATTTTTGGGAATAAAGGAGAGAGTTTTTGAAGGATGGAAACCCACAGTTCTAGTAATTAAGTAATTTTTTATTCCCTTCTCAATTACGTTGCAAATGTAGAGACAGGTGAGGTTGCGAGAAAAGAGGTCCCCATCTGTGGCAATATATATATATATACATATATATATATATATATATATATATATATATATATATATATATATATATATATATATATATATATATATATATATATATATATATATATATATATATATATATATATATATATAGATTGTCAAAGATAACAGAAGGACACTCTGGAAGAGATTTAATTTTTTATTTCCCCTTATTTCTTTTTAATCCATTAAAGTAATATCATGGAAGTCAGATTAAAGACACGGCAGCTGCGTTTGTCATTATATATGCTCTCTGAAAGTAACTTTTTTTTATATTCCTGCTGGAAGTGACTCATTTTAATCTTAAATCATTCGTTTTTATCTATAAAAAATGACCAAGGATGGTCAAACTAAATCTAGTTTCTCTCCCTCTCTCTCTCTCTCTCCAAACTACTTTAGTTCTTACTTAAATTGGCATAAGAATGTTATGGAAGGTTTCTAAGATTTGGTAAACAAAATTAACAGCGTATTTATCGAAATCCATGAGGATGACAGACACGACTCAAATAATTTTCCATATTGTCTTCATCTTTTCGCTGCTTTGTTGTTTTGCTCCAAGCGATAAAATCCCCGCTATTTGTTTTTATTCACAAAACATTTCTTTTTATGAAACTAAGAAGTAAACTCAGACAGAGTGGCTTGACGTATGTGATACAAAAGGAAAACTGGTGTGCAATGCGAGAGTTAAGGCTCCATCGAGATGATGTCACAACCAGGGATGTAATAACAATAGGCCCTTCGCAGACAGTATGTTGTGCTTTCGTTCACGTTGACATACGTACGTATATACACCATATCCTTTCTATACACACCTTTGATACCTTTACTTTTCTTTCTCGAAAAATTCCACTTTGGGTACGTGAAGGACTTCCTTGATCAAACCATTGGATAATATAATACTAGCTCCATCTCGTTACACTTTTTCCATTTGTGTTAAGGCTGTGCCTACGTTACCGAGACATCCGTAATTCAAAAGAAGTGCAAATTTGTGCACCGTTCAATTTCTTGCTCATGTTTCTCTCTGGGAATCTGATGACAACCCTCCGGACACTAAGAAAGTTCGCATTGACACGGGGACAGTGGAGGCCGCCAGTGGTTCGTGTGACCCGCCAGTGGACAGTCAAGTAGCCAACTTCAACTCAGATTCCATTATCGCAGACTATTGCAAGTCCATAAATGTTTCTTGTACTTTAGGAAAGTGGAGTGATAGTTTAATCAGTGCCAAAATTTGGCGCCAGTAGGCTAGCACGGCCTCTTGCTTCTGAATTGCTAGCCGACTGCCCCAGCCTCCTGGAATTGAAAAGCTACTTTCTCTTAGACAGCAGAAGCAGAAGAAAATAATTGTCTGGACAAAATTTTATGAGAGAATATAACATACGAATCTAGATCAATTTTAAGGTTCATCGCAGAAGCTGGTCAGCGGCAAAGGATTCATAACTTATATTAATTTCATCATATTATAGATCTAATTACGATGTAGTAACATGCCTTTATATTTTTCCATTTTGTCCAGACCATCAATGTGTTTTCTCTCTTACAAACTTATACAAAGGCGAAAACCTTTTCGTCAACATCCTTAAATGATCCATTGAAATGGAAGTGAATTTTACACACAAATCCATATACAAAATCACCATTTGCTTACGCAGTTTCCCAAGTAGTGGAATGGACGATAAGTAGAAAAAAAAACCAGTTAACGATTGTTACGGAAAACAAAGAAATTTCCCTTTTCTGTGGCATATATAACTGAACAAGTAGGCTTCCATAGTCAAACTGCTGATAGGTTTGGTTTTCCCGCCTGACAATTAATCCAGGATAATAAGCCAAGTAGCTTAAATGAAGACGACACCATTACTTATCGTTCCGAAGCTCATAAAATTATCAACTATAATTCTCCTGCTGTCCTCCATACCAGTAGTAAATTTTTGTAAAAGGCAGGTATGTATTGAATGACTGATGTAGTTTACCTCAGTCCAGTCGGCTGTTATTGTTTCCTATTACAAAATCAAATAAAAGTTGACCGGGAAAATATGACTTGTATAAAAGTCAAACTCTGATATACAGTATGTATACCAATATCCCAGCTGATAATTCGAACCAGAGTTCACTGGTGAACTAAGTGTATATGTCTATCGATTAATTAAGCTTTATTGCATGGGAAATAGCTTAATATTGTATCAAAGCCAACCCCTCTCGCAAGCTGGACAAATCAGAAAAAAAGATAGAAGCTTAACTTTACATACGAGAATTAAAATCAACTTTTTTATTATTAGTTATACATAAAAGCTAGACAAATTTAATAGAGGAAAAACTATTTCATGCGAAAATGCTCTCAGCTCTTCCAAGACATCCTCGTAAGAATTTGGCAAAGGTTTGAAAAGGGAGTCTTGGACCACGCATACCCATGTAAGCATGCATGAGATAACATGATTTCATTTAAAACTGTCATCAACCATTAAAAAAGTATCTCAGATGCATTAAGCGTACAAATAATTAATGAATTGTTTCGTAGGCATAAACGAAAACAGAACCTAAGACTAAAGAATTTGTATCACTGTAAGAGTATTTTCTTTTATGAACAGTTTAAAATGGGAGAATTATAACAGAGACCTCATGAACAAAGAACGTGCCCTTCACCCGCCACCATTTGGATCTTGAACAGTGGCTCCTCATAGCGGATAGAAGCCACAACCAAATACGTCAACGGAGATGTCAGTAAAGTTGGTGCTTGCTGTGCTGACTTTGGCTACACAAATAAGAACACTCCAAGTAGAACCATTCATTTTTTCCGCTTCCCGAAAAACAAAGAAAAAATAGTGTATTGTTTTTGCAAAGCTAAACTCTTATGAGTGTGCTGAATATCATTTAGTTCAGCCAGAGAGTGGACCTACTGACGATTTCTGAGTCTGAACATTTCCAGAGTTGACAAATATTAGTACCAGCCCCATGGGTATGAACATCAAAACACAAAACGAAGACTTTACATATACTGGTAACAATAAATTTGGGTCTAGAGCATTCTACCAACAGAACAAGTTCATTGGTAAATTATTCTTGAAGTGCAGACATTTAAGAAAAAAAAATCTAGAATTCTTTGTCATGAATAAGTATAGCTAAGATTAGCAGGCATTAGTAAGTACATTTTCGTGTATCTCTTTGAACATACAATAATTTTTTCCTTGGAAATAATAAAAAAATCATTTATTTATGTTTTTTCAGTGTTTATTATATGTTGACAGTGTTTATAGATTTATGATATATATCTACAGCCAAAATGTTTTCATTATATTCAGTTTATTGCCTACACCAGTCAGTTTGATTTAATGAATTAATAAGTTATTAAAATAAGTTTTCTTTTGCCTTTGAAAATATCAGAAGTCTTACAGGATTCTTACAGCTTTACAATAGACAAATAGGAGAAGATTGAGTCCTGAACTGACTTTCAAACTTTTATTCTGGAAATAAGATAATGCATTTATAACCTGGAAAACTGGCAAAACTCGGAAAAAACTTCTTGTAAATTTTATTATCAAACTGAAGAAATATATGAAATAGAATAATTAAAAGCTTAATAGGTCAGAAATTTGTTGTAATGATGAATATTATGCCACTTTAATAATCATATGATAGGTCATATTCATAAATCTTGTATTCAGTCCTATTTCAACACTTAAATTGTATTAATTCACTGCAATACGTTTAGTAATTCATGCGTTATGGAACTAGCAATTTCCAGGTGAGTACTCAACACAGGCAAACATTATGAATGCTAACTGTTGCCAAGTGGCGCCACTTTCCATGATCCACAATGGCGTCCTCTACATTGGGAATGGGAGCGTCGTGAAGTGTACACACTCAGTATATTAGGTCCTTGAATATAATGTGTTATTTATTTTCATTCTTAATAGCACTTCCATATAACCTTTAGTCCCGTGATTATAAGCTACTTATTGCAATTTTATAATAAACTTGAGCCACAAGGAAATCTTCAAGGGTGGACCCAAGTAAGAAAAGGCCAACACAACACACGAGAGGAACCTACGTTGCACTACTGATATTTTGTTCGATGAAACATTTATGGCTATTAAATGTATTGCAGTTCTGTACCTTTTTCGAAGCACAGGAAGTCTTCACGAACTCCCGCCATCAATCTTACTCTTGTGCCTTCTTTTTCAAGTTAAGTAGTTTTCATCACCAGCGTCCCTTGCCTTACCTTCAGTTTTTTCGCCCTGTCTTTCAAGTGTATTTATAAAGTATTGATTTCATTTAACAACTAAGAATCTTACCAAAGCTTTGTTTTAAATGCCGGGATACTTACGTTAGTACAAAAATACTGTAAAAAGAAACAAAATGTTTGCATAAATAAAGCTGACATTTGTCTTTGAAGTTGCTTTCAACACATGTTGAGCCCTGGACTGATCTCAATTTTTCTGAATCCCATAACCTAGTCAGCCGTTAAATACTAATGATTGCGTCTTGATATTTAAACGACCGATATTTTAATAACAACTCACCGCTAATTTAGAAACTAGAGGGTCATTGCTCAAAACTTCCTGTCTTCTAGAACTTTACGGGCAGTACCATTTTACTCGGTCCTGGTCGTTTCGGCCGTAAGTCACTTTAGGCCGTAAAGCCCCGTTCACACATTCACGTATCAGCCCACGCATGTTCACGCATGTGAAACGTGGCTATACTGTAGGGTTTGTCGGCGCGATCAAGTGGATACGTGTCAAACGCCGACGTCCGTAAGTCAACATAACGACGCCATAACGTAAGTACGGAGTAATGCGTGTTAAGGCTACGCACTGCGCAAGATAGACGGGATGCTTACGTGAACTGCCATGACAATAGGCCACACCCCCACATGTAATGCGTGGCAGAGCAAGTAACACCCACGCACGTATACCGTATGTGTAACGTTGTGCGTTATGACCTCACGACACCCTCACAACATCCCCACGTACATCGGCGGGTATACGCCAGGTACAAAAGGGCCGTGCTGTGCACATGTGTTTGCAGTGCCATTCAGCGCCTCCCTGTAGCAAGAAGTATTCCCCTGCTGCTGAATCAACATGGAGAACATTGAGGACATCGTTGCCCTTATAACACCAGCACACAGACAACAAAGAAACGTAATGGAGGCCGTCGTGGAGTATGTGCACTGCATGGTATTGGTGGAAGCTGTGAGGGCCTACATTGCAAATGAAAATAAGGAGAACTACTGTTAACATACATTTATATTTGTTATAATAATTTCTCTTTGTATGTCGACTTCCAAAATTTTTAATATCCATACAGTTTACTTTTCCTTTGTATTTATGCATTTATTTGTTTTACATATGTCTTATTTGTGCTATTATTCTTACTTCATTTTATTAGTATAATGGTTTTTAGTTCATTGAATAAAAGTTATTTTTCAATTATATGTTTATTGTTTATACCAATCATGATATATACACTGAAACATACAATACCAAAAATAAACATTTGTTATATAAGTTAATTTTCAACTATTTATTTGTTTGCATATGTTTTTTTTTAGTACTGGATCATACACTCTGACATTTTTAACGCAGAAGCAAATACATGCATTGCAATGTGGCTAAGTGCATTACTCCAAGGCGTGGGAAGATTATAACTTTGAATATTTTGAAATGGTTTATACCTTTATATAGGCCATTACCAAGCAGTAGTGAAGAACAACTTAATAATATGAAAGTACAGAGTTTTTTTATTTTTTATTTTAATATAATATACCTTCACTTACTCCTTATTTTTGTTGTTATTCTTACTTCATTTTGTTACTTCCATGGTTTGTAGTTCATTGAATAGAAGTTACTTTTCTATTATATGTTTATTGTTTATACTAGTGCTGATATATAGATGGAAACATACAATAATACAAAAAAATAGATATTTGTTTCTATAAGTTAATTTTCAACTATATAGTTGTTTGCATATGTCTTAATTGTGTGATTATTATTACTTCATTTTGTTACTTTGATGGTTTTTAGTTCACTGAATAAAAGTTATTTTTAAATTATGTTTATTGCTTATGCTAATGCTGAAATATTTACATGGAAACATACAATAATACAAATATATACATTTGTTTACATTGACACATACACAAAATAGATATAAAAAAAACTGAAGCCGCATCCGCGCCGCAAGCTGTTTTATACACCCGACGCAGCGCTGCCTCATCGTCTCAGGTCCTGGGGGCGAGGCGCTGTTGCCACGTCTACTCCCGAACCTCGTGGGGACCCACGCGGTTTTTGGCGGGAACGGGAAAGCAGCGTGGGACCACGCATCATTGTCCCGCAGGCGTGCAGACTGCGCTACGGATGCACCACGCGGTGCGTGTGCAACCACGCAAAATGACGGATGACGTGAGCATACACGTATCTTTTGAACATATCGAAACGTACGTGGCTCCCCACGCATGCTGAGATGGTGCGTATCGACCTCCCGACTCCGCCCCGCATGTCCACGATCTTAAATACGCATTACGGAACTTTTTCGTAGTACTTACGTAAGCTGTTGCCAACTACCAGTTTCCATTCATGCGTGAACATGCGTGGGCTGATACGTGAATGTGTGAATGGGGCTTAACATTCAAAACAATGTAAGACGTTATGTTTATGGTATTTACCATTATTATTTCATGTTTTACGTACATCCCCAAGGGGCTGGTACTAAACACGGCACTCATTTTACGGCCTAAATGACTTACGGCCGAAACGACCCGAATGCATTTTACTTCCGTCGGATACCAGCCCGTTAAAGTTCCAGTATCTCACCAACTGTTAACGAAATCAGATTTATATCATCTTCAACATTCGCCCACACCACCAATGAATCTCCCGAGTTTTTTTTCCGTTAATTCTATTGATCGCATAATAAGTGGCTTTTGTGCTTCCCCTGTATTACTATGTTGTATCACAAAAGGGGTCGCTGAGTGTTGCAAAAGAAAATATCAAAAACTATTTTTAGTTCTACCATATATAAAATTATGGAACTCATTTCGGTGCATTAATGCTCAATATAATTTAACACGTGTTTCATGATCTCGACACCTTCCTTTTTTAAACCAGCTACCTCATCTACGAGTAATTTCCTTGTTTCGAGCTTTATTCAATTCAGGATTATTGGGGAAGTTTTCAGTATGGTATCTCTTATGGTAATAGTACCCACATGCATAAAGATTGATTCTACGGATTTTTTTAATCTCAGATATAATATAAAAAAATTTTTGGCACTGTTAATGCCTGTATATATTACCTTACTCGATGCCACTCAATTTCATAAGGCAACATGCTGTTTGTGCTTACACGTGGCTGGCACTGGCAGCCTCATTATACTCAGTTTGTGTCCAGCTGGTGTGGGAGAAGGTTATGTTTCTCTTCAATGTCCATTAGTCTTTGTATAATTCTAATTTGGGTCTCATATCCATCGAATTCTGGGCATACCAATGTAACAGTGGGTGTATGAGGCCCAATGAATGCTTGCTGTACTAATGTAACAGTGAGTGTATGAGAGCAAACAATTACTTTACTGACAAAAAATAATACGACTTTGATAAATATTACTCTCCAGAATGACTTTTTATTAGTGAATAACGAAATCGCCAGGTAAAATGTGCAGTACATTATGAACATCACATGTGTTGTTCTTTGTAAGAAATGATGCAAATGATGCTTTGTTTTTATATTTGCAGGTAGTTACTAATGTTTTTACAGACACGTTCTAAATTTTAAGGAAAAAATGGAAAGGAAAGGAAAACACAATCACTTTCAGACAAATAGCTAGAACAGATAATGATACTAATGGTTTATCTGTAATGAGTGAAGTTACTTATATAGGTGAAGCAGAGGAAACAAGAAGTATGCAAGAAAAGCAGGGGTACACAGCCCCACAGAATGGGCAGAATTGTTGGCTTTTCTGGGGATTCTAATGTTTAGTGACTGCCAGAGGGACAACCACTTGTCAGTCTCAGAATAATTGTTTCCCTACTCATGTTTTTCGCAGGATTCTCAAAAAACTTCTAAATAAAAATTCTCCAATAAGCCAAAGTATTGTGATGTGCCTAAACTCCCATTATATGCAACTTTTCCTTTCTTATATAAAGACAACTTTCGGAGGGATTTCATGAAAATCGTCCAAAAAAAGTATCGGCTCTCTTTTCAGATTTAAGGATCGGCTACCGCCTTTGATGTCGTCTGGTGTTGTCTAGTACAATTGTCCTAAATGTAATTTAGGAAAATATATTGGATCCACCAGGCGGCTTCTCAGGGTGAGGGCCAATTCCCACAAGGGGATAAGTTATAGAATCGGGTGCCGATTAACTAATCCTGAATCCTCTAATGTATGCAGCCATACCATTAAATGCAAAACAGAAATAAACTATGAGGATTTTAAGATTATTTGTTATACAAACAATCCACAAGAACTGCTTATTCTCGAAACACTAAATATTAAACGAGTTCCCTTGCTGAACTGTCAAGCAACCGCTGTACCCTCACCTTATATAACCTCGGGAGCTTATTTTCTTACTCCTTCCAGAGGTCACTGGGAACCCCAGATGGTGGTTCAGTCACCTCATTTTTTATGCTGGAACCTTCCAAATCCTGGTGCCTTCTGGCAATCCATGGGGGCTCAGCCTTTCTGGCAGATTTCTGGAGTCTTCTGTCTCCATTCGCCTTTTATCTGAAAAGAGGTAATTCAAGCAGTCACTAGGTCTTTAGGAAAGATAACAGATGCATCAAAAAGGGGAGAATGGAGAGAAATTTACGTAGGGGCTGAGTTTCTTACGCCCTTCCTCAGTTAGTTATCAGAACGAAAATTACTTTATTTAGTTTGCAAGGCGGTATGGAGGTTTGGGTTTGCTTAGGAAGTGGTTTCCCACATCACCATATATACATTATATATATATACATATATATATATATATATATATATATATATATATATATATATATATATATATATATATATATATATATATATATATATATATATATATATATATATATATATATATATATATATATATATATATATATATATATATATATATATATATATAATATTGTAATGGCCTGCCTCGGCCACTACACACTACACTGGCAATAACACTCAATGATTCAGTTTTTGCTTATCTGCAATGAAGTCCACAATGGGTGGAATCAAAAACAAAAAATAACCACTTATTGTGCAAGACTACTCAATGGGGACAAATAAACACCGAGAAAAAAAAAAACAATATATAATACATAATTATCAGACAGAAGTAACACCTGAACCTTGTAAATACACAATTAATTTGGAAACACAAATATCCTCACATATAATACCTAACACACTCACACAATTAGATATAGAAAGCAACACATCCACACTTACACAGGGGGTCCAGAAAGGATGAGAGGGACAAAAAATTAGAATAACCTAACAAATTACTCTCTAATTTAAATATCCTAATAAGGCCTTTAGTGTGACGTTGTGATCTCCTCAAATATTTTAAATTAACCTCCACGTCTGGAGCTATTCCTGGAAGACAGGGATACTAAGGCCCAACAGGCAAAAACAGTGCCAAACACTCCTCTCTTGTCTAGCCGATGACTTCAATAGGTGATGATGGATGTGCTGCCAAACCTCCATGTATTGAAGAGGTCAGCTAAGTCAATTTGAGCTGACATCAGTCAAATCAAGGCAGGAGCCTCTCAATTCAAAAGTCAAATGCCAAAGCAATAGCAATCAAAAGCTGCAACCAGTCCACACCTCGAAATGATGGCTCAAAACAGGCTGGTGACCTTCATCTCGGGACCAAAAACAAAACCTCTCAAAGAGGAGGAGCAAGGACTGCAATACTTGAAATGAGAAAACAGCACTTTGACAACTGGTAAAAAAGCAAAGGGCCACTGAGGAGGAGACAAAAAGACCTTAAGGAACTCTGCCCAAATGGCTTAATGCAAAATAGAAATTAACGTAATAAATTAATACAGAAAAAGGCCGACATACTGACAATACATACATACATTCTATATATATATATATATATATATATATATATATATATATATATATATATATATATATATATATATATATATATATATATATATATATATATAATATATATATATATATATATATATATATATATATATATATATATATATATACATATATATATATATTATATATATATATATATATATATATATATATATATTATATATATATATATATATATATATATATATATATATATATATATATATATATATATATATATATATATATATATATATATATATATATATATTATATATATATATATATATATATATATATTATATATATATATATATATATATATATATATATATATATATATATATATATATATATATATATATATATATATATATATATATATATATATATATATATATATATATATATAATATATATATATATATATATATATATATATATAATATATATATATATATATATATATATATATATATATATATATATATATATATATATATATATATATATATATATATATATATATATATATATATATATAGTCATAAACTGGGGTCTTGGTGGAGGAAAGAATTGGAACAAATTTCTACTTATTGCTGCCGAGGAGCCAAGTGGGCCTGAGTTTATGAACAAAGAAAAGTTATTTGAAACTTACCTTAGATTTTCCCTGGATTTACACATACATGATTAAGGTCGCCATTTGAAATTAGACTTCTTTTACAATTAAAAGGGGTTTACTTACAGAGACTATGCAATGGTGCAAGGAGACAAAACAGAATGCAAAATGGTAACCAATGGGCAGGCTCATTAATTATATACAGTGAGCAATAATGCAGTAATTGGCAAACAAGCAATCTAATGTACAATTATTTCCGTTATAATAATAATTTGGTTAGGCCAAAATTACATTAAGTGGTCTCAGTTAATTATGCTGCAAAGGTATGGACTCCAGGATGATGGAATTAATTCAAAATAAATTCTGTGGGCCACAACGGACTTCGGTAATCGGGCTGCGACCAGGAATGGTTCGAAATTTGAATGGCAGTGTGACTGAGAGGAAACAGACTGACAACGGAGCAGACGTTATCTCCCCTGTAAGAGAGGTTGTGAATTAGCACTGCACAAACTGAGGGAAACGAAATCTCCCTATAAATATTACATGACTGCACATTCTTAAATACTAAACATTACATAGCCCAGAAGATAATTATAAGAAATCACGTAATCACAGTCTTTGAATAGTAATGGATTTTAGGCTCAGGTACAATGAACACGTGCTCGCCATCACACAAAGAGAAAACTTCAACACCTGTATCACTTAGACTAATTTGCCCTTAAGTTGCACTGGGGAAGGGATAACTGGATATTTATCACTGGATCTTTTACTGGAATTCAAGGCACGTTATGGGGCGCCTTACGGGAGGCCGAAGCAGGACACTTAACAAGGGAAAAATGCTTTGTGGAGGAAGGAGTTAAAGTTTAAAGGAATAGAAAATTTAAGGGGTTCAGGGAGAAGGGAAAGGGCTGGCTTACTGACTATTTGCAATGCACAAACCTGGCTTAACAATTGCAAGCGCCAACAATCGATCGGCCATTCGTCGGAAGTACTTCAGCCAGCGTGAAGCGGAGATGGAGACGCCAGACATGCATCCTGAATGGAGGCAAGGAAGTCTCTAAACATCTTCCAGACAGTGGCGGCTTGCTCGGTCTTCAAAACTTAGGCTGATATCCATGCAAAAAGCCATAGAGCTAGCAACGAGAACAGAGGGAAAGGATCCTTAAAAGTTAAGTACTTAAAGGTCAAGGTCCTACCTGGCCACTAGCCCTAATAAGCCTATTAACCTTCCCAGGCGCTAACTACTCCCACATCACATGATGGGGTGAAAAGGGGGTCCCATTGTTCCCCTGATCGGAATATTCAGGGGGAAGGGAGGCCTTTATGCTACCCACTGGTGCTAACAGCTCTGATCTGGTTCAAACTATGCTTGTTTCCGCCCTCAAATGAATAGCAAACTGCATTTCAAAATTAATGTGATGCACAGGCGTCTACATGAGGGAGGGATATATCCTTGCCAATATATATATATATATATATATATATATATATATATATATATATATATATATATATATATATATATATATATATATATATATATATATATAAATATATATATATATATATATATATATATATATATATATATATATATATATATATATATATATATATATATATATATATATATATATATATATATATATATATATATATATATATATATATATATATATATATATATATATATATATATATGTGTGTGTGTGTGTGTGTGTGTGTGTGTGTGTGTGTGTGTGTGTATGTGTGTGTGTGTGTGTGTATGTAGGAATTTGTGTACATGCTCGAGACAGTAAGGGCTCTTAGGAAGTTTATCAGTTTCGCAGGTAAGAGGAATGTGACTTGGATATCTGTTACTCATCATTTTTCATTTACAGCCACTATTGGATACAAGCTATTCAGCAACACGTGTCCGTGGGGAGATTGTTGTCTCTGTCTTCTAGATAGAATGTTCCAGAATCCTGGGGTCTGATTTAAAGTGGATTTCTAGGTGTGCCAACCAGATATGTGCATTAGTTTGTGTACAGTGGAAGACGTTAGGTGAAAAGGCATTTTGTGAAAGTATGGTATTGCTGGGTGGATACGGTGATAGCCGGACATTGGAATTCCAGGCTACGATTCCTTACTGAAAAGGGTGAGTTCTGAAACACTTGAATTAACATTGTAGTTGCCCATCTTTACTTTTATTGTTTTAGTGATTTATCATTTATGCCATTTATATTAAGAGTGCTTTTGATATGTGTCCTTGATGTTGTGATAGTATCACAGACCTTTTTGATTTTGTTATTAATGTGGGGGTATTTATGCCTTCCCAGATGTTTCAATGGAGACATGCATATAACGTAGCCAATAGGGGGAAGTGGCCATCTAAAGGAACTGTGACAAAAAGACACTTAATACAATGGAGACGAATTATTATTATGAGGGAGTTGAAATGGGAAAATCCCATTTATAATTTTGATGTTTACTAAGATGGGTTTTGGGGAAGGTGTTCATTTATCATTTGCATTCTTTTGTTCTTTTAGCAATTTTCTTATGTACCAAGTTTTTAACTTGTTATATGTTAGTTTCACAGAATAAACTATTTTTGTACACAGGGTTTAATTTCCACAATAGTTTAGGGTATTTTTGAGAGAGAGAGAGAGAGAGAGAGAGAGAGAGAGAGAGAGAGAGAGAGAGAGAGAGCGAGAGAGAGAGAGAGAGAGAGAGAGCTCTCGAAGGCCGTTACGGTTAGCTACCAACATGTGCAACTTTCCAAAAGCAAGTGAAAAACAAAGTTGTATGGGTTTTTCCATACAACAGATATGGTGGCAGCGTTCGTGTTTGAATTCACACCGAAGAGAGAGGTATGAACGGTGACAGGCATTTAGAGATAGGTGTACAGTAGGGATACACATAGGAAATAAGGCATTGTTTTGGGGGTTCAATGGGGGGTTGTTGGTACTCGTGGTCACAAAGGAATAAAGTTGCTGGGTCAAGCATTTAGCCGGAGGCATAGCTATTACTGTCATTCAGACAGTCTGTCTTGATCAGTTGGTGTCTTGTGTGAAATGTCAGTTACCAGGCGCTGAATATTTTACTGCGATTTGCCACGTAAGTGTATGCTTTCGTGTTTTAAGTAAAGTGCGGTTGTGATTGTTGGGATTCGATGTAAGGGAAAATGTAAGTTTTTTTTTTATTTCCATTATAGTTTCTTTGAATTTCAATTTTTTTTCTCTCTTCTCTCTTTCGGTAAATTTTGTTTTTCTCTCTTATTTGAGTTATTGTAGAGTTGAAACGTATTTTTTTGTATATGGGATTAGATGAGTTTTGCAGTTCTTGCGTGGTGATAAAATGGGAGTTTGCTTGTTTGGTGATAAGTGGCTCACTCAGCAATTTACTGCACGGAGACAATAAGCAGGGGTGATATCAAATGGGGGTTTTTCCTGCCGGGATTTTTCTTCTTTTTCTTTTTTTCTTGTGTGGGGCATGTGTGTGTATGAAAACATGATCGTGTGTGTGTTTTTTTTAAGCGGGATTGCTTGAGTGTCGCTTCAGTTCAGGGAGAGGGATGTATTGCGGTGCTGTCAGATTTTTCCATTAGACAAGCAGTGGGGTGTTGGAAGGCAAGCTTTGATTCTGAGATTCTTATTTTTTTCTTTTTTTTCTTTTCGTCTTCTTTTTCTTTGGGGATGACTTGGGGGTTTAACCATGGAATTTTATGTGACAGTGCTCAGCTGTTTGTGCGCGGGCGTAAGAAGGGATTTGCTCCCGTTGAGTTTGTGAGTAATTGAGGTTAAGGGATATTAGTGTTTTGAATTTTTTTGTTGGTTTGTTTTGCATTAGAGTATATTGTGCAAGGTTTTAATATGATTTGCGTTTAAGGTTGGGATAAGTTTTTACAGGGTGAGGAGTAGTTCCCGTTCACGTAGAAATCAGAAAGGGAAATTATTAAAAATGGCAGGCGGTGAGAAGTCAGGCAATAAGACATTGGTTCGTAGGGTAACCACTTTCGCCTCACCAATTCAGCATTTTGCGGGCTTGGTGAATGGGGTTTTGAGACAGCCTGTCGAAATTTTTATTAAGAGCATTCAAAATCATTTAAATACGAAGAAAATCGCAGATCAGGTAGATGCCTTTAATGAAGCAAAATGTTTTCTTGCTCTAGACATGGGAGACATTGGAAAATGTTGTCGTAGCTTTGGATTTAAGAAAGGCTATACTTGGGATGACCTGAAGGTTTTCCTAAGAACTGCATATAGGGCAGATGAATGTGGTGATTTGGTTCGGGTTATGAGGGCATTCTATGATATCAGGAAGGGACAGAATTCTATGGTGGAATATAGCTTGCAGTTATTTGATACAGCATTGGACTTTGCGGAGAAATTGAAAGGTTCTAGCTGGGTATTTGGAAATTCGATATCATTAGAGAATTTTCAGAAGTTGTTGAATTTTTCCTGGCTCCTGAATAATGTGCCTGACTCAATAGTGAGTAGTTTTGACAGTTGGGTAGAGCCTATGTCAGATGAATCATTTATTTTTGCCCAGACTGGAAAGCATGTGTTGAAATGCCTGACGGCATTTAGCACATTTTTCAATGAGATGCCAAACTTTCTGCAGGGAGATTCAGGTTTTGCTTCTGGTAGTTTTTGTGCTAAAGTGGAGAGTGATTGAAGATCTATGGATCAAACACTACAGTTTCATTGCTTTAATTGCAATAGGTAGGGTCACTCGAAGAAGTTTTGCCGAGTTAGATACTGTAGTGGGTGTAGGAGTTTTGCTCATTCTTGACAGTTCTGTCCGTCGCTCAAAAAGAGTAATGTTAAACCAGCAACATAGAATTTTGGTAGCAGCTATGGGAAAGCTCCTCACGAACGTTATCTAAAGAAGTCTGAAAGTAGACAGAATTTTGGGAGGGTGGATCAACCAAAAGGGAACAAATAAATTGTTCATGTCACATAGGGCTTTTGGGAGATTAGGAGAACTGAAGCCGGTGGTGAAGGGGGTGGTAACTGGGTCTAGTCTTTTTGATTTTTGTAGATATGGGTGCATCAGTCAGTTTACTGGACTGTGATTTTTATCAATCAACGTTTTCCCAGTATCAGCTAAGTCATTCAGAGGAGAAAGTGTGAGATGCCCAATCTCATAAACTGGATGGTGTAGGTGCAGCGGATATGTGTTTTTAACTGGGAAACCAGTTAATATGGGAACCAGTTTTGGTGGTGAGAGGAGTTAACATGGGTAATAAGGTTTTATTGGGAATCCCAGTAATAAGATCGGTATTTCTATATACCATAGTAAAGGAGGTATAACGGTTGGTGAAACTGGAGGTTTTATCCTGTATGTTGATGTTGAGGAAATGGAGGGGAATATATTTGCCCTAGGGGATAAGGAAATAAGTCAGAATAATGAGGAAATTGTGTGAGATAATCAATCACAGGGAAAAATTGAGCCTAATGGTGAGGGGAAAAAGATAATCATGTGTGTTGCCATTTACTTATGATATAGGCAATTGTGCTATTTCAAGCAGGAGCAGTCTCCTCAGGTGCAGTTGTTGATTAGTCATGAAACTGCACCATAGAAGTGAATAAGTGTGATTTGTGTTGCTGATGAGACAGGTAGGTGGACAGAGTTCTGTGCACATGTGTATTTAGAATTTGTGTACATGCTCGGGACAATACAGGCTCTTGCAATGTTTATCAGTTTCACAGGTAAATGGAATGTGACCTAGACGTCTGTTATTCAACATTTTTCATTTACAGCCCCTGTTGGATACAAGCTAATTCAGCAATACGTGTCCGGGGGGAGCTTGCTGTTTCTGGGTTCTAGATAGAATGTTCTAGAATCATGGGGACCGGTTTTAAGTGGATTTCTAGGTGTGCCAACCAGATATGTGTATTAGTTTGTGCACAGTGGAAGATGTTAGGTGAAAAGGCATTTTGTGAAATGTATGACATTAGTGGGAGAGAAACAGTGATAGCAGGACATTGGAATTCCAGGTTCTGATTCCTTCCTGGAAAGGGTGAGTTCTGAAACAATTTAATTAACATTTTAGTGGCACATCTTTACTTTTATTGTTTTAGTGATTTATCATTTATGCTATTTATATTATCAGTGTTTTTTATATGTGTTCGTGGTGTTGTGATAGTATCACAGACCTTTTTGATTTTGTTATTAATGTGAGGTATTTATTCCTTCCCAGATGTTTCAATGGAGCCATGATTAGTCATGCATACGCACAAACATACATGTAACGTAACTATTATGGAAAGTGGTCATTTAAAGGAACTGTGATAAAAAGGACTTAATACAATGGAGACGAATTATTATTATTAGGGAGTTGAAATAGGGAAGTATCCCATTTATAATTTTGATGTTTACTAAGACGGTTTTTGGGGAAGATATTCATTTATCATTTGCATTCTTTTGTTCTTTTAGCAATTTTCTTATTTACCAAGTTTTTAAACTGTTATATGTTGGCTCCACAGAATAAACTATTTTTGTACACAGGGTTTAATTTCCACAGAATAGTGGGGTATTTTGAGAGAGAGAGAGAGAGAGAGAGAGAGAGAGAGAGAGAGAGAGAGAGAGAAGAGAGAGAGAGAGAGAGAGAGAGAGAGAGAGAGAGAGAGAGAGAGATCTCGAAGGCCGTTGCGATCAGCTACCAACGTGTTCAACTTTGTATGGTTTTTTCATGTAATATATATATATATATATATATATATATATATATATATATATATATATATATATATATATATATATATATATACATACATACATACATACATACATATCAAATATGACAGTGGACTTTCACCATATATATATATATATATATATATATATATATATATATATATATATATATATATATGCATGTATATATATATGCATGTATATATATACGTATATATATATATATTATATATATATATATATATATATATATATATATATATATATATATATATATATATATATATATATATATATATATATATATATATATATATATATATATATATATATATATATCTGGTGAAAGTCCACTGTCATATTTGATTTTGGTTAAATTTTGCAGCCGAATGCCCCTCCTATTTATCCAGCAATGGGTTGGACTGGCTTGGACGAGGTAGAGAGAGTTGTGGACTGCTCGGTGTCATATGATTTGGCTGTTGTCAGCACCAGGTTTGAAAAGAAAGTAAATCAGTACAGAGTGAAGCAAGAGAAAGTCAGATTGACTTCCTCTTGTCTAGAGGATCACATCATGGATTACCTATTATCAGTTCGGTAGGTTCTTTTGCATACAAACTATTAAAATGGCTAGTTGAAATACTTACACAACTACTTGGCGCTGTCTCGTTATGTTCTCTTGGAAATAATGTAAACTTTATCAAACATTAGTAGTTTTAACTCAAATTTTGGAAGGTGTTTTCATCTATGATACTATCACGTTTGAGTGATCTGAGGAACCTATTAATTCTGTCTTCTATTTTGGTAACATTTTGTAAATTAGGTGTTCCCAATTTCTGGAATCTTGATGAGTCACTGAGAATTGAGTTCATTTTATGAATATAGTGCTGCTTATCTAAAACTACAGTTCCCTTACCTTTGTCAGGATGCACAATAATTTGTTTTTAATGATTCTTGTTTCAGGCAAGTGGAGGGGATGGCAATGGGAAGCCCTTTAGGTCCTACCTTCGCCAATATTTTTATGAACTCCCTGGAGGAGACAGTATTTGACAATTGTCCCCTTAGTTTCCACACTTTATTTAATAAAAGATGTGTGGACGACACCTTTGCCCTGTTTAAACGCGATTTTAATGCAGATGCCTTTTTAGAATTCATTAATGCCCAACATCCCAATATTAGGTTTACAGTTGAGAGAGAAACTCGTAACTCTTTATCATTTCTTGATTTACGCATCACCAGGGAAAATAATGGGTTTCAAACCAGCATTCAGAGGAAAAATACTTTTACAGGTTTGGGCACCAATTTTTATAGCTCATGTAATTTCAATTTTAAGTTGAATTCCCTCTCTACCCTCCTCCACAGGGAGTATTCTCTGACTTCCAGCTGGACAGCCTTTCATAAAGAAGTAGAGTTCTTGGCTAATTTTTTCCGCAACAGTTGTTTTCCATCCCACTATTTCCATCGAGTACTTAATAAGCTCTTAACCGTAAAAATGAAACAACCTATTCCCACATATACCGTTCCCAAATTATGTATTCATGCTAAGTTCCCGTTCCTTCATGACAAAAGTTTTAAAAAGAAATGTTTGAATTAAATTCATCATGAATTGCCAGCTGTAAATTTGAAGCTGATTCCACGAAATCCTATAAACATACGTTCTTTTTTCAGAGTGAAGAACAGACTGAGTCCTTCATTGACATCCAACATTATCTATAAATATACCTGTCCCAGATATAGTCTGGGAACCTACGTTGGATGTACGAGGAGGCTTTTCAAGGTCCGTTTCTGCTCCTACCAAGGTGTCAGCTTCGGGCCGGGGTGCACATTGTCCAGTCCCGAACTGTCCAATGTTCGGAACCAATCTAAGATTTGTGGTACCCGCTTGGATATAAATGATTTTTAAATTATTGGATCTGCTCGTAAGGACGATGAGTTGGTGGTGTTGGAGTCGCTTTTTATAAAAACTAATGCACCAACACTGAACACCCAATCGTCCTCCACACAACTGTTTATAGCATAACTGCCTGTTTGTTTACTCTCCACGTTCGTTATAGGTTTCTTTCGTTTGTTTATTTTCTCCCTGTCTTTTTAGTCACTTTTTAGCTCTTGCCTTGGTAGGTGTTCCTTTCAAGTTCTTGTTTTCATTTTTGTATTTGTAAATGTTTAAAATTTTTAAAAAAGTTTTTCCCATTGCATAAGTGACATTTTAAGTATTTCTTGCCTGTAATTTTGCAGACTTGAAGATGCATCATGTGATGTGAAACGTTGGCATAATAAACTTGATCTTGTGAGAGACATTCATGCCTTTACTTCTTCAACCTGAGATGTTTGTCCGGTCTGTTTCCCCTGCGATTCTTCCATATATATATATATATATATATATATATATATATATATATATATATATATATATATATATATATATATATATATATATATATGCGTGTGTGCATGTGTTTGTCTATTGTTTTGTATATATACGTATATATGAATACATACACGCATGTATGTATGTATATATATATATATATATATATATATATATATATATATATATATATATATATATATATATCTATATATATATATATATATATATATATATATATATATATATATATATATATATATATATATATATATATATATATATATATATATATATATATAAATTGAATGCCTGACCACCTACGTGTTATGATAAAATAAAATTTAAGCCATTCCCCTGATGAAGACAAGATTAATATGGATGTCATTTTCTAAATTACGAATAATACAATTGAAAATCAGTTTTTAACACACACAATAGAAAAACAAAGACGTTTCTAATTTTAATTTACCTTCGGTGTGCCTTTTATTAGAATGCCCATAATCTCTCTGCCTTCCTTAGTATATCCATGATATTTGCAAATGATAAAGCAAGGATATCGTAGGTTGCCAAAGTTGCAATAGAAACTCAAGGAGTTCCTACAGCTGTGGCGGTCTGATGAAATCCGTCTTTTCATTGTACTTACATCAGATGTCCGGTCTTAAGTTCCTATATGTGCTAAACTCCTGAACTTATTATTCTATATTTCTGTACTATAGTTTCATTTTCCCTCTAGGGAGAAACCCTAGTGTTCCTCTCTTGCGCACAGTAGGTATGGATGTGTTTGTAGTTCAAGTCTCTTTATCAAAATATCAAATTATATTTATATCTTATGTTCAGCTTATCAGATTACGCCCTTTGACCCCGAGTAATTTTTCATCTCGTAACAGTTTTCTTTATTTTTCGAAACTTGTGAAATATTTAAGGATGTTTTTTCTCTACTCTTGAGAGGGAGGCCGGAGGACGTTTACCTCAAGCAAACATCATATTTTTTCGCAAGTGCACTTTTGAAATGGTTGAATTATTTCTTCATGTTAGGAGAAGTCAAATATTGACATTCCTCGGTTGTTGGTAAAGCTACTAAAGGCACCTAATACTTTTTTAAAACAGATATAGCAAAGAACTCGTAAGATCTCAATTATATTGACTTTTGAGATCGTCTCTAGTAACGTTCGTTTTTATTAATCATGTAATTAGCCTCGATAACATATTCCACATTACAAAAAAACTATTTCCCAACTAATCAGTATCCACACTAAGCTTATCGACATGAAATTTCTGGATCTCGACGAATTATTGCAAAGAACAGAAATGCAGCTTCACATGACTGGTAATGGTCGTCATAATCAATGAAAGACTCAGCATCTCTATAGGAGAAAGCGGACAATGAGAAAGCAGACATTTCTGTTGTATATTTCAACTTTAACCTTTGCAGATTAAAGATGATAATACAGTCTACCAAACCTCACTGGGGGAACGAATAATACTTGCATGGAGGCCGAATAACATTCAAGGTCCAGGTTACCCTGGAAAGCACTCTGAGGGCGCATACCTCCTCCAAGACAAATGAATTTATCATTTTGAAATCCAACTGTCATTTTCTCGTCCATGACAATAAGAAGGGGTTGTATTACATCGTCCCTCGTGAACAGAGGAAGAACAACCATATTTGTGCCAATATTTCTTTCCACACAGATCACGCTTTCAAAATTATCCTAAATCTTTCTCAATGTTTAAGTATCATAATTAAAATCCAGAACCCCTTCGGGATCTTCATGCATTCTGTCATGGTTAATGAACCACCTTACATAAAATTCCTGTGGAATCCGCTAATAACTTTATGTTTAAAGTGCTTATTTCAAGTATATATCAAATTTATACACAACTGAAAAAATGGCGGGATAACTGACATTTTTCGATGTTTTTGTTTTGGGGTAATTCAGGACATGCCTCTCCCATGCAAGAGGCCAAAATTTGGGGCTTCTTTCATCCATTTCCCGATTTATCCTACAGCTTCAGTAAAGATCATGTGCGGTAAATCTAATGAAATTTCTGTCTGTGAGCCCGGTAGTTCTATTTCACAAAGACAATGTGAGCGCAGGCCACCTGTCAGATATGGATCATGGAGTTCGAAGTTTTTCAGGATTCAGGTCATAGCATGTATTGGAGTGCGGCAACTCTGTTTGCAATGCCAACCGTCCGCTTAAGGGGTAGATTATATAACTCACCACCATTAATCAAACTAATCGTACCGTACAAATCTTTCAGGAGAGTGGTAGAAAATAGATTACGTCTAGTTTTTCCGTTCTTCTGAAGTCTTATTCATTATTTGCTTTTGAAGTCTTATTCATTATTTGCTTTATCAAATATTTTTCGAAAATTTCTGAAACTTAAAAATAACTTCTTTTTTAGAACTGCTGTTGACCTATGGCTGCACTAGAAGAGAAAGTAAAAGGCATTTTTGGCTGGCTGAGCTAAAATGTACTGTAGCTGTCCAAAGAAAGTTTACTACCCAGTACAATAAAGAAGCACCACGCAGGAATTGCTTATCCATTCAAAAATGCATAATCAGTTTTAATTTTTTCATTGAAATTAAACAATATTTAATGCATTTGGATTCTGTACGCTTTCACTTTAAATTTTTTTCCGCAGAATCTTAAACAGAAAAAGACAGCATGCTAATGATTAGCTCTCTCTCTCTCTCTCTCTCTCTCTCTCTCTCTCTCTCTCTCTCTCTCTCTCTTTCTATATATATATATATATATATATATATATATATATATATATATATATATATATATATATATATATATATATATATATATTTATATATATATGTATGTATATATATATATATATATATATATATATATATATATATATATATATATATATATATATATATATATATATATATATATATATATATATATATATATATATATATAGCTTAATGATAAATAATATTGCCAAGACCAGGAAGAACATTCTTTATTGTAAGAGCTTTCGAGGTATAAAACCTCATCATCAGGCTGAAAAAACCGACAAGGATGAGAATTAATAAAATTACAATAAAATGAATTGTTATAATAAATCTTCAGCAAAAATACTAACGAAATATATAAAATGAATAAGTAAATACAAACTAAAAGGGTGAGACGTAAAATAACGAAAAATTAAAAACACAAACATAAAAATATGAAAATAAAACTAAGGTGAAATGTAAACAAACTACCACTCACAAAGTAAAATATTTAACGACCTAATTGAGTACCTACTATGAAATTACACGATAGCTAGTTGAATACCAGACGAGTTGTTGTTCAATTCCGGCTTCATCTTTTTAATAGTCAGCGACTCTGAAATTAAAAGGTCCAGTCTATTTGAACAAAAAGACAGTACCCGAAAATCCAGGTCAGTGAAAGGATGGTCCTGTGCTCAACTGTGTTCTCTATTGCCAGAAAAGGGTGGTTTGGAAAGGGGAAACCTAGTTCTACCTCGGATGTGTCTGAGGCAGACACACATGAAAATGAACTTCTAGTAATAATTAAAAATAAAAAAGAAAGCTGAGGTCGTGATTCTAATCAGAAAAGATAAAAACAGGGCAATATATTTTTTCCATTTTGTCTCTAAGGCAAAAAGTTGGAGATTCACCATCAGAGATAGGAGCAGATCTTCCATTAAACTTGCAGCTTTAATCATGCAAGAGGGGGAGGTAAAATCTCAAAGGCAGTCCACAAACAGCAAATGCTCAACAAATACTAGCGTACCAACAATAGTGTCTGTAGTACTATGCAGATTAAGGTATATCAGTATTCACTATTTGCTGTTTCTTAGTCTCCAGTTGAGTATGTTCTAAGTAAATGTTCCTATAACGTGCATTTTCTTCGAATATTAAATCAGTATACCGTCTGCCATGGCCACTGGTGTAGCAATCACAAGCGTAAACCTAATTCTCGAAATTCATAATTACTAACTTAGGATAACCAACATTCTAACTTAGCTTACGTACCAAGACGGCACGTATCCAATATTCTAACTTAGCTTACGTATCAAGACGGAAGACGAATACTCAGTGGTTGTGTATGTGGACACACCATATTAAAGTCTGATGACAAGGGGGATTGGGGAATTCTATAGAGGACGCATTGATGACCAAAGTCCTTAAATTAACAATGTAACAGTCAAATAATTAATCCGGCATCACACCATACAAACAATAAGTACAATGATACAACGATTGTGCGCTGTCCTCTAGGTACATCATACAAGGGTAAATGCTAATTTACCCATAAGAAAAGCGAGTGAAAGATAGGGGTTTAGAATTAGCCAACAATGACAGTCTAAATGTAAAAGTTTCAGCAGGGGAACGGACGATACAACACACACACACACACACACACACACACACACACACACACACACACACAGATTCAATGGAGGCGTTAGTGAAAAGGGAACGGCTTCCTAAGAATGTTATAGATCAAGCATACATAATGATTCCTGATAGAAAGGTAAGGTGTGTCTTAAGGGGAGCCAGAGGTAAATAATTATAAACATAAAGCGCATTTAACAGATTACCGATACGATCGAAAGAAGGTCCAGATTCAGACAGAATGAATGGAATCAGCAGAAAGAACCCGTAGGTTCTACAAAAGTAAATAGTGAAGACATAATTTGCGAAGACAAGATCAATAAAAAAAAAAAAAAAAAAAAAAACTGAAGGACTACACACTGTTGGTGTTGATGGGTTTTTCAACAAAGACAAGGCTGTGATGTCAGATGATTGCACTTGGTATCAACAGCCGTACAAGGTCGCAAGTGAGGGAGGAAACCTTGAACATCAGACTCATGCAATGACAATGAGGCGGCATCTCATTATCGTGTTAAGATATGAATAAACTCATGAAGCAATTAGATTATATTGACAGACAAATGACAATTCTTACATAAACTGCTTGCTATAAAGAAATGTATTTACAAGAGAATGAGAAAGCAAAATAAAAATAAAGAAAATACACAAAAAAAAGTAACACTCGCATACCTTACTTTACCCATTGCAGGAGACAAGAGGGAAAAGTTTCCAGGTTCTTATTTTGGTGATCTAATTTTGTTTTTCAATTCTTTCAGTGCAACAAAGCATATTTCTCAAGGTTGATGACGTATATTAAGATGAATGAATCATTATGAATAGCGACCATTAAAATGATAACGTAACAACTTGCTTTCAACTTAAAAGTGATGTGATCTCGGAAGAGTGGAAAAGAATCTTACTTATAAATGGATTTCCCCAGTGGATTACCTCTTCTAGGCCATTCCGTTTAGATGGTATACATTTTAAATGGAGCAAACAGCACTCATGTCTAGTGTTTTTCTCTCTTGTCTCTCTCCACCATAGATAAGACTCACAACAGTCGAATAACATCTAGGTGCAAGGCAACACCGGCACAATGAATCGTACCTTTTTCGTTCCTCCTCGTCAGGATCGAGATTTGAAGACGGGTCGCTCAGTTGCAAGTCGCACGTGCTAGCTACACACACACACACACACACACAGAGAGAGAGAGAGAGAGAGAGAGAGAGAGAGAGAGAGAGAGAGAGAGAGAGAGAGAGAGAGAGAGAGAGAGAGAGAGAGTAATTCATATTATGACAAATTAAGCTCTTATTCTATGGTTAATTAAGAAAACTTTATGCTGAAGGTCAGTTGCATAGTGGAGGACAACTAGCGTCAAAATTACTAAAACCAAAAGGGAAAAATGGTTATAACATCACCTAGGACACAATGTGATGAAACGTGACTGAAAACAAAGCCATGCAAAGGCCATGGGTACTAAATCCATCCACATGGGAAAGACTTAGTACCCATGTTAATTTCCATATGATCTTAGACCTGCTGCTTTGGCAATTTTTTCGGTTTTTGCAACACTGCAGAAAGTGCGAGGAAACTTGAGCAAGACTAAATTAACGAAGGTGAATGGGATGGAATTACAGTGACAATTGCGTATATCAAGGTCAATTTCCAAGGCCATGTGTCAAATCAAAATTTAAGCTAGAATGGCTGCGCACTCACGTGTGCCACAGAACCGAGAAGAACCTTGAGAGAGAAAGAGGATTCAAATGAAACTAGCAGATGTTTGCTATTGCTCGCATTTACTAGTTCCCATATCCATACCATACCCATACCCATACCCATATCTGTATCACACCCATACCCATACCCATACCTATACCATACCATAACCACAACCATACCCATATCTGTATCTTACCCATACCCATACCATACCCAGACCAATACCTATACCATACCCATACCCATACCCATACCATACCCATACCCATATCTGTACCATACCCATACTCTTAGGTTTTGTGGTTGTTCCCCTGGAACAATCGGAGCGTTGATTGTTCTCCTGTTCAAGTGGTAGTTTAGTCTTGCCATGCTGGCAGGATTGTTGTCATCTGAGGAGTTGGGCTGGACGTCGTCAGTCAGTTTCTAGGAAGTGAGCAGTTAGCATCTTGCTTGTAGAGAGTCAGTCATGGAGCAGCTTTTCAGGTATGATTTACGTACATGTAAGCAAGGGAGTTCATTCTTTGTCTGTAACTTTGTCATCGTCGGTGACTTCGACGAGAATGTCGGAGGTCGATCCTGTCCTTGTGCTGGTGGGGGCATCATCTCCATTCACAGCTTATTGCTGTTTCGAAAGTCCAGCCGAGTGCGGCTGTCTGTCTGGCACTGTCCCTGTAAGCTGCTTGTTGCTGTGCCGACAGTCCAACTGAGTGTGGCTGTAGGTTTGGCACCCTCCTTGCAAGGAGTTTGTAGCTGTTTTGGAAGTCCGTCCGAGTGTGGCTGTTTGGTATCTCTCCTGTGTTTCGATGACTTTACTGATTTCGTCTGATGACACAACTTATCTTGTTTTGATTTTTGAGTAACCTTCCACATTGAAGGTAACGTTTATTGTGTTAAAGAATTTATGTTAGTGTGAGGGTATGTTTCCTGTTTAATTTCATGAATATTTAACACTGAATTTATGTTGAAGGTGTTGTTTTGCTGTCTCTGTTTTTGAAATGATTAAATGACTCCAGAAAAGCTATTGTTTATTTATGATGCTTTGGAATCGTTGATGCTTTTGAACTGTTCATTAATTTATTTATTGAGTTGATTTTAAAATTTTGAATCTATTTAATGTTTATGGTGTTTATTATGTTGTTCTTATGTCATTCATGTTGTGCTCATTTATGTATTGACTTTTGAAAGTGAATCATTTGTATAAAATGTATATAATTGTAAGATTTGTAAATAATAAATTAACTTTAAGGTTACCTTGGTTGTTAATTTGCTCCTTCCTCCTTTGTCTGTTATTTTTACTGCCTGATTTTCAAGTTCCAACCTTATCATTTTTTTTTAATTTTTTTATTTTGAATATATTACGAACCAAGTTACGGTTTGTGACATGGTGACCTTGCCAGGATTGGTTCTGTTATTTTTGGCAGTTTTGTGGCAGCATTGGGGGAGTGAGTGTGCTGTGTAAAAAAAATTATATCTTTTTTTCTTTGTGGTGGGAAAGTCTTAGGTTTTGTGGTTGTTCCCTTGAAGCAATCGGAGTGTTGATTGTTCTGTTCAGTTGGTGGTTTAGTCTTGCCATGCTGGCAGGATTGTTGACATCTGAGGAGTTGGGCTGGATGTCGTCAGTCAGTTTCTAGGAAGCGAGCACTTATTATCTTGCTCGTAGAGAGTCAGTTATGGACAAGCTTTTCAGGTATGATTTACCTGTTAGCAAGAGAGTTCATTCTTTGTCATCATTGGTGACACTGATGAGAATGTTGGAGGATGCTCCCATCCTTGTGCCTGTAGGGGCATCATCTCCATTCACAGCTTATTGCTGTTTCAACAGTCCGACTGAGTGTGGGTGTCTGTCTGGCACTGTCCCTGTAAGCTGCAAGTAGCTGTGTCGATAGTCCAGCTGAGTGTGGCTGAAGGTTTAGGCACGTTGTAGCTATTTTGGCAGTCTGTCCGAGTGTGGCTGTCTGTTTGGCATGGCTCCTATGTTTTGATGACTTTACTGATTTCATCTGATGACATAACTTATATTGTTTTGATTTTTGAGTAACGCTCCTCATTGAAGGTAACATGTTTATTGTGTTAAAGAGTTTATTCTAGTTTGAGGGTTTGTTTCCTTTTTAATTTGATTATGGCTTGAGCATTGTGCAGGAATGATGAATATTTTACACTGAATTTATGTTGGAGGTGTTGTTTTGCTGCTTGTTTTTAAAATGGTTAACTGACTCTGGAAAAGCTATTTTTTTTATTTATGATGCTTTTGAACTGTTTATTAATTTACCTCTTGAGGTGATTTTGTATTTTTGAGTCTATTTAATGTTTATGTTATTTATTATGTTGTTCTTATGTCATTCATGTTATACTCATTTATGTATTGACTTTTGAAACTGACTCATTTGTATAAAATGTATAGAATTGTAAGGCTTGTAAGCAATAAATTAGGTTTAAGGTAACCTTGGGTGTTAATTCGCTTCTTCCTCCTTTGTCAGCTACTTTTACTGCCTGATTTTCTAGTTCCAATCTTATTATTCTTTTTTTTTATTTTTCTTTTGAACCTTAAGAACCAAGTTACTGTTCGCGACAATACCCGTACCTATACCCATATCCATATCCATTCCATACCCATATCTGTACCATACCCATACCCATACCCATACCCATACCCACACCTACATGCCATACCCATACACATACCTATACCCATACCCATATTTGTACCATACCCATACCTATACCATACCATATACTTACCATGACCATATCTATACCCATACCCATATCGATACCATACCCATACCCATATCTATACCTATACCTGTACCTGCAGTATACCTATACTTATACCTATACCTATACCCATATCTGTACCATACCCATACCTATATCCATACCCATACCCATATCCTTACCATACCCATACCTATACCTGTACCCACGTCCATTCCATACCCATACCCATATCCACATCCATACCCATACCATACCATTCCCATACCTTCTGTTCATATACAAACAACTGGCCATATCCTGGTGTAGGTACAGGAGTAGCTGTTGATGGGTTTTGAGTCAATGCTGGTACCATTGTCAGTTCCGGACTATCACCAGTAGCACCTGCTGTTGTTCTAGAATTACCCGCTAAGTCCATTTCGAAATGTTGAAAATTTCTGGACAGTCCTTTTAAAATATTATTTTTGAAAGATGTCTTCACATCTCCAGGATCCTTTGAGGCAGTCTTCAGCTCCTGAAGCATTCCTGGAGAAATGCCCATTGGATTATAACGTCTTCTTAAGTTCTTAAAGACTCCAGGATCCTGTGAAGCCGTCTTCAGCTCCTAAATGGAGTGCAGGTGGTTCATGTTACCACATGAGGTTAATTAAACACTTCATAAATTCTAAAGGCCAAGCAAATTGTATTTTGATTTGAAAAACCTGTACATTACTTTTGTAAAAGGAAAAACTGTCCTTACAAATCTATGAACATTTTCTTAATAGTACTCAATCTGAACACATTTTGTTTCATCATTAAACACCATAAAACCGATACCCATACCCATACTGATACCCATACCCATACCCATATACCTTAGCCATACCCATATCTGTACCATACCTATACCCATATCTGTACCATACCCATACCAATACCCATACCCATATACTTACCATACCCATAGCTATACCCATACCCATATCTATTCTATAGCCTACCCATACCCATATCCATATCCATACTCATACCACACCATACTATTTCCATACCTTCCAGTCGTATACAAACATCAAAAAACATGGAAAAGGGAAAAGGGAAGAGGGAAGGGGGGAGTGGGGAGGAGGGAAGAGGGCTGGGAAGGGAGGAGGGGAGCAGAGGAGGAAGGGGGAGGGAGATTATCATTTTTCCATGAAGGAGATGAGGTCCCAGGGAATGATGTCTTTACAAATCTATAAACATTTAAACATGGAAAAGGGATGAGGGAAAGAGGAGGGTGAGGGAAGAGGGATGGGAAAGGAGGGGAGGGGAGGAGGAAAGGGGAGTGGAGGAGGAAGGGGGAGGGCGGATTACCGTTTTTCCATGAAGGATTTGAGGACCCAGGGAGAGGGGGCGTGTTTAGGGACCACACTGTTTAAATCAGTTTTGGGGAGGGAGGGAGGAGGGGAGAGGAGAGGGAAGTGGGAGGTGAAGTCCCTGGGAGACGGGGGGTGTGTTCAGGGACCACTCTGCTTAAACCAGTTTTTGGAGGGGAGAGGGAAGTGGGAGGAATGGGACACACACATACAGAAACGAAGCCAAGGAAATTAATATAATAGATGAAAATGAAATTTACATAAAGTTCTCAAAGGTAAAATTTTCACTATGATGCATATGATTATGTTAATGCTTCTTGTTCTGCCCAGTTCCCAACTCTCTTTCAAGTGATGGTGGACTGTTTCTGGAAACTTTTCACCTGGGTTCTGGCTTGTCAAACTTGGCTCCACGGGGAGGTTGAACCTATAATTCCACTTACCAAAGCCGCTCAGTCGTTGCTCGGAAAGTGCTGGGCTTCCTCATGTCACTCCTTAAATTCTATTAATTGCTCTGTTGACCAGATCCCTTCAAAGAGAGACAATGTTGTTTGTCTGAGAAAGCAGCTAACTAAAACCAGTATTTTACTGTGATTGGGCTTGCTAGAACTTGGCTCTTGGGTGCATAATAAGTTTCAGGGGTGGCTGGAGGAACCTTCCAATTGGTGTCTTAGGAATGCTGGATCAATTTCTTCAACAATTAGGGGGGGGGGTGGGAATGGATAGTTTTACCCACTTTGGCTGTGAGAATCTGAAACACCCTCTACAGGCAGTCTCACAGGTGCCATGAATGCTTGCTGCAGTGGTCTAGCTGGTTTGATGTCAACTTCCATTCCCTTGAAAATGAGAAAATTCTTTTCTTTTGAAATCTAGTACATCTCAGCATCCTTGAACATTGACCCGTATTGGCGCGGGACCCTTCCGGCGGAAGTTCGCTGGTGGGTGTGGGAATGTAGAGGTTACTTCATATGTTCATCCCCAATGGGGTGGCGAATGAGTCGAAGATTATGATTTTGTGTGCAGGTGAATTATTAGAACACGAACTGTTATTTGTGTGAGATGTGTTTGTGGCAGGCCTTTTGCTACTGTTGTTGAGGTAAGCTGACATTTTTGATGCCCAAGTGGACATTTTATTATTTGTGTCTAACCTGTATTTTTTCATAATAACATTTATATTCTGATATTTCATATTTTGCCCATTTTCCTTAATTTGTTTTCTGGGTCTTAATGACCAGGGAAATTGCCCCATATTAATTTTTAGTGTTTATATTTGAAAGTGATTTCCTCTCTGTTCTACAGATGTCTAGTTATAAGGTCATGAGTTAAGGGAAATTTTGACAGACATGTTGACTTCAGTCACTGTAGACAATTCTGACTTACTTTTTCTTTGGGGAGGATTTGATTAGTTAAAGTCAGTACTTAATTTTGTTCAGTTTGAAGTTAGGGTTTTTATTACCCATTACTTCGCTTAACCCCATTTATCCATTCATTATGTCAGATTTGTGTTAAATATAACTATATTTTTGTAGTTCGAGAGTCTCTTTCAAGAACCTAGCTAAATCTTGGGTATGAATGAGAGGACGTGTAGAGTCAGTGATAAAAAACGTGAGAACCCTTCCCTCGTTGGAGCCAGTGCTGGATGTAGATGATGGGCAGAGGTAAGTTCCTCTTCTTTTTGGGTTTTTAGTTTGAAAGGGTAAACGGTGGGGAAAGTGTAGGGTTCTTCCCCCATTCAGAGAGACTGGTTGCATAAGTGAAATGTGTAGACAGGATTTGCGGGATGGTTGGCATTTGTGTTGTTGGCTTAGCATTCTGGGAGTTAGCTCATCGCCTCAAGTGGTGTCAGTATATCTTGATAAAGGGAGTGCCTCAGGTGTGTTTGGAGTGTGGGCATGTGTGTGTATATGCGGTGTTGTGTTTTATTTTTGTCAGCTTGAGTATTCGAGCGCGTAAGAGGATCTCTAGCAGTAGCTGGCATGAAGGGGGAATGAAATAAAGTAAGTGTTCATTTTTGTTTTTGGGATGCAGTTGTTTGGTGGTTCTTTGTTTTTTTTTTTTTTTTTTGCTTCCTTTTGTTTTTTGTTTTGTTTTGTTTGGTGTCTTATAAAGGAGTTTTAAGGGAACAAAGTGTGTCCAGTTTGTGTATGTTTTTCTTCCTCCTCTGTCTCTCTTTGCAGGTTGTAAATAAATTTATTTTTATACTTGCTGTGATTCTCTTTTATTGATTAATTGTGTGATTGTAATGCACTTTGTTTTCAGTTGCATATTCATGCGTATGTAACTGGTGTTTGGTCATTGGGGGTGTTGAGGTGTCTTTTTTTTTCTTCTGTTTCGGTTAGCTTTTGTTGGCTTGGAGATAACCTTAGGCTGATTCATGTGCTCACAAAAGCATTACATTGAGACAGATAGAGGGGAATTGGGGGGGGTGAATGGTTTGTACCTGGGGGGGGGGGAGATTTTTTCTCCTTCTTCTCTTTACCTTGAAAAGGATTTGGTGTTTTATCCCTGACCTATATATTGGTGATCAGCTGTTTGGCTGGTGTCGGTCGCTCGCGGGGGAGAAGGTGATTCACTCCCATGGGGTTTTTGAAATAGTGCTTTTTGTTTCTTTTATTTTTATTTTTAGTGGATGGGAAGTAGATATCTTTATTTTTCCTTTTCCTGTGGGTTTTCTTCCCATTAAATGGGAGAATATTTTGGAGATTTTAGTACCTTATGATCCTGAGTTCCTGTCGTGTCCTTAAGACCTGGAATTCCATTAGTGCCGCCGAAATGGTAGGGAAGGAGGAAACTAAAAGGACTATGGTTCATAAAGTCACAACAATGGCTTCGGGAATCCATCCTGTCCCAGGATTAATTAACGGGGTTTCTCCCTCAACCGGTGGAGATTTTTATTGAGGGAGTGGGTAATTATTTGACTGCTAAGAAAATCACAGATGGCGAGGAGGTTTCTTAGCGCTTGACAAAGGTGATATTGGTCATCGCTGCCATGGCCATCAGTATAGCAAGTGTAAAACATGAAGGACCTCCAAGGTTTTCTCAGAATGACATATGGGGTTGCAGAATCCAGAGATGTAGTCCGTGATGTAAGGGCATTCTTTAAGATTAGGAAGGGCCAGGATTCCATGGTTAGTTTTAGTTCTCAGTTGTATGATCATTCAGGGGACTTAGTGAAGAAATTGAAAGGTTCTGGATGGGTACGCAATGAATCATCTCTTTGGACAACTTTCAGAAGTCGTTGCGCTATTCCAGGCTCTTACAAGAGGTCCCAGATGATATAGTGGATAGTTTTCATAAGAATACAGAGCACACATCTCATGAGGCACTAATATTTTCTCAGGTTCGCAAGCACGTCAAATATCCTGCGTTGATAGTACCTTTTTCAATGGGATGCCGAAAGCTTCCATGGGCATTCCAAAGACCCCCATCACAGGGGAGTCTGGTTTTGCTGCCAGCAGTTTGTGTGCAAAGTAGAGAGTAATAGGGGATCTATAGGTCCAAATGCCACAGTTTCGTTGTTTCAACTGTAATAGGCAGTGGCATACTAAGAAGTTTTGCTGAGTTAGATATTATGTGGGGTGCAGGAGTTCTGAGCACTTTTGGCAGTTTTGTCCGTCTCTTAAAAAGACTGTTAGACCTGCACTTCAGAATTTTTGTAGTACCAATAAGAAAGCTCCTCAAGGGGGTTATTCAGTGGAGATCTAGGGATCAGCCAAAACTTTCTGGAAGACTGATCAAAATATGGAAAAGGATAATGAATTGTTCTTATCATGTAGTGCTTTTGGAAGATGCTCCAGAGCCAAAGCCTGTGGTGAAAGGGACTGTGTCTTAGTTCTGAGGTTTTGACTTTATAGATATGGGCACCTCAGTCAGTTTATTAGACTATAATTTTTATCAGTCGATGTTTCCCAGTACCAGCTAAATCCTTCAGAAGAGAAGGTATGTGATGTTCAGTCTCATAATTGGGTAACCGGTTAATTAGGAACCAGTTTTGGTGATAAAGGGTGTTGCCTTGGGGAACAGAATTTTACTGGGTCATCCAGCATGTCGAAGGATGAAGATTTCCATACACCCGGGTATAGGAGGTATAACAACTGGGGTACCTGGAGTTTTTGTCCCGTGTGTGAGTGTTGATGAAATGGAGGGGAATACTTCCATCAGTAATGATACTATGGAATCTGTGGTAGATAACCATTTGCAACGAGATATTGAGCCAAATGTTGAGGGGAAGAAGATGTATAAGGGTTTCTTGTTAGAAAACGTTATTGTAGAACTAGGTATGGCTGGTCTGGTGAAAGTTCAGGTGAAAGATGCAAAATGTCTAAACAGGTATGTGTAGTTGAAGGTAGCGAGAAGCTTAAAGGTGTCGTGAGTACTGTTTCCATAAATAAGCTGTCTAATAAAGGAGTCACATGGGTGGAATGTTGAACTGTAATGATTCAGTTGGGAGGTATCAGAAGAATACATATGCTGTTGATCTTGAAAATTGGGGTAGTGATATTAATTCAGTGGCTATCATAGGTGAGCAAAATGAGTTTCTGAGGTAGAAATGCAAGTTAGGAGAAAGGGTTTTTAGGGATCATTTAAGTGATGCTGATTATAAAGAATATACAGAGGGGTTATGTTGATGTTCTGGCTGACTTTGCAGATATAGTTGCATTTGAAGGAGATACATTAGGGTTAACTAATGTGTTAGAACACAAGGTACATTTGGAGGATGCTACAAAGCCTACTTATGTCCCATCACATAAGATACCCTTTAAGATTACAGAGCAGGTTGAGTAAGAGGTTAATAAGTAGGAAGAGGAAGGTATAATTAGACCTAGTTCCTCACCTTTTAATTTCCTGTTGTTGGC
Organism: Macrobrachium rosenbergii; assembly: GCA_039081455.1. Lineage (NCBI taxonomy): Eukaryota > Metazoa > Arthropoda > Malacostraca > Decapoda > Palaemonidae > Macrobrachium > Macrobrachium rosenbergii. Next base: position 3,327,737 of record JANJGK010000014.1, read on the forward strand.
AGTGCCTAAGAAGGATGGCTCGGTCTGTGTATGTGTGGATTTTAGGAAGCTAAATGAGAAGACCATTCCTGATAGGTATCCAGTGGCATGCCTGCCAGATTTGTTTGTGGAAATTTGGTGGTAAAAATATATACTCATCAACAGATCTAATGTAAAAGTTCCTGCAAGTGCCTTTTAGCAAGGAGAGTCAGGAATTCACTGCTTTTCCTATCCCAGGAGAACATTATGAGTTTACACGAATGTCTTTTGGTTTGCCAGGTAGTCCTATGACTTTTACAAGGTTAGTGAATACTGTTTTACACGGGATGTTAGGGAAGACTGTCTTCGTTTATATGGGCAATATCTTGATTGCCACTGACTTTATGGAGAAACATTTAGAGGTGCTTAGGGAGGTTCTTAGGAGACTTAGGTTAATGGGTTTGAAGGTTAAACTAGCCAGATGTGATTTTTTGTAGAAACAGATCACATATTTAGGTCATGCCATCTCTGAGGAGGGTGTTAGAGTAAACAATAACAGAGTTAGGGCCATCATAGATCTTCCTATCCCTAAAACCAAGAAACAGGTTAGGTCATTTATGGGGATGACAGGATTTTTTAGGGGTTTGCGAAAGGATTTTCTACATTGTCAGCTCCTTTGACAGATGTTTTAAGGGATGATGTACAATTTTCGTGGGGTGAGTCGCAGCAGATAGTCTTTCAGAAAGTCAAAAATGCTTTAATGAGTCCTCCGGTTTTGAAGTTTCCAAACTTCAATTTGCCACTCACATTAATGGCAGATGCCAGTCAGGATGGGATAGGTGCCTGCTTAATGCAGAAATTTGAGGGTAAATTGCACCCAATTGCTTTCTATAGCCGAAAGTTCAAGACACAGGGCGAAAGGTGATAGCCACTATTGACAGGGAGTCCTTTGCTGTAGTGTCTAGTTTGATTCATTTGAAGATATTGTTAATGGGGAATAAAGTGGAAGTTTTTACAGATCATAAGTCGTTGTTGGATCTCTTTAATAAGCCATATCTTTTCCCCTAAGAGAGATAGGTGGTTTTTGACAATTGGGGATTTTGTTGCTAAGTTAAAGAATATTGAAGGCAAACATAAGGTGGTAGCAGATGCTCTTAGTAGGAATTTTGTTGACATGGAGCGTCACCATGTGTGTACTGTAACTGGTGAATGTATAGGCTGGGATATTAGCTTAATAGAGTTTAAACAAGATGAGGATGAAGTTTTAGCAGACGTAAAGGCGTTTCTTAGAGGTGAATTAGTAAAAAAGGGTTATAAGTACTTTTTGCAGGTCTGGAGTGAGGGTAATTTGTTAGTTAGGAAAATTATGTGTAAGTTGAGGAGTAGTGAAGATAAAGGAGATACGACACAGGTCGTGGTGCCTGTAGTTCCATAAATTGTTCATTGTAAATTTAGCAGTCCACATTTGGGGATTGAGAAGACATATCAGAACATGTGTGGTAGTAATAACAAATTACGAGAGTGCTTTGAGGAGTTGAGGAAATCTTTAAATGTGTTGCAGTTTTCTGTTGATGAGGTTTGGGGTGGCCTGGACATGACTGTTGTATTTCTCACTATATGGACTACGATTATAAATATTGAGAAAGAAACTGAGTCTTTGCTGGATGAGATTAAAACCCAGGTTCAAGCAGTAACAGCAGCTTTAGCAGCGGTTGTATTTCTGGGGGTATTTTACCTTTGGGGGTATTGGAGTCTACTCTGAAAAATGCAGCTTATGATTTGGGTTCCAATATAATTATTAAAGATGAAGATTTGTATAGGTATTATGGGATTCTCAAGGTTTATTTGTCTGACAAGGGGTTAATTGCTGAGGTTCCCGTTAGTAACAAGGAGCTGTGCTGTACTTTTTTCATTAGATCCTTTCCTAGTGCTTTTAAGGGTTCAGTCAGGCCCATAGCCCAGGTCTTCCACCCTCTGATTTCCAACTCGTTGGACCTGTCAAGGATGGACTCCCCAGGAAACAGAACAGAAACTATGAGTAAGTTATTGATACAGTAAGATGTTAGCTGAAACACAGACCAGTAGGGTGGCACAATGAAGGCATACGGGCCCTCACATTTAGGTGGTGTAAGGCCATAGACTTGAACTTCGATTATATTGAAAAAGGTTTTTGTAGCCAAAGAACTGGGGAACAATATGGTATATTTAAACCTAGAATAAAACAAATATGCTCTGAGATAAAAAGTATGTTGCGTTACTTATTGAATACCTATCACGCACACACACTATATACATGCACACACACACACACACACACACACACACATATATATATATATATATATATATATATATATATATATATATATATATATATATATATATATATGCACCATACACACACGCACACACACACACACATATATATATATATATATATATATACATATATATATATATATATATATATATATATATATATATATATATATACATATATATATATATATATATATATATATATATATATATATATATATATATATATATATATATATATATATGTATATATATATATATATATATATATATATATATATATATATATATATATATATATATATATATATATATATATATATATATATATATATATATATATATATATATATATATATATATATATATATATATATATATATATATATATATATATATATATATATATATTATGCCCTATTAACAAGGTCAGGTAGGGTCATAACCTCCTTCCACATCTGTTTTAAGAACAATGTCATATTAACTTATTTCTCAAAGATTCCCTGGTAGCAATGGCCAACCTACATACTAGATCAGCACATTCCCTCTCTCTCTCTCTCTCTCTCTCTCTCTCTCTCTCTCTCTCTCTCTCTCTCTCTCTCTCTCTCTCTCTCTCTCTCTCCCCCTCTCTCTCTCTCTCTCGTCATCCAAGTCACTAACATGGCAAGTGGTTTGAAATGAAATAAAAATGAAATGGGAATATCTACGTCCCAGAATCGGTACCCTCAAATCAACGAAGTAAGATATCATGGTACCATCAACTTCCACTGAGTCTTAACAACATAAAAGTTAAAATAAGTCAGCATGACCGAAGTCATGGTAAGTCACATTCCCCTCCAGCTATATTGGCCTGTATTCACGATACATCTGAAGAGGCAAAACAGAACACTTTTAAAATATGCGCAGAAAATAAATGAATGTGGGGATATTTCCCGTGTTACCTTAAAAGCACACATAGTATTATAAAAATGCAATAACAGTGAGAGACATTAAAATATATTAGATATTTTGGAAATCAAAACCTTTTTCTCACCTCTTAGGCAGTGCTCAGAGTCCTCCAAATAGGGAGTGACCTGTACTCAAAATTATCAATTCACACCTTTCATGACCCGCCCATGGAAGCGCGCTCGCGAACGAACGCTTCTCCGGATGCATTCCAATATGTACAGAACATCAAAGGGTCACGAACTCTGTCTCCATGAGAAGGCAAGATCGCCCATGGATTTTTCCAACACTGACACATTGACTCGTCAACAGAAAAGCCTTAATCAGGAAAC
>JANJGK010000014.1:3331390-3438890 GCA_039081455.1 Macrobrachium rosenbergii
AAATATGACAGTGGACTTTCACCATATATATATATATATATATATATATATATATATATATATATATATATATATATGCATGTATATATATATGCATGTATATATATACGTATATATATATATATATATTATATATATATATATATATATATATATATATATATATATATATATATATATATATATATATATATATATATATATATATATATATATATATATATATATATATATATATATATATATATATATATATATATATATATATATATATATATATATATATCTCTGGTGAAAGTCCACTGTCATATTTGATTTTGGTTAAATTTTGCAGCCGAATGCCCCTCCTATTTATCCAGCAATGGGTTGGACTGGCTTGGACGAGGTAGAGAGAGTTGTGGACTGCTCGGTGTCATATGATTTGGCTGTTGTCAGCACCAGGTTTGAAAAGAAAGTAAATCAGTACAGAGTGGAGCAAGAGAAAGTCAGATTGACTTCCTCTTGTCTAGAGGATCACATCATGGATTACCTATTATCAGTTCGGTAGGTTCTTTTGCATACAAACTATTAAAATGGCTAGTTGAAATACTTACACAACTACTTGGCGCTGTCTCGTTATGTTCTCTTGGAAATAATGTAAACTTTATCAAACATTAGTAGTTTTAACTCAAATTTTGGAAGGTGTTTTCATCTATGATACTATCACGTTTGAGTGATCTGAGGAACCTATTAATTCTGTCTTCTATTTTGGTAACATTTTGTAAATTAGGTGTTCCCAATTTCTGGAATCTTGATGAGTCACTGAGAATTGAGTTCATTTTATGAATATAGTGCTGCTTATCTAAAACTACAGTTCCCTTACCTTTGTCAGGATGCACAATAATTTGTTTTTAATGATTCTTGTTTCAGGCAAGTGGAGGGGATGGCAATGGGAAGCCCTTTAGGTCCTACCTTCGCCAATATTTTTATGAACTCCCTGGAGGAGACAGTATTTGACAATTGTCCCCTTAGTTTCCACACTTTATTTAATAAAAGATGTGTGGACGACACCTTTGCCCTGTTTAAACGCGATTTTAATGCAGATGCCTTTTTAGAATTCATTAATGCCCAACATCCCAATATTAGGTTTACAGTTGAGAGAGAAACTCGTAACTCTTTATCATTTCTTGATTTACGCATCACCAGGGAAAATAATGGGTTTCAAACCAGCATTCAGAGGAAAAATACTTTTACAGGTTTGGGCACCAATTTTTATAGCTCATGTAATTTCAATTTTAAGTTGAATTCCCTCTCTACCCTCCTCCACAGGGAGTATTCTCTGACTTCCAGCTGGACAGCCTTTCATAAAGAAGTAGAGTTCTTGGCTAATTTTTTCCGCAACAGTTGTTTTCCATCCCACTATTTCCATCGAGTACTTAATAAGCTCTTAACCGTAAAAATGAAACAACCTATTCCCACATATACCGTTCCCAAATTATGTATTCATGCTAAGTTCCCGTTCCTTCATGACAAAAGTTTTAAAAAGAAATGTTTGAATTAAATTCATCATGAATTGCCAGCTGTAAATTTGAAGCTGATTCCACGAAATCCTATAAACATACGTTCTTTTTTCAGAGTGAAGAACAGACTGAGTCCTTCATTGACATCCAACATTATCTATAAATATACCTGTCCCAGATATAGTCTGGGAACCTACGTTGGATGTACGAGGAGGCTTTTCAAGGTCCGTTTCTGCTCCTACCAAGGTGTCAGCTTCGGGCCGGGGTGCACATTGTCCAGTCCCGAACTGTCCAATGTTCGGAACCAATCTAAGATTTGTGGTACCCGCTTGGATATAAATGATTTTTAAATTATTGGATCTGCTCGTAAGGACGATGAGTTGGTGGTGTTGGAGTCGCTTTTTATAAAAACTAATGCACCAACACTGAACACCCAATCGTCCTCCACACAACTGTTTATAGCATAACTGCCTGTTTGTTTACTCTCCACGTTCGTTATAGGTTTCTTTCGTTTGTTTATTTTCTCCCTGTCTTTTTAGTCACTTTTTAGCTCTTGCCTTGGTAGGTGTTCCTTTCAAGTTCTTGTTTTCATTTTTGTATTTGTAAATGTTTAAAATTTTTAAAAAAGTTTTTCCCATTGCATAAGTGACATTTTAAGTATTTCTTGCCTGTAATTTTGCAGACTTGAAGATGCATCATGTGATGTGAAACGTTGGCATAATAAACTTGATCTTGTGAGAGACATTCATGCCTTTACTTCTTCAACCTGAGATGTTTGTCCGGTCTGTTTCCCCTGCGATTCTTCCATATATATATATATATATATATATATATATATATATATATATATATATATATATATATATATATATATATATATATATATATGCGTGTGTGCATGTGTTTGTCTATTGTTTTGTATATATACGTATATATGAATACATACACGCATGTATGTATGTATATATATATATATATATATATATATATATATATATATATATATATATATATATATATATATATATATCTATATATATATATATATATATATATATATATATATATATATATATATATATATATATATATATATATATATATATATATATATATATATATATAAATTGAATGCCTGACCACCTACGTGTTATGATAAAATAAAATTTAAGCCATTCCCCTGATGAAGACAAGATTAATATGGATGTCATTTTCTAAATTACGAATAATACAATTGAAAATCAGTTTTTAACACACACAATAGAAAAACAAAGACGTTTCTAATTTTAATTTACCTTCGGTGTGCCTTTTATTAGAATGCCCATAATCTCTCTGCCTTCCTTAGTATATCCATGATATTTGCAAATGATAAAGCAAGGATATCGTAGGTTGCCAAAGTTGCAATAGAAACTCAAGGAGTTCCTACAGCTGTGGCGGTCTGATGAAATCCGTCTTTTCATTGTACTTACATCAGATGTCCGGTCTTAAGTTCCTATATGTGCTAAACTCCTGAACTTATTATTCTATATTTCTGTACTATAGTTTCATTTTCCCTCTAGGGAGAAACCCTAGTGTTCCTCTCTTGCGCACAGTAGGTATGGATGTGTTTGTAGTTCAAGTCTCTTTATCAAAATATCAAATTATATTTATATCTTATGTTCAGCTTATCAGATTACGCCCTTTGACCCCGAGTAATTTTTCATCTCGTAACAGTTTTCTTTATTTTTCGAAACTTGTGAAATATTTAAGGATGTTTTTTCTCTACTCTTGAGAGGGAGGCCGGAGGACGTTTACCTCAAGCAAACATCATATTTTTTCGCAAGTGCACTTTTGAAATGGTTGAATTATTTCTTCATGTTAGGAGAAGTCAAATATTGACATTCCTCGGTTGTTGGTAAAGCTACTAAAGGCACCTAATACTTTTTTAAAACAGATATAGCAAAGAACTCGTAAGATCTCAATTATATTGACTTTTGAGATCGTCTCTAGTAACGTTCGTTTTTATTAATCATGTAATTAGCCTCGATAACATATTCCACATTACAAAAAACTATTTCCCAACTAATCAGTATCCACACTAAGCTTATCGACATGAAGTTTCTGGATCTCGACGAATTATTGCAAAGAACAGAAATGCAGCTTCACATGACTGGTAATGGTCGTCATAATCAATGAAAGACTCAGCATCTCTATAGGAGAAAGCGGACAATGAGAAAGCAGACATTTCTGTTGTATATTTCAACTTTAACCTTTGCAGATTAAAGATGATAATACAGTCTACCAAACCTCACTGGGGGAACGAATAATACTTGCATGGAGGCCGAATAACATTCAAGGTCCAGGTTACCCTGGAAAGCACTCTGAGGGCGCATACCTCCTCCAAGACAAATGAATTTATCATTTTGAAATCCAACTGTCATTTTCTCGTCCATGACAATAAGAAGGGGTTGTATTACATCGTCCCTCTTGAACAGAGGAAGAACAACCATATTTGTGCCAATATTTCTTTCCACACAGATCACGCTTTCAAAATTATCCTATATCTTTCTCAATGTTTAAGTATCATAATTAAAACCCAGAACCCCTTCGGGATCTTCATGCATTCTGTCATGGTGAATAAACCACCTTACATAAAATTACTGTGGAATCAGCTAATAACTTTATGTTTAAAGTGCTTATTTCAAGTATATATCAAATTTATACACAACTGAGAAAATGGCGGGATAACTGACATTTCTCGATGTCTTTGTTTTGGGGTAATTCAGGACATGCCTCTCCCATGCAAGAAGCCAAAATTTGGGGCTTCTTTCATCCATTTCCCGAGTTATCCTACAGCTTCAGTAAAGATCATGTGCGGTAAATCTAATGAAATTTCTGTCTGTGAGACCGGTAGTTCTATTTCACAAAGACAATGTGAGCGCAGGCCACCTGTTAGATATGGATCATGGAGTTCGAAGTTTTTCAGGATTCAGGTCATAGCATGTATTGGAGTGCGGCAACTCTGTTTGCAATGCCAACCGTCCGCTTAAGGGGTAGATTATATAACTCACCACCATTAATCAAACTAATCGTACCGTACAAATCTTTCAGGAGAGTGGTAGAAAATGGATTATGTCTAGTTTTTCCGTTCTTCTGAAGTCTTATTCATTATTTGCTTTTGAAGTCTTATTCATTATTTGCTTTATCAAATATTTTTCGAAAATTTCTGAAACTTAAAAATAACTTCTTTTTCAGAACTGCTGTTGACCCATGGCTGCACTAGAAGAGAAAGTAAAAGGCATTTTTGGCTGGCTGAGCTAAAATGTACTGTAGCTGTCCAAAGAAAGTTTACTACTCAGTACAATAAAGAAGCACCACGCAGGAATTGCTTATCCATTCAAAAATGCATAATCAGTTTTAATTTTTTCATTGAAATTAAACAATATTTAATGCATTTGGATTCGGTACGCTTTCACTTTAAATTTTTTTCCGCAGAATCTTAAACAGAAAAAGACAGCATGCTAATGATCAGCTCTCTCTCTCTCTCTCTCTCTCTCTCTCTCTCTCTCTCTCTCTCTTTATATATATATATATATATATATATATATATATATATATATATATATACATATATATATATATATATATATATATATATATATATATATATATATATATATATATATATATATATATATATATATATATATATATATATATATATATATATAAACAGGTCATATAGCTGTAGGCTTCACAGTAGCTATCAGTGGGCATCCAGGAAAAGGAATACATACATCAGATCACAGTTTATTCTTGCCGACGGCGTTTTGTAGTGTCACATTACATTATCAAGGCTGAAATTTACATAATATATTACAAACTTACAAAATATGTAAAAAAAATCCAATAAAAGCAAAAAAAAAAATCACTAAAAAGAGCACGGACATGACCCACTCAAACTGAGCTAAAAAGAAACTAAAACATCCAACAAACAGAGGGTAGGTAATGGATGACGTACAAACCAAAAAATGAACAAACTAACAATTATGCAATAAATAGTTGTGTGGAGGTTGTCTGGGTGTTTAACGACGGAATGGTAGTTTTTATCAGGATGGACTCTAATATAGTTAGTTCCTCTTCTTCTTGCAATGATTTTAAAGTCTTCTTAATTAATGTTCGTCTTGCAATGTAACGTGTGATTGCGTATGTTGTCCAGACCCGAAGGTTCCAACATGAGTAAGGGTTAAATAAACAGGTTACAGGTCTACTGAAGAATTATTAAAATTTGAGAACAGGGTCACAGATTCATCAAGGAGAGTTGATGGACTAAGGAACGGGAATAAGGAATAATTGCAGCAAATTATAGGATTAGCAGTTGAAGAATTTACCGAAGGATGGGCAAATTGTATGCGGCGTAATTTCAAGATCCCAAAGAAAATTGTGTATAAGGATGCAGAAGGATGGATAAAATGTTTAGTAAATTGAGAGAAAAAATAAAGGCATTCAATAAACAACTGTGTGCGGGGAATGGGGGCAGGCAGAGAGAGAAAGAGAGAAAGAAATCTAGGCAGAATAAGTTTTTCTACAAGGAATTAAATGCAAGATGAAAAATTTTTGAACACATGACTTTCAGAATAAAAGACACAAATGAAAAGGTGCTGGGTGAGGATAATGCATCCCGGGGCTATCAGAGTGAGCATTGTGAGAACTGGCTGAATAGGGAAAACAGGAAGGAGAAAAGCAGAGTCAAAAGATGCAAGAGTTAGTGTAAGCTTGAAAATGCTTGTGGTGTTGAATGTTGAGGCTGTAGAGAAGGCAACTAAGAGGCTGAAGAACGGAAAGTCACCAGGAGATGATGAGATTAACAGTGAGATGCTGCAATAGAGAAGTGAAAGCATGATTGCATAGCTGAGCGGGGTGTATAATGCACATACAGATGAGGGTAAGATACCGGCTACAATGATTTATAGGTGTATAATGTTACTTAGAAAATTGACAAAAGTGAATGTTAGGAATGTGACAGAAAATAAGACACGCAAAAAGAAAGATAAGGGAAGAACAGTGTGGGTTTAGGAAAAAATGTCAGGAAAAAACATTTTTAATGAAACAGTTATGTTTGGAGTTTGAAAGTGAATGGAAAAGGGTGAATGTAGAACATAAGAACCTTGAGAACGCTTATGATAGAACTGATGGAAAGGCAATGTAGAAGGTGCTGAAGATTTTGTGGTACAGATAATAAGCAGTTCCACTTTCTACATGGGAGAGTGACTAGTTTAGTGTACAAAGATAGCTAAGACAAGTGTATATTGTATCTTAATGTCTATTTAGCATATTTATGGATAGAGTTGTGTGATAAGTTAGAGAAAGGACTATAGAGAGAGGTAAAAGTAGTGGGATGAAAAGAAGGATCATGAATAGAGTGTGGAATGCTTTGGATAGTGAAGAGAAAATGCATATACTAGTAGAAGTGTTTGAAATTTTCTAACAGAGGAAAAACTTGAAATTAAATATGAACAAAATTAATGTTATTAAGGCAAAGGAGCCAGAAAGGAGCAATGAGTGCAATATGAATAATGAAAGAATGAGAGCAGTAGACTCATATTAATCTTCTGGGGTGAATATCTGGAATGCTAGCAGGGCGAGAGAAGAGATGAGCCATAGGACAGGTAAGGTAAGTAAAACAGAAGGACGTGTGTACAGTATGTGGAAAAAACAATGAATAAACTTTCTTCTCACACATTTTTCGACAACAAAGCTTCATTTCTTTGAAAATTTATTATTATTTATTCAGTTTAATCAGAAATATTCATCACTAGGAAGATAAGCAGAGTCATATTAAAAAGGTCAATTCTCATCGAAAGATTAATATACCTCGGATGTGTCTGAGGCAGACACACATGAAAATGAACTTCTAGTAATAATTAAAAATAAAAAGAAAGCTGAGGTCGTGATTCTAATCAGAAAAGATAAAAACAGGGCAATATATTTTTTCCATTTTGTCTCTAAGGCAAAAAGTTGGAGATTCATCATCAGAGATAGGAGCAGATCTTCCATTAAACTTGCAGCTTTAATCATGCAAGAGGGGGAGGTAAAATCTCAAAGGCAGTCCACAAACAGCAAATGCTCAACAAATACTGGCGTACCAACAATAGTGTCTGTAGTACTATGCAGATTAAGGTATATCAGTATTCACTATTTGCTGTTTCTTAGTCTCCAGTTGAGTATGTTCTAAGTAAATGTTCCTATAACGTGCATTTTCTTCGAATATTAAATCAGTATACCGTCTGCCACGGCCACTTGTGTAGCAATCACAAGCGTAAACCTAATTCTCGAAATTCATAATTACTAACTTAGGATAACCAACATTCTAACTTAGCTTACGTACCAAGACGGCACGTATCCAATATTCTAACTTAGCTTACGTATCAAGACGGCAGACGAATACTCAGTGGTTGTGTATGTGGACACACCATATTAAAGTCTGATGACAAGGGGGATTGGGGAATTCTATAGAGGACGCATTGATGACCAAAGTCCTTAAATTAACAATGTAACAGTCAAATAATTAATCCGGCATCACACCATACAAACAATAAGTACAATGATACAACGATTGTGCGCTTTCCTCTAGGTACATCATACAAGGGTAAATGCTAATTTACCCATAAGAAGAGCGAGTGAAAGATAGGGGTTTAGAATTAGCCAACAATGACAGTCTAAATGTAAAAGTTTCAGCAGGGGAACGGACGATACAACACGTACACACACACACACACACACACACACACACACACACACACACAGATTCAATGAAGGCGTTAGTGAAAAGGGAACGGCTTCCTAAGAATGTTATAGATCAAGCATACATAATGATTCCTGATAGAAAGGTAAGGTGTGTCTTAAGGGGAGCCAGAGGTAAATAATTATAAACATAAAGCGCATTTAACAGATTACCGAAACGATCGAAAGAAGGTCCAGATTCAGACAGAATGACTGGAATCAGCAGAAAGAACCCGTAGGTTCTACAAGTCAAACTGTTACCTTTCTTTCAAAAGTAAATAGTGAAGACATAATTTGCGAAGACAAGATCAATAAAAAAAAAAAAACAAAACTGAAGGACTACTCATTGTTGGCGTTGATGGGTTTTTCAACAAAGACAAGGCCGTACAAGGTCGCCAGTGAGGGAGGAAACCTTGAACATCAGACTCATGCAATGACAATGAGGCGGCATCTCATTATCGTGTTAAGATATGAATAAACTCATGAAGCAATTAGATTACATTGACCGACAAATGACAATTCTTACATAAACTGCTTACTATAAAGAAATGTATTTACAAGAGAATGAGAAAGCAAAATAAAAATAAAGAAAATACACAAAAAAAGTAACACTCACATACCTTACTTTACCCATTGCAGGAGACAAGAGGGAAAAGTTTCCAGGTTCTTATTTTGGTGATCTAATTTTGTTTTTCAATTCTTTCAGTGCAACAAAGCATATTTCTCAAGGTTGATGACGTATATTAAGATGAATGAATCATTATGAATAGCGACCATTAAAATGATAACGTAACAACTTGCTTTCAACTTAAAAGTGATGTGATCTCGGAAGAGTGGAAAAGAATCTTACTTATAAATGGATTTCCCCAGTGGATTACCTCTTCTAGGCCATTCCGTTTAGATGGTATACATTTTAAATGGAGCAAACAGCACTCATGTCTAGTGTTTTTCTCTCTTGTCTCTCTCCACCATAGATAAGACTCACAACAGTCGAATAACATCTAGGTGCAAGGCAACACCGGCACAATGAATCGTACCTTTTTCGTTCCTCCTCGTCAGGATCGAGATTTGAAGACGGGTCGCTCAGTTGCAAGTCGCACGTGTTACACACACACACACACACACACACACACACACACACAGAGAGAGAGAGAGAGAGAGAGAGAGAGAGAGAGAGAGAGAGAGAGAGAGAGAGAGAGAGAGAGAGAGAGAGAGTAATTCATATTATGACAAATTAAGCGCTTATTCTATGGTTAATTAAGAAAACTTTATGCTGAAGGTCAGTTGCATAGTGGAGGACAACTAGCGTCAAAATGACTAAAACCAAAAGGGAAAAATGGTTATAACATCACCTAGGACACAATGTGATGGAACGTGCAAAGGCCATGGGTACTAAATCCATCCACATGGGAAAGACTTAGTACCCATGTTAATTTACATATGATCTTAGACCTGCTGCTTTGGCAATTTTTTCGGTTTTTGCAACACTGCAGAAAGTGCGAGGAAACTTGAGCAAGACTAAATTAACGAAGGTGAATGGGATGGAATTACAGTGACAATTGCGTATATCAAGGTCAATTTCCAAGGTCATGTGTCAAATCAAAATTTAAGTAAGAATGGCTGCGCACTCACGTGTGCCACAGAACCGAGAAGAACCTTGAGCGAGAAAGAGGATTCAAATGAAACTAGCAGATGTTTGCTATTGCTCGCATTTACTAGTTCCCATATCCATACCATACCCATACCCATACCCATACCCATATCTGTATCACACCCATACCCATCCCTATACCATACCATAACCACAACCATACCCATATCTGTATCTTACCCATACCCATACCATACCCAGACCAATACCTATACCATACCCATACCCATACCCATACCATACCCATACCCATATCTGTACCATACCCATACTCTTAGGTTTTGTGGTTGTTCCCCTGGAACAATCGGAGCGTTGATTGTTCTCCTGTTCAAGTGGTAGTTTAGTCTTGCCATGCTGGCAGGATTGTTGTCATCTGAGGAGTTGGGCTGGACGTCGTCAGTCAGTTTCTAGGAAGTGAGCAGTTAGCATCTTGCTTGTAGAGAGTCAGTCATGGAGCAGCTTTTCAGGTATGATTTACGTACATGTAAGCAAGGGAGTTCATTCTTTGTCTGTAACTTTGTCATCGTCGGTGACTTCGACGAGAATGTCGGAGGTCGATCCTGTCCTTGTGCCGGTGGGGGCATCATCTCCATTCACAGCTTATTGCTGTTTCGAAAGTCCAGCCGAGTGCGGCTGTCTGTCTGGCACTGTCCCTGTAAGCTGCTTGTTGCTGTGTCGACAGTCCAACTGAGTGTGGCTGTAGGTTTGGCACCCTCCTTGCAAGGAGTTTGTAGCTGTTTTGGAAGTCCATCCGAGTGTGGCTGTTTGGCATCTCTCCTGTGTTTCGATGACTTTACTGATTTCGTCTGATGACACAACTTATCTTGTTTTGATTTTTGAGTAACCTTCCACATTGAAGGTAACGTTTATTGTGTTAAAGAATTTATGTTAGTGTGAGGGTATGTTTCCTGTTTAATTTCATGAATATTTAACACTGAATTTATGTTGAAGGTGTTGTTTTGCTGTCTCTGTTTTTGAAATGATTAAATGACTCCAGAAAAGCTATTGTTTATTTATGATGCTTTGGAATCGATGATGCTTTTGAACTGTTCATTAATTTATTTATTGAGTTGATTTTAAAATTTTGAATCTATTTAATGTTTATGGTGTTTATTATGTTGTTCTTATGTCATTCATGTTGTGCTCATTTATGTATTGACTTTTGAAACTGAATCATTTGTATAAAATGTATATAATTGTAAGATTTGTAAATAATAAATTAACTTTCAGGTTACCTTGGTTGTTAATTTGCTCCTTCCTCCTTTGTCTGTTATTTTTACTGCCTGATTTTCAAGTTCCAACCTTATCATTTTTTTTTTATTTTTTTATTTTGAATATATTACGAACCAAGTTACGGTTTGTGACATGGTGACCTTGCCAGGATTGGTTCTGTTATTTTTGGCAGTTTTGTGGCAGCATTGGGGGAGTGAGTGTGCTGTGTAAAAAAAATTATATCTTTTTTTCTTTGTGGTGGGAAAGTCTTAGGTTTTGTGGTTGTTCCCTTGAAGCAATCGGAGTGTTGATTGTTCTGTTCAGTTGGTGGTTTAGTCTTGCCATGCTGGCAGGATTGTTGACATCTGAGGAGTTGGGCTGGATGTCGTCAGTCAGTTTCTAGGAAGCGAGCAGTTATTATCTTGCTCGTAGAGAGTCAGTTATGGAGAAGCTTTTCAGGTATGATTTACCTGTTAGCAAGAGAGTTCATTCTTTGTCATCATTGGTGACTTTGATGAGAATGTTGGAGGATGCTCCCATCCTTGTGCCTGTAGGGGCATCATCTCCATTCACAGCTTATTGCTGTTTCAACAGTCCGACTGAGTGTGGGTGTCTGTCTGGCACTGTCCCTGTAAGCTGCAAGTAGCTGTGTCGACAGTCCAGCCGAGTGTGGCTGAAGGTTTAAGCACGTTGTAGCTGTTTTGGCAGTCTCTCCGAGTGTGGCTGTCTGTTTGGCATCGCTCCTGTGTTTTGATGACTTTACTGATTTCATCTGATGACATAACTTATCTTGTTTTGATTTTTGAGTAACGCTCCTCATTGAAGGTAACATGTTTATTGTGTTAAAGAGTTTATTCTAGTTTGAGGGTTTGTTTCCTTTTTAATTTGATTATGGCTTGAGCGTTGTGCAGTTATGATGAATATTTTACACTGAATTTATGTTGGAGGTGTTGTTTTGCTGCTTGTTTTTAAAATGGTTAACTGACTCTGGAAAAGCTATTTTTTTTTATTTATGATGCTTTTGAACTGTTTATTAATTTACCTCTTGAGGTGATTTTGTATTTTTGAGTCTATTTAATGTTTATGTTATTTATTATGTTGTTCTTATGTCATTCATGTTATACTCATTTATGTATTGACTTTTGAAACTGACTCCTTTGTATAAAATGTATAGAATTGTAAGGCTTGTAAGCAATAAATTAGGTTTAAGGTAACCTTGGGTGTTAATTCGCTCCTTCCTCCTTTGTCTTCTACTTTTACTGCCTGATTTTCTAGTTCCAATCTTATTATTCTTTTTTTTTTATTTTTCTTTTGAACCTTAAGAACCAAGTTACTGTTCCCGACAATACCCATACCTATACACATATCCATATCCATTCCATACCCATACCCATATCTGTACCATACCCATACCCATACCCATACCCATACCCACACCCACACCTACATGCCATACCCATACACATACCTATACCCATACCCATATTTGTACCATACCCATACCTATACCATACCATATACTTACCATGACCATATCTATACCCATACCCATATCGATACCATACCCATACCCATACCTATACCTGTACCTGCAGTATACCTATACTTATACCTATACCTATACCCATATCTGTACCATACCCATACCTATATCCATACCCATACCCATATCCTTACCATACCGATACCTATACCTGTACCCACGTCCATTCCATACCCATACCCATATCCACATCCATACCCATACCATACCATTCCCATACCTTCTGTTCATATACAAACAACTGGCCATATCTTGGTGTAGGTACAGGCGTAGCTGTTGATGGGTTTTGAGTCAATGCTGGTACCATTGTCAGTTCCGGACCATCACCAGTAGCACCTGCTGTTGTTCTAGAATTACCCGCTAAGTCCATTTCGAAATGTTGAAAATTTCTGGACAGTCCTTTTAAAATATTATTTTTGAAAGATGTCTTCACATCTCCAGGATCCTTTGAAGCAGTCTTCAGCTCCTGAAGCATTCCTGGAGAAATGCCCATTGGATTATAACGTCTTCTTAAGTTCTTAAAGACTCCAGGATCCTGTGAAGCAGTCTTCAGCTCCTAAATGGAGTGCAGGTGGTTCATGTTACCACATGAGGTTAATTAAACACTTCATAAATTCTAAAGGCCAAGCAAATTATATTTTGATTTGAAAAACCTGTACATTACTTTTGTAAAAGGAAAAACTGTCCTTACAAATCTATAAACATTTTCTTAATAGTACTCAATCTGAACACATTTTGTTTCATCATTAAACACCATAAAACCGATACCCATACCCATACTGATACCCATGCCCATACCCATATACCTTAGCCATACCCATATCTGTACCATACCTATACCCATATCTGTACCATACCCATACCAATACCCATACCCATATACTTACTATACCCATAGCTATACCCACACCCATATCTATTCTATAGCCTACCCATACCCATATCCATATCCATACTCATACCACACCATACTATTTCCATACCTTCCAGTCGTATGCAAACATCATAAAACATGGAAAAGGGAAAAGGGAAGAGGGAAGGGGGAGTGGGGAGGGGGGAAGAGGGCTGGGAAGGGAGGAGGGGAGCAGAGGAGGAAGAGGGAGGGAGATTATCATTTTTCCATGAGGGAGATGAGGTCCCAGGAAATGATGTCTTTACAAATCTATAAACATTTAAACATGGAAAAGGGATGAGGGAAAGAGGAGGGTGAGGGAAGAGGGATGGGAAAGGAGGGGAGGGGAGGAGGAAAGGGGAGTGGAGGAGGAAGGGGGAGGGCGGATTACCGTTTTTCAATGAAGGATTTGAGGACCCAGGGAGAGGGGGCGTGTTTAGGGACCACACTGTTTAAATCAGTTTTGGGGAGGGAGGGAGGAGGGGAGAGGAGAGGGAAGTGGGAGGTGAAGTCCCTGGGAGACGGGGGGTGTGTTCAGGGACCACTCTGCTTAAACCAGTTTTTGGAGGGGAGAGGGAAGTGGGAGGAATGGGACACACACATACAGAAACGAAGCCAAGGAAATTAATATAATAAATGAAAATGAAATTTACATAAAGTTCTCAAAGGTAAAATTTTCACTATGATGCATATGATTATGTTAATGCTTCTTGTTCTGCCCAGTTCCCAACTCTCTTTCAAGTGATGGTGGACTGTTTCTGGACACTTTTCACCTGGGTTCTGGCTTGTCAAACTTGGCTCCATGGGGAGGTTGAACCTACAATTCCACTTACCAAAGCCGCTCAGTCGGTGATCGGAAAGTGCTGGGCTTCCTCATGTCACTCCTTAAATTCTATTAATTGCTCTGTTGACCAGATCCCTTCAAAGAGAGACAATGTAGTTTGTCTGAGAAAGCAGCTAACTAAAACCAGTAATTTTACTGTGATTGGGCTTGCTAGAACTTGGCTCTGGGTGCATAATAAGTTTCAGGGGTGGCTGGAGGAACCTTCCAATTGGTGTCTTAGGAATGCCTGGATCAATTTCTTCAACAGTAAGGGGGGGGGGGCGGGAATGGATAGTTTTACCCACTTTGGCTGTGAGAATCTGAAACACCCTCTACAGGCAGTCTCACAGGTGCCATGAATGCTTGCTGCAGTGTCTAGCTGGTTTGATGTCAACTTCCATTCCCTTGGAAAATGAGAAAATTCTTTTCTTTTGAAATCTAGTACATCTCAGCATCCTTGAACATTGACCCGTATTGGCGCGGGACCCCTTCCGGCGGAAGTTCGCTAGTGGGTGTGGGAATGTAGAGGTTACTTCATATGTTCATCCCCAATGGGGTGGTGAATGAGTCGAAGATTATGATTTTGTGTGCAGGTGAATTATTAGAACACGAACTGTTATTTGTGTGAGATGTGTTTGTGGCAGGCCTTTTGCTACTGTTGTTGAGGTAAGCTGACATTTTTGATGCCCAAGTGGACATTTTATTATTTGTGTCTAACCTGTATTTTTTCATAATAACATTTATATTCTGATATTTCATATTTTGCCCATTTTCCTTAATTTGTTTTCTGGGTCTTAATGACCAGGGAAATTGCCCCATATTAATTTTTAGTGTTTATATTTGAAAGTAATTTCCTCTCTGTTCTACAGATGTCTAGTTATAAGGTCATGAGTTAAGGGAAATTTTGACAGACATGTTGACTTCGGTCATTGTAGACAATTCTGACTTACTTTTTCTTTGGGGAGGATTTGATTAGTTAAAGTCAGTACTTAATTTTGTTCAGTTTGAAGTTAGGGTTTTTATTACCCATTACTTCGCTTAACCCCATTTATCCATTCATTATGTCAGATTTGTGTTAAATATAACTATATTTTTGTAGTTCGAGAGTCTCTTTCAAGAACCTAGCTAAATCTTGGGTATGAATGAGAGGATGAGTAGAGTCAGTGATAAAAAACGTGAGAACCCTTCCCTCGTTGGAGCCAGTGCTGGATGTAGATGATGGGCAGAGGTAAGTTCCTCTTCTTTTTGGGTTTTTAGTTTGAAAGGGTAAAAGGTGGGGAAAGTGTAGGGTTCTTCCCCCATTCAGAGAGACTGGTTGCATAAGTGAAATGTGTAGACAGGATTTGCGGGATGGTTGGCATTTGTGTTGTTGGCTTAGCGTTCTAGGAGTTAGCTCATCGCCTCAAGTGGTGTCAGTATATCTTGATAAAGGGAGTGCCTCAGGTGTGTTTGGAGTGTGGGCATGTGTGTGTATATGCGGTGTTGTGTTTATTTTTGTCAGCTTGAGTATTTGAGCGCATAAGAGGATCTCTAGCAGTAGCTGGCATGAAGGGGGAATGAAATAAAGTAAGTGTTCATTTTTGTTTTTGGGATGCAGTTGTTTGGTGGTTCTTCGTTTTTTTTTTTTTTGCTTCCTTTTGTTTTTTGTTTTGTTTTGTTTGGTGTCTTATAAAGGGGTTTTAAGGGAACAAAGTGAGTCCAGTTTGTGTATGTTTTTCTTCCTCCTCTGTCTCTCTTTGCAGGTTGTAAATAAATTTATTTTTATACTTACTGTGATTCTCTTTTATTGATTAATTGTGTGATTGCAATGCACTTTGTTTTCAGTTGCATATTCATGTGTATGTAACTGGTGTTTGGTCATTGGGGGTGTTGCGGTGTCTTTTTTTTCTTCTGTTTCGGTTAGCTTTTGTTGGCTTGGAGATAACCTTAGGCTGATTCATGTGCTCAGCAAAAGCATTACATTGAGACGGATAGAGGGGAATTGGTGGGGTGAATGGTTTGTACGTAGGGGGGGGGAGATTTTTTCTCCTTCTTCTCTTTACCTTGAAAAGGATTTGTTGTTTTATCCTTGACCTATATATTGGTGATCAGCTGTTTGGCTGGTGTCGGTCGCTCGCGGGGGAGAAGGTGATTCACTCCCATGTGGTTTTTGAAATAGTGCTTTTTGTTTCTTTTATTTCTATTTTTAGTGGATGGGAAGTAGATATCTTTATTTTTCCTTTTCCTGTGGGTTTTCTTCCATTAAATGGGAGAATGTTTTGGAGATTTTAGTATCTTATGATCCTGAGTTCCTGTCGTGTCCTTAAGACCTGGAATTCCATTAGTGCCGCCGAAATGGTAGGGAAGGAGGAATCTAAAAGGACTATGGTTCATAAAGTCACAACAATGGCTTTGGGAATCCATCCTGTCCCAGGATTAATTAACGGGGTTCTCCCTCAACCGGTGGAGATTTTTATTGAGGGAGTGGGTAATTACTTGACTGCTAAGAAAATCACAGATGGCGAGGAGGCTTCTTAGCGCTTGACAAAGGTGATATTGGTCATCGCTGCCATGGCCATCAGTATAGCAAGTGTAAAACATGGAAGGACCTCCAAGGTTTTCTTAGAATGACATATGGGGTTGCAGAATCCAGAGATGTAGTCCGTGATGTAAGGGCATTCTTTAAGATTAGGAAGGGCCAGGATTCCATGGTTAGTTTTAGTTCTCAGTTGTATGATCATTCAGGGGACTTAGTGAAGAAATTGAAAGGTTCTGGATGGGTACGCAATGAATCATCTCTTTGGACAACTTTCAGAAGTCGTTGCGTTTTTCCAGGCTCTTACAAGAGGTCCCAGATGATATAGTGGATAGTTTTCATAAGAATACAGAGCACACATCTCATGAGGCACTAATATTTTCTCAGGTTCGCAAGCACATGTCAAAATATCCTGCGTTGATAGTACCTTTTTCAATGGGATGCCGAAAGCTTCCATGGGCATTCCAAAGACCCCATCACAGGGGAGTCTGGTTTTGCTGCCAGCAGTTTGTGTGCCAAAGTAGAGAGTAATAGGGGATCTATAGGTCCAATGCCACAGTTTCGTTGTTTCAACTGTAATAGGCAGTGGCATACTAAGAAGTTTTGCTGAGTTAGATATTATGTGGGGTGCAGGAGTTCTGAGCACTTTTGGCAGTTTTGTCCGTCTCTTAAAAAGACTAATGTTAGACCTGCACTTCAGAATTTTTGTAGTACCAATAAGAAAGCTCCTCAAGGGGGTTATTCAGTGGAGATCTAGGGATCAGCAAAACTTTCTGGAAGACTGATCAAAATATGGAAAAGGATAATGAATTGTTCTTATCATGTAGTGCTTTTGGAAGATGCTCCAGAGCCAAAGCCTGTGGTGAAAGGGACTGTGTCTAGTTCTGAGGTTTTGACTTTTATAGATATGGGCACCTCAGTCAGTGTATTAGACTATAATTTTTATCAGTCGATGTTTCCCAGTACCAGCTAAATCCTTCAGAAGAGAAGGTATGTGATGTTCAGTCTCATAATTGGGTAACCGGTTAATTAGGAACCAGTTTTGGCGATAAAGGGTGTTGCCTTGGGGAACAGAATTTTACTGGGTCATCCAGCATGTCGAAGGATGAAGATTTCCATACACCCGGGTATAGGAGGTATAACAACGGGGGTACCTGGAGTTTTTGTCCCGTGTGTGAGTGTTGATGAAATGGAGGGGAATACTTCCATCAGTAATGATACTATGGAATCTGTGGTAGATAACCATTTGCAACGAGATATTGAGCCAAATGTTGAGGGGAAGAAGATGTATAAGGGTTTCTTGTTAGAAAACGTTATTGTAGAACTAGGTATGGCTGGTCTGGTGAAAGTTCAGGTGAAAGATGCAAAATGTCTAAACAGGTATGTGTAGTTGAAGGTAGCGAGAAGCTTAAAGGTGTCGTGAGTACTGTTTCCATAAATAAGCTGTCTAATAAAGGAGTCACATGGGTGGAATGTTGAACTGTAATGATTCAGTTGGGAGGTATCAGAAGAATACATATGTTGTTGATCTTGAAAATTGGGGTAGTGATATTAATTCAGTGGCTATCATAGGTGAGCAAAATGAGTTTTCTGAGGTAGAAATGCAAGTTAGGAGAAAGGTGTTTAGGGATCATTTAAGTGATGCTGATTATAAAGAATATACAGAGGGGTTATGTGATGTTCTGGCTGACTTTGCCGATATAGTTGCATTTGAAGGAGATACATTAGGGTTAACTAATGTGTTAGAACACAAGGTACATTTGGAGGATGCTACAAAGCCTACTTATGTCCCATCACATAAGATACCCTTTAAGATTACAGAGCAGGTTGAGTAAGAGGTTAATAAGTAGGAAGAGGAAGGTATAATTAGACCTAGTTCCTCACCTTTTAATTTCCTGTTGTTGGCAGTGCCTAAGAAGGATGGCTCGGTCCGTGTATGTGTGGATTTTAGGAAGCTAAATGAGAAGACCATTCCTGATAGGTATCCAGTGGCATGCCTGCCAGATTTGTTTGTGGAAATTTGGTGGTAAAAATATATACTCATCAATTGATCTAATGTAAAAGTTCCTGCAAGTGCCTTTTAGCAAGGAGAGTCAGGAATTCACTGCTTTTCCTATCCCAGGAGAACATTATGAGTTTACACGAATGTCTTTTCGTTTGTCAGGTAGTCCTATGACTTTTACAAGGTTAGTGAATGCTGTTTTACACGGGATGTTAGGGAAGACTGTCTTCGTTTATATGGGCAATATCTTGATTGCCACTGACTTTATGGAGAAACATTTAGAGGTGCTTAGGGAGGTTCTTAGGAGACTTAGGTTAATGGGTTTGAAGGTTAAACTAGCCAGATGTGATTTTTTGAAGAAACAGATCACATATTTAGGTCATGCCATCTCTGAGGAGGGTGTTAGAGTAAACAATAACAGAGTTAGGGCCATCATAGATCTTCCTATCCCTAAAACCAAGAAACAGGTTAGGTCATTTATGGGGATGACAGGATTTTTTAGGGGTTTGCGAAAGGATTTTCTACATTGTCAGCTCCTTTGACAGATGTTTTAAGGGATGATGTACAATTTTCGTGGGGTGAGTCGCAGCAGATAGTCTTTCAGAAAGTCAAAAATGCTTTAATGAGTCCTCCGGTTTTGAAGTTTCCAAACTTCAATTTGCCACTCACATTAATGACAGATGCCAGTCAGGATGGGATAGGTGCCTGCTTAATGCAGAAATTTGAGGGTAAATTGCACCCAATTGCTTTCTATAGCCGAAATTTCAAGACACAGGGCGAAAGGTTGATAGCCACTGTTGACAGGGAGTCCTTTGCTGTAGTGTCTAGTTTGATTCATTTTAAGATATTGTTAATGGGGAATAAAGTGGAAGTTTTTACAGATCATAAGTCGTTGTTGGATCTCTTTAATAAGCCATATCTTTCCCCTAAGAGAGATAGGTGGTTTTTGACAATTGGGGATTTTGTTGCTAAGTTAAAGAATATTGAAGGCAAACATAAGGTGGTAGCAGATGCTCTTAGTAGGAATTTTGTTGACATGGAGGGTCACCATGTGTGTACTGTAACTGGTGAATGTATAGGCTGGGATATTAGCTTAATAGAGTTTAAACAAGATGAGGATGAAGTTTTAGCAGACGCAAAGGCGTTTCACAGAGTGCAGGTCTGGAGTGAGGGTAATTTGTTAGTTAGGAAAATTAGGTGTAAGTTGAGGAGTAGTGAAGATAAAGGAGATACGGCACAGGTCGTGGTGCCTGTAGTTCCATAAATTGTTCATTGTAAATTTAGCAGTCCACATTTGGGGATTGAGAAGACATATCAGAACATGTGTGGTAGTAATAACAAATTACGAGAGTGCTTTGAGGAGTTGAGGAAATCTTTAAATGTGTTGCAGTTTTCTGTTGATGAGGTTTGGGGTGGCCTGGACATGACTGTTGTATTTCTCACTATATGGACTACGATTATAAATATTGAAAAAGAAACTGAGTCTTTGCTGGATGAGATTAAAACCCAGGTTCAAGCAGTAACAGCAGCTTCACAGGGGTGTATTTCTGGGGGTATTTTACCTTTGGGGGTGTTGGAGTCTACTCTGAAAAATGCAGCTTATGATTTGGGTTCCAATATAATTTTGAAAGATGAAGATTTGTATAGGTATTATGGGATTCTCAAGGTTTATTTGTCTGACAAGGGGTTAATTGCTGAGGTTCCCGTTAGTAACAAGGAGCTGTGCTGTACTTTTTTCATTAGATCCTTTCCTAGTGCTTTTAAGGCTTCAGTCAGGCCCATAGCCCAGGTCTTCCACCCTTTGATTTCCAACTCATTGGACCTGTCAAGGATGGACTCCCCAGGAAACAGAACAGAAACTATGAGTAAGTTATTAATACAGTAAGATGTTAGCTGAAACACAGACCAGTAGGGTGGCACAATGAAGGCATACAGGCCCTCACATTTAGGTGGTGTAAGGCCATAGACTTGAACTTAGATTATATTGAAAAATAGGTTTTTGTAGCCAAAGAACTGGGGAACAATATGGTATATTTAAACCTAGAATAAAACAAATATGCTCTGAGATAAAAAGTATGTTGCGTTACTTATTGAATACCTATCACACACACACACACTATATACATGCACACACACACACACACACACACACACACACACACACACATATATATATATATATATATATATATATATATATATATATATATATATATATATATATATGCACACACACACACGCACACACACACACAAATATATATATATATATATACATATATATATGTATATATATATATATATATATATATATATATATATATATATATATATATATATATATATATATATATATATAAATATATATATAAATATATGTATATATATATAAATATATGTATATATATATAAATATATATATATATATATATATATATATATATATATATATATATATATATATATATATATATATATATATATATATATATATATATATATATATATATATATATATATATATATATATATATATATATATATATTATGCCCTATTAACAAGGTCAGGTAGGGTCATAACCTCCTTCCACATCTGTTTTAAGAACAATGTCATATTAACTTATTTCTCAAAGATTCCCCTGGTAGCAATGGCCAACCTACATACTGGATCAGCACATTCCCCCTCTCTCTCTCTCTCTCTCTCTCTCTCTCTCTCTCTCTCTCTCTCTCTCTCTCTCTCTCTCTCTCTCGTCATCCAAGTCACTAACATGGCAAGTGGTTTGAAATGAAATAAAAATGAAACGGGAATATCTACGTCCCAGAATCGGTACCCTCAAATCAACGAAGTAAGATATCATGGTACCATCAACTTCCACTGAGTCTTAACAACATAAAAGTTAAAATAAGTCAGCATGACCGAAGTCATGGTAAGTCACATTCCCCTCCAGCTATATTGGCCTGTATTCACGATACATCTGAAGAGGCAAAACAGAACACTTTTAAAATATGCACAGAAAATAAATGAATGTGGGGATATTTCCCGTGTTACCTTAAAAGCACACATAGTATTATAAAAATGCAATAACAGTGAGAGACATTAAAATACATTAGAGATTTTGGAAATCAAAACCTTTTTCTCACCTCTTAGGCAGTGCTCAGAGTCCTCCAAATAGGGAGTGACCTGTACTCAAAATTATCAATTCACACCTTTCATGACCCGCCCATGGAAGCGCGCTCGCGAACGAACGCTTCTCCGGATGCATTCCGATATGTACAGAACATCAAAGGGTCACGAACTCTGTCTCCATGAGAAGGCAAGATCGCCCATGGATTTTCCCAGCTCTGACACATGACTCGTCAACAGAAAAGCCTTAATCAGGAAACATGTAGGCATTTTCCTTGCCCAGAATATCTCGAGCTAACCTAAAAATGCATTACCAGCAAAGTATATATATATATATATATATATATATATATATATATATATATATATATATATATATATATATATATATATATATATATATATATATATATATATATATATATATATATATATATATATATATATACATATATATATATATATATATATATATATATATATATATATATATATATATATATATATATATATATATATATATATATATATATATATATATATATATATATATATATATACATATATATATATATATATATATATATATATATATATATATATATATATATATATATATATATATATATATATATATATATATATATATATATATATATATATATATATATATATATATATGTATATATATATATGTATATATATATATATATATATATATATATATATATATATATATATATATATATATATATATATATATATATATATATATATATATATATATATATATATATATATATATATATATATATATATATATATATATTGCGACTATATCATAAGCGTTTCAGTGCTCGGCCAGCACCGTCATGCCGACCTCGGCATGCGAGAAACAACAAGTTCTATTCCCCCGACTCATCTCATGCACCAGCTGAAGAGCAACACCTGGGGCTGGCTTCTCTTTGGCAGAATGGTTCTTTGCACATAGTTTCTTTGCGCATTTGACCCCCAACACTATACACAGCATGATGACTAAAACTGCCACCGGTAGGAAAATTGATGAGAGAATGAAGTGCTGTGGAAGAAAGAAGTCATTTCTAGGCAGTGGAGGAAGTGGAGGAATTGTAGTTATGTCCCCTCTAGGAGAAAGCACGGAGATAACACTGTGTTTACCATGAAGGTGACGCATAAAGATAGGCGTGCTCGAGTTGTACACCATCCTGCTGAGCACTCGGAATTTCGGTGTGATGATCCGACAAGCAGCATCAAAGAGGCGAGATCCATTCAGCCAGAAGGTATCTGATATTTATGACATTGGGTGGAGATTTGGCAGCTTGCACAAAAAACTGCCATGAGAGTCTTCGTAGAGGCCACTCGAACTCTAGCCAGGAATGTTATAAAGTCACAGTCTGAAGGTGTCTGATTCACATCCTAACAAGTTGACGTTCCTAAGGGCAAAATCCTACCTTCACAAGCGTATCTGTCGTGAACTAAAGTACACCATGACTTATAATTAATAGCAGAGGACTGATACTAATCACCCAAAATATGCATAGTCTCTACTCCATCCCATGTCACCATCAAACCATCAAAACTACTAGGGAAAGGCTGAATAATAATTTCATATCACTAGCAGGAACCTCCACAAGCAACCTTCTATCAAACAAGCATACTTTCAAAATCCCATAATAACGATACAAGTTCCCCAAAGTAAAAATTATTTGTGAACAATAAAGATATGCTAAATTTTTCAAAGTAGATTCCAAAGCCCCCAATGGTAAAATATCCCAAAAATACGCCCCTTAGAAGCAGCTATAACTGCTTGAACCAGAGTTTCAATCACCGTTAATAAGGACTCCGGTTCTTTCTCAACATTAATTTTACAAATTCTCTCCCATTATCCTAATAAGTATCTGCAAAAGCCTCTTTGTCCACTGTAGCATTAACCTTTCATCACTTCCCCGTGTCTTGAACTTCTTGCTATAAAAAGCTATTGGCTGAAACTTACCCTCTAATTTCCCCATCCATTCACTAATGTGAACGATAAAGAAAAGTCTGGTAACTTCAAAACTGGAAGACCCATTAAAGCATCTTTGACTTTCTGAGCTTCACCCTATGAAAATTGTATAACATCCCTCAATATATCTGTCAAAGGTGCCGACAACGTAGAAAATCCTCTCACAAATCTACGGAAAAACCTTGCCATTCCCACGAAAGAGCAAACACTTCTTATTCTTTGGTGTAGGAAAATTTGCAATAGCCCTGACCTTCTCATCATTCCCTCATACACCTTCTTTTGAAATGACATGTCCTAGATATACAATATTATTTGTCAGGAAATCACACTTGGCTAGTTTAACTTTCAGACCTGCTATCCTAAGCCTCTTGAGATATTCTCTAAGTACCTCTAAATGTTCTAGTATAGAGTCCACAGCAACTAATATAATTATCATCCATATAAACAAATACATTTTTCCCCAACATCCCATGGAAGATTGAGTTTACTAGCCTTGTATATGTAATAGGACTACCTGACAAACCAAAAGGCGTCCTTGTAAACTCATAGTGCTCTGTCGGGATAAAAAATACTGTCAACCTTCTACTCTCATCACTCAACAGTACTTACAAAAACCCTTGCAAGAGGTCAGTTGATGAATAAATATACTTGTCTTTAATCTCCACAAACAAATCTGGCAAACATGCCACCGGATATCTGTCTGGGACAGTTTTGTCATTTAATTTCCTGACATCTACACATACACATACACGGATTGAACCATCTTTCTTTGGTACTGCTAACAAAGGGAAATTAAATGGAGAAGAGCTAGGTTTAATTATACCTTCATCCTCCCACTTGTTAACCTCTTGTTTAATCCGCTCTCTCATCTTCTAAATGAACCTTGTGTTGTAACACATGTCAACCCCAGTTTATCTCCTTTTAGAGCAATAACATCTGATTATTCTGCTAAAACCTCACCTAACACATCTATGTATCCTATAGTCTGCTGCAACCAAATGATTTCTAAATATCTCCCTTCTAACCTCCGTTTCAGCCTCCTTAAATTCATTTTGTTCCCCCATTACCACTACTGATTCCATTTCCTCGCTCCATTCTTCCAGATCCACAACATAAGTATTTCTTTGATACCTCTTAACTGAATTATTGCAATTAAGCAATTCCACCCACTTAACTCCTTTATTTAACACCTTCTTTATGGAAATTATACTCACTACTCCTTTAAGTTTCTCAATGCCTCCAACCACACACACCTGTTTATGCACTTTTATATTCCTCACCTTCATTTTCACCACACCACCCATGCCTGGTTCTAAAATTATGTCATCCAATAAAACACCTTTATATATCCTCTTTCCCTCACCATTAGGCGCATTTTCTCCCTGTGATTGATAATTTCTCCCTATTTCCTCATCATTTCCACTTATCTCCTCATTATCTCCCATTTCAAATACATCCTCCTCCATTTCCTCAGTACCTAATATGGGGTAAAATCCGAGTTCCACCAACCATTATACCTCCTTTACTAGGGTATATAGAGGTCCCAATCCCCCTACATGCTTGATGCCTCAGTAAAATCTTGTTTCCCAAGTTAACTCCTCTCACCACCAAAACTGATTCCTGTATTCACTGGTTTCCTAGCGAGAAACAACGCCCAGTTTGAGAGCTCGGACATCACACACTTTATTCTCTGAATGCCTTAGTTGTGACTGAGGGAACTTCGATTGATGAAAGTCAAAGTCCATTGTCCATTAGACTAACCATCGCCCCTGTGTCCAAAAAAATGAGAAGATTCAATCCAGCTACGGCTCCTTTCACCACCGGCTTCCGTTCTCCTATATCTCCCAGAAGTCCTATATGACATGAACATTTATCCTTTCCCTTTTATTTGTTCTGCCCTCCAAAACTTCTGTCTGTTTCAGGAACTTCTTTGGATATCCTTCTTGAGGAGCTTTCTTATGGCTACCTCCGAAATTCTGGTTTGCTGTCTATCATTACCCCTTTTCAGTAACGGACAAAATCACCAATTATGTGAAGGATTCTTACACATGTCACAATATTTGGTTGGCAATATTTCTTAGTATGCCCCTATTTATTGCAATTAAAGTAATGAATTTGCAGCATATAATCCATAAGTTTTCTAATACTCTCCACTTTACCACAAAAACTACTAGAAGCAAAGTTTGATTCTCTCTGTGGGAAGTTCCTTTGGCCCATTGTTGTGGTTTTAGGCATTCCATTGATAAATGTGCTATCTACCGTTGGGCATTTCGACATGTACTTCTTGATTTGGGAAAAGATAAAAGATTCTTCAGAAGTAGCCTCCACCGGCCTATCAAAACTGCCAACTATTGCATCTGGCAAGTCATTCAACAACTACGAGAAATGTAGTGACTTCCGAAAATTTTCTAATGAAATAGAACCTCTATTTACCCAGTCAGAGCTTCTCAGTTTCTCCACCAAATCTGTTGCGGCATCATATAATTGTGAGCTATAATCCATGAAGGAAATCTGCCCTTTCCTAATTTTATAAAATGCTCTCATATCCTGAACCAAATCTCCACATTCATCCACCCCATACGCAGTTCTTGGAAAATTCTTTAAATCCTCCCAAGTACTACGTCTCCTGAACTCAAAACTGCAACTGCATATATTAATGTCTCCCACATCCAAAGCAAAAAACCCTTTAGCTCCGTCAAAGGCATCTCCACCATCTGTGATTTTCTTGCTAATTAAGCGATTCTCAACACTTTCGATAAATGTCTCAACTGGCTGTCTTAAACTACCATTTATCAAGCCCACAAAGGGTTGGATAGGTGACGTAAATGTCGTAATTCTATGGGTCAACAGCGTATCTACCGACGCCCTTTCTGTCATTTTCCTGATTTTCCCCTTCTTATTTCTATCTCAACCAAAAAAAAAAATCACTCACCCCCAATAAAATTTGGCCTGATCTTAATTTTTTTTTTTTTCATTTTTATTTCATTTCAAACCACTTGCCATGTTAGTGACTTGGATGACGAGAGAGAGAGAGAGAGAGAGAGAGAGAGAGAGAGAGAGAGAGAGAGAGAGAGAGAGGGAATGTGCTGATCCAGTATGCAGGTTGGCCATTGCTACCAGGGGAATCTTTGAGAAATAAGTTAATATGACATTGTTCTTAAAACAGATGTGGAAGGAGGTTATGACCCTACCTGACCTTGTTAATAGGGCATAATATATATATATATATATATATATATATATATATATATATATATATATATATATATATATATATATATATATATATATACATACACATACATACACATATATATATGTATATATATGTGTGTGTGTGCGTGTGTGTGTGTGTGCATATATATATATATATATATATATATATATATATATATATATATATATATATATATATATATATATATATATATATATATATATATATATATATATATATGTGTGTGTGTGTGTGTGTGTGTGTGTGTGCATGTATATAGTGTGTGTGTGTGTGTGATAGGTATTCAATAAGTAACGCAACATACTTTTTATCTCAGAGCATATTTGTTTTATTCTAGGTTTAAATATAACATATTGTTCCCCAATTCTTTGGCTACAAAAACCTATTTTTCAATATAATCGAAGTTCAAGTCTATGGCCTTACACCACCTAAATGTGAGGGCCTGTATGCCTTCATTGTGCCACCCTACTGGTCTGTGTTTCAGCTAACATCTTACTGTATCAATAACTTACTCATAGTTTCTGTTCTGTTTCCTGGGGAGTCCATCCTTGACAGGTCCAACGAGTTGGAAATCAGAGGGTGGAAGACCTGGGCTATGGGTCTGACGAGGAAGGACAGTTAACCAAAGTCTTCTGATCGCTCTGGTGCGAAGACTTGTTTATGGCCGGCAAGAGCGCAGGAGATCAGACAGATTTCCTTATCCTTCTGATGATGACAGACGCTTTGCTCAACGAATCACAGTGCTTTTATCCACTGCTAAGTTTCTGTAGACATTCTGCACGCACCTGTGAATATTTGAATATTTCCACCAAAATTTTGTCATTGCTCTTTGTTTAGAACGTACCTCAGTCATAGACGCCATTTTGATAGCTGATTATAGTGCTACCGTCTATCGGAAATTAATGAAAGTCACGACATAAGGCTGTAATGTTCAAGGATGTCGCACACAAAATTTCAAATTTTTTGAACAAAAATTGGCCGGGGAAAAAATTTTGTTGCATTACTTATTGAATGCCCCTCCTAATACACACACACACACACACACACACACACACACACACACACACACACACACACACACACACACACACATATATATATATATATATATATATATATATATATATATATATATATATATATGTATGTATGTATGTATGTATGTATATATATATATATATATATATATATATATATATATATATATATATATATATATATATATATATATATATATATATATATATATATATATATATATATATATATATATATATATATATATGTGTGTGTGTGTGTGTGTGTGTGTGTGTGTGTGTGTGTATGTATGTATGTATAATGGTAAAACATCAGAGAACTCACTATCAACAAAGGCAAGCTGGAATTTGCGTGAAAAGGGTGCATATCGATGTCTAAAATGTTACAAAAAGAGTCATCTAAAATGCAAAATGATGTATTAACAATGTACTTATCCTAACGAAGCAAAGAATTGAAAATGCAGTCTCATGATTTTAGTTTTTCTCAGTAATCTAATGCAGCACCTGATTTCTAACTGTCTTTGACATACGATTCTGCCTTTTATCCCATCCAGCAGTTTCTTGACTTCAAACCCAGAAAGCCGTACAACCGTCGTCGGGCTCTGACTTAATGTATCTGTCTATCACGTGTATTTTGTTAGCATTGATAGACACTATGAGAGGGCAAGGTTGGTGTGAGCTAGAGTCAGCATAGGCCTGCGTATAAGAATGCTTTTTACCTTCCCTGTTACTAAATACAGAAAAAGCATATCAGGCGCATTTAAAGACATGTTTATCTACAGCGTGCCGATTTTACCTCAAACCTGGTAACAATAATGAATGCTAATAAGTGATATCGAGAAGCTCAGCCTGACCGAAGATCTTATGTACTTTCCGATGAGCACTAACTTATAAAAGGGTAGGGGATGTTATTTGATGTTACAATTTCTATCTGAAAAGTATTGAATTTCGTCAATTAATCAATAGTTTCAAAAATAAAAAGTCGAGGCCTCGTCCTATATTACGATGCTTTAAAACGACAGGATCACCGTCATTTCTCTCCCTTTTCATCTCTTCATCCGTTTCTCTCTCTCTCTCTCTCTCTCTCTCTCTCTCTCTCTCTCTCTCTCTCTCTCTCTCTCTCTCTCTTTCTCTCTCTTAGCATTCTTTTGCTATTCTCTCTTCCTCTGTCTGCGGGCGAGTATATCCCACAATGTTAACTTGGCCGCTGTTTTATCTATGTTAATTTTTTGTTGACGGATGAGGGGAAACAGAGTAAAGTTATGAACATATTGAGATAAACTTTATATACTTAGATCCGAAAATGCTTTTATTGTTGTTTATGACCACGATCAAGATTAAATGTTTCTATAGAGGAATTTGGTTTATTTCTCATTGACATGGTTGCAATAAAAATTTATATCTGTGGTTAATTTAATCTATAGATTGTCGACCCGGAGAGTCACAATTCCTTCGTCCTTAATAAGTTATTGAAATCACATTGATTGGTTAATGATGATCGTACAGTCATGCTCAAAACTGACGCCACTTGACCGCTTAGGATTTCGTTCAAAAGTCTCTAAATGGTAGCCTAACACGCAGCATACTTATTTTTCGTTTGAATGTAAAAACACATTTATTTTATAAAACAAGGCCATAATATGTTTCATATAAGTGAAATCTATCATACATATTTATAGTCAAACTGCAGGAAAAACAAAGACAAAACAATTCCAAAACTGTCATTCTTCCAGCACCTATGTGTTCGACAAAAAGTGCCTTTATGAAACCTATGTTCAAATGCTAAAATCATAAAAAATAAAAAAAAAATACATTTTCATAACATTCTGATATTGCTTTAATTGCAACCATAAAATGTTAAATAGCCCTATTTGCTTATTTTAAGACTTCAACACTGAAAAAATAAATAAATATCAAAGTATTACTGCAGCTAATATACATTTGCCAATGTCATCAGGTGGAGGTGGCGTGTTTGTGACTTAGGTGTGCTGCTGATGTAAAGGTTACTGACCATTACCTTAGAAATATTGCCTTGTTAAGAAATGTCTTGATGAGCAGTCTGTGAAATAACTAGCGATTAAATGTCACTAATAGAGTGGAGTATTACAACTTCATATATCTAATCTTCCAAAGGCACAATGTAGGAAACTGCAAACGATAATAAACAAAGCGACAAGACTAATAAAGGATGTTGCACCTGGAGATATGATTATCCCTTAATTGTTTGACTCTTATTGGCTGCCTATCAAAGCTAGAATACTGCTTAAAATATATGTAATAACTCATCATGTTATGAAGATTGGATGTCCAAAATATCTGAATGGGATCACATAAGGCTCAAGTCATCTAATCCAAGAGGCATCTCGAATGTCGGTTTTAAAGCCTTCACGTTTACAGCCCGAGACTGTACAGTAAGCCTCTGCATGGTATCAGTAGCCATGAAAATAAAAAAAAGTTGTATACGTTTTTATTTTTCGCAAGGACAAATTAATTTTTGGGTATTACAGAGTGTTTTTGGCAGAGTGGAAGTAGAAAGAGAAGTCAACTGTAACTGTCAAGAACTTAGTGTATAGCTCTGCTGTTTCAATGGGCTTATAGTTACCTCCTTAAAGCCATCATCGTATGACCAACATAACTTTTATCAAGGGGCCAGTGACTCTCAGAACATTCAGATCTTTAAATTACACAGGTTCACAATTTCTTGGATTCCTTGGCAGCACCACTGCTCCTCATTACAAGCTGATGGTGATCCTACAAAGTGCATCTGTCTCTCCTTTAGTCCATTTGCATATATTGATATTGTTACTTTACTGTCTCTTTAATGCTCTAGGTTTGGTTGGAAATTCTTCTGTTTCCTTATTTATCACATCCTGTATAATGCTGCTGTGGCATCTCTTGTTCACCAGCATCTATCTCACGTTCTAGTTTTGCAAGGACCACTTTTCAGGTACTGAAATGGGAGAAGACCCTCCAGATGAAGATACTGGTAATGGATCATACATAAAAGTTTGGATAGTTTCCCCTTGCATTAAGTCAGTGCCCTATATTACTAGCTTTCATGTATACAGGTGTGCTGTACTGGCTTGGCTGTGTTTCAACGAGGATTTTAAGGAGAGGAAGTGTCAAGTTGCTGGTCTTGTTGGTGAAGTTAATGGCTGAATTGATTTTAAGGTTATCCGCCAGTTTCTTTGGCTCCTTGGCTTCTTTGATGGTGATGAAGATGGCTGCTACTGAAATTTCTGTCTTCCACGGCAACCATGTACATATTGGCAGGAAGAACATCCCATTGTCACGCGATCCACCGGCTAAAAAAAATTCTTTCTGTGTAAGAGGAGAGGGCCGCCATCGGGCATCTCCTGTCAGGGACTGCGGGAGAGGTTCCATTTCATACAAAAGTGACGATAAGGAGTGGAAATTCTAAAATTTTTTGTTTTTATTTTATTTTCTTTTATTTTGTGAATCTACATGATAAAAAATTTGTGGATTTGCAGAAATTCTTTGGAATTGTTTGACTTTCCTTGACTTAATAAACTTCTATAGGTTTTACAAAATTGTCATCCGCTTATCTTTTATAATACTACATGTATTTTAGATTCGGCTGGGTAGTCTTTTACTCAAAAACTTTCTCAATAACATAAAAGTCTGTCAAGTTCCATCATAGAAAATTATTTTTTCACTCTCAATATATTCTACAATATCAAAACTATCGTGAAAATATTAGTACAGTTTACTGTCAATGGTTAGACAGATTCTACGAGTATTTTTCTAAGTTACTATCCAATGAGTGAGAAGAAATAATCGAAATAATAGTGTCAAGTGAATTTTCGACCTATGATATGTTTATTTTTTGTAAAATAAACATATCATAGTTCTTAATCTAGATTAATTAATTTTTGTATACACCTTATTCCCATTTTTATCTTTAATTCTGTATGACAGATAATTTAACTAACGTCCAGTTTAAGAAAATATGATGCTATGTTATCCCTAACCGTTTTTAATTTAGAGATATCTGAGTAACTTCTATATTTATTGCATACTCTGCTTTCTTCACAACTGCAACAGCTTTACCTTTATCTTTTTGACGTATAACTATAACTACGCTATTGTTGCTAAAATTTTAGATATTTAGACTCCTAGAAAAGATTATCAATTCTCAAGAATTTTTAAAATTTATTAAAAGACTGATCAACAGTTTCCGTATTCAAATTAAAAAGAATCTCTATGAATGCATAAATCCTTGACTGCAAGGCAGTTTTTAAAATCTACAATAATCCTTCCTAAGCTTAAGACCAAAATCTTTTCTCATTTTTAAGCTACAAAGAACTCCAACAAATTAACATATTTCTTGATTACTTAAATGCACAATAACGCAAGATAAAGTTTACATTTCAAATTAAAGAAAATTGGGAACTCCTCTTCCTTGACATCACAATTATGAGATATAACAACATATTTAACTTTATCGGGTTACAGAAAATCCAAGCGTTCTCGGCTAAGTCAACACTTCTTAAGTTTTCGTCCAGTTCCTTACAAAATCAAGTCGACAGATCAATTAGTTCCAGCCTGGTCACATTTGATCAGGAAATTAAGTACTTATAAAATCAATCCGTTATATTTCATTTTCAGCCACTATGTTCCAAAAATCGGTTTAATCATTTGATAAAAAGCTCACTCAGCAAAACCCAGTTTTCACCCTCCCAAGGATAACAGATATATGAAACTACCATATCTAGAATATTTTATCTTTGAAGAGCGAATGTCTTATAAAAAAAACCGTCTATCCCTAAAAAAATTCTTGTTTTCCTTTACAAATACTTAAAAAATGACTCACCTGAACATGAAAAAATACCTATCGAAAGACGTATCTTCATGTGTTGTATACAAATTCACTTGGCACTGCTTAGTGTCAGGTGTATTAGGAATTGCCACCACTGGTTACACCAAAGAATTTCTTAACAAACTGGAGTAGCTAGCAGACCACTCTCTTTTGAAAGGTAATAGAATCCGACACCAAAATTTCAAAACCCCGAATAAAGCAATGGACAAACCGAACTCTTAATAGAGTCTCTTAAAACTTGATGGCGATTTACTACTTATTTAGCAATCCATCCCAAAACACTTAACATACTTCATGTTATACAGGTATTTTGGTTATTACCTGGTCACATTTCCTTTTCTCCTCACTGCTTAGAATATGGCAACTAGTGGCAACAATGCCAACTACCCGTTTTAAGCATTCAAGTCGATTTATACTTTGCTAAAGAGAGGTCGTTTATTATTTCATAAAATTTAGGCTGTAAAGCCAAGCACAGTGGCACTTTCTGCAATTTATCGCTTAAGACAGTGAAAAGTAGTTGGAAAGCTTGGACATCAAGATAAAAGTCCCGTAGACAATAAAGGAAATGAAGTACAAAGTTCTAAAGGAGATAGCCCCGCAGTTGCACTGAAAAGTAATAGATAGGGATGTTTAATAGCAAAATTAATGAGAAGAAGCAGGAAAGGAGTGAAGGTCAAAGGCTAAAAAGTTGGTACAGCTAGAAGCAAAAGGAGCGCTGCAAACACCAGTAGTAATGCCTACAGTTCACCATGCGAGGTGCACTGACGGCACTGCTTTCCTAGGGAGTAAAGATGGGTAGTGAATACCAGGAATACCAGGATGTGATAAATTAAACAACAGTTCTTCTAACAGGTCCTCTTAATGCAGACTGTGGACATACCAGGAAAAATCCTGTTGTTTCCTTGGAGCTCCTGTAAGCCTTGACTAATTAAAGCTTTCTTTCCATTTCTATTCTTTATTTGTACCTTTGCTATGCTCATTTATGTCTAATACTTATGATATGCAGTAGGCTTTAAAAATGTTTTAGGTTTTGTAAAGGTTTAGGTGTTAGTGATAACAAATTTTAAGAACCTTTGAAATATTCTCTCAACTTTCGAGAGTCAGTTTCATGGAAATCTCAGCAA
Organism: Macrobrachium rosenbergii; assembly: GCA_039081455.1. Taxonomy (NCBI): domain Eukaryota; kingdom Metazoa; phylum Arthropoda; class Malacostraca; order Decapoda; family Palaemonidae; genus Macrobrachium; species Macrobrachium rosenbergii. Next base: position 3,365,673 of record JANJGK010000014.1, read on the forward strand.
CAGAATATGAGGACTGCAGTGGAGTTTCTTTTTCCAGGAAATTTTGCGATAATGTAAAACAGCAGAATAGTCTTGGAGGAGTTTTCATTGGCAGAGGCAACTGTTCTATATCTCAACGTCAATCATCGTTCCAAAAGCCTTCAGCCAAGTTGATGGAAGATCTGGACGTCCGGTTTTGCCAGATTGTTCCAACAACAAAGAACTTTTCTCCTGCCTTCAACTCCTCTTCTCTCATAACATCATTCGGAAATCATTTCGCCTTCATTGCATGATCCTCCTAAGGCATTCCTTTTCCCATTTCCTAATTAATTCTTTTAGCTGACTTCATCAGTAAATTAACCTGTCAAGTTAATCACTTTCATTTTATAAGTGAATGTCTTACGGAAATTAATTCAACGGGTCTTTTGACTCTGACACCTTTAAAACTACATCAGTCTCTTTTATTGAAATACAAAATGTCCATGCCTCGAAGTATCATGAAATCTTCCAAGACATGGAGATTGCCCAGATGGAGAACATTTGTTATATACCTAATTGCAAATGTTTCGATTATCTTTTCGCAGATGCAAAACATGTCAGCATAGATACAGTGACACGCTGCTGGGTTAAAGAGTAAAGCATCCTTGACTGATTTTGTTTTTGGTTCCATAACTTCTTTTTGATGAATTCATCTTTTGTTTATATCAAGCAAAAGCATTTCCTCCAACTGAAGCTAAAATGCATTTGCACTCGATCACTGTGAGCATCTTCGCACCATTCTGTTGAGATTAAATCAAGAGTCGGCTTCTTTTTTTCCATAAAGATTGGTTCTGCTTTTTTTCGACACAACACAGGTCTTTATCGTCTTCCCCTTACTTTTTTTTTTATCTTAGGACCAAAATTTCTTTCATCAAGAGGCAACATATTTTGATTGGTTATTATTTATACGATTTCTTCCACTGAAGTGTGGTTATCTTTGAAATACGAAAGTATTATTTTTTCAGAAGTTATACTTAGCGTGGAATTAAAATCTAGCTGGTTAAAACCTTAAATTTTAAAGTATTGCCCTTTATATTATGAAAGTAGAATTGCTTAAGAGGGTTAGATGCCTAAAACGTTGTTTTTAACTTCATATTTGTCTCATAAAATATTTTTTCAAGATTTTATTAAGAATTTCATCATGGTGCATTTTGAACATCCTTTGGGTGGCTATAATAGATGAGGTTGCTTGACAGTTTTTTACTGTTACTATTTCCTGTTTCTTCACATCGTTAGAATTCCCTATCAGGGTGACTTTAATGGGAACTGAAAATGAAAGCGTAGTAGTGGCTCGTGGTCTGTAGATACTTTTGTTTCGATCTATTTTTTTATTAGTTCATATTTATAAATGGTAGATTTATTTCTGGTTTAAGACATTTATTATCTTGAAAAATTTATGTCTTTTACTTCATTATATCGATTCCACATATATACGTTCATCATCGAAGGTAATTAAAAAGAAAGAAATTAGTTTACGGTAGTATGGTGTATTAATTTCCACCGTGGTTTAAATTCCGGCATGTTTATTTGCACTGTGTGTACCCTAGCACATGCATTACAAATTTCTGTTGGTATGCACCATGCTGTACCAAAAATGTCTTAAGGACGAAAGAAGTAAATGATGTACTTTTTACTTTATTTTTCTTAGGGTACTTCCGCTACTGTGAGTATGTATAAACTGTATATGCATATATACATCTTTATATATATATTGTCATAAACTGGCCCTTGGCTTGGTGAGAAAATTGAAACAAAATTATAATGATGCTGCCACGAAACCAAGAAAGTCCAGCTTATGAGCAAAAAGGAAAAGTTGTTTGAAAACTTACCTTAGAATTTTCCTGGATTTACAATTGAATGTGGAAGGTCGCCATATTGGAATTAGAATTCTTTTACAAATTTACAGGGATTTATTTACAGAGACTTAGCAAATAACCAATGAAATAACAAACAGCATGATAACTAGGGGGGTAAACTCATAAATAGGACACATGGAATGAGAATGCAAGGATTGGCAACAATCAAGTTGATTAAAAATGGGGCCAATGTGCAACACAATCAGTCCAATGAAAAATAATAACATTTAGTCTTGCCCTGTTTACACGAAATAGTCTCAGGTAATGCAAATGGTGGAAATCCAGGATGGGAGAATAACTCATATGAACAATTTCGGGCCACAACGGAATTCGGTAATGACTGCGACCAGGAATTTTCAGGATTTTGGTGGCAGACAAGATACTGAAGCATGGAATTGCGATCGGCCGCGTGTCTCCCCTGAAAGAGACGTTCTGCGTTAGCCCTGCTTAAACTAAGAGAAATGGAATCTACCTATAAAATATCACCCAATACACGTTCTTCAATACTAAACATGACGTAGCCCAGAAGATAATTATGAGAAAATCACGTTATCATAGTCTTGGAATCATAGTGGATTGGGCTTTTGAAACAAGGTACACGTGCTCGCCGTCACACAAAGGGGGAAGCTTGGGAAAAGGAAGGGATTAAACTTGAAGATAAATGAGAGAAATGGAAGGAATTTAGTGGAGAGAGACAGGGGTGACTGGCGCCAAATTCCCTCTCGGCTTACCTATTTCAGACGAATATTTGAGCTCCGAAATACCACGTCTCGGGCGTACGATCGTGAACTTGGGCCACCACTGAAGACCAACATACGATCAGGACAGTCGCTGGAAGGGCTCTGCTGGCTTGTTGCTTCGAGCGGGCGTCGGAGCCATAGGTCCCAAACCTGAAAGTGAATTCTTTGCCAGTAAACAGGTCAAAGGAATAGCAGTCTTAAAGGTAATGAGCCTAAGGTTTAAGGTGCTAGCTCCCCCCCAAGTGGTTTACGCCCTAACGTCTATTTCCTCTCTAAGCCTACTTTGAAAACATGACCCCAAAGGGGGGTAGGAATCTAGGTGTGTTCTGGTAGCAGAGGGTGTTGAAAGAAGGAGACCCATTGTCTACCCTGCCTGGTCATTTCCTGTAGGCCACGGAGGCATGCGTTTTCTGTCCAGATAAGTTAAAACAACTGAGTTCCGCCATATTGGTGCCAGCTATAAGCTAACTGAAATGATACTTCTCCCTAGAAATTAGCTAGATAGCAGCTAAATAGGAGGGGGGAATGTAAATCCTTGGCAATATATATATATATATATATATATATATATATATATATATATATATATATATATATATATATATATATATATATATGTATGTATGTATGTATATATATGTATATATATATATATATATATATATATATATATATATATATATATATATATATATATATATATATATATATATATATATATATATATTTATATATATATATATATATATATATATATATATATATATATATATATATATATATATATATATATATATATATATATATATATATATATATATATATATATATATATATATATATATATATATATATATATATATATATCATAATTTACAAGAAGTTGCTGCACGGCGCGCCTCCCCCCCAACCTAATTTACCCATTGTTTATTGAGAATAAAGTCACTGCTACATGGCTGATCGTATTTGACCTAGAAATCAGAGCAATGTTATCAGTATTCTGATCTATCCTTCTTTTTATCTGGAACAGATACTGAGATGACACGGATAAAAAGGGGCAAGGAGAGGAGACTAAATGCCACTCCCTTAAGCAGCTTAGCCCAACTAAGCTGCTTAAAACACCCTTTCTAAAGGCAGATTAAGCTGCTGAATTGTCTTACCTTCGCAGGACCTGGGAAGAGGCAACCGAATCACTGACCACCTGGCGAATGACACATCGTTTGTACATGGGCACGATGCAGCCAGAGCCCTTAAAAGGAAGAGACAGCAGTAGGCAGTATGCAGTTAGTAGTGTGAGGAGGAGGCATGCAGTAGCAGTCGTAGGGGACAGCCATACACGCAGGCGAGTGATACGTTTGCTGAGGCCTTCGTTCTCCCCTTGCCTGACTCCAGTCTTCCTCGAGGGACAGCGTGCATTGTCGGTGATCACCCCTCGTCATTCTTTGCCAGAGACCCGCTTCCCCTATGGTAAAGTGCCAGTAAAGGCTTTTCAGTCACGACAGTTTGTCCTTTAGAATGTTAGGAGTACCAGTATTTCACTTCTGTCCTTGTGCCAGTTTATCCAGTGCCATTTCCAATGTCCTGTGTTCAAGTGTAAAGAGGTCATTCATTCCTCGAGTCCTTGGCACCCTCAATGCAGACTCGAGACTTATTCTGTGATAAATTGTTCCTTTACCGGCGTGTAATGTGTAAATCTCTCTTGCAGAGGGACCTATTTGCAGTGGACTCATCTTGGACTGTGCCTTGCCCTTAGTCAAGACTCCAGTAGAAGGATCTTCAGGCGTTGCAAGCCCTTTATCAATTTACTTATCCATTTTCCCTTAAAATTCTTTCTTATGTAAATATAATTCTTTAATTTATCCCAAGTTTTTACGTAACATTTCCTTATGAAGTAGAGCCTTCAGCTCCTAAATTCACCCCATTTTCTTTGTTTTTTATGATTTCCCTTTGCGTAAGTCAGAACTCCAAGGCCAATTAAATAAAGTTTCCATTGCCGACCTGTAAAAATACCATAAACTCAGGGAAATACATGAAAATGGCGACCTGGCCTTTGATCTCGTTTAGCGGTTGCATTTCCCCCTCTATCGTTGCTTCATTGCATTTGCCACTCGCCAAATCAGCAATTAGCAAAGGTAAGCTGGGTGCGAGACAAATTCTGAACCTGTTACCAAGAGCACAGACTAAGAGAGTTTCATGTAAGTAATGTGTTTATCTTAGCAAAATTTTTTTTACAATCGTGACTGTTCCAAGGAATTAGGAATAGGGATGCATGTATTCAATGAGAGAAGAGCACCACCATATTAAATTCATTAATGCATGCCTTTCAGGATAGGTTGTTAGAAAATAACCAGTGATAACCATTCTTTGCTTCGAGGAATAGTGCGAAATTCCTGTGTTAAATTCTTTGCCATATTTTTGCTTCGAGGAATAGTGCAAAATTCCTCTGTGTTAAAATCTTTGCCATAATTTTTGCTTTGAGGAATAGTGCGAAATTCCTCCATGTTAAATTTTACTTTGCATTTCGGATTAGCGAATTATTTAGGCGCGAATAAAAACCCATGTGGGACAAGACGAAATCAGATCGCATTGCTCTCTCTCAGTTTAGCTAAAAACTCGAATTAGGTGCTAGGAAAGCGAAATCTGAACTCCGCATCCAGGGAAAATTACTAGGTCATTTTTACTGTTATCCTCTCGTCCCAGACGGTCTATAAATAGATGGGTCCAATCACACAGAATCTAAAAATAACTCCAGTGAGTGTCAGACCTCCCCCTTCCCTCGCCCCCTGCCCGCATGTGTACCCTCTTTTTCATTCATTCCCAAGTAGTTTTTTCCCTACTCAATCCACTCTCAGCAAAATTTCTTGGGGGGGTTTTTATCCTGTTAGTAATTTCTAAGTCCTAAGGGACAAATCGTATTTCCAAGTCCTACAGGCAAATCAAATAAAATTCTATGTCGCAAGAGGCGAGAATTTCTAATTCCTATGGGAAAACCAAATTCCAAGTCCTAGGAGACTCCTAAAAAATTCTACGTCGCAAGAAGCGAGAATTTCTAATTCCTATGGGAAAATCAAATTCCAAGTCCTAAGAGACTCCTAAAAAATTCTACGTCGCAAGAGGCGAGAATTTCTAATTCCTACGGGAAAACCAAATTCCAAGTCTTAAGAGACTACTAAAAATTCTACATCGTAAGAGGCGAGAATTTCTTATTCCTTCCTGAAGCCCAAAATCAAGTCCTTTGGAGACATTATATTAGTGTATTTCACCCACATCTAAGCCCTTACGGGACTGATCATTCCAGTTCGTTAGAACAACGCCTTGATTTCACGCTACAGCTGGCCAAGTCTGGGCGTGACATAAAATCCAGTTATGTCTTCCGAGACGCATATATATTAAAATTCGTTCGCCACGAACAACCACGTCTTATTCAGACAGATCTGTTCCCCTTCAGTCTGAACAATTGAGTGTTTCAGATCCCTGCAATTGAGTAGTTTCAGACAACCCTGAGTCTTCTCAGACATATTTGATTCGCTAGAGATCCAGTCCATATAACCATTATTTCAAGATGGCTACTACCAGAGCCCAACAAAATGAGAACTTCAAATTCTACATGTCCGCTGGAAAGGACATGGGACTATCAGGGCAAGCTCTGAGAAACTGGGTTCAAGAGAGAGTGGACGATGCCAAGGCAGACAGGGAGAAAGAACAGGAAGAGAGTGAGAGAGAGAAAGAATTTCCCAAGAGAGACGAGAGGAGTTAGAACGCCAAGAAAGGGAGCTAGAACGTCAAGAACGAGAGAAAGAACGGGAAGAGAGAGAGTGACAGTGCGTCCATGAGCTCCAGATGTTAGAACGACAGAACGCCATTCCCCCTCCTGCGGCGGGAATAAGTGCCCTCTGCCAAGCTCACTCTCTCATGCCAAAATGGATGGAGGCCGAGCCTGAAGTATGGCTTGAGAGGGCCGAACGAGTCCTGGAGTGCTGCACCCTCTCCCCCACAGAACTCTCCCTTGTTCTCACTAAATTCCTGGGAGGGACGGCACTCGTTGCCTACCACACCCTTTCGGCAGAGGATAGGGGAAACTGGGAAGCCGTACGCCAAGCAGTTACTAAGGTATACGAGATTACCCCCGACCGGTGGAGGAGACGTTGGAGAGAACAGCCAGGGGAAGCAGGCCAGACTTGGTCCGATTGGGCGTACCACTCTGAGCGGGCATTGGCCAAATGGCTTGAGTACGAAGGAGCCACTAGCGCCACCGAGGTACTCGAGTGACTTAAATTTGAGCATTTCCTGCACTACGTCCCTCTTACCCTCGCCACCCATGTGGAAAAAGCCCCAGCAACACTCACCGAGTGTTGCCGGATAGCAGACATGTGGGAGACTCACCACTCTTAGGAAGGATCCATGGGGCGGAAGATAAATCACCCGCCCCTCCTCCTCGGATCAAATTCCCATAAGTATGGGAACTGGGGCAAGCCCCCATCTTGCCATTATTGCAAGAAGACGAGGCATTCCTCTGAGCAGTGCCGAAACAAGAAAACAGCGCCTCTTCCTCCCAGACAACTACCCAATAACTCGTCTGCGCCCTCCACAGGCGCAGCTCGGAAAGACTTTAGCCAAAGCTAATGCACAACGTGCAAGATTTATGGCCACTCTCCCTCATGGGCAAAATGCGCTAACAATAACAAATCAAATACTCCCGCCGTTGCCTTGGCTGTCACAAATTCCAAGTCACTGGGCCCTCCCGCTGAAGGCCCCATATAAGTGGCACCTCCCAGAGGCAGCCACCCCGCGTGCCGAGTCACAGCATTCGATGACTCAGGCACACAAATCTCCCTCATACGAAGGGACAGAGTTCCCTATGGAGCTATCATCAATAGACGAAAACTCGTCATGATCGAGGGAGTAAATCAATTTAAAATGATGTTCCCTACGGTCCAATTGAGAGTCACAAGACCTCATCAATCAAAAATTTGCAATCTTGCAGTAGCAAGCCATCTCCCCGGAAGCTATGACATCGTCCTTGGACAGGACTTTCAGTCCCAACAGAAATCACGACAATCCAGGGGTCCACATTCCCCAACTCATTTCTCGGGCGCGAGTAATCCTCCCCCGCTTCTTCCTCAGTCAAGACTGGCGCCCCGATCCAATTCCAGTGCCCGGCCCTGCCTCAGTGCCAGTGCCAGGGCCCCAATCGGATCTCTCCCCCGGAGATGCCAAATTCCTGCCAGTGCCACTTGCATGCACCGAGCAGTGCCAAGCTCCGTCCGTCCTGACCAACGAATACAAAAAACCTCTGATAGTGCCTGACTCTGCTTCAGTGCCAGTGCCAGAGCACAACTACGATCTCCATTCAAGGGATCCAACTCAGGACCCCCTGTCTCCCCTCGGCCTGGCACCACTACCAGCGTCGATAAGAGAGACGGTTCCTCTCAACCACAGTGGAAGTTCACCTAAAGGTGCGGCCTTGCAATCCGTGCCTGAGCTGGTCATTGATACCCGAGAGTTTCTCACGCCGCCCTCGACCGCCTCCTCTTTGCCTCAGTCCGTCCGTCGCTGATGCAATCGCGAATCAGGATTCTATCATCTCTCACTTGGCCGATGAACTCCAAGAGCTGCGACGGATCATGGTAGAACTAGTGCTGAAAACTCCTGCATCAGCTGTTGCAGCAGCTGGCCCAGGTGGCACTCCATGCCGCCCTCCGGTCTCGGACCCTCCACTTCCCCGGCCGAGGACGACTGTCCAAGTAAGAGAGGTTTGTGGCGGAATTACCACAGGCATGGGAATTTCCAAGTAGTTTACAAAGAGCTCTAGAGCTCCCCTGGCACCTGTGACACCATTTCATCTTTCGAAGGTCTTGGCACCTCTAACTCAGAAGAGGATGTCAAGGCACTCCACTATCTTCTTCCATTCCTCTGGAACTTCTATCCCCTATCATTCTCTATTAATCTTTTTCTTAAATTATCACCACAAGAGGCAATTAAATACGGGATACCACTCCCTTCATAATGCATAATTCATTGAGAATAACAGAGTGGGAAGTGGCACTCCCTTCACCCCTACCTTGGCACAGGGCATGCGTGTCAGCTCCTCATGAAGGAGAAGCGCCCTTTGGGTTCCATTTTCCAGCCCTGGGGCTGAGAGATAGTCCGGGCTGTAATTTTTAGGCGAAGGACGATAAATTCCCGCATAACACAATAAATACCTCACTCTATTACCCTTAGCTCTTCTGCCAACATCATTTACTCTTTTAGTTATTTATTTATCTTTCTCTTTTAATGAATCGCGAGTCATAAACTCCTGCCCTTGTGATTTTAAATGCCACTTTCGTAAAATTCGAGAGGTGTGTCCCCCCGCCTCTCGTATGCGGTCATGTTTTCATTCGTATCATCCTGTTCATTTTTCCTTTTGTTTTTTTTTTCCTAAGAACTCTATTTTGTCCCAGATCCCTTGTCTTTTGCCTGCTTATCCCGTCATAACATTGAGCGAGTATCTGTTTATAGCCTGTACCCGAGTTATGGGCAGTGCAAGCATAAAATTAGCTTGGTTTAAAGTTGGCGAATAAAAACTCGCGAATATTCTCACTTGGCCACAACTGTCAAAATCCCCAGTGTGTCAGCCGTCAACTGTCAAGTTGGCGATGCGTGGAACTATTAGCTAAGCAATTACCAATGCGAATTGTGAATCATCATTACAATATCACATAAAGGGGACATCATTTACAAAAATAGATGCTGTATATTCATTTACACCGCCTCTTCAAGGCATACTAATAGCATGCCTTGTTTATTTAGAATTAAGGAACTTATATGTAAATTAATTCTTAAATTTTGTCTCCTGCCTCAAAATTATCTTGCCCTTGTAATCTTAAAGTAACATATACCGTAAATTTGAAGAAGTTAATGGGCCATGCTACAGTAGTTTAATATTAATGCGCTGGAAGTATATAATGTGAAGCTTTTTTCCATTTTCATGTGGGGATAAAGTAAAGTAAAAGCTTTTTCGTATCTTGTTGGGAGAAGAGTAAAGTAAAACCAGCTGTGCCGAATTCTTGAATATCAACATACAAGCCTGAATGAAGGCTTGTATGTTATCTTCCGTGGGGAGCTATTATAAATTAAAAGAAATCACTGCACAGCGTTCCTCCCCGCCCCCACCTAATTTAACCCTTGTTTATTGAGAATAAAGTCGCCGCTGCATGGCCGATCATATTTGACCTAGAAATCAGAGCAACGTTACCAACATTCCGATCTGTCCTTCTTTTTACCTGGAACTGGTATTGAGATGACACGGATAAAAAGGGGCAAGGAGAGGAGACTAAATGCAATTCCCTTAAGCAGCTTAGCCCAACTAAGCTGCTTAAAACAACCTTTCTAAAGGCAGATTAAGCTGCTGAATTGCCTTACCTTCACAGGACCGGGGAAAAGGCAACTGAATCGCTGACCAACTGGCGAATGACACATCGTTTGCACATGGGCACGATGCGGCCAGAGCCCTTAAAAGGAAGAGACAGCAGTAGGCAGTATGCAATTAATAGTGTGAGGAGGAGGCATGCAGTAGCAGTCGTAGGGGACAGCCATACACACGGGTGAGTGGTACATTTGCTGAGGCCTTCGTTCTCCCCCTGCCTGACTCCAGTCATCGTCGAGGGACAGCGTGCATCGTCAGTGATCGCCCCTCATCATTCTTTGCCAGAGACCCACTTCCCCTAAGGTAAAGTGCGAGTAAAGGCTTTTCAGTCACGACAGTTTGCCCTTTAGAAAGTTAGGAGTACCAATATTTCACTTCTGTCCTTGTGCCAGTTTATCCAGTGCCATTTCCAATGTCCTGTGTTCAAGTGTAAAGTGGTCATTCATTCCTCGAGTCCTTGGCACCCTCAGTGCAGACTCGAGACTTATTCTGTATTAAATTGTTCCTTTACTGGCGTGTAATGTGTAAATCTCTCTTGCAGAGGGATCTATTCGCAGTGGACTCATCTTGGACTGTGCCTTGCCCTTAGTCAAGACTCCAGTAGAAGGATCTTCAGGTGTTGCAAGCCCTTTATCAATTTACTTATCCATTTTCCCTTCAAATGCTTTCTTTTGTAAATATAATTCTTTAATTTATCCCAAGTGTTTACATAACATTTCCTTATGAAGTAGAGCCTTCAGCTCCTAAATTCACCCCTTTTTCTTTGTTTTTTATGATTTCCCTTTGTGTAAGTCAGAACTCCAAGGCCAATTAAATAAAGTTTCCATTGCCAGCCTGTAAAAATACCATAAACTCCGGGAAATATATATATATATATATATATATAAAATGTATATATATATATATATATATATATATATATATATATATATATATATATATATATATATATATATATATATATATATATATATATATATATATATATATATATATATATATATATATATATATATATATATATATATATATATATAAATGTGGGTGTGTGCATGCATGTGTGAAATTAATCGCCCTGACAGGAATATTCAAGTTACGACAAGTGTCATTATTCTAACCCATCTTCAAACAGTCCATGATGTCAAATAAACTCATATGGTCAATAGTCCAAAGAATATCATATTTTGCACCTCATCACCTCGCAATGACTAGATGTATTATCAAGAGTGCCGGTATCCAAGGGGTAGGAGGGCTCCCGGTGGTTTCCCTTGAGGCCCATTGTGAGGTACGGAGTTTTTTTTTTTTTTTTTTTTAGAACAATCATTCGCAGATTGTTCCCTTTTGTTTTGGTGTTGTCTCCTTACCCAGTGATGGTCGTTTTTCTGTAGTCTTAGTTGACGTCCGTCACTTTTATTTTCATAACGTCAGTCAGGTTTGGCGAGTTAGGTTCTCGACAGCATAGCAGCATAGAGTTTTACAAACAGCAGGTATTAGTTACCTGTTGTCCTCTGCAGCTTGAGGTTGGTTTGATGGCCAAACCATGGCTATCAGTGAAGCGGAGTCGTTCCTGTTGGGCAGCAGATCTGCTGTCACATTGACTCTGTCGTCATCGTCTGTATTTTCGGATCTGTTCCTGTTAACAGTCATGGACTGTTTCGATGATTGCTCGCGGTTGCCTAATGGTGTTCATCCTCTTTACATCTCTACGACGATTGTCTGTTGTTTTTGTGCTGCACGAGGTTGTACTGGTATTACTTATACTGTTGTATTGGTATTATTTATGCTGCTTTATTATCCTTCATGATCATGAGTGTTGCTCAATTATTTATGCTATTACTTTTGTATTATGCTTGATGCTGCTTGATCATATTGTTTATATGCTGCCTGTTTTGTTTCTATTTTGTGATGTAGCAAAAGTCTTGCTCACTTGTAATGCTTACGGTTTTGTTAATTTAATGTGATGGTCTTTCATAAAGTAACTTTGGTTTTGCTTCATCTATTTTATTTAATTACCTGATTCATTTATTATGATTGTGATTAAGTGATTATTATGATCTCGCCTCTCGAGATCGACATGTTCTTTACTGAAACAAACAGTTGGGCTGAAATGACTGACGAGAGGTGACAAACAAACGAGGGAGGAGCAGAACAAAACCAAAAAGTTACCTTAAAATTTATTTATTATTTACAGTAATTTACATTATATACAAATGAGTCAAGTGCGATGACGTAATACTTAAAATGAACAAATCAATAAACATTACTAAAGAACAAATTAAACATAACAAAATCGAGTCAGTACAACATACAATCCAAATAATTATTCTCGGAATATATCATTAAACACTTTAACAGCAATGTAAAATTAATACCTCAAGTAAATCAATAAACATTTGAGCAGCAAAATAAAATAACAGGCAGCATAATACATCAAAAACAATAATAAATACAAAAGCAGCATAATGAAATACATACAGTAAAATAAATACATAATCAGCATGCTACTTGTTACTAAAAAGCCCGAGATACATAAATCCACAGACGATGCTGTAACAAAGGAAGACTGCAGGACAACAAAGACAGAGCCGACACGGCAACCATCTAGCCCTCAAGCACAAGTCCTCCAACTCCAGGCGCCCATGACAGTTGCAGACGAAGCTGTATTACTGGAAGACTGCAGGACAACGAAGACAGAGCCGACACGGCAACCATCTAGCCCTCAAGCACAAGTCCTCCAACTCCAGGCGCCCATGACAGTTGCAGACGAAGCTGTATTACTGGAAGACTGCAGGACAACAAAGACAGAGCCGACACGGCAACCATCTAGCCCTCAAGCACAAGTCCTCCAACTCCAGGCGCCCATGACAGTCGCAGACGAAGCTGTATTACTGGAAGACTGCAGGACAACGAAGACAGAGCCGACACGGCAACCATCTAGCCCTCAAGCACAAGTCCTCCAACTCCAGGCGCCCATGACAGTTGCAGACGAAGCTGTATCACTGGAAGACTGCAGGACAACGAAGACAGAGCTGACACGGCAACCATCTAGCCCTCAAGCACAAGTCCTCCAACTCCAGGCGCCCATGACAGTCGCAGACGAAGCTGTATTACTGGAAGACTGCAGGACAACGAAGACAGAGCCGACACGGCAACCATCTAGCCCTCAAGCACAAGTCCTCCAATTCCAGGCGCCCATGACAGTTGCAGACGAAGCTGTTGAAGACTGCAGGACAACGAAGACAGAGCCGACACGGCAACCATCTAGCCCTCAAGCACAAGTCCTCCAACTCCAGGCACCCATGACAGTCGCAGACGAAGCTGTATTACTGGAAGACTGCAGGACAACGAAGACAGAGCCGACACGGCAACCATCTAGCCCTCAAGCACAAGTCCTCCAACTCCAGGCGCCCATGACAGTCGCAGACGAAGCTGTATCACTGGAAGACTGCAGGACAACGAAGACAGAGCCGACACGGCAACCATCTAGCCCTCAAGCACAAGTCCTCCAACTCCAGGCGCCCATGACAGTCGCAGACGAAGCTGTATTACTGGAAGACTGCAGGACAACGAAGACAGAGCCGACACGGCAACCATCTAGCCCTCAAGCACAAGTCCTCCAACTCCAGGCGCCCATGACAGTTGCAGACGAAGCTGTTGAAGACTGCAGGACAACGAAGACAGAGCCGACACGGCAACCATCTAGCCCTCAAGCACAAGTCCTCCAACTCCAGGCGCCCATGACAGTCGCAGACGAAGCTGTATCACTGGAAGACTGCAGGACAACAAAGACAGAGCTGACACGGCAACCATCTAGCCCTCAAGCACAAGTCCTCCAACTCCAGGCGCCCATGACAGTCGCAGACGAAGCTGTATCACTGGAAGACTGCAGGACAACGAAGACAGAGCCAACACGGCAACCATCTAGTCCTCAAGCACAAGTCCTCCACGGGTCTGCTGCCGGGACCTGCCTCCCAGGTACGGATACCTGCTGCTGCTACTCCAACTGGCTTGCTGCTGCCCTCAACCTGGCTCGTTGCTGCTACGAACCTGACTTGTTGCTGTTACGAACCTGACTGGCGAAGTCTGACGCCATTCACCAGACGACAGCTCGCCAGCAAGAAAAACAAAAAGAGGCAACAACCCACTAAGGGAACAATCGACAAACGATTGTTCCTAACACCTCCCCACCTAACAGAAAAAAAAAAAAAATCAATATTTTTTTTTTTTTTTTTTTTTTTTTTTTTACAGACAAAAAACTCTCCCCCAATGCTGCCACACCCCCGCCAGCCAAAACAGAACCAACCCTGGCCAAAGGTCGCCAATATTATGATCTCGCCTCTCGAGATCGACAGGTTCTTTACTGAAACAAACAGTTGGGCTGAAATGACTGACGAGAGGTGACAAACAAAGGAGGGAGGAGCAGAACAAAACCAAAAAGTTACCTTAAAATTAATTAATGTTTACAGTAATTTACATTATATACAAATGAGTCAGGTTCAATGACGTAATTCTTAAAACGAACAAATCAATAAACATTACTAAAGAACAAATTAAACATAAAATCGAGTCAGTACAACATACAATCCAAGTAATTATTCTCGGAACAGATCATTAAACACTTTAACAGCAATGTAAAATTAATACCTCAAATAAATCAATAAACATTTGAGCAGCAAAATAAAATAACAGGCATCATAATACATAAAAAACAATAATAAATACAAAAGCAGCATAATATGAAATACATAAACAGTAAAATAAATAATACATAAGCAGCATGCTACTTGTTACAAAACAGCCCGAGTTACATAAATCCACAGACGATGCTGCAACACAGGAAGACTGCAGGACAACAAAGACAGAGCCGACACGGCAACCATCTAGCCCTGAAGCACAAGTTCTCCAACTCCAGGCGCCCATGACAGTTGCAGACGAAGCTGTATTACTGGAAGACTGCAGGACAACAAAGACAGAGCCGACACGGCAACCATCTAGCCCTCAAGCACAAGTCCTCCAACTCCAAGCGCCCATGACAGTTGCAGACGAAGCTGTATTACTGGAAGACTGCAGGACAACGAAGACAGAGCCGACACGGCAACCATCTAGCCCTCAAGCACAAGTCCTCCAACTCCAGGCGCCCATGACAGTCGCAGACGAAGCTGTATTACTGGAAGACTGCAGGACAACGAAGACAGAGCCGACACGGCAACCATCTAGTCCTCAAGCACAAGTCCTCCACGGGTCTGCTGCCGGGACCTGCCTCTCAGGTACGGATACCTGCTGCTGCTACTCCAACTGGCTTGCTGCTGACCTCAACCTGGGCTCGTTGCTGCTACGAACCTGACTTATTGCTGTTACGAACCTGACTGGCGAAGTCTGACGCCATTCACCAGACGACAGTTCGCCAGCAAGAAAAACAAAAAAAACAAAAAAAACAAAAGGAGGCAACAACCCACTAAGGGAACAATCGACAAACGATTGTTCCTAACAGTGATTTAATTATTTTTACCAAACCTGACTCACTTGTAAATATGTATATAACGTAATGTAATAAATTAGTATTAACGCTTTTTTGATGATTTTTTTTTAACCCTTTCTCCTTGGTTTGTCACTGCTTTTGCTAGTCTATCCAGTCCCATTCTTTTGTTTTGGTTTTTGGAACCTGGGGAACCACGGCTGGTTCATTACACTATAGACTGAGTTGATTCTGGTTATCTTACTTTCTGTTACTATTGATGCTTATTATTCTTGTTCGCCATTTAAAAAAAAAAAATTTTTCTAGCGACGTAATTATCATTTTAACATTAGTGTTTTAATTAATATTTCCTTTTTATTGGGATTTTTAGTACTGATTTAAGAAATCATACAATTTTCCTCTCTTGTAAGTTCATTATTTTTATTGATAGTGAAACATTTGAGATCGTACCTTAGAGTTATATTTTGTAGGTATTTATATACTGTTATTGTCATCTGTCTGTCTGTCTGTCTCTCTCTCTCTCTCTCTCTCTCTCTCTCTCTCTCTCTCTCTCTCTCTCTCTCTCTCTCCTCTGACTCAAAAGTGGATTTTGATATCTTTAGAAAACAAACTTTATTAGATGTTACAATATCTTTATTGTAGCGGTTTTACTGCTAGACAAAAGCGCTGGCACACACACGAACACATTCTATTTAGAGCACTTGGAATAAAATAGGATCAGGTAAACTTTACCTTTCAACATTAAATAAGAATAAAAAAAAATGGATGATAGAACTAAAGAACTTTGATGTTTTCAGTTTCCCCTGTGCTTCAAAGCCTTTCAAAAAAAAAATTACGATCTTTAAGATGGCAAAAAAAAAAAAATGGTGAGGAAATTATTTGAGATTCTGTATTATATTCTAATGTTGTTAGTTAACCTAAAATTGCATATAATTTGTCTTAAAAAAGAAAGCTATTTAAGCATAGTGTACAGAGGGGTAAACTTGCCTTGAAATAGTTATGGTGTAAGAGAAATCAAACATTTTTGTTCCAAGAAACAGTCAGCATTACTCCATCCATTTTCTTTGCACTGTGCAAAGGATCCGAGTGGACTGCCCTCTGTTAATATCTGTGATGTCCTGTGACCACTGGGGGAAGGAGGGCTTGAATTCATTGCACATAACGCTGACGTCTGACCTTGTTCCCCACTTTAATATATTCAACAACTTTGGCTCCCTTTCCTGCCACAATATTATTGAGTATCTGGACAGTCGTGATGCCTGTTTTATCCAATAAAATCTGATGGTATGCCTTGAAATAAAAGAAGCCCCTAAGAAACTTTAAAACAACCGCTCCTCCTATGCTTGTTGCCTCCGTTTTTCATAAGAATAGCTGAGGGTTTCTCCTCAAGAGAGCATTTAGCCAGTCTCTGCTAGCCAGTTAATATTTTTTTGGCAGAAACGATGAGAAACTTCTAATTTTTTTCTGAAAATTCAGAAGCAAGTCGTCTTATATCTGTTGTTGTTTGGCCAAATGGTGTGTTCTCCATTTCTTCTATCTGGCTCACTAGCATTTCCTCAAACTGTGCTCTAAACTCCGGCCTAAAACGCCCCTGTTGAATATTTGTATGTCAAATTCAAAAAGCATTTCACTCTAGGGATGTTAAGAAAAGTCTTGATGATCCTGTTAGCTGGCATGGAGAAGATCCCGATGGTTTCTTTCCATTCTTTTTTAAAAAGGTTTCTAGTGTGTAGTATCCCAAGATTAGTAGATTCTATCGAATTTTACGATGACGTAATATTTTTGTAGATGAGTGCAAGCTTAGCAATACAGTGCCAGTTCCAAAGTGTGGCATATCTGCAGACTGCAGTAACTACAGTCAAATTTCTATTCTCCTTGTGCTCTCCAAAGTTGCTGAAAAACTTATTCTTAAACCACTATATAAGTATGTGGAATCTAAGGGATTATTAGCTAATAGTGAATATACATATAAGAAACAGTTCGGTACCAGCGATGCTCTTTTAGACTTGACAGGTCATTTGCAAGAGAGCCTTGATAAGGGTTTTGAGTGCAAAGTAATTCAAATAGATTTTAGTGCTGCTTTCGATTTAGTAATTCACAAGGCACTTATTTATAAACTTCAGAATCTTGGAGTGGGTGGATATGTTTAAGGATTACTTTAAGATTTCCTTACAAACAGGCAGCAGCGAGTTGCTGTTGATGGGATCTTTAGAAAATCAAGACCTATTGTGTATGGAGTTCTACAGGGTAGTGTTCTTGGTCCACTGTTATTTTTGTTGTATACAAGTGGTATGGTCGCTGGTCTGGATAACAAGATTGTTCACTATGTTGATGATGCAACTCTTGTGGGTGTAGTAAAGGCTCCACTTGTGAGAAATGAAACTGTCATTAGTCTCAGTTGCGACATGGACCGGATTAGTGAATGGTGTAGTATGTACGGTATGAGGATGAATTTTAGTAAAACAAAAACACTATTGATTAATAGGTCTCGTACAGATTTTCCACCCTATCCTCCCCTTGAGGTGGATGGAACTCTGCTGAATAAATCTGAACCTTTAACTATTCTTGGTGTAACTTTTGACTCACATCTTACTTTTGAGAAACACCTGATTGAAGTGTCCACAAATGCTGCATGTAAGTTAGTATTGTACAACAGGCTTCTTATATTTATAAAAGTGATAACATCAGTGTAACCTGTTCTAGGTTATTTGTCCCACCTTTACTAGAATACTGTTTTACTTCTGCCAAAGATTTAGCTCTTTCAGATAGAGTGGTTTGTGGTGTAGACTTCTGTTTCCTAACATTAGCAATTTTGACTTGGACCATCCATGGATAGTCTCTTGTTTGTCAATTTTCCATAAGCTGTATGTTAACAGAGATCTTTCACATTCACAGTTGATCCTTCATCCTCTTTTCCTGCAGAGGACAACAGGATTTGTTGAAGAGCAGCGCGAATATGTAGTAAATGTGCCTCGCTCTCGAACTCTTAGTTTCAGAAGTCCTTTATTCCTCACATCATTGGACTGTGGAACATTCTCCCTGATAATGTTGTGCAACTGGAACTTCAAAAGTTCAAGTGAAGATGCAGCACATTACTACCCTAAAACAATTCTTGTATTTTAATAATTTACTTAAATTTTTATCTGTTTATTTATTAATTTGTTAATTTGTTTTTTCTAAAACTGATCTCTTCTTTCTGGATTTCCTATTAGCTTCTGTTCTTTCAAATGAACACCATATTCTTTGGAAGCTTCAATTTTAAGTCAGTGGTCCCTGTGGGCTTGTTCCATATGAATAGGTTTGTATTCTTGATAATGATAATAATAATTCCATGTCGGTGCCGCCTTAGAGTTTTATATGGAATGCCATACTCTTAAGATACAGACTTTAAGGGGTGTCCTTAACTATTTTCTTTCCATAAAGGGCAGCTCTGAGAGCTATTTCTCCATGGAATGTATGCGCTGTTTGACAAGGACTGTTGATTCTGAAAAATCTGAACATTCCAAAAAATTCTAGTGTTATCTGTTTCCATTTATAACCTGCCGGGTAAAATGCCTACCACTAGGTTTCTTGCTCCACTGATTTTACAGCAAAGACCATATTGAAAAAAATCAAACGAAGTTGCCCTACATTGTGGACCGAAAAATAAAAACAAATTTCATTTCACTCTAATAGAGTAAAAAAAATGTACCTAAAACCAAAGGGTCTATAAACAATCTCTTCCCAAAATGCTGTTAAAATTTTATAATACTTAAATAAAAAACGGTTAAAACCAAGGACTAGAACTGACAATACGCCCCAGATGTTTGCATGATTTGTTCACACTACTGAGTACTATTACGTATTTCGAGAAGTGCTGGATTTTGCTTTACTGTGATTAATAGGACCTAGCAATAAAACCCTCGAAATAATGTAACCAGAGAAAAAAAGAGCAAATACTCAATGGTAGGTCGTCAATTGAGAATTCTGCTTCTTAACACTTACTTTATTTATACAAGCACACTCGTGAATTGAAGGTAACAGATCTCACTAAAATGAAAATGTACATAATTCCAAGGTGCACACAAATGGACCATTTACAACTCTTTAAGGTTAGAGTAATAATACAGTTATATTAGCCCGGTATGGCGGACTTCTCTTGGCAAATCAGGAACCCAGGAGAAACATCTACTTGGTAAATGATACTGACACCACTACTGGAAGTGAAATAATTCCAGACGGGACTACTAATAAGGTAATATCTCCCTTAGGACGAGTTAATACACAAATAAAATAGATTGCATTACCCTAATCACTTCTAACAAGGGAATGGCATTACTTTATGCACTTCTAGCAAGGGACACACACACTCTGGCACTGATAAATACACTGTTGCAAAGTCAAAGGAAAAGGGATTGAATTAAATTATGAATTGTGAGAGAGTGATGATGAGTTAGAGAAGGTTACACTTTGCTTCTTTGTGATGCATGGGTAGAAGATTCCCCAGGTGAGGCATACCTTAACTATCTTGGGACGACGTCTGGCTCAAAGGTTAAATCTCTCCAAGTATATGGGAAGTGAGGGCCTGTGAGGCACGCGACTTGATCCTCAGATGGGCATAGCCCTCGGCAGACTCAGGCAGACTGACTGATGTCCTCTGTGGTCTCGCCCTTTTTATGGTAGGAAAATGTGCCGCAGGCATGACTTCAGGTAAGTAAGTATAGCTTAGTTTTACCAGACCACTGAGCTGATTAACAGCTCTCCTAGGGCTGGCCCGAAGGATTACACTTATTTTACGTGGCTAAGAACCAATTGGTTACTTAGCAACGGGACCTACAGCTTATTGTGGAATCCGAACCACATTATAGCGAGAAATGAATTTCTTTCACCAGAAATAAATTCCTCTAACTCTTCATCAGCCGGCGGCGGGAATCGAACTCCGGCCCATCGAATGACGGTCCGAAGCTCAACCAACTCGGCCAACAAAGGGCTATGACTTCAGGTGACTACCCGAGCACGTATACCTGTAGATTAACGAGAGAAAATCTTTTACCAGTAATTTGAAAATATAAAAGGGTTTGAGATAGGTTTGGGCTTGGCTAAGAGAGAATAGTTATCATTTACGGGTGTTTTCCCTGATATCTCATTAAGTAGAGAAAAGCAGGACTCTCCCTAAAAACCTTCCGTCACTTCCTATAACTGTGGCTATGCCTATTCCCCGTAGTCAAATAGAAAATTTTGTGAATTATTAATAACTTACCAATGCAGTGGCGTACATTCATAAAAGCTCCTCTTTTAAGCAAACATTGCAACCACTTTTGGGAATGAAGGTCTGCACCAGCAAGCTGCTGGTATCGATTACGATAATTATCTCCTCTTAATGGGTTCTTACCCATGCAAATGAGAATAGGCTGAAAGATATAACTCTAACTTATCCCCCGAGGAGGAGTGAGCTTACTAGCTAACTTAACTAATATCTCTAACACTAGTGTAATGGTGTCTGCATTTATTTAAAGTTACTGTCTGTGGAATAAAAATGAACTGCAATGCTACTGACTGAAGGTCATAAAAATTAGCTAGCTGAATTTCACACAGAACTAAGCTAACGTAGCACCAACATGATAACTGCAGTAACTATGTGCAGACAATAAAGTAAATTGCAAAAAAGTCATTTAAGCTATGACTTAATGTACATGGACATGAAATATGTTAACAATACAGGTTATCAGAATGAAAACATTGCAGTACACATGAGTTAGATACTCTATGATACATGCTACACAAATGTAATAAAATGCAACACAATGTAATAAAGCATGCAACATAATTACAAAAAAGGATGTGACTGCTCTTCAGCTTATTAGGTTAAAGAACATACTTGGCAAAATACAAAATAAATTCTTTCAATACACCAATAGGAATTAAAAGTAGGAGACAACCCTAGACGTCCTTTCTGGATCAGGGCACTGTTACAGTTATAAGATATGAGTGCCATAAGGTCAGTGGCTCTAACCAATACAAGAAATAGGATCCTGTGGTTATGTGGAATATACAAATGGCATTGTGCCAAGGCACCAGGGCCGGGGGAGCACCTATGCTCTGTCATTATTCGAGTTTTAGGCACTTGGCTTTCCAGCTGTAGCACTGAAGGCTTAGCCCCTTGATGCGGGTAGCCTTCCAGTTACTTCTCCTGGGAAATGCTGGAATTGTAGTTGCAGGGTGGAGCAAACGACGTTTCTTCAAGAGCGGTGTGCTTCATCTCTGTCAATTTTTCCTCAGGATCAACTGTGGAAATGAGTTCTGGCTCTAATGATGGCTCTGACTCTTCTAATTTGCCCGTAGGTGCCGGTGGGGCCAATTCCTGGGAAGGCTTAAGAGTGCCTCCAGGACTTAAGCAGGGAGGATATGTTAGCAGATGGAGTGGGCACTATGCTAGCCACTGTCTTGGCTGCTGCAACAACCTCGACAGTGGCAGTGCCAACACTAGGGTCTGAAGTAGTGCCATCCACTTTGGCTGCTGCAAAAACTGGAGTAAGGGCAGTGCCAATTATCTCTGCCAACTGTCGTTGCAGTTCCTAGATCTGGGCAATCAACTTGGCTCTTAGGGAACTGTCCACAGAGTCTTGTCTTCTGAGGACTTAGGAGAAGAGGTTGAACTCATTCTAAGATCTCCTGAAGGGAGATCAAGGGCATGTTCTGGCACTGGCACTAATGCAGGCTCAGGCACAGGAGTAGAATTAGGGAATGGTTCAACGTCCGTCACGGATGGAGTACTGCCCTGATCAGTGCATTCAGTTGGCACTGGAAATATCTCAACAACAGGGCAGGAAAAATCATCCACCCCTGACAGAGACTGAGAGGGAATTGGATCTCCTGAGGGGAGATTTGAAGAGTGTTCAGGCTCTGGCTCTGTGGCAAGTTCAGGTCTTGGCACTGGCTCTTCATCCAGCCAAAGCATACTGATCCAGCTAAAATCTGGTTGTTCCAGCTCTGGCTCTGGGTTTTTGTCAGGCCAGTGCATACTGTCCCAGCTGAAAGTACTGCCCTGATCACTGCCTTCAATGGCAGGGTGGTAAAAATCCTCCACTCCTGGCGGAGACTGAGAGAGAATTGGATCTCCTGAAGGGAGATTTAAAGAGGGTTCAGGCTCAGGTCCTGGCACTGGCTCTTTGTCTGGCCAAAGCATATTGATCCAGCTAAAATCTGGTTGCTCCGGCTCTGGTGCTGGGTTTTTGCCAGGCCAGTACATACTATCACAGCTGAAAGCTATTTCATATGGCTGTAGGGCAGGTGCAGACTCTGGCACTGTCTCAGGCTTTGGCATGTCAAGCAAACTGCCTATGCCTAGGGTATCCGGCAGTGGCTCTGGAGGAGGGCCCATGTCGGGCTCAGGAAAGAGGTGAGACTTGAGGGCCTCTCTCATGAGTAGCTCGTAGTCTTTGTGAAGGAAATCCACTACCCCAAAAGGTACTAATTCTACTTTGTTGGGGTGTGGTCACCCTCAATTGGACAGCCAGAGGTTGAGTCTTCCTTCCATCCTTACTCTCATACGTTATGGTTCTCATAGGGTGGATGCTGACCTGAGCCAATACATGGTCTTCCTGTATGAGGGATATTGTGTTGTGGGGGTTATGGAAGGTGAGGACGGCCTGTCGACCTTTATCATAACCTCTGGGAGATGCCACAGTGATAGGCCCCTCAACTGGAGGTCCTAGTGAAAGGGCTCCCCCTATGGATGGGGACCAGGGATTCCCGTTAAGCCAACCGTCCATCCACCATTTTACATGGGCTCATAACGTCACTCCAGTATAACCTGCCTTCTGTCTACATGCGTGTTGGCAGTGATTGCCTCCTCGAAGGTGGACATTTTGGCTGAGTTGCTAGAGGTTGAATATTGCAACTACTCTAGATGATTTGTTATGGATGAGCTAGCAGTGCAAAAGTGGTATTGTACTGAAAGGCATTGCCTTTATACTGTGCATTATAGGCACATGTAAATGAATAATGAGTAGCCATGCAAACAATTGCATGGAAGGAATGGCACTCTGAACTAGGCAGAGTGTAATACAAACAAAATAAGGAAGATACTAATAAAATTAACACAATGAACGGGTCATAGCCTACGATGCGGAAGTGTGAGTATTTGGAACACAATGCATGATTCAAAGCCTACAAATGCCAAGATATAATTGGTGTAACATGCTGCATGGGTCAAAGCTTACGAATACAAGGGCGTGATTATAACACAATACATGGGTCAAAGCCTACGAATGCAAAGGTATTTTGAACACAAGGCACGGATCAAAGCCTACGAATGCAAAGGTATGAATACTCCAACACAAAGCATGGGTTGAAACCTACAAATGGAAAGGTATAATTATCTGAATCTGTTTAACTTGCCCACAGACACAGGGGTAACAAGGACAGAGGTAGTCACACAAAATATATAAAATTAACACAAAAGTGAATTGATAAGTACAGGCTATGAACAGGTTTGTAAAGTTCGGAATTGGGTGCATATAATACTAGGAAGTTCCAGTACAATACTGCTTAGTACATTAAAATAATTACATTCGCTTATCCAAAGCGTAGCGGAAATCAACCCATCACGAGGACGATAGCAATGACTATATTTGCTTGTCGGAAGTCCTAGCGGAAACTCAACACTCGCAAGGACAGTGACTTTTTATAAAAAAAGACGTGATTCCAGAAAATAATATCTGACACGTATATTCAAGGTTTGTCAATTTAAATGACTCGATTATTATTAAAGGCAATGGTCGTAATTTAAGCAACTCATATACCAAGCTTAATTATGTTCCCTACAATGATGGGTTACAAGGAATACTTAAGAGAGAGAAAAAAAAAATACTCTCCTCTCGAACGAAACAAACAAATTGTAGCTAAGAATGGGTGGTAAAAGATAATAGCAGAGCTAATAAAATGCGAATTTTCCACTTGCATTACAATGAATGATAAGGCAGTGATTAATTGCCTTTTAAGAAAGAGGTACATACATCTACGTTTATTTAAAAATGCAAAATGTCTACGTTCTTAAAAGCAACAATAATAACAATAATAAAGATGTGTAGTTTTCGCTAAATTAAAAGTATTATAAAAATGAATTCCCTAACAGTGATATCAAAGCTTGTGCCAGCAATAAACAGTGCGTGTTATGTTACGAATGAAATAACAACTCGTCAACGCGTCGGCAAATGATAGTTCAAGGCCGCTACACGTGCGATTTGTTCACAAAGGTGAACTCTACTTGTACTCGAACAAACACACGAAACACGCGTTCTCGCTAATTTTCTCTGATGGACTGATATAGGAATATACGCAGAAATGAATTTTCGCTTGGAATTACGAATAATTTCTTTACTTAGATTAGGGATTTTTTTTTTATTTTTTTTTTATTTTACTATTATTATTATTATTTTTTTTAGCTGAGGTGATGGACGGCTGGGTGTTGGTGCTGGGAAGAATCTGTGGTGCCTGGACTCTGGCTCACTCGGTGGAGCAGTTGTTGGTTAAAAACCTAAGGGGAGGGGTTGTCAACACAGTGAATAATAACGTGAATTTTACAATGTTACATAGAGAGAAAAGTGCACTTTTCTCTTCTCAGTAACGGCTCATGGATCATGCACAAGCTAACTTGCCAACTGCTAACACATGCAAGATTGCTAACACGCAATGCAAAAGTCAAAACCTTTGACTCGAAATAACTACTAACTCGCAGCTCTACCAATAGATGGCAAGTACCACTGTTGTCGCCGACACTCGGGATATTCGCGGATCGAAAATCTCTGTGCCGCCAACTTAAATGTGCGCAAATTATTTTTATTCCAATTAAGATTCACATAAGAATTTTTTCTAAACGAATTTACGAGTTCTTAATCAAGCGTGGCATGCATTATTCACTGATTTACATTTTTCCTATTTACGAGTTCGAAATAAAAGTTACCCCAATTAATGCCTTGCTTTCCTGATTCCAGATTTGCGTTTTTCAAGAAATAATGTTTTTTTTTGACAATTAATTTACAGGTTTAATAAATTCTTAAGAATTCTAGCTGACAGGAATGCTAATGGCTAATTAATTCGAAGAGGTTCTGGCCATACGTCGTCAATATTACGTATTTTGAGAAGTGGTGGAGTTTGCTTTACTGTGATTAATAGGACCTTGCAATAAAACCTTCGAAATAATGTAACCAGAGAAGAAAAAAGCGCAAATAATCAGTGATAAGTCGCCAAGTGAGAAATCTGCTTCTTAACATTTACTTTATTTACACAAGCACACTGGTAAATTGAAGGTAACAGATATCACTAAAATGAAAATGCACAATCAACCACTGAATTGGACATTAGCAGATTAAGTAATTAAATGGACCATGTTTAAGAGGTCTTTAAGGTTTGAGTAATAATGCAGTCATGTTAGCCCGGTAGGGTGGACTTCTACTTGATAAATGACATCTACTTGGTAAATGACACCGACACCACTCCTGGAAGTGAAATAGTTCCAGATGAGACTACTGTTAAGGTAATATCTCTCTTAGGACTAGTTATTACACAAGTAAAATGGATTGCATTACTCTAATCACTTCTAACAAGGGAATGGCGTTACACTATGCACTTCTAGCAAGGGATACACACTGGCACTGATAAAAGGGACTGAATTAAATTATGAATTGTGAGAGAGAGATGCTGAGTTAGAGAAAGTTACACTTAGAACTAACTCTCGAATCACAGGACGTACCATACTTTGCTTCTTTGTGATGCTTGGATAAAAGATCCCCAGGTGAGGTAGACCTTAGCTATCTTGGGACGTCATCTGACTCAAAGGTTAAACCTCTCCAAGTGTATGGGAAGTGAGGCCCGCGAGGCTTTTGCGGCTCGACCCTCAGACAGGGATAGCCTCCGGCGGACTCAAGCAGGCTGACTGATGACCTCCGTCATCTCGCTCTTTTTATGGCAGGAAAATGTGCCGCAGATTAACGAGAGAAAATCATTTGCTAGTAATTTGAAAATATAAAAGGATTTGAGATAGGTTTCGGCTCGGCTAAGAGGGAACAGTTATTAACTTTACCAGGTGTTTTCCCTGGCATCTCATTAAGTAGGGAAAAGCAGAACGCTTCCTAAAAATCTCCTGTCACTCCCTAAACTGTGGCTATACCTATTCCCCCTAGTCAAATGGAAAATTTTCTGAATTATTAATAACCAAGCGATACAGAGGCGCACATTCATAAAAGTACAAATGGTGCAACTAACCACACCATCAAACTGGAAGTAAATACTTCTTACCCCACTTTACTCTACATTAAATTTAAATATGACATTTTCCCTACTCTAAACTCAATAATGTTTTTAAAAGTGAAAATGGCTAGCGTTCTCTTTCTTGGTAAGATCTCAGACTTAAGCCTCGGATTGGCAAACACACTGACGCGACGGATCGACTGACGGACACCATTCGCTCTTTGA
Organism: Macrobrachium rosenbergii; assembly: GCA_039081455.1. Classification (NCBI taxonomy): domain Eukaryota; kingdom Metazoa; phylum Arthropoda; class Malacostraca; order Decapoda; family Palaemonidae; genus Macrobrachium; species Macrobrachium rosenbergii. The sequence goes on from JANJGK010000014.1 coordinate 3,392,625, forward strand.
GGTGCTTTTTGGATTCCTGAGATAAAACATACTGCGGAAATTAAACTATAAATACCCAATCCGAATAAAATTATTTCCTAATCAGCGCTGGAAAAAATTAATGTCATTTAATTTCGAACTTGAAGAAGTTGAAGGAAGTTGGTAAAATATGTTTATAAGGTTTTATTTAAATTTTACAGTGTTCTTGTTTCTTATCTTTAAACTCTACATTCTTTTTCGACATAAAACCTATTAAATGCCGAAAAAACCTATTAAATGCCGAACCAGCGAATGATATTTGCCTTGAGCTCCACCAAAGAACTCGTTGTTTCATATTAAACCAATCATATGCCATTAGTGCCCTTTGTAAGGATGTGATGCGATGATGGAGGGCTGGTGTGAACCTCTGCTCTCACCGACCAACAGAGATGAATACCACTGACAATTATTTTACTTTCTGCTTTACATTCTCAAACACTGACATATTTCCTAAACGCTCCATTTAAGGCTATATCTTCTTGCTTATTCACAGATTCAATATATTATCAAAATTACATGCACTAATGACCACTGAACAAAAAAAAAAAAAAAAAAAATTATAGCACATGACCTGGAATACTGCCAAACTTTAAATGGCAATTTGCGGCAAAATTTGTATTCGGAGATTACCGTTCTTTCGATGTGGGAATTTCACATACATCTGTCTATCTATCTCTTTCTCTCTCTCTCTCCCTCTCTCTGTCTATCTATCTATCTATCTATATATGTATATATATATATATATATATATATATATATATATATATATATATATATATATATATATATATATATATATATATATATAACTGAATCACGAAAATATGGAACGTGATGAATATATAAATAAAGATAAAATCCACGAAGGAAACGGAAACACTGGAGTGCTGCGAGGCCTTTCGACTCTATGTCTTTTACTTAGCAGACTGAAGAAATATAAAAGTATGTTTACAAAGAAAGCTCATATAAATGACAGATGGGGATTATAAAGGAAACATATGTACCTGGAATCCAACACAATTGAAGAATTAGTAGAACTGCCAAAACAGGATTAAATATTTAAGAGGTTTTTACAAAGGATTAGGATCAACCGTTCAGGAGCAGGGACAGGACAATTAAAAGATTATACAGGTTCGTGACTGACCACCTAAAAATTTTTAGTACAACACAATAATTCTCTTTCTTTTATAAACAATAATAACTTTTTGCAAGATGAACATTTTTATAAATATAAAATTATATTAAACATACGGATATATAGAAAATATATATCAAGTAGCTAACTTGTAATTAAGTCAGTGATTTTATCTTTTAGGTCATTCTTGAACATTTTTCTAATACAGGTGTCCAAATAATACATGCCAGGGCTAAGATTAAAATTACAACTGGAAGTAAGCTGGATAATAGCGGACTCCAATAGATTTCTTGAAGAGAAATCTTTCGATCTGGCAAACACTGATCCAGTTTTGACTGAATATTTATGTTGCTTAATACGTACATCTAAATCTTTGCTAGATTGGCCAATATAAAAAGAGGGGCAATCCAAACATGGAATTTTATATATTATGTTGTTGTTTTCTTTAGGGCTAATTTTTATCAACATTCTTTTGAGTGTGTTATTAAAAGGTTTTAACAATGATTTTATGTTTTAAAACCACTAAAATAAGGCAAGCTAAGGATGTTCTTAGGGGTTTCTTTCTTCATGTTACTTTCACTATAAAACTTTTTGTAGGCTTTGTTATAACAAATATCTAGTATATGTGAAGGATAACATAAATCTGCCCCTATTTTTCTTATGTATTCAATTTCTTTATCCAAATACTGGGGACTGACAATGCACAAGGCTCGTGAAAGCACACACACATACACACACGCATATACGAGTATATATATATATATATATATATATATATATATATATATATATATATATATATATATATATATATATATATTTAAAGGACACATATGCATTTCATAGCTTCAATGCTTTAAGATGTTATCGTGGAAGATTCGGTGTAAGAGCGAACTAGGGAGAGAGGTTTGATGCAAGATTGCTGAAACAGTGCATATTTTGATTCCTCAGCTCTCTGCGCGAGAAGCTCAGCAATGTTGGGGGTCAGGTGATCTCCGGAGCGTTATGTATATTCGTGAGTACGTGCGTTGCTTTGAGCTAGATTATGCCAAAATCTGCCCTAAAAGTGAGTTTGATCGTTCATTAACGTGATAGAACTGCAGTTGTCCAGTCATAGCTTTGGAGTGGTTCCAGGCTTTGAAAATCGGCAGATAAGGTAGAGTCTCAAATCTCTGTTTTTATGGGAGAAAATTGAACTTGTGATTTTTACCATGACTTTCTAATCATTATGAACTTATGAACTGGTGTGGGAGATTTAATATGAATATTCATACCTCTTTTATATTATTATTTTGTCATGTTACGTTTGCCATATCTTGGCTATGCATTTTACACTTTCCATTATTGTGTTTTGTATTTCATGTATTTTTGGGAGTTTTCTATCATGTTTAATTCTTTCGACAGATGTCTGTGGGCTTGTGGTAGACTGTTTTTTTTGGACTTGACTTTTAGTTATTGATTTGGGAGTATGTGTGATTTTGGGGATTTCCAGTCTATTAGCCATAATGAGACTTCTTTAATCAGAAGTGTTTTGCAGTTTAGAGTTTAGTTGTCTGACTCGATAATTCATTTATTATGCATTTTAATCTTTACTTTGTTTTATTCATTTCTTGTTGTGTTATTTGAATAATAAACCTATTTTTGTAAGAACGATTGTGTTTCTTTAAATAGTCCATTTAATTACTTGTGAGAATGAGAGAGGTCGGGTGGATGAGCTTCGGAAAACGATGAGAGAGAGAGATTCGAGAGAGAGAGAGAGAGAGAGAGAGAGAGGGGAAAAAAATGTGAGTGTGATCATGGGTTGAACCTTTTCACGTCTTTTTCCTGAGGTCGGATCGCTAAGATCACGCTACATACACTTTCAAAAAAAGTGTTGATCTGTTCCCTGTAACATATATATATATATATATATATATATATATATATATATATATATATATATATATATATATATATATATATATATATATATATATCTCGTATATATAGAAATAATCAACACACAATCACATGTGGAACAGAAATAAATTTCTGACTAACATTAGAATCGAACCCAGGTCTTTCAATTAAAAGGTAAGGGCGCTGCCCACTAGGCCACACATGCCTAAAAGAAGTTGGGACCTGAGAGCAACTGCACCCAAAGAATTACCTGGGCAAGCTAACTGCTTGCATACCAGTGAGTTTTCACCAACTTTCCGACTCAGCAATGACCCAACTGACAGCATTTCATTCGAATTATCCCATCTGAGTGAATAAGATAGAAATAATCACATGTGGAACGGAAATATTTTTCTGACTAACATTAGGATCGAACCCAGGTCTTTCAATTGAAAGGCAAGGGTGCTGCCCACTAGGCCACACAAGTCTAAAAGAAGTTGGAACCTGAGAGCAACTGCACCCAAGGAATTCAATCCTGATGTGAGTCAGAAATTTATTTTCTGTTCCACACATGATTGTGTGTTGATTATTTCTATCTTATTCATTCAGAAGGGGTAATTTGAATGAAATGCGGTCAACTGGGTCATTGCTGAGTCGGGAAGTTGGGGAAAACCCACTGGTATGCATGCAGTTAGCTTGCCCTGGTAATTCCAAGGGTGAGTTCCTCTCAGGTCCCAACTTCTTTTAGACAGGTGTGGCCTAGTGGGCAGCGTCCTTACCTTTTAACTGAAAGACCTGGGTTCGATTCTAATGTTAGTCAGAAATTTATTTCTGTTTCACATGTGATTCTGTGTTGATTATTTCTTTATATATATATATATATATATATATATATATATATATATATATATATATATATTTATATATATATATATATATATATATATATATATATATATATATATATATATATATATATATATATATATATATATATATATATATATATATATATATATATATATATATATATATATATATATATATATATATATATATATATATATATATATATATATATATATATATATATATATATATATATATATATATATATATATATGTATATATATAATGCATGTCTCGAAATTACAGGTCCTCCTCCACAGAACAAATGGAAAGTTATAAAGTTTTCTGCTATAGCCTATCTCCAAGTACATTATTTTAAGTCTCTATTAAGCTATTTTTCATTTTACACTTCTTGTATTTTCAGACTGAGTGGCGGAGTTAGATACAGCCATGGCTAACCACTCAGAGGAAATCAGATGGACTGACCAAATCTAGGCTATAACCTTCAGAGAGGCCAGGGATGCTGGCGCATCCTTCATTTCATGTTCCTGGATAGCTAAATACATTAAAAGAGATGAATACTTTGTTATAAGAAAATGGAACAAAAATCCATATGACTGAAATCACGAAAAGAGTGAGAATCTTGGAAGGCCTGAATTCCTTTCTCAGGAGTCAAAAGACATCATAGCTGAGGCAGTGGGTAGACCAAGAAAGTCTTTACGTAAATTGGCGCTTGAACTAGAAACAAAAAGGGGAAAGGAGAGAAGTTATAGTGCTGTATATCGTGAGTTGAAAAAAATCTGGTATCAAGCCATTTCATGTTATCAGCAAGCCCAACATCACTCAGTAACAGAGAGAATACCATGCATGGTTTTGTGGTTCATTTCTTAAAGACTGGGATGAAGCTGACTTTCTCCATGTTGCCGCATCATATGAATTCTTCATTTACACAGTCAGGAAGCCAAATCATAAAAATGACATCATTTGGGCTGCAAAGTTGGATGATATCAGCGATGATGTGTGCTATCACCTAGTTGTGAAATTTCCTGAACCTTTGGGAATTTTTCTCTGTTTCACAGCCAAACGGTTAATGTGAATCATCAAATAAAAAGGACAGTCATGGAATGGAGAATACTTCAGAGAAACTGTGCTTACTGGTGGAGTATTTCCTTTCCTCAAAGATCCTGAAAATGTGTTATCTGTTGAAGAAGTCACATTTTTGCATGATAAGGCACCATGTTTCAAGGCTCTTCAGACAGAGGAGCTGCTTCGAAACAGTGGTATCGATTTTCTCTCGTCAAGTGAATTTCCAGGTAGCTCCTCTGACCTTAATGTGTGTGAAAACATTGGTAGTATCTTGAAGGATCATGCTGAAGTGCACACAGTGAAATATGATGGTATACCAAACCTCGACGAGCTGCGAAAAGAGGTGACCGAAGTCTCAGGGAAATGGAGTTTGAGTCTCAGCTTTTTTGTGATTTGCTGAAATGATACCCCTCAAGAATGCAGGCTGTGGTACAGGCAGATGGAGGCCACACAAAATATTAAATACTCAGAGAGAAACTTAAATAAATACCTATTCTGAATTACTTTTGTTTTTGTCCATATCAATTTTAGTTTCTGCTGTAGAGGGGGGGCTTCTAATTACGAAACACCCTGTGTGTATATATATATATATATATATATATATATATATATATATATATATATATATATATATATATATATATATATATATATATATATATATATATACACATTGTTACATGAGGGGTGCTCTACACAGAAGGTTTAGGAAGTTATGCTATCTATAGCAGGGGACACTCAAGAAGATCGGGAACTTCACTATAATGGGTTCATCAAGTATGCATGTCACTTTGCGTCCGGTTTATGGAAGGGGTTTGTCTCAAAGGGATTCCCTTTTACTCTTGCAACACTTATACTACATTCTTACCTTCCTTTCCCAAGAACACTCTCACCTTAATAAGAAAGACTCACGTGCTTTACCACTCGGAGGATTATAAACAGAGAGAAACTCTCTTACCTTCACTTGCTTGATAAGTTATCTCAAATATTTGCTTTAAGACAACACAAATTTCCCATATTCTTAGCAGTCTTTCTCTTTATCTCGAGGTACCACCAAGGATTTAAAATAACAGCACTGGTTTTACACTTTAAATTATTCTTCTACAATCTAATTCACAATTCATTAAGTCAATTCACTCGAATCAGCAATACACAGTGGAATTAGTTACTCAGTAATCACTAAGAATGGTTATTCAAGAGAACAGAAATTAAAAAAAAAAAAAATATAAACAACAAAGTTAAAAGGAAGTAATGCTACTGACTACTGCTAAATAATGGTTAAAAATAAAACAAAGAACACAAATATCACTCACACTAACCATATCAAAGTGAAATTAATAATATGAATAATAGCAAATACACATTATTCGCTTAAAAAGTTGGAATAACATCAATGTGAATAAAAATGGTAATGAAAATTAAGCAAAACTCATACACTACAGAATTGCTCTAAAAGAAAGATTTGAACACTGATTTTCAATAAAAATGGAAACATTTAAGAACATATATTACAGAAAGGAAGCTATTACACTCTACTTGGTATTGCTAACGACACTTAAACTTCAAGCGATGCGACTGGGAGGGGTTATGTTTAGGAAATGCCACCTGGATATTTAAAAAAGGGCAAAACAAATACTTTGTGTGAGGAAGCAAAGCAATATCTTGGGCATTATTCGCTACACTTCCTTTTAAGCAGAAAACAAACACAAGATCAGGTCGAGTCTTACGTTAATCCACAGAAAAAGCTCGAGACTCAGAATAAAACTTAAAGAAAAACAACGAAATTTGTTAATTAATTTTGCCGATGGAATTAGCAAATCCCAGCTCGAGCTGAATGCAATCTCATCCAAATGAGTTAGTCACACACGCGGCATATGAATACTCACACAAATATCAGACATTATAATAATATTAATTCTAGGAATAATAATAATACCTATAATAATGATTCTAATGCTCCGAATAACACTCCTTACACTCACACGAAATAAAATGAAATTGTAAAGAATATGATATTCACAGAAAATCTTATACAATTCTTAAATGACAAGCAATGTGAAAAAGATATACTCAGCTAGACTCTAGACATTCGTAATGGTTTGATATAATCTAGTAATACCATCAATGCTCCCTGTTGCAATGACACATTCTGTTGGGAGAACTTCCTACTCTGAACAAGCATGCACAAAGGGAGTCCCTGAAAATTGCTTCAGAATCACGTATTATTCAGCGTAAACATGCACAATGGCTGTTTTAACAATAATGGCGATTCAGGGACTCTTTTCTGTAAACTGAGTATAACTCTATTCAGGACTGTACCAGCTCTTATATTAATTACAACTGAAGGCTGATTTTCACAATTATCTCAGAGGAAAAGTTAAGTATACCTTAGTTTAACCAGACCACTGAGCTGATTATAATTATTAGCTCTCCTAGGGCTGGCCCAAAGATTAGATTTATTTTACGTGGCTAGGAACCAATTGGTTACCTAGCAACGGGACCTACAGCTTATTGTGGAATCCGAACCACGTTATAACGAGAAATGAATTTCCATCACCAGAAGTAAATTTCTCTAATTCTTCATTGGCCGGTCGGAGAAGCAAACGCCGGCCCAGCAGAGCGCTATCCAAGAATGATACCAACCCCTCCAATGAGAAACTTCTCTCAGAGGAGATACCTTAATTTTGCAGTCATGTAATAAAATTCTTATGGTAAAAAAACAATGTACAGGGGAGTGATTCTTTTTCTTGGAATCATTCCAGTTTCCCATTAAAAATGCCTGAATTTACTTTGACATCAGGCTTTACTTCTAAGAAATTTCGACAAGCTTGAGTCTCATCAAAATTTTTTTTAAATCCTGGACAACTGCATGCCATTGTCTCAGTTACTTAACTTGCAGGGTTTCCTTCAATGGGTTCCCATTGCCATAGGGACATCCAGTCTCATATGGAAGGAGTGCTGGCCCTCAGATATATGGCACAACAACTGAACTCTAATTTTTCTCAGCATAGGGTTGTTGACCAGTGATGCAGGAATCTGAAGGAGGTTTTGGGGGGAGTCTTTGTATTCAATGGGAACGACTTACAAGCCTTATTTAGTACTTTGTGTCCAGAGGGCAGCACAGCACTAGGCTTGCCCAATGCTGTCACTGGCTGTTGAAGCTGCGGTTAATCTCTCAGCACTAGATTGTTATGACCTGCAGTGCTGCTGTAGGGTCAAAGATGGTGGCTGCCCATGGGTGAGTGTTCTGTGCCCCTTGGAATTCAACGAGCTTCGATTAGCACCTGCACGGAAAGTTGAGTCATTATCTGGAAAGGACAAATGGTGAGAGTAGCAGTATCTTCTGGGGGAGGATTAAGAATTAGGTGTTAAATGAATACGTGTGAGAACAATCGTTTGCCAATTGTTCTCTTGGTGAGTTGTTGCTTCCTTTATTTGTTTTTTTTCTTGCTGGCGAGTTGACGTCTGTCATGGGGTGCTTGACAGCATAAGTCAGGTTCTGGAGGACGGAATGACCAGTCTGGCTCAGAGCGGCAGACAGTCAGAGTCTCGGCAGCAGACCAGCGGAGAGTATTTGAGGATGAGATGGTTGTTGTGACAACTCTGTCATGATCGTCCCGTGTTGGAGGAGGGCCTCCATACTGTTTCTAAGGACTAGACGGTTGTCGTGTCGGCTCTGTCTGAGTTGCCCGGTATTGGACTGTGGTCCTCATTGTTTGAGGAAGTGTTCCCGTTTGCTCTATGCATCACCATTATGCAGTTTAGTGTTAATTTGTTTATGTATTATAATGGCTGTTTTTGTTTCTGTTTATTTTACATATTGTTATTGTTATGCTGCCCATTTTGTCATTGTTATTGATTATTCTATTTGTACAATTGTCCAATTTTTTTTTTCATGGCCTTGTTATTGTGGTGCGTATTTGTTTACTGATGCCTTGACTGGTTTTAAATAATATTTTTGTTAGTTGCTCATTTTGTGTTTTTGCCACCCAGAACCTGTGCTCACTTGTAAATTTATATTACTTATTGTAAATAAATTAATATTAAGATAAATTTTGGTTTTGTTATGCTTCTTCCTCCTTTGTTTGTCACCTCTCGTCAGTCATTTCAGTCCAATTGATTGTTTGTATATCGAACCTATTGGTCTCTGTAACACGAGATCGTAAGAATACGGGTAATCTGTCCTGGTGTACTGTTGCAACCTCCCCGGGGAAACATTATCTTAATCAAAACTCGAGACATCCCCATATACATAATGTTTATGGGCGGAGTCCTTTCTCTCTCTCTCTCTCTCTCTCTCTCTCTCTCTCTCTCTCTCTCTCTCTCTCTCTAAGTGTGTGTTTGGCATGGGCGCATTATTTGGCCTTTGTTTTTTGACCGACAAAGTAATAAATGAAGGAAATGGGAAGTCCCTGATAATAAGAAAAGTTAGAGACAATAAATAACAAGTAAAAAATGCGCCGAAGTTTCTTCGGCGCAGTCTAGTTTTCTGTACATCGTATATAGCAAAATCCACGGCTCATTGCTTACGTCATGACCATCCCTTGAAGCTAATTTGTTGGCAATGGTTTCGAAAAGTTGGTTAATTTGTGGTTCTTTTCATCTTCATTAATTTTGCAATGGTTGTTTTACTGAACTAAAATACGTTCTGCTGATTATCAAATGGAAACGTTACACTATCCCCTGAAATAAAATCATAATACACATCTCCCTAAAAATGGTAAAAAAATTGGAAAATATGAATGAAGTCAGGAGTGTTCCGCGATGCTGCAGTGTTGTTTTTCGTAAATGAGGTTCATCTGAATACGGAGGTGACACAGGGAATGTCTTGCGTTCGAATCGGTGCACTTGAATTACAGGACAATAATATTCACTGCTTGATATTGTCAAGCGTGTTCGCCATTCTAAACTTAAACACAAAGACTTTCTCAGAGCTATGTAGATTGGTATTTCACAGTGATTTTAGGAAATTTTACTACATTTTAATGGTCATAAAATCGATTTCATTACAATCTTTACACATTCGGTGGGATGACAAGCAGTGACTGCACTCTACTAAACCAGCATATGCCTTCGTTTAATTTAAGGTCACGGTATGATAGGCTATATGAGTCATGTTGGATATAGTTTGCTGAGAATTTCTTAACCCTTAAAGGCTTAGCAACCCCCCATAAGGATAGCGTCGGTGGATAACATGTTGTTGCTTGTGTGCCTTTGATGATGCCGACCGGACAGCCCAGCTATGTTAAGTCTTTGTCTAGCCCTTGTGAGAGAAGGTAGTGTGCTCCCACTCATTCTCCCACTGTGGGAGTTATTTGTGTTTTTAATCCACCATACTCACCGTATGTTGTAACGTTTAACTAATTTCGAAGTGTAACAGATACACGTATGCCATACAAGTTTAAAAAGAAAGGCACTTTTAGTGCATTATACTCAGCGTATGCTGTACACGTTTAACTAATAATATACTCTTATATTATTTTATATTATATATATTATATATATATATATATATATATATATATATATATATATATATATATATATATATATATATATATATATATATATATATATATATATATATATATATATATATATATATATATATATATATATAGTGCATATCGTTTGGGACTGAAATTCATAGTTTAGTGTCAAAGGAATTTTACAGAGTCATTAGGCTGTATGTACAGGAAACCATAAAGTCATAAAATTTTCATAGTGAAAATATCAATTTTTTATAAAAAAAAATTTATCCCTTTTCACGGTGTCTTTTCTAGATAACCCCGAGAGCCAGAGGTGTGTGGCGCCTACAGTACACGGCCACGGGACCTAAGAAGCATCACATATAATCTCTATTCTTAATTCATCCTATTGGCCAAATAAAATTTTTTTTCCTAAGTTTTGTTAAAAAAAATGCATTTTTTCGGTAAGTTTCTTTAGTCAACCGAAACTTATTTTCTTTTTGCACAATTACTTAAGTAAGTAATTGATATAAAAGTAGAGGAGTTCCTCTTTCTTTTCGTGGCCATGGAAATAATAAAAAATTAGGACAACCTTTTGTTTTGATTTTCCAAAAAAAGAGTTTGCTTCACTCATCATATGTTATGCAAGGTGTGTCCAACAACATATGCCTTCAAGGGTTTTAAGGACATATTCTCCTTTCGAAATAACAGATCATAAAAAATGACGTAGACCTATAATGTCCTGTCTTTGTCGGTTTACGCAGCTTATGACGTTTGGATTATAGGCCTATCGCTACCTTATAGTCGGCCGTTTTATTGTGGTTCTTGTTGTGGTTATTCATGTTTTTGTTGTTGCTGTTATGGTAGTTGTAGTGTCTTCGAAAATTTTTCATATGGTAGCCAAACACTGCAGAATAAACATAGACCTATTCATAAGATACTAGTGTAAAAAATTATCTAAATTTATGGACTCTTCTGGGTACTATTTCAAACTCCTATTTACAAAACTGTTGATTTCCGTGCTAGACTTTCCCATATTGAATTATCCAGTACTGGTAAATTAACCAGTTTTGATGTGACATCTTTATTTATTAAAGTTCCTGTTGATGACTTCAATATTTATCACAACATTTGGACTTGTATAATCTACAATTACCTACCAATGTTATTATTCATTTGATATCCCTCTGTATAAAAAAAATGTAAATTCACTTTCAATGGTAATTTTTATGAACAAATATTTGGTATGGCTATGGGGAACCCTCTTTCGCCACTTTTGTCTAATATTTACGTGGAATTCTTTGAGTCTAGACTTATTCCAAGAAATCTATTCTCTAAGGTGTTTTGGGTTAGATATGTAGACAATTGTTTTTGTGTTGTAAAAGAAACTGTAAATATTCCTGATTTCTCGCAAACAATTAATAATCTTGTACCATCCATAAAATTCACAATAGAATGTGAAGAAAATAATTGTATACCATTTCTGGATGTCTTCGTTATTAGAAATAGCACCAATTTTTATTTTAAAGCACAAAGGAAACTCACGAATAATTTGTCATATATTCATTTTTACTCTAACCATGATAAACAAATTAAAGTGTTAACATTTTCCAGTATGTATCTTAGAGCTCTTAAAATTTGTAGTCCTGAATTTTTGGAAGAGGAGTTTAAAATTATTGATAAAATAGAAGATTCATTATGTTACCCTAAATATTTTTTAGAACTTTGTAATAATAAAGCAAAAAAGACACATTACAATTCAACCAGTGTTAAACTTAGGAATATTCTCTATTTACTGTTTCATCTTAATTTCATTCTTGCAGTGCCCAATTTAAAAACTATTGATATTAACTTAGTATTTAAATATAATAATATTTTGAGAAATAAATTAATTAAGAATAGCCCATCCAATTCAAACAGTATTGTATGCAGTATTCCTTGCAAAGAATGTAATAAGATTTATATTGGTCAAGCATCAAAAAGACTAAAAGTAAGAAGCTCCCAACACAAATGTGCCATTTCAAGAGGCTTATCAAATAATGGCATTGTGGATCATTGGCTTAAGACAGGCCATACGATGAACTGGGATAAGTCAATGGTTATCTACAAGGTCAACGACCATTGAAAAAGGAATCTGCTAGAGACTGTGTTCATTGAAGCTACTTCCACCATGCATGTTAATCTCCACCCTGGATTATCCTTTGATCCTTTGTCCCTGTCTTTTTTGTTTAAAGAACATGCTGACCAGATTAACAAACCCTAACCCCGCCCCCACCTTCTGTTTTTGTATATAAATCTCTGACAACTTCTTTTATATTCAGTGTGAACTTGAAAATGTAGAATAAACTATGAAAGTACGTGGACTTAGTGATGTTAGTGACTCTTATGTATCCTTTTGTCCAACGGGGTAATCTACAAGAATGCTCTCAAAAGTAAATGAATGATGGGCTACTCGCAGACTGGTTTGGATCATCTCATACATAACTTTTTCAGCTATCATCTATTTTTTTCTTATTTCGTTAAGTATCTTATGATGCCTCTCTCTACCATAGCCTTCATTTTCATAGAAATGCTACAGCAGCCTTATATTTACTCAACACAGTAATATAATTTGTTTTCCCTTTTGTAAATGTATTTTCAGTATAATTCATTTTGAACAGTTCGGTAGTTGTGTCAGGCTGAGACAGCCCTACTATTGGTCTATGTGTACCATCGGCTACATGAAAACAAATTTTACTTTTATTCTCTGTGGTATAAGTGGCATTACATTTACTATGGCCATTGACACAGGTACATATGTATATGTATATGCACATGCTTATGCGTGTACAATTTACCGTTTGCATATACATTATATGTCGTGAGGTCAGAGATACTATATCAATTAAAAGCTACTCTATTGCACATAGATATGGGTAGAAAAGTAATTGCAATAAGAAATTGGCGCGTAGGCTTATGCCTTGCACTGCCTCAAAGTATAAGAATTTTATATGTAGGCCTAATCTTACAACGATATTAACATTTGACATGCAGGATTATGATGAATTAATACCCTAATATTGGAACTGGCTGCATAAGTCTATGCTTTATTTCAATTAATGAGGTCTATGTGGAATCGCTTATGTAGGCCAACACCAATTTAAAAGGAAAAAAAGCAAGATGCTTGTGTATTTAAGCTGCGCATAACCAGAATAAAATAAAGAAGCACAGACAGAATGATCCAAGATCTTCGTAATGATATTATATGGCTTAATATATCTTTTCTTGGGGGATATCAGCTGGATAATTCACAATTCCGGGAACTCGAATCTGCGGTGTCATCGTTCATGCACGGAGCTCAACATGACCGAACGGGGTCAAATCCGTACTGGCAATCATTTTGGGCTGCTAACCAGTGTGACGTCACTCCTTTTACAAGCGCTAGCCAATCACTGACGTGCAGTGGGCAGGGCTTAGTGGCAAAGGGCCATGGATTTTGCTTATAATCAAGGCCACCGAAATTTATCTATCTTTCAGTGGTCTCAGTATAATGATGTATGAGCCGCATCCCATGAAGTTTTAACCACGGCCCGGTGGTGGCCTCTCCTATATCGTTGCCAGAAGCAGAATTATGGTTAACTTTAACCTTAAATCAAATAAAAACTATTGAGGCTAGAGAGCTGCAATTTGCTATGTTTGATGATTGGATGGTGGATGATCAACATACCAATTTGCAGCCCTCTAGCCTCAGTAGTTTTTAAGATCTGAGGGGGGAACAGAAAAAGTGCGGACAGAAAATATGTGGCACAACCATTTTCTTTTCAGAAAACTAAAAATGGAACTACAGTGGAATAAGAAAATAATATAATTACCTGAATCTTCGACAAATCTGGACCCATGGACATCTCAATGTGTAAATATGTTTGTGTGTGTGTAAATTTTAAGTAACAAATAGCTCACTAATATCAGATTAACTTTTCTGGAGTTTAATTTGCACCCAAAAGGAATTATGTAAGAGAAGCTCATCTATCATGACTAGGATTCGAATCTAAGCCTTGGTGAGTTGATATGTTGGTGACGGTGACATTACCCATCCAGATATCAAGAGAAATTTAGTTCTCTACTTGGAAACCAAGTCAGCTTATTTCCACTATGAGAGCGTACTGTTATGTTTGCAACAAGTAATAATAAGTACAGAAATTTATCAGTTGTACCCAAAATGCTTTAAATACCTCCAAATACTAGTCTACAAATATTGAAGATACGTTACCTTGGGAATAGTTCACATGCAAAAAAACTATAAAGGATTCTTGCGTTCACCCTGCTAGCATTCGAACCTATGCCTTTATAGGCAGCAACATTAAACTTGAAGTTATCAAGACAGTTAAGAATTTATTTTGATACTGTGATATGCATTCCTGTCAAATTTAGGTTTTATACTTAGAAACAAATCAACCTATACCTATATATATATATATATATATATATATATATATATACTATATATATATATATATATATATATATATATATATATATATATTATATACAATATATATATATATATATATATATATATATATATATATATATATGTATATATATATATATATATATATATATATATATATATATATATATATATATATATATATATATATATATATATATATATATATATATATATATTATGTATAAATATATATATTATAATATATATATATATATACTATATATATATATATATATATATATATATATATATATATATATATATATATATATATATATATATATATAATATATATATATATATATATATAATATAATATATATATATATATATATATATATATATATATATATATATATGTATGTATATATATATATATATATATATATATATATATATATATATATATATATATATGTATATATATATATATATAATATATATATATATATATATATATATATATATATATATATATATATATATATATATATATATATGTATATATATATATATTATAATGTATTATATATAACCATTCTACAAATATAATGTGTCTCTGTTTTTTGTTTTGCTTGCAGATTTGTCATTTGTTGTGAAATATAATGACATGATTTTACAATGCCTTTTCTTACAGATAAATTGTGGTATTATGTGATTCTGAAATATGTTTCGATAAGTTTTTTTTTATTTGTTTAATATATTGTGAAGTATATTAAAATGAATACTGTGTTATGAAATCGAATTCATAACATACCGAGTAGAGAGAAAAGGTTAGGATTCTTGTCACTTAGCTACATCCTGTATTGACACAAGTGTTTGGGAGAAGTCGTGTTCAGGGGGGTCACTTTGCTTATCTTTGACATGATTGACAGTTCTCAGCCAAATGCTTCATTATATGTTTATCATGCGTGTCTGTTCCATAGTTATTATTTTTATTTATGCCTATTATGTTTTCCATAATCTGATTAGAAAGGAACGAGGAAGTGAGAGAGATGAAGTTGACACGTTGACAGCCGACCCAGATTGGGTCGCAAAATACTTTTTCTATTTACCCAGGTGTTTTGAGTGGGCAGATGTTGTCAATTTTGAGATAAGGTGCTTGAAGCTCCAGTCCTGTATGTATACCGTACATGTATACCTGTTTTTGTATGTATACTTTATGTATCATGTATACTGAGAGGTGGAAGGAGAAATCCGTTATTCAAAGACTGAAGGGACTAATTAGTAACCCTTTAGGACCCACCATATATATACATAGGGAAATCAGAGAGAGCCAGGGGGAATTCAAAGATTAGCAGTTCTCTCTCTCTCTCTCTCTCTCTCTCTCTCTCTCTCTCTCTCTCTCTCTCTCTCTCTCTCTCTCTCTCTCTCTCTCTCTGGTTCAGTATTGTGTCTAAGGGTATATATAAAGCTGGTTATCCTCCTTTCACAAAACATAAGTTTTGTCAAATTCACCCACAAAGTGTATACATTTTGTAAGAGTGATCTTAGGTGTTTATATTGTAGAGGCATTGTGAGTTCTAATGTGTCTTGCTGCTAACTATATTTTACTAAGTGCAAATAATTGTGACTTGGTAGTGTTTTCTTTGAGTAAGTTTTAGAAAGACATGAGTTTAGTTGTTTTTTTTTTTTTTAAGTGAAGGTAATCTTTTGAAAAGACTGACATAATCTTTTAATTATATTTGTCTTAGTGAAACTGGTGTTGGCATATTTCCATTTTTTGCATATTTCATTCTTATGTGTTTATGTTTTCATATTACTCACACAAGATGAAATGTTTATAAATTATTTTCACAATATTTACCTAAAGTTTTGTGTTGGTGATTACTTAGCATTTTGTTAGTGCATACTTATTATTGAGAATTTCAGTGAGTACTTGAGCTTTCTTGATAAATTAAAGTTTTGTGACTTAAGTGACTTAATTTTGGTTAAGAAATATGTAAATCTTACACTGTTGTCAAGTAATAGTAAATCTTTTTGAGATTGTGAACTCTGCTATAACTTTTTAACTTAGAAATAAATTTGTCTGTTTAAAGTTTTAAAGACACAGTGTTTCATTTTGACCACCAGTGATTAGAGAAATTAATGAATGTGTACAAGGTAAGTGATATACTTGTCTATACTCTATCGACACCTTCATGGCGATTTAGGCGTTGTCCCCTTCGTTGCCAAATGTACTTCTCTCGAGTTTTTAAAGGCCTACCCTCCCCATTTATCCCTTTTAATCCGTGCTTCTGTCAAGAAGGTTTAACCTCCTTGGCGTTTGTTAATGTCTCCTGGGAGCAGTATACTTCTGGGTGTTCTCTATTGCCTCGACAGTCCTTCGAAAATATTTCCATTCTTCCAGGTCTCTGTTTTTCATATAGGCCTCATTGAATATCTTTTTGGACCTTCCTTGAGATTAACTCACGCTACTGGACTTCCGCATTTTTAATTTACTTGTTTTTGTGTCAATTTACTGTGTGTGTATATATATATATATATATATATATATATATATATATATATATATATATTATATATATATATATATATATATATATATATATATATATATATATATATATATATATATATATATATATATATATATATATATATATATATATATATATATATATATATATATATATATATATATATATATATATATATATATCTATACATATACATATACATATATATATATATATATATATATATATATATATATATATATATATATATATATATATATATATATATATATATATATATATATATATATATATATACAGAGAGAGAGAGAGAGAGAGAGAGAGAGAGCAATTGACATTTGAAAAGGACAGATAAGAGAGCACAGCATAAATATACATAGGTTACACAAATAAGATTATCGGCAGCTATTTAATTTATCATCTATTCATAATATGGTCCTTCGTTTCTTTCCAGTTAGAGTATTCATAACATTTTTCTATTCATATATCTTCTTTTCTTTGCAGACTTAGTTCAAGCTTTGCCATTTACTCGGAATATTTCATTGGTTTTTCTTTGTTTTTGTATCAGTTTTTATCGTTATAACATACAAGATACCTTTGCATGAATGCCCATACCCGATGAAAAATATCTATTGTGTTTTATAGTCTTCATAAGGGTTTGTCAAAACAAATAGATGATTATTTGGGTCATGAATGTCATATTGATAATAATACACAAGAATGCCAGGACTATTTATGATCGATTTCTCGAGCCTGTGGATGAAGATTAATGCAGCAACGAGGACTTCCTTCCATGTTGTTTGTAAGGCGACAGACTCCTTAAGAGTCAGTGAGTGTTTTGACTGAGCTTCCCTTGTGGAGGCACGGGCTGTTTGACATCTTCATGCCCTGAGGTCAGCTTAGCAGGTAAGAGAAGAACTGGCAGCGCTGGAAATTTTTTTGTCACGTTTAAGAATAAACGTGTTGTTTTATTGTTGTTAAATGCTAGAAAATTATGAGGGCCTTTAATAATTGACAAAAATTGATTAGCAACCAATTATATTTGTGTTGTATAACTTATGCTGCCTTCATATACCATACAACGTGAGTGGGAATATTTGATGTGGCAGCGCCGGTCATCTCCCATGCCCTGCCCTTTTCGCCATGAAGGAGCCGATGGAGTATAGTTCTCCTTTATCAAAGTGAAACACAACCAGGGAAACCGTTATAGTGTTTGAAGTGATGCCCATTTTCCACCAGTCTGTCTATAGCTTATTAGTTGTTACCTCACCCATAACTTGATTTTTTCAAGTGATAAGCAAGTTTTAAGGGATCACTGTACCTTTAGAGTATTCAGTCTTAATATTTTTGTTATGAGGTTTCAAGTGTCTGGCTGAAGTGAGGTAACTTTTTGTTCTTATTATTTGTGTAATAATCAGGTACTTGATCACTTCGTGACAATATATATATATATATATATATATATATATATATATATATATATATATATATATATATATATTTCCACGAAATGTTCCAGGTACCTGGTTATTACACTTACTAATCATAAAATTCAAAATTTACCTCACTTACAGCCAGATACGTAAACTCTCATAAATAAAAGATCTACAACAGTGATACCTTAAAAAGTTTACCAACAATGTGAGGTACCGATATTTAAACAAGATATATACTCAAGGGCATTACTCATAGCATTGAACAACTGTAACTTTTCCTCCTTGATTTGAGTCACTTCAACAAAACTGAAGGAACAAAACTTTATCACTGTAGTTTATTTACGACCACTAATCAATTCTAACGCTGGCGGTCAATAAATGAAACGCTATTGTAAAAACTTCAAATACAAAAGCTTATTTTTAATTCAAAATTTATTATTACTTTATAATCAAATTACTATTATTTGGAAAACACAATTTGAATTAATTCTTGACCTAAGTTATGAAACAAAATTAAATCACCGCAATTGTTAAAATGTGAAACAAAATTAAGTAAGGAAAAATTAAACCATTAAGAACTACTAGGATGTGAAAGAAAACTAATTAAATAATTTGAAAAAACAATAAGAATATACAAATGCACAAAATTGGAAACTGTAAAATGTACTAAATTCACTAAATTATTTTATCAAAACTTATCATACCTTGGTATAAATTGTAAAAAAACACTATACCTTTCACAAGCTTTCACAAAATTTCACCAGCTGTAGCTGCTTTCCACTAAACACACCTTTCTGATAGGCACTGTTACCGATATATATACGCTGTTATAATGTCTACATAGATTTCACAATCAACTAATAGAGTGCCTAGTATAAAAACAATTTACTTTACTTTAAAATTACACACAGTGAATTCTGAGAGAGAGAGAGAGAGAGAGAGAGAGAGAGAGAGAGAGAGAGAGAGAGAGAGAGAGAGAGAGAGAGAGCACAAAATGCCTCTAGAATCAGAATAACAATATTTTGGTCTCCAGTCAAAAGCAAGACTCAATAGAAGGTTCTAGACTTACGGTGACACGTTCACTTGATGACATAATTAAAAAGTCAAAACATTTCATTACAAGAAATCAAAGGCGAACGATAAGCGATCAGTCTCTCTCGATGACGTAATTTACATGTGCTTTGACGCAATTGTTTGTCTTAACATGAATATTATCCATTGAAACGCCGTGGCCTCTCTCAGACAAAAGATTGTGCAAGACTGGGCAGTACTGCCCTCTTGACTTTAACAAGAAAATGCTTGCATGACCAAGCACCCTTCTCTTGTCTAGTCTGTCTACATGACTTATCGCTGGAATCAAATACAAAAGAGATCCCGTGACCACCCCATCACATGATACAGTCATAAGAAAAAAAATACACGATGTAATCTCTGAACCAAGGTATTAAGTTACTTAATGATTCTAAATTACGCTATTATTTCTTGTGAAATCCAAATAGACACTTATAAACTAACACTAATGATATTTTAACAACTCTTACTATTACATACATGTAATATCTTTTAGCTACAGAAAATACGATAATTATAACAACAACATTCTGGGAAAAAATACACTACAAATATACTTTATACATAACAGTATATATATATATATATATATATATATATATATATATATATATATATATATATATATATATATATATATATATATATATATATATATATATATATATATATGTGTGTGTGTGTGTGTGTGTGTGTGTGTGTGTGTGTGTGTGTAAAATTCACCAGTATTACACATGACATTTTTAGATTTTCAAATATTAAGCCACAAATCACCCATTCATATCTAATAGAAAGAATTACGTATAAGTGCAAATACCTTGACCAGATTCGAGTGTATACCTTTTTTCGTCTAATACGAGCCTGAAACATATATAATTTTAATTACATTTTTATTAATGATTCACTTTCCTTGATTTCTCATCTTTAGTGATGTGTATTTTATACACTCATATAATGATAATAGACCAGGTATTAAGACAATAAATATCAGTAATTAATATTTTGGAATAATTCTTGATAAAGACAGTCTTTGTAACACAATGGATGCAGAAACACACCGTATATACTTTTTTGAATCCAAATTGTACCATCTGATATTAAACTAGCTGGATGGGGAATAAGCCTCTTAACGTGGTAGCAGTAACCATGAATCCCGCTTTCTGATGTACTTCAGGTTATTGAGGACATAAATGCACCTTATTTTGATAAGGGATACCTCTCGTTAGATAAAAGATGTAATGATTTTGTGAGCAGAAGAAGCTATTGATTATGAAGAACCTTTTCAGTAAATAATTTTCTCAGAGAGAGCAAGGATATATAAAACGAAATAATGATACAGAGGAAGACAGGAATTGAGTAGTATTCCTGGGGAAATGATTAAGGAATCAAGAAGTAGAGAGCTGCATCGCTAATTAAACAGCATCCCCCATATCCGCCACCCTTTTGTACAGGACACTATTAGCTCGAATCCCAGTCGCTACCAATTAATGAGTTAGAGTTACAGAAATTAATCGAATTTAATTTCAGCAATTGAAGCGATTTACAATTAACAGTAATAAAGCAATGAAATATAAATCTTCAGCCGTTATGGCTGGTTCCTCTCATTAAGAAGAGGAAAAAGTTTTGATGTCGAATTTTTCTCTCTCCTGTTACCGACTACGCACTCAAAGAATTGAGTAATGTGTAGCGGATGACTATAATTTTGGAGAAGTTATAATTGCCAGAGATTTAGAACAGGGTCAAGATAATAGATAAAAAAATTGCTTTATTTGTTTTTTAATCAAATACCATGAGGTTTTACTCATTCAGATGGCTGAGTTTATAAACCAATCTTCTTAGAGCATTATGTAGTCTGAATATTCTAAATATAGTCGTCTATAAGATCACACAATCTTCCAGTCTAATTTATCGAGGAAAATGTAACTCGGTACACCAAACGCTTTCAGAAGGTGCTACTAACCTTCTTCCCATTACTGTCTCTCGTAAGGTAAAACATGACAATTTTACCCGGATTTCATAAAGCTGAAAGAACCCGCGATCCCTAACTGATTTCCAATCCCACGTCCTGATGGTATTTTGTCATCCTCGCTCGCACATTAACGTTTAACATCTCTTGATTTATTGAAAGGTATCATGAAAAACCTGTCGATGGAAAATTTATGAAACAGAGAGTATTAAAG
Source organism: Macrobrachium rosenbergii (assembly GCA_039081455.1). Classification (NCBI taxonomy): domain Eukaryota; kingdom Metazoa; phylum Arthropoda; class Malacostraca; order Decapoda; family Palaemonidae; genus Macrobrachium; species Macrobrachium rosenbergii. Next base: position 3,414,718 of record JANJGK010000014.1, read on the forward strand.
ACTTATATGAGGTATTTTCACTGTCGCCATTTTACGACCAGCTTTAAAAGAATAGTTGACTTCGTGCTCGACACATGGATGATTATGCAACATTTCGGACACTTTCCGGGAATACCTAAAAGCATTAAAGCTAATTCCTGAAAGATATATGAAATTTAATCTAGATTTAAAATATTCAAGTTGAACTTACATATCTACAACATGCTATTTCGACAAAGATGGTCATAGTAGGAGAAGTTGTTCTTACACATTATCCAGAATATTTTACAATTTCTTGGCAGGGAATGATATCTTAGAAACTTTGCAGCATTCATGAATATGTTTGCGAACGTGGGCCCAAGTGGCGACCCCATCGCCTTACCTTCCATCTGTTTGTACACAACTCCGTTTTATAGTTCGTGCTATTTTAATTTTGATTTTAAGTTGAATTCAATTGTCACTCTCCTCCACAGGGCATTGACACATACATCTTCCTGGTTGAGTTTCCACGACGAAGTCATTAAATTAGGTAATTATTTTGAAAACAACTGTTTTCCTCGTGAACTCTGTCTCAGGTACTTAAATAAAATACTCTACCTGAAAATGGTACCTCCTATCTCTATCAGCACTGTTCCCAAACTAAAAATGTATGCGAGTTTTCCGTTTCTACATGATGACAATTCAGGAAAAAGCTAATTGATATAATAAACAAGGGACTACCAGCCCTAAACTTGAAACTTATTCCTAAGAACCCAGTCACCATTGGTTCTCTGTTCAGATACAAAGACAAGCTTAGTCCAATGTTTAATGTGTACATCCAACGTTGTGTACAAATATATTTGCCTAGATGTAGTCGAGGGACCTATGATGGATGTACAAAAAGGCTACTAAAAGTACGCTTGGACTCTCATAGAGGAGTAAGTTTTAGGACAGGGAGAAGACTGTCCAATCCAGAACAATCAAATATTCAGGATCATTCCAAGATCTGTAAAACACACATAGTGATTTCCAAATCATAGGACACGTACAAAATGAAAACGAACTTCACGTCTTAGAATCCATAATGATAAAAAAGCTAGTTCTGTTGTTAAACTCGCAGAATTCCTCCATCCAATTGTACATTACGTAATGGCCCGTTGCACTTCGTCTTTCGTTTCTCGGTCTCTGAAGGTTCTTCTGTTTTAGTTTCTCTGTGAAGCAGCACTACTCCATAGTGTTTTTGCGTTTTAATGTGTCTTCTTTTAGATGTATTGATTTTATTTTTACCTTTATTTTTTTATTACTGCTGGCTTTTTACTAATTTTATTTTGTCTCATTTTAAATATATTGATGTAACCAGTGATGTCAAGATTATTTTACATCTTTTTTTACATATTTTTTTATGTTTTTACGTTCATAAGTTTTTTCCCATAACCCTTTATATTCTGCTGTGGCTTTTTGCAATTTCACTATTCTGCTATATTTTACTTTTACTGGGGATGTCGATGTAAAAAAAATGTATTTTTTGTCATAATATTCTAAGAGTTATTACGAGTACTATGGTGTTCACATTTTTACAGCCTTGAAAATGCAGCCGAGATGTGTTGTGAAACGTCGGCACAATAAATCATGAAAATGCACTGTGCTTTCCCTCGTTACCCCGTAGGTATATATATATATATATATATATATATATATATATATATATATATATATATATATATACATATATATACATATATATATATATATATATATATATATATATATATATATATATATATATATATATATATATATATATACTGTATATATATATATATATATATATATATATATATATATATATATATATATATATATATATATATCTGAGTAAAGGAGCGGTAGGAAGTTTTGCCAGGAGGATTTCATGAGGAGAGGGTTTTCACCAAAACAAACCTGCGTCGAAGACAGTATACTCGCATTAACTGACTCTATTAACATAAATACTCTTCTCATGAGAAGATAGTTCCATTTGCTAAATGAAGACCATTCACTAGAGGATAAGCAGTTAAGGCATTCATTAAGATGATTTTTTAAAAATAATTTGTTAAATCAATACTTCTTTGTTGTCCATAATGTTTTCAACTGTTATTTTCCAGGTGACTGGTTATAAAAGTGTCATATATCTCCATTTGCCAGTTGCTAATGTACGTTTCCCATCGACTTCGCAAAATACCTTTCATGTGAGAGGTAGATGAGAGAGTGACACTTCGAAATACTCTAACATCTTTGTATTTGTGTGTGCGCGCGCGCGCGCGCGAGTGTGTGTGGGAGAGAGAGAGAGAGAGAGAGAGAGAGAGAGAGAGAGAGAGAGAGAGAGGGAGGTGGGGGGGGCCGGGGTTCAAGTTTCAACCCTTCTCAAATGTTACTTTTGAGTTACTCTAAATGATATTCCAGCTCTTCCTCATATGTTAAGGCCAACTTATCGTTTTATTTTTTTGTATATTTCATATGAAATCGTCAAAATGATAAACCTTCTTGTATTAAGTCAAATTTACCATTCCACCCATTGGCCCTCTCGTGGTTTCAATGAGGTCCCCTTCTAAGTTTGAATGATGGAATGATGATTATGGCTGTTGCTGCCATTGTTAAATATTATCCTGGTCCGACAAATGAAACAAATTTGGTAAAGGATGATCAATGACTTACTAAAGCGCTTTTCAACTGCTTTATGGTTCGATGCTACATCAGCTCTTATGGAATTGTGCTTCTCTTCTGTGGGAATGTTTTACTTCGAAGAGATTATTGCCGCATTTAACTTTTTAAGATATATTTCGTTATTATTCATTGTCTTTCTCTTCATCTGCATCTCTAATTATGATGTATAAGGAGACTCAGGTGCCTTACTCAGTAATGATATCATAGCAACAAAATACTGCTATTCCAGGTAGACAGAATATGCAGTTCTTGGCTGTACGGAAGGCACGTGCTCTGTTTGCACACCTTAATTTAGGTATTCAAGTCAAACAGATGCTGTGGCTGGTTAAGCAGCATTCTTTTGTTTGCTTAACAAACTTTCAGCAAAAGAAAAATAGAAAGACATATTTGATTTGATGATTGAAATGAGGTCATTCAGATGAAAACAGCTCTTTCAGGGTATAGAAAGAGATAATGATACTTGTAGAATATCTGGAAAAGTACTTTATTTTCTGATATTCCAAATCTGATATGCATTTTTCTTTGAAGATCCTTTTCTTGATCACGTTGTATCCAATTTTCACAGAAATAACTAAGCCACTGCCGTTTAGGGTAATGTTTACATAATGTTGTTTGTCCTACTATTTTTCAATCATTGTTTTCTATCTGTCTGTCTCTCGGCACGCTAACTACAGTAGATTCCATCAAAATTGAAATCAGCGTGACTCGAAATTTTTTCTCTTCTGTTATATCGTGAACAAAGTGGTGTGTATTACCATCAACAAAAACAAGTAACACCAACAATAAAAAGAGGTATCACCAACAATGAAAAGAAGGAACATCATCAATGAAAATAGGTATCACCAACAATAAAAAGGGACATCACCAACAACGAAAAGAGGGTACACCAACAATGAAAAGAGGTATCACCAACAATGAAAAGAGGACATCCTCTTACAACGAAGCAGTCGTAAAATTTCCATGTTCGTCAGAGCTGTCTGCATAACGCCCGGAAGAAAAATGATAACTTTGATGCAGTTGCAATTAATTGTTCATGCATTGTCGAACGCTTCCATTGTATTCATTTCTATTAAATTCTGCTAACAATGGGCGATAAATATCATTCGTGAAAGCTTCTAGGATTGCATGAATATTTAAAGTTACATTGCGTAAAAGGTAATGGCCGTAAATATGAATAAATTCCAACGTGGGACTAGCAACTGAGAACTTGGGTTAATGAATCATCTAGCCAGTCCCATTCCTTTATTCCATTTGCACACTGATTTGATACAAGAAAGTTTTCTGTTGCAAATTTTAACTGATAAGTGAAACAATTACAGTTTTTTGCTTTGGGGACATCAATGCATGCAGCATTAGAAAGGTACTCTTGCTGTCAACAGCAATCATGTTCCAGACAGAATAAGGCCAAAGTAAACAAGAGGACAAACAAGGCCAGTCCTAAACACCATTGCTTTTTTTAATATAACGTGTTTGTTTTTATCTGAATAAAGTTGGGTGTATTCATGAAATGATGTTAATGTCTAGATAAGGGTAGGTAAACAGGCATGCGTGGACGGCTGATTTCTTTTTACGACTGTATTTTCAGACTGAAATTTCTATGGCCTTTCTAGAGAGAGTATCATACGGAAATGATCGTAGTGAAATGATTCTCATATGTGTGCACAATGGTAGGTTGGTTAATAATCATGCTGTAGATAATGTATATATATATATATATATATATATATATATATATATATATATATATATATATATATATATATATATATATGATTTCTTATATTTGAGTGGTCTGGATTAGGCAGTTTACATCCAGTTCTGCAGCTTACACCCTTATGAGAATCTATGCGAATCCGTAGTAGCCTCCTCGTGCATCCGACGTAAGTCCCACGATCACATCCTGGGCAAACATATTTATAAACGATGTTCGAAGACAAGAGATGGCTAAGACGATCCTTGAGACGTTTCACAATTGCTATAGTCACATTTTCAAGGCTGCAAAGATTAAAAAATCTTCTTACAAAAAAATCACATTAAAACATCGATATAGGCCTATACAGTAAATTGTAAGACAAATAAAAACGGGGGAAATAGGCACAGGACATACCTAAACCGTAGCAGTAACAAGACTAAAACAAAAGAACACAGGAAGAGCAAGAAAGGACGAGAGAAGAAAAACATAAAAGGTTAAGCTATATATATATATATATATATATATATATATATATATATATATATATATGTGTGTGTGTGTGTGTGTGTGTGTGTGTGTGTGTGTGTGTGTGTGTGTGTGTGTGTGTGTGTGTGTGTGTGTGTGTGTGTTTGTGTTCGTGTGTTTGTGTGTGTGTATTGTCATAGTCACTTTTCAATGTGACTACCAGGTTCTTAAACCATACATCATATTGAGACTGGAATGGACTGGGGGCCCACAACAACCAAAGGAGGTGTAAAAGAAAATAGTCACTGTAGCCTTAAACCTAATTTATTCTTTACACATTTACAACTCTGAGGCAGGTTCTGAAATGAAGAGCGACTTCACAAAATGTACATTACTATAGACACCTAAGTATTAAAATAATTACCACAATCAATGTCTTATGCAAAATAACCACAATGCTCAATATTAATACCCTCAATATAAAAAATAAGTCACATTAGTGAAGTAAGCACATAATTAAATTAACAGCAGCAGTCAACAATAGGGCAATACAATGAGGCAATAACCAAAACAGGGCAATAAAAATAAGAGCCATAAACCATAATTAACAAATTAACAGCAGTAGTCAGCAATATGGCAATATACTCGTAATAAGGCAATAACCAAAACAGGGCAATAAGGCATAATAACAGCGGTAACACTCAAAACTAATAATAGGGCACATACTCACTCAACATGACTCACCCGTGCCATTCAAAATAATAATACATCATAAATCACTTGAGCCTCTTGCTCAACACAATGACATACTCAAAACCCTCTAATAATTATTACTCGTGCCCTTCAAAATAAAAGCAATAACAATTATCAGTGTACTATAACTCATCCAGAATAATAAACTACCGTTCATTGGAGTAACAGTGAAAGATCCACAAGGACGACCACCGCACACTGACGAGCAATCTCCGATCCTCAATCACCAGATGACTTCAATCAAGGCGGTGTGACAGCAATAAGGCTGCCAACAAAGAATTCATTCTTCCACACTGGAGACTGTGGCTTAGTCAGCCCTCGACCTTCGGAACTTATTCTGCTGTCCTCCTCAGCAACTAAGCAAGCAACCAACACATGCCGCTTGAAGACCATCTCTGACTCCAGTGTAGTACTCCGAAATCTCAGACCCCAAGGTGGTACTTCAACACCAACTACTACTACATCCTCAACCAAAAGCTGCTGAGAATCGGTCACTCTTCCTTCCAAAGCCTGCCTGACTTGCAGGGAAAACGATAAGGCGAACATAACCTCATCTCTACACGTCCAACACGAGGTGTCCGCCAAACCCCCGAAACAATGCTGTTAAGAAGAAACAATCCAACAACTGGACGAGCCTGACACTTCCCTGCCCAAACAAAATAAGATTTTAAAAGAAAATATTTTTCAGATTACTCTCTCACAACCCCCAAATGAAGCCACAGAACCACTAGCCAAAACAGACCAAATCCTGGTCAAAGGTTGCCATTATGTTATAGTCACTTTTCAATGTGACTACCAGGTTCTTAAACCATACATCATATTGAGACTGGAATGGACTGGTGGCCCACAACAACCAAAGGAGGTGTAAAAGAAAATAGTCAATGTAGCCATAAACCTAATTTATTCTCTACATATTTACAACTTTGAAGCAGGTTCTGAAATGAAGAGCGACTTCACAAAATGTACATTACTATAAACACTTCAGTATTAAAATAATTACCAAAATCAATGTCATATGCAAAATAACCACAATACTCAATATTAATGCCTTCAATATAATAAATAAGTCACATTAGTGAAGTTACCACATTATTAAATTAACAGCAGCAGTCAACAATAAGGCAATAAAATGAGGCAATAACCAAAACGGCAATAAAAATAAAAGGCATAAACCATAATTAACAAATTAACAGCAGTAGTCAACAATATGGCAATATAATAAGGCAATAACCAAAACAGGGCAATAAAGCATAATAGCAATGGTAACACTCAAAACTAATAATAGGAGACATACTTGCTCAACATGACTCACTCGTGCCATTCAAAATAATAATACATCGTAAATCACTTGAGCCTCTTGCTCAACACAATGACATACTCAAAACCCTCCAATAATTGTTACTCGTGCCCTTCAAAATAAAAGCAACAACAATTATCAGTGTACTATAACTCATCCAGAATAATAAACTGCCTTTCGTTGGGGTAACAGTGAAAGATCCACAAGGACGACCACCGCACATTGACGAGCAATCTCCGATCCTCCATCACCGGATGACCTCGATCAAGACGGCGTGACAGCAATAAGGCTGCCAGCAAAGAATTCATTCTTCCACACTGGAGACTATGGTTTAGTCAGCCCTCGACCTTTGGGACTTATCCCACTGTCCTCCTCAGCAACTAAGCAAGCAACCAACACATGCCGCTTGAAGACCATCTCCGACTCCAATGTGGTACTCCAAAATCTCAGACTCCAAGGCGATACTTCAACGCCAACTACTGCTACATCCTTAACCAAAAGTTGTTGAGAACCGGTCGCTCTTCCTTCCAAAGTCTGTCTGACTTGCAGGGAAAACGATAAGGCGAACGTAACCTCATCTCCACACGTCCAACACGAAGGGTCAGCCAAACCCCCGAAACAATGCTGTTATGAAGATACAATCCAACAACTGGACGAGCCTGACAATATATATATATATATATATATATATATATATATATATATATATATATATATATATATATATATATATATATATATATATATATATATATATATATATACATACATTACTAATGTAGCTGACTATTGCTGGCCTTTGAAGACGTGTGTCTGGTGCAGGTGGCATTTATGTTGACGTTGGTATTTTCTATGGTTGGAAATAGCGGGTATCCAACGAATGACTTCTGGTCATGATCAAGATGCCTAGAGACGATGTGACAGATGAATTGAAGCTTTGTGATATTTGTGTGTTCAGGAGGCGGAGTCCTTCAAACATTGAACCAGACGGTGACGTCATGCTTCAAGGGAGGGGTTATTAAGTGAATGTGTGCATACATGCGCTGTCTAATGGGTATATTATAGAGGAACCATAGAATGGGTATTCACTTCAATTTGCAGCTGGTGTGATCGCTCTTTTGAGCTGTGTTGGTGAATACGGCAGCCACTGTCAAGAAGAGTTTCCTGATAGCTATACAATGAGTAAGATAACTCGTTAACACTTATATCTTTTTCAGTCATTATGGGAATACTCATTTTATGATGCAGTGAAATCCCTCTTTTCTTTATTATGATTTTTCTGTTTTAAGTGTTTATTTTTTATACACCATTTCAGGTTTAATATAAGCTATCTTTCTCTTAACATGAATTCTGGTTGAGTCCTGTGAGGAAGTGAATATTGGAAGTGGTGTTCTTTTTAGCATACTACATGACATTTATTTTGGTCTAGAGTAATCATGACCTTTTTATTTTGTTTGGTGACTAGGGTGTTAGTCACTAGTTTTGGTTGGTCTAGAATCATTAATCTGATTGATTGTGATAACAGGTCTGCGAGCCATTTTGATAATTTACACATGAAAGAGCCCCTGTTAGATATTATGGGGCGTAAAGGAATCCCATCTTTATGTGTTTTCGGGAGGCCGTAAAAACAGGGGAGAGAGGGGTTGATTACCTTGAATGTCTCTAGTAGTTCTATGTCCTTCTTATTGCCCCCTATGGTTCTGACTGATTTGTTAAATTGAGCAGCAATATTTGTTGTGGGATCTTTCGTTAATTTGTCATAGGTCTCCGTATCATTTAGAAATTCTTGAACTTTATTGATGTATGTCTCCTTGTCTAAGGGAAGTATTTTCCTGTCTTTGTCTTGGAGCAAAATAACAACAAAAATTCGCTCCCGAAAAGATTCCAAAATGCGTTAGTTAGTTTAAGGAAAAGGGGGGATATCATCATCACAAAATCTGACAAAGACGGGAAAATAGTTCTCTTAGACAAATAATGCTACATCTACATATGCTTTATATATACTCCTGTAACATTTCATCTGTCCATATTTTACCAGTGAACAGGAGCACAGAAAGAAATGAAATGCTCGAAAAATATGGTTGCAACGTCCAAATCGTGTTTTATGGGTCTTCTTATATTCATAGATATATATATATATATATATATATATATATATATATATATATATATATATATATAATATATATATATATATATATATATATATATATATATAATATATATATATATATATATATATATATATATATATATATATATATATATATATATATATATATATATATATATATATATATATATATATATATATATATATATATATATATATATATGTGTGTGTGTGTGTGTGTGTGTGTGTGTGTGTAATTATATATATATATATATATATATATATATATATATATATATATATATATATATATATATATATATATATATATATATATATATATATATATATATAGTGATGTAAGGAAAAAGTAGAGAGAGAGATAGAACAACAATTAAGCCTTGGTTGTTATGCATTGCGTGGCTAGAAGTGTCAAGTAAGCTAACCGTAAGAAACCGTCTTACACGAACTCAAAACCGTGAGCAAATATATCGCGCCCAGGGCCATAAAACCGATCGAAAAATCTGGAAACTGTGCCCTCGCGATTTAGCTGACCAAGGATTACTTAGCACCTCGTCAGAAGTTAACATTCCAGCCATATCTATAACCTCGCCTTCAACAGGAGGCTTTACATGGAAATTCCATGAAAAGGGGCTGGACAAAGTGGAGTAGTTCACCATTTCTCCAATTAAACATTCTAGGGAGGAGTCATTTACACCTCCTCATGAGGTCATTTCCAATCAAATCCTCTAAGGAGAGATTTTAACAACACCCACAACTGTCCTTCCCAATCAAGCTGTTCGAGGGGAGGCCTTACAGATAAAATCTTCCAATGAGGAACTTCAAAGGTGGAGATGGAAGATAGCAAGAAAAACCAGGGGTTCCAGAGAAGCCAGAAGCCAGAAGCCAGAGGAAGAGCATTGGAGTCCCTAGTCACCAACACAAGAAGACGTAGTTCTTCCCCTTGCTTTCGTGGTCCCAACCAGACTCTGACCGCGGGCTACTAACCAGACTTAAACTGAACTTTGACAGGCAAGAGTGGTTTCAAGATAGTAACTGTAACCATAATTGTACTTGAGTATGTAGTTAACTTTCATCATTAAAGAAGAAGCTACCCATTTTGTCTCCATTACGCCTTTCTGAGAGATATAATTACATTTAATTTAATTTCCTTTGAAATAACAAACTCGTAAGCAGCTGACTGCGGAAGAGACGCTGTGGACGATTACATCGTCGACTTAGAAGAAATACGTTGGTAAGAAAAATACAGAGATGTAATAGCTATAGAAGGAGATAGGTTAGGCAGAAGTGTCCTACAACATAGAATTTTGTTAGATAATGGAGCAAAACCATTCTTTATTCCTAATTACATTTTACCAATAAGCCAAAGACCCATAGTTGATAATTTGATAGAAGAAATGAAGAAAGATGGGGTAGTCATTCCTTCCAAATCTCCATATAATTCTCCATTGCTACTTATTCCAAAGAAAGATGGAAATTGGGGACTTGTGATAGATTATAGAAAGTTAAATTCCAACACCATCCCAGATAGAATGCCAATGCCAGTAATTCAAGATATGTTAGCTCAATTAGGAAGTGCAAAAATATTTTCATCCTTAGGTTTGCTGAGTGGATATTGGCAAGTACCTTTAGACGAAGAGTCAAAACCATTCACAGCCTTCAGCGCACATAAAGAACACTTACAATTTGAATTCATGCCATTTGGACTCACTTCGGCTCCTTAAACTTTTGTTAGATTAATGTTACAAATTATTGAAGATATAGAAAATGTTGCAGTTTACTTAGATGACGTTATAATTTTTAGTAAAGAATTAGAAAGTCACCTCAAAACCTTAGAAATAGTCCTAGAAAGATCAAGAATAGCAGGACTAAAAATCAAATTAAAGAAATGCCAATTCTTAATGAAATCTTTGGAATACTTAGGTCATATAATTAATGAAGATGGAGTACGCATGCAAGCAGGCAAGATAAAGGCAATAGTTGAATATCCAACTCCCACAAATTTGAAAGCAAAGAAGGATGTCAAATATGAATGGAATAAAAAGCAAGTGACAGCCTTCCAAACGCTAAAGAGTAAAATGACAAGGAATCCTGTATTAGTCTACCCAGATTTCTCCAAGGACTTCTACTTAGGCTGTGATGCCTCAAGTACAGGGCTTGGAGCTATATTACTACAAAAGGAGAAAACTAGAATGAGGTCAGTATATTATGCCAGTAGAGTCTTAAACGCAGCAGAGAGAAATTATAGTACTACAGAAAGGGAATGTTTAGCATTATACTGGGGATTAAAGAAATTTAGGCACATACTTCTAGGGCATAGAGTCAATGTACTTACTGATCACAAAACCATTTGTGGTTTGTTTAAGAAGAGAACTTTTACAAATAACATGAAGTTCAATAGATGGTTCATTAGTGTGTTAGAATTTGCTTCAGAATTCAGATATATCCCAGGGAAGTTTAATACACTAGCGGATACATTATCCAGATCCCAAGAAGAAACAGAGAAATGCATTACCACTAATATCTTTTGTTTTAGCTGTCAAGTAGTAGACTTAGAAAGAGTACAAATACAACAAGGAAATGATGCAGAAATCAGACAGATAATAGGACAGTTAATGACAGATGAATCTTTAAAACCTGATTTTGTATTAATAAATGGTTTGTTGTGTAAAAGGCCAACAGAGAAGAATGGTTATTCTCGTATATACTCATACATCCCAAAAACACTAATCAGAGAGGTTTTAGAACTAACCCACTCATATAAGTTAGCAGGATATCCAGGAATTAAAAAGACAAGTCGAATCATAACCAGAAATTATTTTTGGCCTCATTGTAGTGAAGATGCCAAGAACTTTGTACAAAATTGTGTAGTTTGTAATAGAAATGAGGGTAACGTAAATCCAAAGGCTCCACTTGAAAAATATCCGTCGGAATTAAATCCGTTCCAGGTCGTTTCCATGGATTTTTTAGTTCCATTTCCTACCACTATTAGAGGGAATAAACAGGTACTAGTCTTTTTAGGCCAGTGATTCTCAAACTGGGTGCCGTGGCACTCTGGGATGCCACAGACAGTGCCTAAGGGTGCCATAAGATTTTCATGAATTTTATCTTGGATAGATAATCTCAATGAACATTTGTAAAAAAAAAAAGTTTGCAGAAGTCTTCATATAATTATTATCAGTGTGTCTACTCTAATTGTTTATCTCATCCTTCTGATATGCTCTTTGTTTGTACAGTATATTTCTGCATGAATGGTGTGCTGATTTTTGTTTGAGTATAGATAATAGATTTATTCATTAAATAAGAAGTTAATTCCTGTGATACAGTGGGATGGTGAAGAAGGGGTGCCACGGTAAAAGATTACATTAGTTAGTGTGCCATCACTAAACAAAGATTGAGAACCACTGTTCTAGACTATCTAACCAGATATGTATAAATTGTACCAGTAAGAAATAGAGATGCAATTACAGTAGCAGAAGCTCTTAAATCCAGAATTATCACGAGACATTCATGTCCGCAAGTTCTTCTTTCTGATAACACGGCTGAATTTACTAGTGATTTTTTAAGAAAATCATGTGAATTTTACGAGATAAATAAATGTCAAATAACAGCATATAAACCAAGTTCAAATGGAGCAGTAGAAAGAACAAATCGTAAAATAAAGAATATCCTGAAGACTTTAGTTAAACCTAATACAGAAGACTGGATTTAGCGTTGGAAGACCTACAGTTTACTATAAATAATACTGTAAATGAGACAATAGGAGAATCACCACACTAGTTATTGCATGGATATCAGAAAAGATGATCTAATACCTTACTAGATGATGCAACATCACCCCGACATACTTATAATTATGCTGACTATATTGCATGGAAAACTAGACGTACTTATGAAATGATCAAACAAACGATGATTAGACTTAATGAATGTCATAAAATTCATGCCAAGTACTATGATAAAAATGCGACTAAACCAGACATTACAGTAGGTGTTCAGGTATATGTTCAAAATCATATTCCAGAAGGTCCTAATGTAAAGATTTCTCCTAAATTTCATGGTCCTCATAGAGTATTAGAAGTGTTAAAATTAAATAAGCTTAGAATTATTAACGAGAATTATCTAAAGGAAAGAGTAGATCATTGGAATCATGTGTAGGTAATAGAAGCAGACGCTTGGTCCACTAAAAAGTTAGAAGTATTGAAGGAGAATAAGGAAGAACAAATAAACAGAAGATGTAAGTTAAGGAAAAGATAAGTTTATGTAAAGTGTTGAACTGAAATATCATATGTAAAATGTATTTATAGAAATTAAAATACCTCATGTATACAGAATATCTGATAAGGCTTATTCTTACAGATACAAACATGCGGCTCATCTTAATAATCGTAACACTTCAGTTCGTGTCATCAAAAGTTGTCAACCAAAAGGGTGCACTACTAGAGAAAAGGGGATCTGTGAAATTAATAAAGGATTTAGGAATTGTGAGTATTGATATATCTTCAGTGCTTATCAATGAAATGACTTTGAAAGATGTTCAAAAAGAACTCAAATCCATAATACAGGAGAGTGATAATAACAGTGCCTTACCATTATTGAAAAGGTTAGATAATGACATAGGAAATATCCTAAATACAAGGTCCAAAAGATCCCTCTTACCTTGTATAGGAACAGCACTAAATCAGTTATTTGGAGTCGCAACTGAATCTAATGTAGAAAAAGAAAAGGCTCGAATTGAAAAGCTGGATCAATGGGCAGCTGCAAGAGGTACAGTAATAAATAAAGTGATAACTTAAATGCCCAAGAAATGGAAAAGTTAAAAGTATTCATTAGTAAAGTTAATCAAGATGTCACAAAGGAACTAAATATGATAGAAAACCAACAGTTTCTGAATAATTTTGTACCTGAGAGTGAAATTATCTTGCAAGAACATAGAGACATGTTAAATGTAGTCTTGTTAGCTTATAAGGGAATGTTCAGCCCAACACTAATCACTCCTAAATAATTAAAAGATATAATTAATTTTCATTTGGTAGAGGGGCATTATACCCCTGTGGTAAAAGATGTTCTAACGTACTATAATCTAATAACCACAAAGGTGGTGCAAGATAAGATTATTTTAGTGTTACCATTTAATCAGAAAGATGCAGATGTACTGATGTCTATATATCCTTTCCCCATGTTGATAAAAGAAAATGTAATCATTTCACATGTCAGCAACTTCCATTTTGCATTAGAAGAACATAGATTAATGATTTCATTTATTATTGATACCCAATTAAAAGATTGCATAATTTTAAGGGAAAAAGAATACATTTGTAACCTTGATCACCTTTACGAAACTACTAATGCCTATCCTTGTGTTCAAGAAATAATTGACAACAGAAATCAAGAAAAGGAGTTATGTACGAGTTTGTCCAAACACAGATTTGCTTCCATCCTAGAAGAACAGTCAATTTTTGTGTTTTCACTAGATACTGTAACAGCTATAATCAACTGCCATAATCTAAGCACAGAAGTTACATTCAAGAATGTCCATGCTTTTGATAAGGCTTGCAAATTAGTTATACCAAACCAGTTGTACTATGAACCTCACATTTTCACTGAGTTAAAATTTAAAAAGGATATTCTGTACATGAACTATTCTAAGAATATCAAAGAGTTTCACTTGTCTCAGTTAGAATTAAAACAACTGAATGAGTTACCATTGGTAGCTGAGTTTTTCTACTACAAAGAAAAAGTTTCACCAATTTTGTTTCTGTTCAATTTAATCATAATCTTACTTGTAATTGTGGTATTTGCAATTTTAGTCAAACATGTAGTAATTTCAAATATTGAGAAGATTATAAAAGAAATTAAAAGGGCCAAAGAAGAATAATATTCTTATAAACATGAATTATTGCCATTTTCTTTATATGTTATTGATTTTTATTATATATTCACTATTGCAGTTAACCATTTTACAGTGTGGTAGTTCATTGTATGTATGATATTTCTTTTAAGTAATGATTCATTGTATAATGTATTCTTTATCTATTATTTTACCATTATTGCATTAACATGAATTATTCATTATTTTATACGAGTGTGTTTTACATTATGGCCAATCATGTAAATAATTTGTTTTGTATGTAAGTTTACAACTATCCATTTCTACTATATTTTTATTGTCACACTGAGGGTAGTGTGAGATAGTGGGACCGAGTGATATGTAGTGATGCAAGGAAAAACTAGATAGGAAAGCATAAGAGAGAGAGAGAGAGAGAGAGAGAGAGAGAGAGAGAGAGAGAGAGAGAGAGAGAGAGAGAGAGAGAAAACAACAATTAAGCCTTGGTTGTTATGCATTGCGAGGGTAGAAGTGTCAAGTAAGCTAACCACAAGAAACCGTCTTACACAAACTCAAAACAGTGAGCGAATATATCGCGCCCAGGGCCATAAAACCGATCGAAAAATCTGGAAACTGTGCCCTCGCGATTTAGCTGACCAAGGATTACTTAGCACCTCGTCAGAAGTTAACATTCCAGCCATATCTATAACCTCGCCTTCAACAGGAGGCTTTACATGGAAATTCCATGAAAAGGGGCTGGACAAAGTGAAGTAGTTCACCATTTCTCCAATTAAACATTCTAGGAAGGAGTCATTTACACCTCCTCATGAGGTCATTTCCAATCAAATCCTCTAAGGAGATATTTTAACAACACCCACAACTTTCCTTCCCAGTCAAGCTGTTCGAGGGGAGGCCTTACAGATAAAATCTTCCAATGAGGAACTCCAAAGGGGGAGATGGAAGATAGCAAGAAAAACCAGGGGTTCCAGAGAAGCCAAAAGCCAGAAGAAGAGCATTCGAGTCCCTAGTCACCCACACAAGAAGACGTAGTTCTTCCCCTTGCTTTCGTGGTCCCAACCAGACTCTGACCGCGGGCTACTAACCAGACTCAAACTGAACTTTGACTAGCAAGAGTGGTTTCAAGATAGTAACTGTAACCGTATATGTACTTGAGTATGTAGTCAACTTTCATCATTAAAGTAAGAGTTTACCCATTTTGTCTCCATTACGCCTTTCTGAGAGACATAATTACATTTAATTTAATTCCCTTCGAAATAACAAACTCGTAAGCGGCTGACTATGGAAGAGCCGCTGTGGACGACTTCTTCGTCGACTTAGAAGAAATACGCAGGTAAGAAGGGACAATAATATGTCACACAAGTTATGAAAATAAACTTGTGCACGACATATATAAATTATTCAGACATGAAGACTACTGCAATATACTTAGCAATTAAGATTCAAAGAGTACAGAAAAATAAGGCGTGGTCATCCTCCACCAACAGGCTAAGAACTCTGGAGAGTTTAGCAAATCTCTATGCTGCAGCTGGATGTGCGTTACCCGACAAAAAAAAAAAAAAAAAAAAAAAAAAATCTAAACAGCTAAATGGTCTATTCAGCAGGTAAACAGGGAATACTGTTATTTTGAAGATTTTTTAAAAACTTTTTCTAAATGTGCAATAAAAGCAGGAACAGTAACAAATACAAAGAATGAAGAAATAATCTCTTTAACTTTGCTTAGGCATTCCCAACATAACTACAGTATTTATATCTTTCTAGGACTATTTGCACAATTTATTTTAATTGGTAATAAATGTATTAAGAAAGTCAACATAATTATGTAAAAGAAAAATTAAAATGGTACCTAACTTGAGGTTAACGATGTAAGCGAATTCTTCATATTTTCCACTCTCAAAGCCAGGCAATATTCTTATTTCCATGTCATATACAGAAGACAAATTTTGGTGTTATATAAATTTTTTATATAAATAAAATTCTCTCTCTCTCTCTCTCTCTCTCTCTCTCTCTCTCTCTCTCTCTCTCTCTCTCTCTCTCTCTCATATCCAACGAAGGGACATTCAGACTCTGGCTCTCTATCTTTCTGCTATCTCCGCATCTTGATTTTAAAAATGCTCTCTTCCACTTGAGGGAACACGAACCGACCCCTCTGAAGAAAATCATTAATGATCGTAATTCCGCCTGAATCAATCACGACCGAATTAGAAGTATTTCTTTCTTCAGTGAAGCCAGTCACTGTTTTAAAGGTTGAAAAGGAGAGAGAGAGAGAGAGAGAGAGAGAGAGAGAGAGAGAGAGAGAGAGAGAGAGAGAGAGAGAATTTCTGTTAGAAATTTTAAGGGTTGTGAGTTTTAAATTTAAAACCATAAAAAAACTGATTTTTAATCATTATTTTCAGATAAGTTAACTTGATATACAAATAACATATTACAGCCAGTGTTACAGTGAAGAAACTTCATTGAATGTACAATGTCATATAAAAGTTTATGCTAAATTCAAAACCAAATGGTATAGGTGATCTTTAGGTCGTAGCCTTTCCGTCGAAAATGAAATGAATGCATGAATAAAAATGCCAAGCATCAACCGAAGTAATTTTCATGTAATAACAAAAGATGTTTTGGAGAGTTTTGAAGAAGGAAGGCTGGATTCACGTACATTAGAGGACCTGGAGCTGCTGCAAGATCTTGAGATAAACTATTCTTAGGCTGTTTTAACTATTGACCAAAAAAGTTAATGCCTGATAGTCGTTAAAATAACAGTTTTTTTTTTTTTAAATAGATTGTAATTTTTCTAACTATACAAACCTGAGGTTCTTTACATTAGGAATTACTTTCAGCAAAGCTGGAAACGGGCGTTGAACTTTCAAACAACGTGGTTAGGCAGTTAACTACCGTCTGGGGGTGTCAGATTCAGGGATGACATGAGGTGATCATGAAAATGTAATGTAAAGGACCTCAGGTTTGTATACTTAGGAAAAATACAATTTCCTTTAAAAAATTGTGATTTGTTCCGACAAGACACATAAACCATCGGTCCTTTACATTAGGAAGACTCACTGGTTGGAGGGAGGAATCTGAGTGAGTATTTGTGAACTGACTGGAGTTCGCTACACCTTGAGTTCCTTCCCTGGTCGATAGAGCAAGGAAGGTTAAACCTGCCTCTGACAAAGTGGCTGAGCTGTAGGAAATGCGAGATCAATTGTCAGACTTCTAGGCTTTTTCATATGTGTGAGGAAGACCTCGTTTCATACAAAAATAGGCTAGGATGAACCTTAAAAAGTCGGAAAGGAAATAGAACGGAAGCTCGAAGTGTATGCTTACCTGCATCGACTGCCAGGTCCAGCATGTGACACACATCCACTCTCTGCCTACAGGAAGAGAGCCAGGATGAAGAGAAGAAGGAGAGGCCAGTCACTCCCACACTCATTCCCACATCCACAACCACACATTTAGTCAAGATGCAACCATGTCCTGTTAGAGGAGTCAGGTAAGCTACACAACTTGTTGAGCAGCCACCACAGGTCAAAAGAAAAAGGTGTCCAAGGACTTGTGGGCAATATCCTGAAGGTAGAAAGAAGTAAAGGTGTTCTGTTGAGACCACACCCTGCTTTCAATACCTGAGGAACTGACAGGGTCTTCCGGAATGTGAGGGTTGGACCGATGCTCCAGACTTCATGAGCTCTCAGACAAAAGGTACCTGTGTCATCTTCTCTAGCAGAAGGATATGCTCTCTTAATCGTCTTACGAAGCCAGAAAGAAATCATGTTCTTAGACATCTCTTTCTTGGTCAAGCCAGCACCAACGAAGAGTCGTTAACACTCGGGCTAGAGATGGCACGTTCTCTTCAGATAGTGCTGCAGCACTCTGATAGGACACAGTAGCCTCTAGTCTGGGTCATTACATACAAAGTCCTCTAGGGAGGGGATCGTGAATGACTTGAACCTAGTGTCAAGGACTGATGGGTTCTGAGTCTTCACTATGAAATCTGGGACTAAATCGAGTATAACTGATCCCCATCCCCATGAGTGTTTAACATCGAAGGAAAGTCTGTGAGGTTCTCCTACTCTCTTTGCCGATGCCAGGGCAAGCAGGAAGACGGTCTTTAGGGTCAGATCCCTGTCTGACGACTCTCATAAAGGCTTGTGCGGTGCATGAGTCAGGCTCCTTAGAAAGAGAGTCACATCCTATGCAGGGGGGCTGAGGTCCATGGGTAGGCAAGACCTCTCGAAGCTTCTCATCAGTAGAGAAATCTCGAAAGAAGAGGAGATACCTACCCCATTCAGCCACAAGACTGGGCCAAGTGTGGCTCTGCAGACTTTTATGGCTGAAATGGAGAGAAGCTTCTCTCGGCGAAGAAAGACGAGAAAGTCCACGACCTGCTGAGCAGTAGCTCCTACCGGAGAGATACCCCATGTACAACACCAACCACAGAAGACAGCCCACTTTCCCTGGTATACAGCTGCAGAGGAGTGCCTGAGGTGTCCAGCCATCTCCATTGCTGCATGACACAAAAAGCCTCTCACTCGCAGGAGATGCTGGATAACCACCAGCTGTGAAGACATTGGGACAGTACTGCCTGGTGGCACCGCTATACGTGGGGTTGATACAGCAGGTTGGGCCAGGGAGGAATCTCTCTCGTTGCCTCAGAAAGAAGAGCTAGCAGGTCGGGATACCAAACAGCCTGGGGTCATTTGGGAGCCACCAGAATCATCCTGAGGTTCAGGGTGATCATCACTTGGCTGATCACTCTGCAAATCAGACAAAACTGAGGAAAGGTGCAGACATCCAGGTTGTCCCACGGGTGATGGAATGTGTCCCTCGCAGTGGCCCATGGGTCTGGCATGACCTAACAGGAGACCTGAAGTTTCCTGTTGTGCCGGGTGGTGAACAGATCTATGATTGGACGCCCTAACAGATCAAACAACCTCTTTGCTATGTCTGGGTGAAGGGACCACTCTGTCCCTATCACCTGATTCTGGTGGTAGAGCTTGTCTGCCACTACCTTTCCTCTTGCCTGGAATGTACCTGGCTGACATCTCTACCGAATGGGCCAGAGCCCATTCATGCACATGCATTGTCAACTGGTGAAGCGGAAGGGACACTAGGACCCCTTGCCTGTTGATGTATGCCAGTACCATGGTGTTGTCGCTCGTCAACACCACAGAGTGTCCCATCACTCGATCCTGAAACTCTTCGAGGGCTAGAAAGGCCGTCTCGAGTTCCAGGATGTTGATGTGAAGGTGCTTGTTGTCTTGGTGCCAAACTCCCGAAGTCAGTGACCCCTCCAGGTGTGTGTCCCATCCCTTGGTCAATGCATCTGAGAACAGAAGCATGTTCAGAAGGGGCGTATGTAGGCATACTCCTATTAAGAGGTTCCTGTCATCCATCCGCCAGTCTAGGTCCTCTCTCACCTCCTTCGAAAGAGTTATGAGAAAGGACTGGGGGTCTCGAGACTGGGATCAGTGCTCCTTCAGTTGCCACTGTAGGGACCGAAGGTGTAGACGCCCATGAGGGGCCAGCTTCTCCATTGACAACAGGTGACCAATGATGACTTGCCATTGCCGAACTGACCGCTCCTGTCGAGACAGGAACACCTGTGCTGCCTTCCTGAACCTACTGATACAAGAGTCCAAGAGGAAGACACTTGCTGCTACCATATCTATCAGCATGCACAAGTACTTTATCCTCTGCTTGGGAGGTAAGATCTGACTTCTCAAGATTTACTATGATTCCTAGGTTGTGACAAAACTCGAGGAGCCGATCCCTGTCCTGAAGCATCCGTGAGCGTGAGCTCGCCAGGACCAGCCAATCATCGAGATACCTCAATAGACGAATCACGTGCAAATGGGCCCAAGCTGATACTATGGTGAACACTTGTGTGAACACCTGGGGAGAGGTCGAGAGCCTGCAACAGAGTGCCCTGAATTGGAACACCATCTCCCCGAGGATAAAGTGAAGGTACTTGCTGGAGGATGGATGGATGGATGCATCCTTAAGATCCACTGTAAGCATGAAGTCGTTCTCCCTGATGGAGGCGAGCATGGAACAAGCCGTCTCCATCGTGGACTAAGTCTGGTGAACGAATTGGTTCAAGGGAGAGAGAAAGACACAGCTGTAAAAGCCTGGGGATCAATTCAACATGACTTCCACAGCACCCTTGCTCAGCATGGCTTGCACTTCTTGCATGAGTGTGAGATCCTTTGTTGAACAAGGAACTTAGGTACGGAGACAGACCAGAGAGTTGGTAAGGGGTGGCCGAGACTCAAAGGGGAGTAGATATTCCTCTTGAAGGACATCCACTATCCAGGTTTTGAGTCCATATCACTTCCATGTTGCCCAATGGCTTGATAGGCACCCCCACCACTGGCAGCAGACGCAGGAGAATACCGTCCCTGGTGTTTCAACTTCTTCCTCTTCACATTGCCCCTTTAGTGGACTGGAAAGAGGGCTGAAAGGGGCATGAGTGCCCGCCCTTCCTGGTGGAAGAAGAAGGATGGGTGTTCCTGCGGGAACCCTTCGAAGTCTGGGACTTCTCGTGGGCCGAGGAAGTGCTAGCCTGGCCGGAGGCCAAGCCACAGTGGAGCATGAAGACCCGGAGGTTTTGGCAACTGCCTGATGGACAAGGCAGTTTCTGTCTTTGGCCTGTTGCTTGTCCACCGCAGCATCTACCAGCTCTCTAGGGAAGGGAGAGGCAGAACCCAGCATTGGTCCATTCCATAGGGTCATCGCCGACTCAGGACCTACAGACCTGGCAAAACATAAAAGGACAGTGCCTCTTCTCTTTAACACCAGTTTTGCCCACAGGTTTGCCATCTGGTGGACAAGGTAAGAAATGGCTCTAAATCCAGACTGGCACAGCCTCCCAAAAGCGGGGTCCTCCCCAGGCACGATAGC
The DNA here is from genome assembly GCA_039081455.1 of Macrobrachium rosenbergii. NCBI lineage: Eukaryota > Metazoa > Arthropoda > Malacostraca > Decapoda > Palaemonidae > Macrobrachium > Macrobrachium rosenbergii. The sequence continues at coordinate 3,436,457 of JANJGK010000014.1, forward strand.
ACCCGAGGAGGCAGCCACTTATGATACTGCCAATGACAACAGATCCAGCCAAGAGACTGCCTGGAGAACCGCCATAGCGGTGGCTTTCAGGGTTGCTGCTTCTTGCTGTGAGAGAGAGATCCTTCCACAGTAAGCTGTTGCAGCAAGAGACCTGGGCCTAAATGCACCAGGTCTAGGTCAACCTGTTTGGTTGGCAATGTCCTCTCCGAGGGTGTATAGAAGCGCTTCTGTCGAGGCAGAGGAGGAGGAAGCAGCTTATCGAAATGGTTCAATTGAAGTGAATTATCTTGCTTGGAAACAAGATTATTCACTTGATCGAGATCTCCTTTGGCAAGCGTGGACCACAGCAGCCCCACTGAAACTTTGGGTTCCTTTTCCAGACCCCAGAAGGATTTGAGGCACAAAGGACAATCCACAGATGAGGCCGTGGTCCCTTCCCCAAAGTCGTTGTTCTGACAGATCAGAGCTCTGACCTCTGCAAAAGTCCTCTGTATTTTGGGGGTGTCCACATCCTGGGGGAGAGCCCTCAAGTCCTTCCAGGGTGCGGTCCTCCCAATCTACTCTCCCGATAGGAGGGAGAGACTCAGAAGACCCCTTGGATCCTTCCTGCACTACGAGGGTGTACGGCCTAGTTGATCCGAGGAGGGATGTATGCCTTTGTAGTCGAACTCTGGGAGAGGAATCCTCCTGTCCAACTTCCCCCTCCCAGGGAAACCCCAGGAGGTTGAGGGGACAGGTGAGGAGGATCAGGCACCTGCGCCAGTCCTACTGGTGGAACCAGCAGGTGGAGAGGGCCGAGGGCGGTCATCAACCCACAATGATGATGGTAACCCAGGTCCAGGAGAGTGCTCTTGCCTCTGTGAAGCACTATCCTGAGGAGAGCATAGCGGTTCACGCAAGCTGAGCCGAGCTCTCAACTTGACCGAGCCAGGCTGGTCTCACCAACGTGATCGGTGACTGGGTGGAGTTGAATGTGCGGCTGGCTGACAAGAACTTATGCTGTCCTCTTGATGGGCCCCAGTCCTCTTCAAGGCCGGAACCTCTACAGAAGACTGTACATGGGACCTTCTCTCTGTTTCACCAGATGCTCGGACTCGAGAGACCGAAGCACCTGCCTGAGAACCTGGCCTAACCACTTTGTTCGAAAGTTCAACGGCCGTTTCCAGCTTTGCTGAAAGTAATTCCTAGTGTAATGGACCAATGGCTTGTATATCGTGCCGGAACAACTATATGAATATAAAAGAAATTATCACTGGAATTAATAAAAGAGGAAAATTTCAAATCTGGTGGATATATTGTTCCAAGAATAGGCAAAAATACTGCAAAAGGAAACCTAACATTGGAAAAGTCTAGTTTTACTTCGTTCGGGAATTTTCCCATAGAAATCATGGGAGAAGTATGTGGGACTGATATTAACTGGTGATTTTGTACTATTTATCATTAGATCTTGAAAAAAATAATTAAGAATGTGAATCTAGAGTAATGCTATAAAAACATAAACCATAATGATCATGATATGAGTAATGATATACACTGTTTAGAGAAGCAACACAATTAGGCATATTAAAGAGAGTATGTGCTCTTGAATGCAGCCAATGGAACAGAATCAAGAGTTTCTAGTTGTTCTCCTACTGGTCAATTTGGATTTATTTTTTATGTAACAATGGTCACGCGTCAAAGAGAATGATGACCATTGCTGACAATGACTGTGATTTATTTCTGTTCTTAATTGTTATCATTTTTCAAATCAAAACATTAAATTATCATTTAACAATGTAATCTTAAGTAATATAGTTAATATCTTAGTCCAGGATCTAGTTTCTGTTATTAACTCAGAGAAGCATTCAAACCACCACTACAAAAAAAAAAAAAGAAAAAAAGAACGGTTTCGGTGGTGGATAGAATGTTCTAATACTTTGATACTTCCATAAATGATAATGCCTTTATTTATTAATGTCAATACAAAGAAGCGGATTACATAGACTTTCATTTCCATATTCGACTTCGATATCTTTTCTAGTGTCTCACCATACATTTATGAATAGTTAAGCAGTTTTGAATTTGGCCAAATGAATAACGCACGAAAGCACTAAAAGAATTTCTTCACAGTTGCGGTCTGCTTGCTCGGAAAGGGACAACGCAACGCCGCCAACTTCACACCACTGACTCACCACCGCTGACTCGCCACCAGCCAACTCAGCGTCAGGACTGCTCAATGCCAGGACAACTCACGGTTACTCACCACAAGCCAAGTCAGCTCTAGTGAGCGTTTTGGTACAACAGTTTGCTTGTCAGCTTGTTAACCGCTTTTATCAAAAGTATTTAGATTGTTTCAAACAAATTGTAGGAGTTCTCGATATGCCGAGAATCATAGCTTCATACGGGTGTTGGTTGTCATACTGTGCTCATCTCTTAGATCGGCTTTGAGACAGAG